>CM045449.1:33502070-34221768 GCA_024666655.1 Dascyllus trimaculatus | reverse complement strand
AGTTAAATTCCAAATAAACTGTGATTCTGCAGCCTAAGCATGGAATTAATCTATTAAGTAAAATCATGAAAACTTAAACTGTTATCAAAGCAATGTAACAACATTACCATGAGTGATGCATTATGAGTTATTAATTATAAAAATCAGGTAATTTGCCCAACACTAACAGTGGCACAGGAGTAGCTGAGAGTGCTGGATTCATCAGTGCAGGTAAACTGAAGAAGAGAATAGGCTGTGACAGTTGGAACTTTAAATTCCGGTAAAGCTCTAGGTTTGGATATATGCATTAACACCAGACACCACTTTATATCTCACTTTATTTCACACTAAGTCTACAAGACTTGTCAAGCATTTATCTGTTCTAAATGATCTACTTCATTTACATTCATATCCAAGGAAGCTGCTTCCATGTGGCGGTTCATTTTATGCTCTTTCTAAGCTTCATGTACTTACCAAACTACATCAGTGGGTTACATAGTTTACTGATGTGTATGGTCAGCTTAAAGACTACAATATATTTAAGGACGGGGTGCTGGCAAAACATCTGAAAGGAAACCACTGAATAGCGGGAACAAAAGAGAATAATTATCTACTTCACAAACACACAGTCTGAATATTCTCATTACTAAAGGATTCCTGTTTGAGGGAGGGTATTTTATGTTACATCTCCAAGGCTGCTAATTAAAATCCATACCCCTAATGAGTTTTTAGCACCCCTATTGGTTAACATGATTACCTAAGATAAGAGCAGTAAATTGAGGTCCTTTTTAATTAAGTGTAAGATTTACAATCGTTTTTACTGAAGAGGCTCTAAATTGACTTTCTTTCTGTACTTCCCCCCGTGGCCAAGCAGGCTCACCAACGGGCCACACTCTTATATTCAAGTGCTCTGGAATTACATTTACAAATTCACCATCATGCTTTGCTTTCAGCTTAGTGGTTTCAGAGGAAGGATCAGGAGGGATGCTATGGCACAAATGTTTCTGGCAAATTAGATTTTTTTTTTTTTTTTTTTTTGGATCCATGTCAATAATTTCTTTGTAGTAATATTTTTCTGTCTGTGGGAGGTACAGTGGCTAGTTTAAAGATTAGTGCTTGGCCTTTTTTCTTTTTCTTTTTTAGTTGTATTAATTTGCTCTAAGCAGCTAATGATTGCTCTGTCTTTTGGTTAGTCCATTTGATCTAGACTGAAAACCTTAATCACTTTGGATGTATTGCCTTTGATTGTGGTTCAGGCATCCATGGTCCAGAGAGAAAGGATCCTAATGAACTTGGCAGTCCTGTGACATTTCCTGTGTTGCCCCCCATGAGGCTGAAATTGTGGTTCACAGCGAAATCGGCAAACATTGGATGGACTGCTGTTAAATTTGCTACAAATATTCAATCCCCAGAGCAATGGTAGGCATATAGCTGCCCATGGTCCAAATCTGGCCTTCCAACAGAAAATATTTGGTCCCCTGACACAAGCTGAAGTTTTGTATCCTTCTTTGCATAAAACTTTATTTTTTGCAGCCTCGCTGTAAATAGAAATGTCAAAACAAGACTTGTATAAATCCCAATATAAATTAGAATGGGGCAAATATGTTCCAAGCTTGAGTCTCAAAATACAACAGCCAAAGAAATACCACACTAACATGTGCTACTGTAACTCTTCAAAAAGGACACCTATCCTCAGATACTCTAGATCAGTTTTTTGAATCAATGTTATGCAGAATGTTAAATGTTTGTCAATTTCTTTTAATTTATAAATATTATTTTATTAAGAACAGTCTAGACAGTTCAGATCTTCCATCATCTGATAGGATAATACTTCCAGATTATTTTTTTTTTATTGAATTAGGCTTTAAGCTGAGGGAGAAAATGTCCTATGAACTTAAGTTTTTGCATGTGTCTTTACATAAAATACTGGCAATGGAGATATCGTTCCATATCTGTCTGGATTTATCTTAAATCTGGCACTATCAGAGCCATGGTGGTGGGATACTGTAGGAGAGCGTATGTGGTTAGGTCCTAATTGGAATAAATGCCACTGTTTTATTCACTGAAGTGTTCACATACAGTAGTGTACATGTAGTGGTGGAAAACAAAGCAAGTGGATGCGATCCCACCGTCAAACAAGGGCCACTAGAGGTCACTTTGCCTCAAACCCCTCGGAGCCTAGGATCAACACTGCCTTCTTGTGCACAGGTGACCTGCAATCGTCTGAAAACAGCTTTTGAATCATTGCAATAAAAAGCCAGGCCAATGTTTTGTTTTGATTTTTAATGAGTGGGATGTAATCAACCCTGTGGAAACAATGCAGAGCTAATTTAGATATTAGGATATTACACTGCAAAAGTTTGCTTGGTCTTCATAACCTTATTAACTTGCTATGTACAAGCATGATATTAACAGTTCATAAGTATTCAAATGAGAGTTATAGGTTTGGAGATGAGCACACAGCTGTAACTATGATCAAAACCTGTATTTTTGCCAACACACACAAACAATTAGAATAGTTCAAGTGATGAAGCTTCAGTTGATAAACTTTACTTCAATAGATGCGTCACGAGCAATTCAACTGAGAAGGGATGCGAATTTGAACGCCAAGTGTGTCTGTTGACTTTGATACGTTAAACTGTTAAAACATGCATACTTGCATCTCCATCACACAGAAAACATCAGCTCTCCTAATGAAATGTGTTACAATATGTGGCCCAGAATTGAAATTAGCTGCTGACATTGCCCTAAAGAATATGACTACTAATGGTTTTGTTGTTTGACAAGACTGACTCAAGTTGTTATATAGACACTAATGGTTTGCAGATGACGACTCCTACTGACTTTATGATCCTCTAACTTTGCTCCTAGTGTCACAGTGAGGATGGTATTTGTGGACTGGAGTGAAGAACTGATAAATATTGGATTTAATGCAGTGAGATTTGCTACATGCATTAAAACTCATGACCACCAGTGCAGCAAGTTGTTTTAATGCAAGGATGGAAACACCAGCAATCTGTTGAAACATCTTGCTGAAGTCCATCACGTACAAAGTTCAGACAGCCTGGCTCATAGCTGGTCCCTCGTTAATCATATATGGTATCTATGCTAGTGGCACTGAGCCCACATACAAAGTTAGCTGAATGACATGAACATGTGTAATTTATTAAAAGTAATCATTAGCTATGATTGTTCAGCTCTGGGTGTGTTCATGAAGTCAGTCTGAAAGTCAGAGCATCATCCTAACTCGTTCAGAGTTAGTTTCACTCTCAGAGCTCAGAGCAGTGGAGGTTTATTCATTCTGGGGCTTCAGACAAACTCTGGTCTTTTTATTTTCAGTTCTTCCCTAACTGGATGTTGGTGTCAGTGGTAGAAGTACTTCAGCTGTTTTCTTATCACACAAAAACTGATTAACTATCTATTAAGAAATTAAATTATAATGAAAGCACAGTGATAGGATAGTTGCAGGGCTGATTTTGAGATGATAAAAATCAGGTTGAAGAACATTATTTCACTATCTATGCATCTAATGTTAGCTAGGTCTGACATTAGTTCTGTGTAAATTAGGCTACAAAAGCTAACAGTGATTCAACGTCTGTCAAGGTAACATTGTAAAGTTATTTTGAATTTTGAGTGAACAACTGAGCAAGGTAGATGGAGAAGATGAGATAGGAGAGACAAAAGAGGTGGAAGGAGAGAGAGAAGACGAAGACAAAGTGGAAGGACAGCAGGAACGAGACAGAGATAGAATACAAGGCCAAGGTGACCAGGGACAGGAGGAGTTGGAAGAACACCACCACTGTGAAGATCTGGAGGAGGGAGAGCATCAACAAGATGAGGGCCTTATTATATTACATTATTATTGACCTTAGTACAGCTCAGTCCATAGGTCCTTATGGGTAAGTTTTTCTTTGGATAGTTTCTTCTTGTACAAATGCTGCCTGCAATGCTGCCACTCTGACACAGTCAAAATCGGTTTGCTTCCCCTCTCACACATCTGACACTCATCACCTGTCTCTCACCTTAATGCCTTTCCTGTGATAATGCCCCACCTAGTGTTACCATCCTTCTATCTTCTACTAAGTGAGATCACATTGTCTGGTCACTTATTTCTAATACGAACTGTTTCACATGAAACCTCAAATGCAGGACACTGACTGCATGAGATTAACTTTGTCTATGAGTCTGTAAATGGCAGCCAGCGCCCTTCTGTAGTGTGTACATGCCATTTCTCATCAAACTGTGGTAACTGTGATTAAATTCAGTATATATACATCTGCCATATGTTGCCACCCCTCAAAAATTCCTGCCCCCCTCTTGCCACCCCATAAATATTTTTCTAGATCCGCCCCTGGTTGTATGTACTTGAACACCAATCTAATGTACTTAGAGAAACCATGGAAACTGACCTTAAAAAGACTAAGTGTTACTCAAGTAACTTAAGTACCCTAAACATCCATTATACATGAATAAAAAAACATGGTTCCATTCTTCTAAACACATACTAAATAAAAACAATGACATAATTCAAACTTCAATTACACCTTTCATTTTTCTTCCAACGGTTATGTTGAACACATATGTTAACAGACCTCAAACTGTCCCAACATACTTTGCTGGTTTAATGCACCTTTAACAGACAATAATATTTTAACTAACAATATCTAACAATACACTGATTGAAATTTTTGTAAAGACATTTAGATGAACTTTCATTTCCAATTCCCATTCAAATTGAAAAGAAGGGGTTGGATGACATGTTGACATTTGTCAACTGACCTCTGCTGGTCCGTCAATCCCAAAAGATATGTAACAAACATACATAACACCGGGCTAACGGATATGTAATTGCAGAACATATTTTGCTGGTTAAAGCACTTTTAACTGAATGTGTATTGCTTTTTTTTAATGTCAAATACAAGTTTGCAAGAACTTTTCAGACTCATACCATGACAAATTCAGGTTCAGTGCAGGATTCTCTGTATTTACACAACTGACTGAAAAGCAACTGTGGGTTGACATGCTTGCCCACTGTCTGATTGAAAATGCCAGATAGATGCACTTTGAGTGCATTAAAAGATTTAAAAGTAAGCAAGCAATCCTTATGAAGACATGGTATTGGCTGTTGCTGAGTAAATCCTCCTTGTTTTACGGGATAGTGTTTAAACAAGTGTCTTCTTTTGTCAGCAGAAAAAATGCAGTGTTTACAGGTCCACTGCATCTGGCACAAATTATTTTAGGGCAGATTAATGGAGATAGTCTCAAAAGTGTAGCATTGTAAACACTTGTCACAACAGACTGCTCTACTGCTGGATGTAACTTCTTAAAATAAACAAAGCAAAATATAGGTTGCTGATATCTCACCTCAAGTGCACTGAGGCTGACATGTGTTCAGCGATATCAAGTTCCAGATTTCAAATTTCCTCACAGAGTTCTGGAAAGGTCAAAGTGTTTTTTAGTTAAAGGAAAGTTCCACTTACAGTGTTGTAGATTTAGATGTTGTAGATTTAGCTGTGATTTGTGCTTGCTTTAAAAGAAAAGATACTTTTGGTATAAATGTTACTACAGAGCATGGAATTCTGCATTTGAATTGTAATTGTGACTTTGGCCTCAAATAGATATTTATTTGCATTAACTTAGCTCTGAGCCAACACATGAAATAACACTTACTGCAAGCAAAACTTGTAAATTAAAGTGAAAAGTTTATTTTTTAACATATAAAAAAGCATCATAGGTTTTAAAAAATCTTTTCACACACTATCACAGATGAGACGCTGATTTAACTAAGTTCAGATAAATCTTTGTCACAGCATGAAAAGACAAATAACTTAGCACACTCCGAGTCTATACACTTGCAGCTTTATTAATGTTACATGGAGCCAATGGCTCCTCAACTAGATGTAAATTTAACTATGACTATATATTCTTATGGTGGAAAACCTGTTACAATGGTATTAAAATCACTGGAGAGTAAAGCAGAATGAGAATATTGTTGCTATTTTTTTTTAAATGTATTATTTATTATAAACAGGAAACAAATACTTAAATTAAAATGAGACTGCAAATCATGCACCACACTTAGCCCTGTTAACATTTAGGAAAATAAATCTGAAAGAAGCTTTAACATTTCAAATTCTGAAATCAGGCTTTCTTGTTTGGGACATTTAAAATATGTTTTCAGGCTACAGAGTTGTTAGTGGCAAAGGTACTGTCAAAACATGCCTGAACATGTTGCTTCAGTAATGCCTGTTGGTGAAACTAATGTTAGCCAAATCTAGCTAATGCTAGCACGTTAACATTAACGCGTTAACTACAAGGATGTTGGTGGCAAAAGTATCACCAAAACATGCCTGAACATGTTGCTTCAATGTTAGCCAAATCTAGCTAATGCTAGGGTTGGGGTTATGTCTTTTTCACTCAAAATAAAACTATAAATTACAAAATTAACATCGTGTTGAATTCTAAACATCTTGACACTAGCAAATGAGTCCATAAACTTATTGGATAAAGTTCACATAAAGTTAGAGATGAAATGAGAAGTACGATCATTTTCTCATGGTCATACAGTCAGACCTCTTTTTGCTGACTCTTAGAAAGAATGCAGGTTTAAGACACTTCTGTGTTTGCTTCAGTTTTCAGACCCAGTTTTCAGATGTTACATCCACCTTTCATATGAGGTCTACGCTACTGATATTAGCATCTTCCCAGTGTTGCCAACTCCTCAGTAAGGAAAGTAGCTATTGGCTGGCCTAAAAGTCGCTAGACGTCGCTAAATGACGTCATCGCCTAATTTGCATATTTGGGTATTTGCATGCAATTGTAAGACAAGCTGTAGGAGAGAGAAATAACATCGTGAAAGAGACAAAACGTAATTTTAAAAACGCCCTAAATATGTTTAGAACTACAAATGAGCTTTCTCTTCTTGATTCTTGTTTTTTTCTTTATTTTGGCACTGAAACTATGGAGCGAATTTTGTTTCTTTATTATGCAACCAAAAAGAATGGATTTGAGAACAAAAAAAAAAATTGTAAATGAGAAATAATGGATTTGAAAACAAAAAAATAATTTGCAAATAAAGTTACATTTACGTTTCTTGTTTTTGCGTTTGCGTTTCGTGTTTTTGCATTTACGTTTCTCGGTTTTTGCATTTACGGTTCTCGGCTTTTGCGTTTGCGTTTCTTGTTTTGCGTTTGCGTTTCTACATGAGTCTCAGGGGCGGACCGCCTCTGAAAGATGCAAGAAGCCTCCTGATTGGTCACTCCCACTCGACTAGACGGTATGACAACTTCCGCATCCACAGGCGCGAGAGGAGACACAAGCTGTGGCTGTGTCCCAATTCAGGGGCTGCATCCTTCAAAGGACCCAGCCTACCCGTCCTTCGAAGGCTGGGTCCTTCTAAGGACGGGTAGGCTGCATGAGAAGGCTGCATGAGCGTTTGTTAAATGAGACGGTCTAGCCTACGATGAACTTCCTGCTTACATCATGACGTCTCGTAGCGCCGCTCCTTGTTGCCTAGCAACCCTGACAAACAAATTTTCATCCCGACGATCAGGATAAGACGACGGTGTAATTTTACCAATTTTTTGACTGGATTTGATCCCGAAACTGTAATTTTTGTTTTTAATATGTTTTATATACTTGAAGACTTGAGAGTCTTGTTCTGTCCGGTGGTTCGGGACTAAACTGTCTGAGAAACAAGAAGCGTCCACAGCTGGTTTAAATCTGTTAACATCCACTGATATGAACTTTAAATATTATAAACCTCTACAGTCTCTGGGCTGAGTGTTTCTGATGAGGATCATAAATACCTGCTGTCTGAACAGAAACCAGATATAATGTATGTTAAACATGTGATCAGATAACTTGGTGGAGCTAAACTAAGAACAGTGAGGTGCAGCCCCTGAATTGGGACACAGCCTGTGTCTCAATTCAGGGGCTGCATCCTTCTAGGCTGCATTTTTCGGCCGCATACGTCACAGCGGTGCGACTAAGGCTGTCCCATTTCATTAAAACCTCAAGACTCCTTCAAATGAGACCGACGAATGCGTCCTTCTTTTCCATGAATTTGAAGGATGCATCGATGGATCCTTCGTAGCCCCAAATATCCCAAGATCAGTTGCGGGCCGCTGACAGTTCGATCAACAGCTGAAGTTTTAACTGCTGACGGCTGACAGAGAAGATGGATCCATCAGCGGCGGAGGATTGTAGCTTTAAATATTAGTATTGTGTTACAGCTCACTCTGATAGCTACGATACAAATGTTGACAACGTTAAAGTTTGTTCTAAAAAAACGATTGAATAACGTTATTGATGAGCCGCTGCAGTTTAAAACGTTTACTTTCCAGTTATACAGCTTCAGTTTTAAGTTATATTTTACTGAGACTGTGGCGAAATTCTTTCTGACCGCGGCCACCACAAAAATGACTTATTCATTCATAAATATTCATATATTTAATCCTTATTTAAGTTATTATATGGTGGAGAAGTAAAATGGACGTAAATCCTGCTGGAGCTTCTATTGGTGGTGATTCTCTGTAGACCAGTGAAAACATGACTCTCCTCACTGTTCTTAGTTTAGCTCCACCAAGTTATCTGATCACATGTTTAACATACATTATATCTGGTTTCTGTTCAGACAGCAGGTATTTATGATCCTCATCAGAAACATTCAGCCCAGAGATTGTGGAGGTTTATAATATCTGAAGTTCATATCAGTGGATGTTAACAGATTTAAACCAGCTGTGGACGCTTCTTGTTTCTCAGACAGTTTAGTCCCGAACCACCGGACAGAACAAGACTCTCAAGTCTTCAAGTATATAAAACATATTAAAAACAAAAATTACAGTTTCGGGATCAAATCCAGTCAAAAAATTGGTAAAATTACACCGTCGTCTTATCCTGATCGTCGGGATGAAAATTTGTTTGTCAGGGTTGCTAGGCAACAAGGAGCGGCGCTACGAGACGTCATGATGTAAGCAGGAAGTTCATCGTAGGCTAGACCGTCTCATTTAACAAACGCTCATGCAGCCTTCTCATGCAGCCTACCCGTCCTTAGAAGGACCCAGCCTTCGAAGGACGGGTAGGCTGGGTCCTTTGAAGGATGCAGCCCCTGAATTGGGACACAGCTACGGTGTTGTGCCGAGTTATGCCTGCCCGCCGAGATCTCGGCGGGCAGGCATAACTCGGCACAACACCGTGTCTCCTCTCGCGCCTGTGGATGCGGAAGTTGTCATACCGTCTAGTCGAGTGGGAGTGACCAATCAGGAGGCTTCTTGCATCTTTCAGAGGAGGTCCCGCCCCTGAGACTCATGTAGAAACGCAAACGCAAACGCAAAACAAGAAACGCAAACGCAAAAGCTGAGAACCGTAAATGCAAAAACCGAGAAACGTAAATGCAAAAACACGAAACGCAAACGCAAAAACAAGAAACGTAAATGTAACTTTATTTGCAAATTATTTTTTTGTTTTCAAATCCATTATTTCTCATTTACAATTTTTTTTTTGTTCTCAAATCCATTCTTTTTGGTTGCATAATAAAGAAACAAAATTCGCTCCATATGAAACAGGCCATCACTTCTCAAAATAATTTGAATACTAATGCTTTGTCTAGACCACGTGTAAAACTCAAGGCCCACGGACCGAGTGTGGCCGCAGGAAATGTGTTTTTCTTAATCTGGTAATTTAATGACATTTATGTTATTATAGCAGGGCTCCAGACTGCAAACAACATGGCTGCATACACGACCTTTTTAAGAGTGTGTAAGTTGAAATTTAACGTGCCAGTGAATGAAGATTATCAGCTGATCTGGTTCCTTCCGTCACCACAGGTAGCTGCTGCAAACATTTCTGTAGTTGGAAATAGTTCCGTTTCTTCCACACTGACTCGGTCTCTACATGCCTGATGGGAAAAACTGTCAATTTCACTATTACCGCGATCCACTGATGAAACGATCTACAGCCGATTATGTTAAATAACAGTGAGGAGAGAGAAGGAGACACATCTGGTGATACAGTGTTCAGGTGCAGCAGAGAGATCTCCACTGAGTCAGTTAAGAAGAAACGTTAGTCCAAACATTCACTACGCTGCAGTACCGCAGCCAGCATGTGAGGCGTTTAGGGACCATCGGTAAAATGTGGTATTTACCGATAGGGACATGTTCAGCGTCTCCTTTAATCTGACTGCTGGGACTGCTGCGGGAAGTTACCGTCAGACTGACCGCTGTGAATGCTTTTGGACGGAGGAGGGGCTCACAGCGGTACCCGATGCTCGTTGAGGATCGTGACTGCAGCACGATACGTGCTTTCACATCAGAGTCGCCAAACACTAAAAAAGTCTCCAACAACACCAGAAAAAGTCGCTAGATTTGTCGCTAGTCGCTTTTGACAAAAAAAGTCGCCAAGAGGACCTGGAAAGTCGCCAGATTTAGCGACAAAGTCGCCAAGTTGGCAACAGTGCATCTTCCAAACTAAAGAGCTGCAAACATGACCGTAGTCAGGTTCCACTGCATTTCCCATCTGTCAAATGGTAGCTCGTCTAAGTACATACTGGTCTTCTTTATCTCTTCAGCCATGTTTATTCTGGATAAACCACATGTTTGTGTAACAACACATTTTCCCAGGAAAATCCTCTCTGACAGCAGGTGATTACAGCACCAACTGTAAAAGCTTTCATGAACTGGACATGCATTTAATCATTTTGCGAGGAGGAACAATAAAAACAGACATTTTCATGAAAAATGTCATGAATTATTAGTTGAAACATTGGGACTTTCAGACAGAACCCCCCCTGTTTCTGTGTGATTAAACAGCACAGTATTAAATTGTACGGCAGCGCAGACAGGCCTGGTGCTGCAACTCTGGCCCCAGTGGTGTCAGTGTCTTGGCCCCTTTGTCTGCTCTGCAGGGTAATTGCTTTTTTGCACTGAGGTTATTCATGTTGTGTGATTGGATCATCTGACCTAGAGCAAGGGAAGCCACATTTGTGGCAAGGTTGGGTTGTTTTAGTGCTTTGCCTCAGAGCTGATTGTTTCAGCGAGGCTCTGTACCCGCCAGCCAAAAGAGTTGATGATACTGGCATATTCTGTATTCTGTCTACCCCACTGTGAAGAAAACGGACTGCTTTTTATTAAAACTCATTTCCCATCAGAGCCACCTTTCCCCAGTCTATTTATTTCTACCTATGAAGCCTATTAATTTTTTTTCTTTGACCCTTTTGGCTTTTAAAAACACAGCTGAGTCCTCTCTGTCTGTTCTAATGGGATTTTCAAATGATTTATTCGCCTCTGATTCTCCTCAGCTCAGGTTTTAATTGGTTTCTGAAAAAAATGGCAAGAATATCTTGCATTCTGTCATCACGGACTGTGTGACATTGAGATGAACAGTTAGCATTAGTTTTCCTGAATTCTAATGAGGAGGCTGTTTTCTAAATATTCCACTTGTACGCCGCCTTACAATCCAAATCCACTGAACCACACTGTCATCACTCCTGTCGAATGCGACGCCTCACTGTATCCAGGTATTTTAAATGAAAAAGGAAAATAATTCCGGAAAAGAACACTGATCATTTATTTCTCATCCGCTGAACAAATGGCTCGTCGCTGCTGGTTGTGTTTATCACCCAGGCATTACAGGCATCTTATTGCAGCCTGCTGCAGCTCAGAAAGCGTGTGTGCACTCTGAATACTGACATTAATGTCTGACTGACATCTCACTTCATCCCAGCTTATATTTATGTGACATTTTGCACTGGGTCTCTTACAGATCCTGCATATAGCCTCTTTTGATTTTCTCTTCACCCCGGGGTCACAAATTATCAGATTGTCTTGCTGACATTTGGCGTGGTCAGAGTAGCTGATACCTGACCTTTCTTCCAACTGGTCCCTCCTGGCTTTCAACTGTTGCCTCTACTCGTGCAGCAGTATGAATTGAACTCTTAAATATTCCACACCTAGTTGACAGTGCCAAGATTTTATTAGACTTATAAAACATGCAGGGATGTGAAACTGATTGTCTCATTTGAGTAGAAAAGTAAATGGTGTGCAGAGAGTCCACCTGAACACGGGGAGGTGTCGGTGTCAGTGAATTATTGATTTGGAAAGCTTTTTGATGGTGTGCTTTGGAGACCTACAGCCAGTCATGTTTGCCAGTTAAAGGAATTCATGATCTAGATGTTGACTCAGAGCCAGACTCCATTTGTTATTGCAAGCAATTTCCCAGCAGACACTTGGACGTTAATGTTTACACATCGGTGCCTCTGCCAGCATAGAAAATACACAATTAAAGGAAATTTCCCTTAATTTTGACCCAGGTATTAGTCTCGAATTTTGACCATCACAACTATAGTTATAACAACTATTCACCTATAGAGATTTTAGCACTATAGCAAAACACTATATATTGATGGCCTGAAGCTCTCTAGAGAAACTTTCATTTTACAGAAATCAATCTAGGGAGGAATTGTGGGGGGACTTTCATGAGTGTAGTGTTGTGTTTCACAGAGACATGGCTGCAGGGAGACACTCTGGATCCCATCATTTTACAGCTTTCGGACAGTTTGGGCAGCAGTAAGGAAGAAGCTGTGGGTTTGGCACTTTTATTAATAACAAATGGTGTCACTCTGGCCATATTAACACAAAGGAACTCTCTCTGTTATCACAAGACTCTAATCCATGCAGCTCAGTGTTATATTCATGATCTCCATGGATCAATCACATGAGACGAACAAGGCTTTGTTGTGATTTTACTTTTTACATTATCATTCATGATCTGCATTTTCTGAGTGTTTAGTTTTTTCCTATTACGTTTTAGGTTCTGTTTTTACTTCTTCCTCATTCATTTAGTCTTTTCCTAACTACATGTGGAGCAGGTATAACAGGGCTATTTCCCTGTAGGTATCAGTAGAGTTTTTTTCTGATTTTAAGGCTTGTCATTATGTTCAAATGTAGTAAAATGCAAAAAGAATCCTTGTTGGTTACCGTATTTTCCCCACCTTAAGGCGCACCGGATTATAAGACGCAGTCTCAATTACGGGGTCTATTTCTGTACTTAAACCATACATAAGGTGCACCGGGTTAAAAGGCGCATGCTAAAATAAGGAAATGGAAGTAAAACAGTGAGTTTGTTGAACTTTATTCTACTGCGTACCGTATTTACAAATACACTCACATTATTTTTTGATCAATCTTCTGTCACAAACCCTTCAAAGTCTTCATCTTCTGTATCTGAATTGAACAGCTGGGCACTTTCGGCATCAAGCATGCCGGGTTCCCACTCGTCATTGTCGGAGTCAGTCTCGTTGCCGGGTGACTGTTCAGCAATGATGCCGGCTTTCGCAAAAGCTCGTACAACAGTCAAAGCTGATACCTTAGTCAGATACCTTGGTTTATCGCTGCCAGCGTACTTAGTGTACGTACTTTACATATCTATGTCGGTGGGAAATGGTCCGAGAGTCAATGAAGCGGAGCGCTTGGAACTCAGTGCACACATAAGGCGCACCAGATTGAAGGGCACACCGTTGATTTTTGAGAAAATTAAAGGCTTTTAAGTGCGTCTTATAGTGCGGAAAATACGGTAGCTGCTATGGCTAAGGCCCCATCCACACAAAGACGAGCCCAGGCCTAAATGCACAAATAGTTCATCAAACCTGTGTGTCGTCCACATGAAGCCGGCGTTTTGGGGGTCTGAAAACGATCATTTCTGAACCTAGGTCCCAGATTGCAAAGATCTGAAAACACCATTTAGGTGGACCATTTTTACACCCTATCCGCTTCTTTTCTGACACGTTTGCATCATAGCTCCACCTCTCGATAAATGCGCCAAACTCAGAAAACGACGACAGCAATGGCGCCGTATAGTGTTGCGTATGGACTGGTAATAGTGCCACTTCATCGTCCGTCCAGACTAGAGTCGTACCAGCTCATCCACTCGTATTTGCCGCTGCTATGTTCTATGTTTACATCGTATACAGATTTCTGCACATGCCTAAAGTCCCACTGCCAGTTTCCGCTTGTTTCTGTTACGGCGTCATAGCATCACCAACAGGCCTGGCATGTGTTTTACATCGTTTTCAGGCGTATCAAGTGAATTCATGTGAATGGACACATTTACTGAAACGGCTCCGTCTTTATGAAGAATGCTTTTGAAACTATAAGCATTTTGTCTTCGTGTGGACGGGGCCTAAGTGTTGGGTATTGACCATGGACAGATGTAACCACCATGATGTCACCCACTGGCTTGTGGATGACCATGTTGAAGCCACACCCTGTATTAGCCCCTGCTTTACAAGTCATTTTACTGTAAATGAGGCTATAATTTCCAAAGTGAAAATAACTTATAAGCTACCCTATTTTTGGAGGGTTCACAGCCATATGAAAATTACTCAGACTGGAGGGCAATGGATAATTGCAGGTGTTCAGATTAAACATAAAATGGTATAGCCCAGTAGAAATAGAGCTTCATGCTTTTATTATACTTTTATTTCTGTAAGTATATTTTATGGTAAATATATTTTATCTTATTCTTATTTTGTCTTTATTTTATTTCACGGGGACGTTTTGATACAAAACATAAGTTATTTGGTTGATCTGGGTGTCTGTCAAGTTCATTTTTTATTCTATTGGATAACTTCACGCAATGCTGTGTTCTTATTGGTGGAGAGCAGCTAGTTCCCACCCCTTTAGGTAACGAGTACAGTCGTCCGGAACGAGCAGAAGATGCAAGCACACACAAAGCGAGTGAACTGAAGAGATTTATTTAACAAAAGTGGAAAGCAGAGAAGTCCTCCCGACATTCCAGGATATGTTTAGGAGTGACCGAAGTGACCAGAGATTGATGAGATGTGTGGTTCAGTTACTTTCCGACCGTCTTGGTTAGTGAACTATCCAGCAAAGCCAATAGTATGTGTCTGCAGAGTCGGAGACCGCAGGAATATGGCTGCATGAATACGGCCCTACACTTCCGGTAACTTTAGAGCACTTTTTAAAGACAGCGCCACCTGATTTAACTCAAAATATACTTACAACATAAAATGCTTATTCAAGGAGAAATCCCGGAGGCTGTTCTTTCTGGACCACTCCAAGTATCCCACACAAAGTACTACTTCATGTCCTACCTATGCTTTTGAATGTTTAATTTGCCTAAGTAGTACGTATTACAATGTCACAAGTGATCACTCATACCTTGGTTGCTAAGGCTAGCATCTGGACAAATTGTGCAATTATCAGATAAAATATTAATGGAATCATCTGTAATGGCCTTTGTGGAGTCCAGATCTAACAGGACAGTCTGAAAGGTTACAAAGAGAAAAAATACAAGGACAACTCTGATGACATATATATATATATATATATATATATATATATATATTACACAACAATATGAAATACAAATAAAAGCTGAACACACTCCCACACTCACAAACGTAGGAGAAGTCTAGGAACCTCTGATCTCACTTCCTCCTGTTAGAGACACACAGACAGACATTAATAAGCATAAGTAGATAAAGCACTGATATATCAGATAAACTGTACATACTTCACTTATTTGCATTGGCAAAATATATTTGATTTTTAATATTTCATGCCAATATACCTCCTTTTGAAATGAGCAACACTTACCAACTGAACAGGTTCTCTTATATTTGTATGCGTGGCTAGTCCACGTGCAAAGTCATATGTAACAATATTTGGCATGTGTGTCCAGGAGAGCAGGAGGTCAGCAAAGTCACGTGGGCTTTCTGCTTGAATGTTGCACTTTATGCTATATACGACCCCGCATAGGCACATCACAGCCCAACCGCCTGGGAAGAAAACAAGAGAATTAAACAGAATCAATTTTGGACAAAACACAGATAATGGAAAAAATAACACCTGAGGAAGTCTGAAAAATAAAGTAGCTCCCCACATATGTACACTGAGTGAAATTTAACTTACCTGAGGCAGCCCATATTTTCTGAAAAACCTTGTTATATGTCTGTCTTGATTTCATTTCATTGCTCAATCTCACAAGGAGGTCAGTGCGTGATCCAGAAGAATCCAGTCCACACTCCCTGCATAATTTCCTAATCACTGGAACCTATCAAATACAACACATCAATGATTTTGGTTACATCACAGCCCATAAATAACTCCTAAAAGGAAAATCAGAATAAATACTGTATTTTAGATAGTGTCTTCACCTTCTGCTTGTAGAGATCATCTCTCAGCTGGCTATCTGTGACTGTGATTTCACAGACCTCTGCCTGTTTTGGTGGACAGACCTTCTGAAATTCTGTGTTAAGGACACAGTTTGCACGGTGTGTATTTCTCCCAATCCATGGTGTCCAAAAGTGGAATGATGGCAGAACAGCAAATGGATTGCTTTGGTGACCTTTGGATATATCAAAAGAAAATTATATCAATACATCTCGAAGTTGAAAATAAGTGGCACATTGAAAAATTTAAACATGTTATGGAACATTCAACTTCTGCTGATGTGTTCATCTCTATTTTGCAACCACTGATTAAGATGTTTAGTAATTAGTCATTAATTACTTGTTACAAATCCTCGCCCAATCCTTTCCATTGAAAGTGCCTCCCAAAACAGTCCAATGTCAACCTCTCCATTGAAATCGTCTGGGGGTTGTGGAAGGTCACTAACTAAAGAAACAATGTGAAAACATTACACAAACAGTTACATGAGAGAGTAATTCAGTCTGTAACTAACACTGTCTATTCTATGAAAGCACTTTTACCTGACAAATGGAAGGCTCCCTTTTATGGAGATCCATGATGACTACTGGTGGATGATCTCCACAAGTGACACAAGAATACTCATAATCATGGTCTGTCAGGGCTTCAAAGTGAAGATAGCCATGGAGGACTGTATCAGCAGATGGGTATTTTACTCCTGTAGTCAATTCCAAATACTCAACCACTCGGCTCACTGCAGTATGGACCTACGAGAGAAACATAAAAAAACAAAAGGTACTGAAAAAATGTATTTGTGCATTTATACATACACAAAATTAAGTAATCCACTCACAGATCAAGCTTGAGACAGTTTAGTTAATTACCTGGAGCATGTTCCTTATGGTAAGACATAAAGGAAGATCAAGGAGTATCTGGTCATTGAAATTGTGGAGGCCATCTTTCCACTCTTGGTAACGGTAAAAAGTTCCACATTGATGACATGATTTACAGTACATAGACACATCTGGAAATCCAAAGATTCAACAAGAATCATAGTACAGTCACAACACATAAAACTACCACCGAACTGAAAGTAAAGAAAAACCAGCATCGTAAATTTTAATAAAATATCCATAACCTTCCATTTTTGACATACCTTCAATGATACGAGTACTAGTGAGGATTTTTGCCTTGTTTGTAACGAGGACTGGGTCACTGAGGGGGACATGTTGTGGGCAGTGCTGGCACATCATCTCCTCTGGAATGAGATGCAATGGGTACTGCTTTTCCACTGATGGAAGCCTAAACTGTTCCGGCAGGACAGCAGGTAATTTTTTGTTCTTCAGAATGTACTGAACCATGCCTTCCATTGTTTTCTTATGTTTTGGTGGATACGGATTGTCATTGACCTCAACCTCTTCGTGACTGTCTTTGTCCATTGTTGATGTCTGTGTGCCTGGCAATTCCACCTCCTCGGTGCTTTGGACTTTCCCAAACAGCTCATGGTGTGTCTGAAATAAGTGCCACTTTGCAATGTATTTGTGGAGGCAGCATCTCTTTGTCTTTGCACAAGGACAGTGCCATGAATTCTTTTTTGTGTCATATGACACCATGATTCTTCCAAGGCGACTATAATACGAAACTGTGGGCTCAAAAATTGATATGTATTTCTTTGTTTTGGGGGTTCCAATTTCTGAGAGAACAGAGAGAGGTAGATGGTTCTGTTTGGCAAGATTTTGTAGATCGAGACACAGTTTCTTTTTATCCTCACCAAACCACTTGCTGCTCACTGAGAAAGTGTTTCTTCCAGTAGTACAGGGGAAGAAGCATACAATGTACAGTATGCTATTGATTTGAGGTGTATGCACTGATATGCTTTGAGTCCACTCTGCCATGCCAGCTCCATGTTTACTTGGCACTCAGCTGAGTCGCACGAAACACGCTGATTTTCACTCCATATCTTATTCTGAACATGCAAAGGAACACTGGTGCCTAGAAAAGATTTGTGGACAGTACAGACTCCATTCTCAGGATCTATACATTCACTCTAGAGGTGGGAAGTTGCTGTTATGTCCTTAGATTTGCTTGTGTGCTTCCTTTCTATGTGCCTTTTTAAATTTCTTTTATTCATGAGAACCTTGCATGTGGGACATTTTTTTTGCACTACAGGTTTCACAAGAACCCTTTGCAGCAATCCAGTTGGCCTGGTGGCTGATGCTGGGATGGCAGTGGTGGCCACTGAAGTTGGGATGCAGGGAATTGGAGCAGAGTGCATCTTTTTGCACAAAGACAAATGTTTGACAAAATCTGGTTTGCGGGATAACGTTGACTGACAATAGATGCAGAGGTAATGGATTTTTGGTCAGCAATTTAATCCACATCTGTGAATTGTATATCCTAAAATGTTGGAACACAAATGTTGTTTCATTATTGTGTGTCCAATATTATTTGAAAATGTAAATTATAAATACTAAAAACATGAATCAAGTATCTGGACAACACAGTCATATCAGACTGGAACAAATTCTGATAGCTCAAATAGAGTTAATCATAACATTTGCTTTTAATGCACAGACATATTTTAGCACCATTTATATTTCTTGGGAGAGTGTTTTCAAACTTTACCTTCATGGAAAACTGCCCTGTTAAAATGACTTTCCACCTGGGCTCTGACCTTGCTCAACTTTTGCGGGCGGAACATTGCTGAGCAGCAGAATGGGCAATGATAATCATTGCAACATGTGGTGCATCTGTTCAACACAGGGAGAGATCTCCCTTGTTGAATTGTTATGTGCATCTTCAAATAAAGAGAGAAATTGAACATTTTCAGATCATTTTGCAAACATAAATAAACATAAATCAAGTTCAATCCGAGAGGTGGACAAATACATTTAAAATTTTCTGTCCTGGATTCAATCTGTGTAATGATGCAACTTCATACAGGCTGTACAGCAGACAGAGTAGATGACGTAAAGGAGTGAAGGATAAGCTTACATCAAAACTGAGCGTTAAGTACACTAAGTGTCTCAGCATCACAATAAAATGTGATCATGAAAAGTCTAACTACGAAGAAAATGTATTTTCACAGTTGAACCTTTTTCACAGCAGACATTTGAACCGGTCACAGATGGAAAAACTAATAACAGTGGTCCATAAAGTTTCTTGGTAAACTATGCCTCAGAACCAGTAGAACACCAGCAGTTCTAACAAGAAGAGATCATTTCAACATGCTTTTACCATCTGGTCAAGGGTTAATTAACTACAAGCAGCATATTAATTATCATCATCTGGACCTGGGCTGCCAAAATCTAGCGAGGACTGAGTTAAACAAATTACTAAACAAGCTAAGCGTTGGTTTTACAGCAGCGGAACTATATAAAAGTGTAGTTAACTATCATCCCCTGGACCTGGGCTGCCAAAATCTAGCGAGGACTCAGTTAAACAAATTATCAAACAAGCTAAGCGTTGGTTTTACAGCAGTGGAACTATATAAAAGTGGTCGTCTGTGCTAATTAATGACGAGCTCAAACATAGCTTGTTTCTCAGTTTAGCAGGTTAACATCTTTGCTCCGGAAATGAAAACAGCAGAAATGTTAAACAATAAAACGCTCTAAACCAATCGTTTATTTGTTTTATACAGTTAAACTAATAAAACGATTCACAGTTACTACTCACGTCTTTACCGCGGTCCATCATGGCGATAAATGCTACTTCCTTTAGCATCAACACACACAATGGGGCCCGAGAAGAAGTAGGCGGACCTTAAATTTCCGTCATATCGCTGTGGTCCAGAAAGAGCAACCTGCGGCTCCGTAGAAAAACTTATAGGGGGTTAAAATGATGGGGATTTCTCCTTGAATAAGCGTTTTATGTTGTAAGTATATTTTGAGTGAAATCACAATTTAAAATATAAATTGTGCACTGTAGTCAACATCCATTGCAGTAGGTGACGCTGTCTTTAAAAAGCGCTCTAAAGTTACCGGAAGTGTAGGGCCGTATTCGTGCGGCCGTATTCGTGCAGTCTCCGGCTCTGCAGACACACCCTTCTCAGCTAAGCCGATGCGGGTAACTGTGCTGTCGGTACGGCCTGGTAACTCGGCGTGCTGCAGAGTGTGTGCAGGTTTTCTTTTGTCTTGGTACAGCTACAAATATTACCTTTACTGCTATTATGCATTGCTAGATTTGTTATTTGTTTTAAAGGGATGCATATTTCGTTGTTTACTTGGTAAAGTAGAGAGTCTAAAATATGAGCTGTATCTCTGTTGTTTTGCCCTCAGTTAGGTGATCAAGTGCTGTGGTGCTGTGCTGTTTGAACTGTAGAATTAGGTTTTGTTAAAAATATTGTAAATTCCTTGGTAGAAACAGATAAAAAGATGGTTTTAAAACGTTTACAGATAAAAGCTGTTACATTAACTATAAAAAGGGGAAGGTTTTTAAAGAGGTTTAGTATCGGAACAAAGAAATAGATTTGATGGTTAAAATTTAGTGCTGTCAATCAATTAAAATATTTAATCGCATGAATGTCATAGTTAACTCGCGAGTAATCGCAAATTAATCGCACATTTCTTATCTATTCTAAAAGTCCCTTAAATTATCATGTAAATACTCTTACCACCATTGTCAACTGGTTTTGACGAGGAGGAGGCAGAGAATTCGCATCAGCTGTGAGTTTGGCCATCAAGTGGTATTTCTGACTGGATGTGCTACGAGGATAACTCGGTTCACACTGACAGTACACACAGATAACTTCGGTCTTGTCCCCCCCCCCCCGGCCTCCGTCGCCTGGCTGAACATCTCCAGAAGCACATGTGCTGCTGAACCATGTGCTGCTGGCTGAACATCTCCAGCAGCACATGGTTCAGGATGTGGAAAAGGGCCATAAGAAAGGCATGGTGAGCAAGGACACTGCTGCTGTTCCACTGTGCCCTGTCGGACTTCGACAGCGAACACCTCGCCACCGCCGTCACCGCCCCCGTGTAGTTTTTCCAACGTTACTTGCTGTGGCCACAGCTTGTGAAGAAACTTCAAATTCACTGGGTTGAAAAAGAGCATTAATCTCGCGATAAAAAAATTGACGCCATTAAAACTGATTTGCGTTAACGCACTAATAACGTATTTTTAACGATATTTTTGACAGTACTATTAAAATTCATAATTATAATTAATGGTTAAAAAGAATGAATGAATGAATAAAATATGAATGAATGGGTAGATAAATTAATATATGAATGAAAAATGAAGACATGTTACAATGAAGGCTGTCTAAAGCATTTCATTAATGCTTAACATATAGTAAATTATTATGTGGTCAGGTCTGCTATATGTAACACGTGGCTCTGCTACTGGCTCTGGGCTGGCTGACTCTCCTGGGTGATGCTGGTACAGTCCAACAACCAGGAGCAAAGAAACGCAAATTTAGAATATTGAGGGTTTTTTTTTTTTTTAAATTTTGTACAAAATTAAGATTTTGAAGTAAAATCACAAATGAGTACAATTAAAAATAAACCCATGAGACTCTTTTACATGTCGGAGGTAAAGGAAAGGAGTAAATAATATCAGTTTGAAAACCAGTCTTTATTTCAATCACTTTAATGGTGCAAATTCACCTAACTGCAAAGCGTTGTCCAGACCCTGTCAGCTTTCCAATAACAAAAAAGCAATAACCATAAGTAATGTCTAGCATAGAGACTGTGGTTTGGGATTACAACGTTAAATAGTTAGCTTGGTTAGCCCTTATGTTAACCTGTGAGTATGCATTTAGCTGACAGGGCCCTTTTTTCTGTTTATTTTTATTTGAACTAGAAGGGATTTTTAAAAAACTCCATGCAATTTATGTGTAAGTTTATTTAAAGAGCGTTAGGAAGCTTATTGTATTTGTTATGGGTGACACAAATCTTGCCCAACAGATACTGGAACAAGGACGACTATGAGAATAAGACCTGGGTTGAAAAATTACTGGAACTTTCCTTGTCGAGTATCTGTAGTCATTTACAGTGTCTCTGAAATGAAGAAACTCCCTCTGAAGCTGTTTTCGTCTGAATTTTTGCCCTGCTGCAATAATATATTGGATTTTTTTTTTTGTGCTTGTTAGGGTTGATGTTGAGCTGACATGCCATTTAAACCGAAGGGGTGGGACTTGGCTGCCTCCCACACATCGCTGTCCATCAAACATATGCTGGGTTGAAGCAGTCTGATTTTTCACATGTTGACTGTTCCCAAGGTGATTTTCAACAGCAGAATGTGTCTGTAATGGTTAGACTCAACACTAGCATGGAGATTACCACCGCCCACCGCTGACTGGACAGAATGAAACGGCGGAGAGGGGTGATTACTCATTGGTCCCTCAGCAACACCACCACAAGCACACACACATACACACATTCACCCACACACTCTCGCTGACCTTGGCCGGAGGTTTTGTCAATCAGGCAGGGATCTCTTCCTACACTTGGGTGCACATTGACTGTCAGATGGCAGGACACCTTTTTGGAGCAGCTGCTGTGCCTCTTCCAGGACAGATATGCCTGCTGGCTTGTAATAAAAGGGCCACACAGATGTTGCTTTACCCTCACCTCAACCTTAACTACCACTGTTTCCACTTTCTGGCTGAGCAGCTGGGTCAAAAAATGTCAGTTTCTTGAAGAAAGGTTTGCTAAAATGCTTTCATCTGTGTTTTTATTTCTTATTTTTTTGAACCCAACTAAAAAAAAACTATCTTCAAATACTACAATGCAATATTGTTACTATAAATTGTTACAGTTGTCAATGTGGACTTAACCAGGCATTTGTGTTAAGCAGACTCACAGCGGAGAGAGACTAATATTCTTAATATGTGCTGTTTAATTAGGAGCCACCAAGAGCTAAAATATGATCAAATAAAGTGTTACAGTTCTTTCATGTTGGCTTATAATCTTAATCAGTCTGTGATAATGTACATGAAATCATCAGTACAACGTTGCTGTGCAAAACTGCTACTCTTTAACTCGCTATTTCCAATTAGTTATTTTATTTATTGCTAATACGTTAGCACCAGTCACACCGCATGCAGTTATTTTCCATTTTTATCAAGGCTGTCATTGGCGGTAGCTTTACAGTAAAAAAAAAAAAAAAAAAAAAAAAGTTATATACCAACAAATAAGAGAATCAGTGTTGGTGTGAAAATATACTGCTTTGCTGAACTTCTGAGAGCCATCACAGTACAGGTAATGCCACCTCTCACAGCTTTTTACCTGCAGTTTATTTGTTGTGAAGCTCAGCCCTGGCTATTATCTGAGATTATCAATATTGAGATAACAGCACTTATTTATTTATTTTTTTAAAAAAGACCATATATCCAGTTCTTGAAATGTTTTCTGAATAGTTAGTTTGAAATAAAAGATAGTGGGTAGATACAGGGATAGCGTTCAAGAGAAGAAGAAAAAACAGGCGACATTGTAGATGATCTTTTGTCGAGTGCAATACAAAGCGGAAGAGATAGACCACAAAATACCCAACAACAATGAGTGCTTAGTAACAAAGGCAGAGGCAGCATAAAAGCACAAGCAGCTCACGGATGACTACTCCAGGTTTAAGAGTGCAAAGACATAGGTGGTGGTCTTTACTCGGGGTTCAGTCTTATCTCTTCTGTTTATTTATCAGACTGCTGCTGCTGCTAAGGTCGAGTATATGGTTTTTCAAGCTCAGTTCTCAGTGATGTTTTGAACCCTGGGATTGGGCTTAACATCCACTGGAAACACATCAGTTCTTCTGCAAGAAAATACGTTTTTTGGGAGAGAGGGTCTGGGGCTGAGAAGCCAAATATAATTTCTTAAACTGTTAAGACGCTCATACTATATAGTTTACTTGGATATTCAGACATTATCCTTATTGTGAAAGATAATAAAACATATACTGACAGTGGTTACAAAATTGGGGAATTTCTTCCAGGCACAGGGCTTATGCTTGGGACACTATTGGTGGAGGAAATGTCTGATTAGAAGATAGATGGATGAAAGAGCTATCATCCCACAGACAAGCATGTTGGCTAAGCTGTGTGTGTGTGTGATGTGCAGATTCAATAGGCCCTCGCTGAGCGTAACAATGGAAAGTAGCTTTGTGACTTGGCTTGACATGGCATCCCAGCACCCGGAGTATGAAACTGCACGGATGCAAACAGCTGATCATGGATATGCATGATGCAGTGAGAGCTTTCTGAACAAAACTATGTTTGAGGAATAACCAAATGAAGCAGAGAAATTCTGTTCAGTTTCCAAACTGTCAATCCGTAGCAAACGTACTCACCCCTGCTTTCCATAGTGAACGATGTGTGGACAAACTGAAGACACTCAGAGCAGATTTCAACACGAGATCTGACAACTTCGAGACTCGATGTGCAATGTGGACAGTGTTCCAGAGAGCTTAAACTTAGAAATGTTAGATTTGCAGCCCAATGCTGAGACATGTAAACTACACAATCAAAGGTCTTTTACTTTTTTATTAAATATCCCACATGACCATTTAGTTGTCATGTTCAGGCCTGGTAAACAGGATAGGTGAGACTTCTGGAAATATGGGCAAGAACAACATTTTAAAAACCACATTGTTTTTCTTTTACATAAGAACATTTTCTGTTTCGTTAAAGTTCCTCTATAGTCGCTGATTAAACCTTAAACCATCTTCATCAAAGTCATATTTTATTTTTTTTTTCCATGAAAATGATCCCTTTATATCTTAAAATAGCTTAGATGCAACTCTACATCATTACTTCCACTCCAGTGTGCAGATTTATGAAGCCTCTGCCTCCTTCTCCACCCACCACTCTGCTGCCCACTGCAGCGTAAGCACACCAGCTCACCCACAGCTCAGCTCAAATACTGTAAAATTATTCTACACTACACATAGGGCCTTTCCACCAACTTGGTTCCAGTGCTAATTCAGAGCCAGTGCCTGACTCAGCACCAGTTCTTTGTGTTTCCACCACCTAAGCACCGGCTCCAGGTGCTAAAAACTGGTGCTTAGCAAGCACCAACTCTTTGCTGGGCCAGAGCTAAGCACCGAGTACATCAGGGGCTGGGGCGGGGTTATGGTGACCACTGGTCAGCGGTGCTAAAGGACACACAAGTAATTTGTGTCCTTTTTCCTCCACGTGTATTGAAATCACTCCCAGGACACACTGAAGTTTTGCACACACTGTTGCGATGAAATCCAGTACAATTGTGTCCGAATGTGCCTGCGGTGGGCAAAAGGCAACAGGCAACCTCCGCCTCGAGGACCATATAAACCTTTATAAAGATAAAGATCGATATTATCATCAACTTATTATGTTTAACTGCTATGTAATCGATACAAGCGTAGATGTTTTACAGTGACGCACTGGTGTGCGCTAGAATCGGGCACAATTTTGTCCCACCAGTAGCGCGATCGTGGATGTACCAGGGCAACAGGCGACCTCCACCTCACAAACACCTTAAGATCATCTACAGAGATAAACATAGATATTGTGATGTCTGTAGACTCTGCTTACTGACATAAAACAAGCACACCAACTCTGTGGCTTCTTTTGCCGTGCCTTTTACTGAACCATCATGTGAGCGTATTGTGGGGAGCTGCGTGGAAGAATGGTGCTCAAACTAACGCTTTTGTCTTTTAAGCATGCTGCTCCAAGTAGATGCTTGTATTTTGACACATAACACGAACATATTACACAACTAACAGCAGGACAACATCAAACACAATACACACAACTCTCACGGTACTATCAACATAACACTTTAGTTGGGCTATTTAGCTTAGTTAAAGTATGAAAACACTATAAAACACAAACACTAACAACGCTGTTATACTAAAATGAACCACAATAACATCTGTTCCCCAAAACCCGAACTCCCGTGATGCTTTGCAGCACAACAAATCAGTCCTAGCGACCGGCTCAACGATCGCTACAGTATGCAAGACAGAACAACAACACACTCCGCTTCATACCACTACTCATAATACTCACTGCTATCAACGATAGTCAAGTGTCAGGAAGTATCCCTCATGACGTTCATTCATTACAGATATCAACATACTGCCTTTGCTGGCATCAATTAAACAGCAGTTAAACATAGTCGTTTGACGTAATGACGTGGCTCCAACTTGGCTCCTGGCCAACTGGTTCTTAGGAGGCATGAGATTTGAACCAACTAAGCACCGAACTAGCACCTGGTGCTTCTTTGCTGGAAAAGCCCTCACAGTGTAGTTCAGTTTCCTCTGGCAAACTGACAGGATTAGTTCCTTTATTTGTTCCATATGAAACCCAGAAGTCCCAGTCTTTGTTTTAAAGCCATCAATAGGCTGCAGTTTCAAGGTTAAAATGCTCAGCAATTGTGTCAACTGTTTATTTGACTCATTATGTGTCCTCCGGCATATAAAAATGCCACATGAACATTTTAACAAGGTAAAAAGAAAAGCATGTGATTTTCACAGAAGTGTCATACTCAGACTTGTGAAACAGGCTGTTGGGAGTCAGCTGAATGTAGTCCACTTCTAAAAATGTAATTAAAATGCATTATTTTGCTTGAATAAAAGCTATGATGGCTAAGCCACACTTTTTTATTGGCGTTATGTGGTTGAAATTACATGTTAAAAGACAATATGGGATGTGCAAAATAGAATTTTTAAAGATATGTTATTATTTCTTTGAATAAAAGCATGTCAGTAAACTATGGATTTCCAAATGTTGCCCTTGGTGAATACCTTTAAAATTGAAATCTGCTTCATAATTTTGCTTCTAATCTTTGACGGCATGTTCAGGAAGCAACAACTGTCACCAGCATTATGTTAAGTGGCTTTGAAACCCATGAGGGGTAGTAAGCAGTGCCATAAGCTGCCTATACAAACAACACAAGGCTCACTTCACTCTATATTAGGAAACGTGTCATGTGTGCGAACAGACAGAAAGCCGAGAATATTGTCTGGTTCTGTTAGCAGGATTATAAGTGCATATGATGGATCTCGTCTGTGTCTGAGCTGCACAATTGATCTGCGATGGCTCTGAATAAGCCTAGTGTCATCAGCTGGTTTCTTTGCAGTGTCACATCCCTGCCTTGACTTAATGTAGTCTTTTATAATACCCCAAAGTCAATATCCCGATTTGGATTCCTCCCGCAAGCCTGCAGAGAGTAAGTCAAGGCTGCTGGTTGTTAAGCACTGCAACCTACAATAACAGCAAAGAGATAAACTCATGCGTCCCATATTATGAGACAGACCTATGCATCAGAGCTCATTGGGGTTATCAGCCTTCCCAGATCTGTGCTGGGGTTATGGGGGGGAGATCTGATTATGCAGGGCTGCAACTTATTTCCCTGCAAAGCCAAAGCCACTACAGAATCACATTATCAACAGCTGCACATGGAATTTCAACTTATTCTCAGAGACTGTGCACTGCAAGGGAGGGGTTTAGAAACGTTATGTATGCTGTATATTTACATGCACAGTTATTAAGAAAGGATTGTGACCTTATCTGTATCAGTATTTCTATGCACAGTTCCAGCTCCAAACTATGTACACTTCAATCCTTAATGGATTTAATCATTTTCAGGTAATATAAATGTGCATAATAGGCACCTTATATTAAAGCTAGAATTGTTTTTATATATAAATAAGGGTCTTCCCAAACGAGCTTACACAGTGCTGATTGAACATATCAATGAAAGGTAAATCTTTGTGTTTCACAATATACCAGAGTTGTAAATCAAAGGTGTCGTGTGTTATGACATTCCTGCCCTGGAACATTGGTAGCAATACATTTTACATCAACAGTTAGTAGTTGGAATAACCGTAGCAGTCAAGATGGAATAGGATACAGGAACGGGGAGTACTGTGGGAAAAAAAAAAAGCATATGAAATTTCCAAGAAAAGTCTCTGATGCTCCAGATAAACAGATATTGAGGATTACAGTCTGGAAAAAATCATTGAGCGTAAACACATCAACAGTTTCTGTGTTACTGTTCTCACTGCCAGAGGGGGAGACAGAAGCTTTCGACTGTAGATTTAAGGTGTGTGTAATTGTGACTCAGCTTCATTACCTCAGATAAAATGGGCAAAAAGGAGTTCTAACGGACATGGTAAAGGCAAAAACTGTAAAATGCTTTTAAGATGAATGCAGCTCTCTTGAAATGGTTAAACTATTGAGGGATGGCCACTAGCCAATCAAACGCTCTATTGCAAATAAGAAAAGTTCAACTTGAAGAGACCCGTATCCACCAGTGCCTCCATGTTCCAGAGCTGTGACCAACCTGGAGGGTCCAGAAGAATAAGGTCAAGTCCTTGAAGTACTCAAGAAATATGAATACCACCTGAATAAGATTTACAAGCTGAAGCAGCAGATTACCTCTCATATCGGACACAGAGAAACACCTAGCCAGGCTTTTAGAAACATCCAGTTCTGATTGTGCTTCTTACAGAATATAGCAGCTAGTTACAGATGAGGCTGTCACACCGTGTCAATGTGATTAGTGTGCTGAGCACAGTGGGCGGGCAGAGCACAGAACTTCCCACTGTTTGGGCACCATCGATGAAAAGCATGTACACGTCAAAACACCTTCAAAGCGCAGCAGCGACTACTTTTATTACAGCTCTTGTAATGATAAATTCTGAAGGTGTGGATGATGAAGAATCCCCTCGTACATCCTCACCTTAAAACAGTCATTTGTTTACACACCATTTGTTTTCTGTTCACATGTTCTGTCAGCATACTTGCAAATTTTAGACTGCATATGGATGTCCTCGGACAGATGATAACATTTATGTCATGCATTCCCTCGTCGACATTAAAAGAATAAAGTGATCATCATTTATATGGAATGGGAAAAATGCACGCATTTCCAAAAATATTTTACAACAACACCGAGAACACGGAGGATTGTCACTACCTAATTTTCAATATTACTACTGGGCAGCCAACATCCGTGCAATGTTATACTGGCCTCATGCTTCACATAACAGTGGTTCTGATTGGTTAACACTTGAAGGTGCGTCATGCAGGTCTGCCTCTTTACATTCTTTGCTGTGTTCACAATTACCTTTGCCTCAACCATTATGTAAATTTTCCACAAATCCAGTTGTTAAACATTCATTGAAGATTTGGATACAATTCAGGAGAGGTTTGGGTCTAAGTGATCTGTCAGTCCATGCTGCTATAGTACAAAATCATATGTTTGTTCCTTCTATTACTGATGACTCTTTTACAGTTTGGGCTGCACATGGCCTGAGGACACTGAAGGACATGTTTGTTGAAGGACTGTTTGCTTCGTTTCAACAACTGAAAACAAATTTTCTAATTCATGATTCTCAATTCTTGAGATATCTTCAACTTCGCAGTTTTGTGTCTGCCTCATTCAATCATTTCCCCTCACGACCACCTGACTCAATCCTTGAAACCATCTTGGACTTTAATGTATATTCCAAAGGAATCATTGGTAAAATTTATGCTGTTATTATTTCTTGTAATATGGAACCACTTGCTCTTGTTAGAGAAAAGTGGGAGGAGGAGCTTGCAACTGTAATATCTTTAGATGTTTGGCAATCTGTGATAAATAATATTTATTCATCGTCAATTTGTTTGAGGCATAGAATAATTCAGTTCAAAGTTCTTCATAGATTGCATTGGTCTAAAGTGAAACTGGCAAAATTTAAACCAGATATTGATCCTGACTGCATTCGTTGTGACACTGTGCCAGCAACACTATCTCATATGTTTTAGTCTTGTTCAAAAATGACACAATTTGGGCAGTCTAAATTTAAATTTCTATCTGATGCATTTGGGATCAATATTAAACCTGAGGCCACAATTGCTATATTTGGCATTGTACTGCAATTTTCTAATTTTAATCAAAGACATAAAGATGTGATTGCCTTTGCTACACTTATTGCTCGAATGATTATACTGCTTAAATGGAAAGATAAACATCCTCCATCTTTTAAACCATGGTTTGTTGATCTTTTACATCATTTAACACTGGAGAAAGTAAGATATTCTACAGGAGGCTGTGCCAATAGGTTTTTCAATATCTGGCAACCCATCTTGGATCAGATTAAAGAGGTGGATCCCTCACTTATCTGACAGGAGTAACGTTTTACTTATTTGTATTTTTCTTTGTCCTTTTTATATGATGCAACAGGGTGGGACTGTTCTTGGGGGTGGGGGTGGGGGGGGTGGGGGGTGGGGGGGTTACATTGTATCTGAACTTTCAATAAAAAAAACTTTTGTTTAAAAAAAAAGAATAAATTGGCCTTAAAATCTCCCATAAAATGCTAGTTTTTTTTTTTTTTAAAATGGAGCCAAGCGAAGGTGCAGAAGTCTAGTTATCTTTCAAACTAATTAAATTACAAAATGCTAAATGGTTAGTGTGTAATTTTGCACAATGGTGCAAGGGGAAAATACTGCTTATGGTAGCTTTAATTTGTATTCAGTTACTTTGAAGAGATTAAGATGATTTTGCATTTTTGATTACACAAAATTTTTAAACATTCTAATGTAAAACTATTGCTTTAAAGAGCTGATATTTGTAGCTCCATATAACCCACCTCCAGGGACAGACTATGATGCAATGGATTGTTGGATAAAGACATGGACAATGACATTTTGTTTTGTGTCGTTGTATCCTTTGTGGCTATTTTTTTTTCATTTGTTTGATCATTTAGCATCTCTTCACAGTAGTTTTGCATCTCTTTATGGTTGTTCTGTGGTTATTATCAGAGGGTTTCCATCTCTGTCTGGTCTGCTCCATCTCTTTGAGGTTGTGTTGCATTATTTAGACGTTGTTTTGCATCCCTTCCTGGTCATTTTGTGTTTTTGTGTTCCTTCAGTGATACCAGGCCTGTACTCGGTAGGCCCATTCATTAAACCTCAATACTTAAAAGCCAGTTACCTTCTGACTCTGATCTTGGGGGCACCAGGAGTAGCCACTCAGATTCTATGGGGGCTTGTGTCACCCATAGCCACCCCTCCAGACCGCCACTGTGCACTGCCCTCTAGAAGTTTTACTGTAAGTGTCAACAATCTATCATTGGTCCCATTATAGCCCCTTTCTGAGAGTGGATCCACATAGTTAGAATGAGAATAGGTATGACCCTAAAACAAGCAGTGCAGCTGAAGGCAGGGAAGTGGAGCACTGCTGTGCTTAAGGTTAGTGCTTGGTGGGGGGAACCAGGCTCCAGCATGAAACTATGATAAATAAAATGGAAGGGGAAGGCACTGTCTGTGCAATCCACCAAGATTAATGACCAAAGGACTACATAAAGTGAAATAGTTTATCTCCAGCCTAACAACATGAAACTTGTAAATGCGCCTGCCATTATTCTTTCCTGGACTCTGCAGCCATGCTCATGTTGCATTCATCGAGTTCAGCCATTACACATTCAGAAAGGAGAGCTGCAGAAAATATTCTCCCTTAGGACTCTAACATTGGCGATTTGTCCAATCTATAGGTGGCTCGGGTGTTGCCTGTCTTCATGTTTTGTGTCTTTTATGTTGAAAACTTGGCAGATTCACAATGAGAGCAGAGCGCTGTGTTTCATACACAATGCTTTCAAGGCTACGCAGGCGAGAAAGGGCAGGATAACATCAATTCCACTCAATTTCCTGAGGACCTTGAAATGTGGGCCATGCTTTGTGTTGCATTTCTCTGCAAAATACTGATGGCAGCTTTCGGTCTTCACTAAAATAAGCTGAGTTTTTTCAAAACTGCTTGAAGATTGAGTTGTACCAGTGCAGGTAATTGGGTTTGACAACACAGTTAGTCAGATTTAGCTGAGTTTTGTCGCTGCTGCAGCTGCAGCTGAGCTTGTGCTGATGCATTATTAACAGCCTAAACAAATGTTTCTCACCACTGTGCCACTCAACTCAGTTGCTATGCTGCAACTGAACTGGTGATTTCTATTTCATCAAGGAACAATCATTGATCATGAGGACAGCAGACAGGAGCTAAATGACACTATTTTTCTGTGTGAAGCCATGCAGCATTATTCCATGAAGACCATTTTCTAAGGCAGAGCTATTACACGAGTGTACTATGAAGGGTTTTCAGGATCTATTTGGCCAAATAAATGGACTTACCTGTAGGTCCAGCAGAGATTGTCTTACTGTGGTTAATGTGTGTGCACATATGAGCACAATTACATCAAAGAAGGTCAGCTGTGGTAGCAGGAATTCTTCTCACTGTTCGAGTGGAGAGAATTAGCACGCTGCCGGTGGCTATCAATTTTGTCTTTTTAATCAGTCCCATTGTGTCAAAGAGAGAAAAAAACAGAATACACAGGTTTACCTCACTCGACTCATCACGAAAGAAAAGAAGCTGACGTCTTGTTTGCGCCACTTTCCCTACGCTTCAAAAGTGAAATGTATGAATTCAGCATGGTATTAAACTATGTATCCTTGTAAATGCAGTGAGACATTTCACAGTTTTTATGTGACTATAGGAATATCACTGTTACCTTGGGTTGAAAAGAAAACACATTAAATTACTACTAGAAAACATTCAGGTCAATCTACTTTATACACATTTTGTGTTCCAGATGTAATTTTAAATTTCTAATACTGGCATTTTTTCCATCAGTCTATACTTAACAGATTTCAGATTTTAAATGTGCCAGTAAATAAATAAATATTTACAAAAGCATTCAGACCCTTTGCTGTGGCTTTTCAAATTGTGGTCAAGTGCTTCCTGTATGCTTTGATTGTCCTTGGCATGTTTGGAACTGGAATCCACCTGACTGAATGAATTGGACGTAGTTTAGAAAAGCTCAAACTGCATGTCACAAACAAAAACCAAACCATGAGGTCCAACAACTCTCTGCATCCTGAACCCAACTTAAGAGCTGGCTTCCCAGTAGAGGAGATCTTAATCTACAGACACTATCTCTGCTTTTAAGATTAGTATTAACACTTTCCTGTTTATGAAGTTTATAGTCAAAGCTGGCTTAGATGACCCTGTTGTAAACATGCACACAGGGCAAAATACTGTAAGCCATAGGCCACAATACTCATATAGTGCAGCACATACACTTACACTAGGCTAGGATCAGAAGACTCAGTTCATCTCTCGGAGGTGTGGGTGCGGTAATTAAAACACACAGGGACTGGAATTTAACTTTGGTGAATGGTACCATATATTAGAGTGATTTGGATGACAAACATACAAATTGCAAAATAACAAAATAAAGTAATTATCCCAATATTTACAAATCTGCAGATTGGTAAGTGCACTTGAGATACTGATAATTACAACAGAGAATATAATGAAACAAACGAAACACAGATTATGCCCACAATGTGGGTACTTTGCCGGTATTAGATCTCACACACACTGATTTTGCACTTCGCACATTCACTGGTGGTGCTGCTTGCTCAGTTCATTCAGAATGGACAGTGTCATGAGAGTCCACGTGTCCAACGAGGTGTTTTTAAATGTCCTTAGGTTAGAAGCCTTATGTGCGAGTGTGGGTGTGTGTGTGAGTGAGCAAGAAGGTGTGTGTGTGTGTGGGGTGAGGGTGGCGGGGTGAGGGGGCAATATAACAGTGAAACCAACTGACAATTGTTTTGTGTCAAAAGATTATTTGCATGAAAGATACTCGGTAAACAGTAGCAAGTACAGTTGCACTGGAGTGGCCTATTAAAACCAACCATCAAGTGTCACATCAGCATAACAATAGGCTAAATGCTACGTAGCCAGTCTGTAGAGTTGCACTGATTCATATGCTAATGCTAACGCTAGTAGCACAAACAAACAGACTCACCAATTCCTGTTTCATTTCGTATACCCCACACAACCAAACAGCTCCTACTTCCGCGGTAGACGAAGGCTAAAGGAGTACAACAACCGAGTAAACTCAAACACATATTAAGAATATTATTTAGCAAAAACAAGCGCTACTAACCTGTGGCAGCCATCCAGTGTGCTTCCCCCACATGCTACTGATTGGGAAGCCAACCGGCAGCTTGTAACAAGCACTACAAGCGACGCGATTGGTTGAGCGCGTACGTGGGAATACACTTTCCGGCATAACCGGCACACACAGGTACAACAAGACGTGATAGATGTAATATCAAGATTTATTATAACAGGATTTTTACTTGGTATCTTTGCCTGGGTTACACTGTACTGTCCCTTTAGTTATGCTGCTAGGCCTATACTGCTGGGGGACTTCCCATGATGCACTGAGAACCTCTAATCTCCTCTTTCTCTCAGTACATTTATATACCACCACTGCATGTTGCTAACTTTGTGGCGGCGTTTTTCAAGATTGTTGCGGCCTAAAATGCCTGAATTCGCGGCAGCTTTTCTAAAAAATTGCAATGTAAGTTGCGATGTTTTTAGTGTATTTGTTGTTATGAAATTGCAGGAGACAGTAAAAAATTGCTAAAAAGTTGCATTTTTTCCTTTGTTTTGTATAATTCATTAAAAATTTTAAAAGTTTAAAAAGTTAATTTCACATCCTGGCACACACGTGTTCACACACACGCTCACAGCTTGTCACGTCAATTAATGAATCTAACTTCCCTTCATTTTTTCAGTGCTGCCACAGATCTGGATGCAACAGCTTCCATCACGGTAATTTGTCTGGTCTGTGGTCCACTCGTTTCACCCATTCTCCTAATATGTTTACGGTAGAAAAGTGTTTGTCAATCGATGACTTTTGTTTGTGTTCCACCTCAATATTGCCAGGGTGCAAAACAGTTTACCTCCGCTTTCGTGAAGAACATCTGGGAATTGCTCTGCAGGTCTTTCGCAGTAATTTTTGTTGATAACTGAAAATCATTACTATCATGCATTTCTGCATCTTCAAACCATAAACAAGGAAGTGAATTTGGTGACGTACGTGCATTATGTTTGCGCTGGGGACTGCTATGATTGGCGGAACTCACTGGAGGCGGGACAAAATCGTGGAAAAGTCGCGGTGATTGGACAAAATTGCAAGGTCGCGCAGAATTCACGGAGATTGGTTGAATTTGCGTTAATTGTTGAGATCGCAACATCGCAAAGTCCTGGAGGGACTCATTGCAGTTTGTGTTTTCATTCACAGTTAGTGGACTACCATGCTTCAGTGTTTGTTATTCTCTCATGCACTGTATTGTTGGCTGTTTCTCTCTGCTACCCTGCTATCCTTTTCTCTCTGCCTCAACCAGATGGGGTGAGGGTGATAGAGATCTCACTCCATTTGGTTGAGGCAGATGGACGCCTTCCCTGAACCTGGCTCTGCAGGAAGGTTTCTCAGTTTTTTTCTTCCCATTGTCACCAAGTGTTGCTCAAAGAGAATCAAAAATCAACACTGAATTTGTTGGGTTTCTCTGTATAACTCTGGTTTTCATCTTACTATGAAAAGTGCTTTAAGAGAAATATGTTGTATACTGGCACAATTTTAAGACTGGAATCACCAAAAATCTTAGTGTTGGCCAGTGAGGGAGGTGTGAGTGAGTGTTGGCCACTTTGGTAAGTGAGGTGAAGATCTTTCTAGCAGTACTTCAGAAGTTCTCTGCAAAAACAGGAGAAACTGCCAGAAGGACGATCATCCCAGCAGCATGCAACCAACTGGGTCGTTATGGCAGAGTGGCTATATGGAGGCTTCTCTCAGTGAAAGGCATTTAAATGACTCTGAGAGCATGAGGGTAAATGTTTTCTGGTTTGAAGAGAGACAACTGTACTCTCTGAGCAGACCTCAAAGCATTACATCTGTCGAACACCTTGAAAATATTCCTAAAGTGAAGCATGGTTGTTGGCACCTCGTCCTATGGGGATGATTCTCAGCAGCAAAGACAGGGTCAAAACAGAAGAAAGGAGGGAATGGATGAAACAAAATACAGAGAGGTCCTTGAGGACAACCTGCTCTGGACTGCAGCAACCTGAACCTGGGATCAGATTCACCTTTCAGCATGAAAATAAATGGAACATATAAAGCTTAAACCCAACAGAACATCAGTGGAGACGGCAGTTCACAGGTATGTCCCATCTGACAGAGTTGAATGGGATAAACTGTTCAAATCCAGGTGAGAGTAGCTTCAAGAGACATACCCACATAGATTCAAAGCTGTAATTACTGGTAAAAGAGCTACTTAAAAGTACTGAATTAAGGGTCTGAACACTTCATTTAGAGATTCCAGTTCTTCATTTTTAATACATGTGCAAAAATGTCTAAAATGTTTCCACTTCAATATTGTGGGTGTTGGTTGATAGAAACAAGTATCAGTTTTATCAATTTAGACTTACATGTACAGTATAAAGTGTACAAAAACTAAAAGGGTGTATTCTGTGAAGCGACTGTATTTGATGCTGCATTTCTGGGTCTGTTTTTCTCTTCACTAATGTATTTGTTTGACCAAAGCTGCCTATATGGTATCACGCTGAGGTATTTCTGGTTGCTACAGTGGAGTTTAATAGCAGATGATGCATCATCTGTATAAAACAGGATGATAAACACCCGTCAGAATCAATGGCAAAGTCCTCTTCTCAGACTCACAGCTGAGCATCTAAATATTCAACAGTCACGCAGAGAAAAAAATCTCCACAATAGTTTGGGATGCAGTGAAACGACAGCACACAGAGAAAAGGAAGCTAGGTACAAGTCTTGTGTTTTACAACTAGAGGCATTACTTTAGCTCTCTTGCTGTTAGTGACGCTGCTGCTGTTGTTATCGTTTCCTCCCCCCTGCAAATAAAGCCCAGCAGGATGCAACAGTTGCCGGTGAGTCTCTGGGGAATGTGGAGAATCAGTGTCTGAAGGAGAAGTTCAAGTGGATGAGTCAGGCTGAGGGAAGCAAGACGGTAAATCACAATCACAAAATAACTCACGGCATACACTGACATAATACTTAAGATTTTCATCATATTAAAGCTCTGTTTGATGCTTTCAGTGTTTTGCACCATCAGCCTTGCCTTTTATATGATAGCCTTCACTGATACAGCGAGTGTCAGAGCCTCTGTCAAAATGAAGCAATGAATGCTCATCTTGTGCTTGACATTGATGTAGGAAACATTTCCTTTATACAATATCTGTTGAATGACAGCTCGCTTCTATGGCTGAGATGGACTCCTCCATTTAATCATCAGTTTACAAAAAAGAGATCAGCGACTGAATTTTAATAAAAGAACAGACTTTAAGCATATGACTGTACAGAGCAATCTTTGCTGCCAGCTCCCCAGCACACGTTATATCAGTTTAAGCTGTGGATATTGGACTTTTGCAAAGTCCTGAGCAGCTTAAGTCGGTTCCCTCTCAGGTTCCGACTTACCTTTTGAATTTATCTGGAAACTGTAGCATCATGTTTTGTCCAGTGTTTTTAAGTTGCTATTGATCCGACAACAGACATTAGTCACCCATCATGCCCAACTGACTTAAACAATACATAAGGAGCTGAGATGATTTAAACTGATAACCATAATATACACCTAAATAGGAAGTCATGTTATATCCATGTTATTCTGTTCCACAAATCACCATCACATCTGCTGTAAGAGGAAGCTGAACACCGACACATGAGGACTAATGCCACCAGGCTTCAAGCAGTGTCTAAATACTTTATAGAAACACAGCTTATACAGTATCACACTAGGGGAAAAAAAGAGAAACTGCTAAATTTTAAAAAAGCACATACACAACTTTGCACAAAAGTTCTCACGCTCACTTGAAAGAAAGGATCAATGGAAGATGGAAACACTTTTTTTTCCTGAATCAGCTTTAACAATCTGCGAACCACAACTTCTGTCAAAGTAAACATTGACCTCACTTGACATTTGTCCTTGGTGGATTCAGCAACAGCAAAGACCACTTGATATTTGTTAATGGTGCAAATAAATCTGACAAAAATCACCAAGTGTGTGTTTTTCTCTAAAAATAGTTTTGCAGTAAATTCACTGCCTGGGCCATTACCAGGAAATTATCAGGGCTGTAATCTTAAGGAGCATGACTCCTGGCACACAGCAAAACAACCTGAGACTTATTACCTATTTATCATAGCTTTGATTCCTGCAGCAGTAAATACAGCATTTCCTTCAGACAGATTCTAAACTCTCATTTGCTTACCTATTGTATGGAGGAGTGGAGTGATATGTCTGAAATGTTGCAAACACAGCCCCCCTCTTATATTTCCTCTGACAAACACACAAAGCTTGCCATTGATGTATTCATGCACAAGAATTAAGTGTTCTGAGTGGCCATTCTCTTTTGAGTCTTGCAGTGCTCCTGCCTCTTCAGTGGGAAATGACTTGAATATCAATGTTAACTTTCATCCAGCTTAGAAAAATAACAATCTAAGAGCCCCATCTTGACGATACACTTGTTTCTTTTATCTATGCAGCATTAATGTTGGCATTTAGCCCACTCTGGCCCTCCCTATCACGTACCGTATTCCACCCCTCCTCATTTTCACGCTTATAAATTTCAATGCCGTTTCTCTCTAAAAGACTCAATACAATTTCTCCTGACTCACCACTTTCCTTTTAATGTCTCATCACAAACCAGACGTGTGATGTTCCCACTCCAACTCAATGACTTTGCTGGGGGGGAAAAATGATTTTGAAGAAGAGACGAAACCAAATTTTTGAATCAATGCTCGGATATATCCGTCAGATGTTGAGTGATGTCTTTGTGTGAACAGGGGCTTGGTGGGTGAAAAAAAAAGCAGACCAAGTCCCACCTGCTGGCACTTCCATTAGTTTTTCATTGTGGCCAATATTGATGAACTATAACTTTTCCAACTGCAGATTTTTTTCAGTTTTACACTCATTTCATTGTTGCTTGTGTTCACACACAGGTAGAATATGCAAGTGAGAACCTGTAAACTAGTGGATGAGTTTTCTTGAGCTTCTCCTGTTAATGGGGCACATGTGAAATGTGCCACAAGTCACACATTAGATTTACCCGATTTTATGCCAGAAGGAAGATATCAAGGCAGATGACTTATAGAGAGCCACAAATTTGCAAAATTAGCTATTAGAGGTGCAAAAAAAAATTTGTTTGAAATTTCACCCCAAAATCTTTAGCAGAGAATTTGGTCAGCCGCAACATCATGAGCACTGACAGGTGAAGTGAGTAACATTGATCTTATTGGTACTATGTGGTGTTCTGATGGAGAACCTTGGATTTTAACATCCGTGTTGAGAGACTTAGGCCTTGTCCACACGTAGCCAGGTACCTCACAAAACAAAGATATTTTTCTACAATTTGGCCTATCATCCACACGAAAACGCAGATTTACGGCATTAAAAATGATTCTTTTAAAAACCTCAGGCCAAAGTGAAGATTTGCAAATTCTACATTTATGCGTCTCCATGTGGACGTCAATAACCGGAGTTTTGCGTTTCGAAACGTCACTGACTGCGAGAAAATATGTTCTTACGTCACATACGCGACCTGTGTTTACATTGGGAAACAGCATGGATGCCCTCACAAGGTTTTTGGTGCTGTTTCTTAGCTTATTCTGATTGGATAGGATTTGAGGAACTACTGCCACCTAAAGGTCTGGCATGCTTATGAATGTGCTTAAAAACACACTTATGCGGTAAGGTGTGGATGAATTTTTTTCTAAAAACGAGGTGGCGTGTATGTAAGTTTTTTTAGACGGAGGGGGCAGGATATTCGGCTTTACAAAAACCCAGCTACGTGTGGACAAGGTTTTAGACACCCAAATAAACATTGTCCCAGAACAACCACACTCCCTCATGCAAATGGAAATCCCAAATGTCACTGGCCCCCCCGCAAGAAAATGCACCCCACCACATGGAAACAACATCAAACAATCAGGAACATGTTGAGGAACATGACAATGGCCCAACATGTTGATTTGATCTCCAAACTTCCTACACCCCATTCTGATCAAGCATCAACAGGATGCAGTGGAACAAGTTGGATTGACAGAGGCTCCACTGCACAAGCCAGAGTACCCAAAAGATCCAGTGGCAACATCCTAGTTCCAGACCCCATAGGACACCCTGAGAGGTCCTCTTGTCCATGCCCAGTGGTTCAGAGCATTTTTGACCACATAAGGGGGACCAACACAATATTAGGCAGGTGGTCGGAATGTTATGCCTGATCGGTGTGTATATAAAAGCATCAACATGTGCTTATCTCACCGACACACAGACACACACACACTCTTTCTAATATGACATTCTCTTTGGTTGTCCTATTCATCTCACTTTCAGATCTCAACAAAAGCTGGCTTCTGTATGAAGCGTTGCATATGCCACAGATGATGTATCGCTAAAAAAAGGTCCCCAGCCATGATAGACACTTACACAGCTCGGATCACTTGATATATGCAAAGGAATTACCAGGTTGACATTCTGAGAGAAAAGACCCAGACAGAGGAATATCACCTGCTCTGATCTCTTTTTGATTGTTCATTTTCCGTTAGCTCTTACGCCACCTGCGCACATGCCAGATGCTGAACAAGGGGCGCTGACAGTCCGAGTCAGAAAAAATAAAGAATAGGTGGTGGAGACGGAGCCCCGTCACAGAGAGGCACATTGCTTTCTAATGAACGGTCGCCTGAGTCTCCCACCCTTGTCCATCCTGTGCAAATGTGACACTTTGCAAGGCAATCTGCAGCGAGCGGCGCAGGTCATGACAGTCATATCACTCAGGGCGTCGTCACCACATCCTCTTCATAATCTGCTGTCACAAGCTCAAGCAGGGGCGTCAGGAGTGACAGGCAAGAGGCGAGCATCCAGGTAAAGGGAAGAAGAACAAAACGACATGACAGAAGACATTTCCAACCCACCAGGCTTTGTAAAGACAAAAAAGGAGTTCAAACATACCTGGCAATTATGGCATTGCTAATCCTCTGGGAATGATTGATTTAGCCCAGTCAGCCTGACTTTTTTCTTCTGACTCCAACTCCAGCTTTTAATTTTTTTTATCTGTAAGGTTTTGGGTTTTTTTTTATTTCCCCTTGTGATAATATCTCACCCTAGTTCAAATGCTGCATGGCTGGCACTTTCTTAATATTGGCAGTCGTTTGAATTATAAAGCCCCCACACTCACAAATCCATTGAAAGCCATTCTCCCTGTCTAAATATAGTAGCTTTTACTCCCCATCCAATCTGCTCCTTCCTGTTATCTGCTGGTAAAGGAGTCTGTCTTATCTGTAAAAGAAGTTTCCACAGTGCTTCTTTCACTGTCGTGTTGTGCCTCTCTGTCTTTTGAAAACTTATTCCTTCTTCTCCTCCGTCTTGACTTGTTAGCTCCTGTTAGCCATCCCCTTCGCCTTCTTCGTTTGTGGGAGCATATCAGAGGTTGTGAATTAATAAAGTCTCTGATATTCAAATGGCAGCTTCTGATGTTTCCACGGATATGAGAAAGCAGCTATTCAGCTATGACCACTGATTGCCAGTTGTGCAGCCCAGTAACAAAGATGTTTAATAAACCCTGAGCTAACAATGAAGACGTCAGCTGCCAGCTAATTGTGATAATGTCCCCGTGGCCAATTATATGAGTCACCAAACACTGGCTTTACAGCTGATCATTTATTGAGTCATTAGCAACAGCCAGCTTTTATTTTCTGTAGAATGCCACATCAAAATCATTGTGTTACTTGGTATTTAGCCCAGTGTTTATTTCTACAGACAATAAATGGTGATGAGGCACAGAGCTATTGCCTTTTTCACAGTACTGGGGAATGATTTAAATCCAGATCTCTCATGTCATGTTTTAAACCAATGATGAAAGCTTCTAGGTCTGAGACACCATACAGTGATTGCTTAAAGAAAGAGGTAAGCTAGACCATCAGATCAACCAGTCAGATATTAAATTGATGTGTTTTGGAGCTTTAAAATATATTGAACCAACATCCAATTTGTAGTTAGTTGTTTCCTAATAAAAATTCTACATATATGAGCATTTTACATGTTCTCTCATGCAAGTCTGGTGGATCCTACACTGCAGTGGAAACAAAAAGACTGAAAGAGTTGGTGAAAATGCTCGTCCCACCTCATGCCTGTTCCTGCAGTAGAAAGTCACCTTGGACCCAACCTGCCTCAACATTTCAAGGTGCTGGTGGTGACATGAGGCCTTGATTGCACTCCCTAAACACATACATGGACAGCCGCAGCTACCATGGTTGTATAGTTGTTTTTAGTCTGCTCTCTAGTCCACTTAGAGGACTACATACCCTGCATCTTCAGCAGATAGACATCTACGTATTCCACACATCTAAATGACTGCCAAGCCTGTGCACTAATGCCCTCATAGTGCAGACAGTTTAGACACGTGGTCATCTGCAGAAGGGGCTGGAACGGAGTCTTACATTTTAAATTACATTCTTCCCAAATGTGTAACATCGGCTTAATGTCGTAGGGAAAATTATGTTGGCACACTCTGGGTCTTCTAATACCAGTCAGTCATTCGCAAATATTGTGTACTCTTGTGTCCAGTTTGTGACACGGTGATCACAAAACTCAAAGAGAAAACGTCTGATAAGAAGAACTTGAACGTCACATATGTTGGGTGTGGAGCCACTTTTAGTAAAAAAACATTAGAAATTATGGTAAATTGTTAAAAATTTTAAAAAAAATCTTCGAATCGAATACTAGGTAGTTGAGTTTAGTGTTTTTAACATAACATCAGTTTCTGTAGGTTGGTGCAAATGGCATTATCAGTGCCTTGGACAGGAGGTAGCACTGTGCTGCCCTTGTCTTTGCTACGTCTTAGACATTTGTTCCTGTTGACTGTTGAGCAGACTTGGTGACATCGGTATGGGTTACAAGGCTATAGAGTGGTTCAGGGACACTTTGCAGGTAGGTATCTCTATGAAGCCTGACTCTTGTCTGTCTTCATATACACACTGGCTTCGAAGGGAATTTTGTACTTTCATTAATGACACTGGGAATGCCATGCTTCTCACTAAAGAGCATCTTGAAATATGGTAAATGGTCTGCACTTATATAGCGCTTTTCTCTACCTTAGTGGCATCCAAAGCGCTTTACAATGTGTTTCGCATTCACTCATTCACACACACATTCACACTCCAATGGCGACAGAGCTGCCATGCAGGGCACTAATGATGTAGATGACATCAGTGTGTTCAATGGCCTCTTCTCCAAGCCAGGCTGTTGACGAGCTCCAGTCTACCTTTCAACAGTTGCAGGCCTTTTTGCTTGATTTAAAACTGGTTCTGAATTCTAAAAGAACCAAATTTATGATTTTCTGAGCTCACTTCTGGACCTCTGATATTGCTATCATTCATACTTCAGATGAGTACTTGATATTAACAAGTATCTTCCGACAAGCACTGGGGTATCAGGGTGGATGATAGACTCTCTTTCAGAGTGCATGTTGAGCACCTATCGAGTAAACTGAAGGTTAGGCGTAGTTTTAATTATAGAAATAGGGCTTGCCTTAATTTACTAATTTATTCTACGCTTGTACAGGCTCAGACTGTAGGTTTCTCCATCTTATATCCAATTTATTGTCCAGTGCACATCACAGGACACTTTATGATCTGGTTTCTTGGTCTTTATCAAGCCTAAGGAGACAGCAGCACTGATCACTTACCAACAGAACACAAAGTGAAGCACATTAAAACAACCAAAGGACTAAAGATACACAAAACACAATCCAGCAAAGGAGTATGTAGTATGTAGGTTAACATAGCCTTAAGAAGATGTTATAAACTGCTCTCCTGAACCTAGCCTCTGGTCCTAGCCATCTGTAAACATATACAGTGTTAGAAGTAGCTATGTCTGTTGTCATGCTCAACTTTATAATTTTTTTTGTCAGTTTATAATGGTGTTCCTTCTTGGGCATGTCTCCCTTAAAAAAAAGTTTTAATCTTAATGGACTTCCTGGTTAAATAAATAAAATGAAACTGAATCAAATAAATAAGTTATACAGGGAGAGATACTGTCCTGAGACTTTACAGACTCAAAGGTGCATTTAATGTTTAATGTGCTATTATTATCAAGTTGTTTGGAAATGTCATGTTGTCGTGTTTCAAATCAAATACAGTGGGAATATCAGGACTAACCCTGTGTCTTACAAAGATAAACTGAGATGGACATCAGCCCTCCAGATGAAACCAACCTCCAGACACGAAACTCCATCTGACTCCTGTTATGTAAAATGTTGACATATAATTCATTTTGTGTCAGTAAGACCTGTCAAAGCCACAAAGATTAGGAAAGGCTTTGACGGGCTGATTTATCATGTCCTGTTTTGATATGTATCCAGTCGGCTTGGGTTATGAATTGTTTGTTCAACCATATTTGCCTGCAGGCGAGGATAGAAATTCATTTAATAAATGCCAAATATAACCCCCTAAAGTGGGATCCACAAAGATGATGATGCAGACCTTGAGAGGTGTGCTACTTATGATTTCTTCTTCAACAATATGGAGACTGGGAACATTTGAAGGACCTCATGTTTACATAGTGATTTCTTAAAATGATTAGTGTTTTGTGTGTGTGTTTTACAAAATGTCATCTGACTTTTTGACTTCCGTCTGACAGTATTTATTGGCTAAACATATTTGATAGTGTTTTTATCAACCTTAATATTGGTGAACTCATAATGAACACGACTGTAAATTACTCCAAAATAGAACTTTGAAATCATTTGTCCCACACTGTTTGTCCTCTTGTTCTGTGCTGGTAGATATGTGATGCCTTATCTGCTCCTAATGGGTAAAACTGTTACGAACTGCATGCTCACAGTTTATGTACCTTGACAAATGAGCCACAGGAAGACTGTTCATTCTCTAGAAATGTTGGCTGATGCTGACCACAGCCGCCTCAGTTCCCTATTTGTTGGCATGGACGTGTTGGCGGCAGGTGAACGTTTGGCCAATGTTATCCATCATCTACAATCACCAACTGATATTGCTATATGTGCACCCTGCTGCTGCAACATCATTGCTGCTGCTGGTTATTTTAAGGGGCATTAAGTAATGTATGGGTCCCTGCAGATTCATTTGTGCTTGGGGGGTGAAGTAAAAATCTCACTTATGCTCCTTTCAGTTTACAGATGGCATGAAAACACCAAAGAAAGTAGAAGGAGAGGCCATTCATTTTGCTTTGTGGCCTAAGTCTGTGCTTTTTATTTTCTGTGCATTGATCTCTGTGGCCTGAGGCAAAAGGTTGAAGTTGAGCTAGAGGCCGAGGCTGGAAATTTTGCCATGTACTGCTGCAAGCCAAGTAAACTTTATGTTCACTCCATGAGCAGCTTGGTTGATCGGCAGCTCTGTTCTGACAGATTGAAGGCAACGCCACAGGCTTCAATTCCATCTGCTTAGTGGTCCGAAGCTACAGGACAAAAAGGAAGAACAAATGGTATTGCCTTTCATAATGGTACAAGTGCTAATTAGATAACTGTAATGGAAAATAAAGAGTGAAAAATCAATACATTTGCTTTCAAGCTCACCATCAACCCCAACGATGCATGCAAGCCTTCTCCAAACATAATTTTGGAGACGTTTATTCCTGTTGCCTTTCAAATGAAAGCTGTAGCACACTGGGAAGCTTTGAATGGCTGTAATCAACTTCTCATTGATTTTACACTCACAGGCAAAAGTATTGGTCGTGGAACAAAATCACGCCGATGGGGAATCAAGGAAGCATGGCAATCTGATCGGCTGTTGACGGGCAATGATTGTGAAAAGTTTAGGGGCTTGTTGAAACCCCTACACGTCGGCTGAGTTTGCCTAATCACTCGGTTATTGTAGCTCAGTGTAAATGTGATTAGTGTTGAGAGCTCATGCGGAAGACGGGGATCCCAACTGCAACTCTGTAAGTGTTGAGCACTTAATTCAGTGTGGCATTTGTGATCGGAGCTTTCCCACCTGATAAACCTGAACCAACCTTTCCTTTAGCATCTAAAAGTCTGAACATGCTTTGAACAAACTTTTAACAGCAAACGCTTGAGACAAATTGAACTCCAACTAGTTTCTACAAACTGACAAGAGGTGTTGGATGCAGGATAATTGTTCTTCTGTGTAGGTTACTGAATGATACAACATGCAAATAGCCCTTTACTTTGTTTAACTTGTTAAAGACGGGTGAATTCAAAATATGATCGATGCAAAACTTTTAAAAAATGATCAGTAATACAGACTCCTTTTTTGAAGGGACATACCGGCCTGATTAATGTGGGACAGACACAAGCCATTATTGAGCAGAGGCTTGTGGATATGTTGAGGTATGTGTAGATAAGCAAAAGTAGTTTATGTAAAACTAGCTTATATAAAAGTTGTTTGACCCCATGAATGAAGGGTAACGTCATTTAGAGTCATTTTTGTAATAGCCTAGCTTTATGCTCTCACACAACCTGGTTATGACACCTCCAAAGGGAATGCAGCCAAACTAGGTTCAATGTAACAACAACAAATATGGATCCCAACAGTAGTTCTGAAACTGAGGAGGTCAAAAAATGTGTATTTGTATGCATATGATAGACGGCAGCTTTGTATTTATGAGTCTTCTGGTTGTCAGAAACCAGAAACAGAATTCAATGATGCAATGGCCATGAGCGAGAAATTAATATATAACACAAATAAAATTGGCTGTTTGATACCAACTGATCCTCATGCATTCGTTTGGTGCAATATTCCTGCTATAATCAGTCATATCTGACTTGTACTGCTCAGAGTGCATAATGATTTTAATGTTACTAACACAACTGCATTCCTGAATATGTGAGATTACTGTCTGGTATGTAGAAGTTGAGCATTCTACTGTACAGATTCTAAACATTACAGAACCCTGTGTTTTATAAAAAGATGATTTCTGCATTTAATCATTTGTAAAAATCATTTATGTCTCCAGTGTGTGTATTGTCATACTCCTTGTGTGGTGTCTTGGCTACATATTTCTCTATTGTCTAATGAGAAAATGAAGACAGCAAAGGAAGAACACAGTTACGGATGCTCTAAAGCACCAACGTAAGAGTGAACAAAAAAGGTTGTTGGATTATTATAAGAAGGAACCCATTTTTCACGAGACTTACAACTTGTATCACTGAGTGTAACCACAATCACACCTCAAGGGACCATGTTAGTTTTGCTTTTTCAAGACAGTGTCGATTGGCACTGCATCTCCCATATTATACATGATTCTGCAAAAGCTTGTGTGTGTAATTTTTATTTTTTGTTAAATATATTTTTTAAGTATATTTGTATTTGTCTGACATCTTTAAACGAAGATTCTCTTTTATTTCTCCTTGTTGTATTTGTCATTGATATGGTTATTGTGGCTATATGGGTCGGGCTTTCTTTATGCTCTCCACCTGCAAAGAGATGTTTTTTTAACCTCTACAGTCCTGGCTTGTCTCAAAAATCAGTCCCCAGCATGATCTTTTTATGGGATCAGTTTATCACAATACAAATAAGAAGAAGAAAGTTGATGTTCAAATGTGCAAACTCTTAGTTGAATTATTCTGATATTTAGTTTCATGTGTGTTAATGGTATATTTTTAAACAGTGGCAGCTGGTGCAGTTTTCTCCATGGGGGGCAAAACTCCAAAATAGACATAGGCTAAAACCAAAATACCAAAAACAGGGTTTCTGCAGGTTTGAACAAATTTAAGACTTTTAAAGAGCTTTTTTACGACCATTTTGAATTAAGTTTAAGATCTACAGGAAGTCAGGAAAAGTAAGGAAAAATGCATTCACAGAATTGCTTTCAAAGTAACCAAACTTATTGCCACTTAACCCATAAACCAACCTCAACCTCCTCATTTTGCTTACGGATCCCCATCCTGTAGCCTTCATCAAGCTGACATGAAATGTTTATTCTTCCTAACATGGCTAGTCGCAGTGCATTTTCCATGTGGATCCTAGTTTGTTCATGCTTCTTTGCCTTTTCTGAAAAGTGTTTTAAATCAGTCCTACCTGTCCTGATCCATGCTGAGTCAAATCCTGATGTTTGAAAAAGGAGGCAGGGAAAGCAGAATAAAGCATTAGCCTCGCTACATGCAGTTAGCCAAGCCTGATTGCTAAACCAGGTCCTGTATTGTCTCTCTCTGTCTTTGGACTGCTGATTATTAGGATATTTGGCTGATCAGGTCCGAGCTCTTTCACCTGCAGCTTCTCCTGATATGTTCTTCTCTCCAAAGGTTTAAGTGACTTCACTGAATTATTTAATTTCTCTTTCTTCATTTTACGTCTCTGTCTATCGTCTCCAACTCCCACGTCTTCACCTGTCAATCAGCTGCACTTTATGACAGACGGCTGTGACTCAGGGCCGACATCGGTCTCCTCCCATGACGGCAGGGTGGTGGTATGTAAATAATCCAGCTACATTCAACTGTGGGCACAGGGAAGCTGCGCCCCAACATGGTCCTATCCTTGTATTGAAGAGGAGTTACTGCGCATGTACAACTTTTAACGAAAGTCTATGGGCAAAGATTTTAGCGCCCCAGGGTGGAAACACGTCACCAATCAGACAGCGCAGATATATATAATATTTTTTTTCCTCATCTTAAAATAGATATAAATTTATTTTGAAATATTTGTATTTTATTATTTCATATCTCATTTAAGCTAAAGTGGTGAGTGATGGGACCGTGCCCTATCACCCTCTATTGGCCCCCCACTATGACCTCAACAGTAAGAATAAAGTAGAATTATCCCCCTTATAAATGGTTTAAATGGTTATGTAAAAAAACTTCAAAAATGGGTCCAGTTTTGAGCACAGATGTAAAAAGATGTGAAGTATGTGGAAAGGTTAGGTGGAAGTTGTGAAAACTCCATTCTGAATTGGGCAGCTTCTTCATGCATTTACCCTCCACCACAGCACTGGATGAGCCTACACTGACATGAACAAGAGAACAAATTCTTGTAGAAATGTCAGGGAGGCAGAGTTGACCACATGTTGTCGTCAAACAACACATCGTACTACCTGGTTCATTTCAAGCGTACTGAACCCTTCAGGGTTTATACCACCCAGGTGCTCAATCTGAATGGCACCCGAGATACTTAAATCAGATTGTGTCTGTTGATAAATGTTACCTCCCAGAGGTCCTGGCCATTTGTCTGTTTTTCAATTTGCTTTCTATGTTCCCTCGGTTTGAAAGTCCAGATGGAGACCACAAAAACATGTTGGGTTTGAAATGTTTGCTGTACACCTAGTGACACGGACAACTTATGTCTATAGGTCTCTGCTGTCTCACTACAGTGCCTGTGGGGAAACACTCTTTGAACAAGATTGGCAATCTTTGATCTGTCCAGATAGAGCAGATAGTGAGGTCAAGGGTTTATATATTTTAAACCCAGGCTGAATGATGGGGGGAGAGAGAGAGCAGGAGTCGAAGAGAGGGACAAATCAATATTGGAGTTTAATATGTCAGTGATAAAAAACCAAGCCACCTTTTAAACACCTGGAGCATTGTATTTACACTTGAACAACAGACCTTTATGGTCAGAACGAAATACAGCCCACATCTAAGTTCATACTATCATCAGAGTAAGAGCGACCAGAGGAGGTAAATCTGTCCATCCAGTCGGCTCTCACTTTACCTTTGAGGTCACTTTTATGAGTAAAACCTCACGTCCTGACCCGACTCAGTTTCCCTCCCTGGCTGAAAATTACCTGGGTGAGGGAGTGACTCGGGGCCAAATCTCAGGTGATGGATTCTCCATGAAAAAGGGGGGCAGATTGTGATAGATGGGCAGGTCCCAGAGCCATTTCTCAGCTGCCTCCGCCAGCTGGGCTACCCATGGTAATGGCCTCTACAGGACACTGCAGCATGGCGCTTTTTATATTTGGAAAACAGAGAAGTTGTCAGGTTCATGCCAAAGTCAACATTTAAGTCACCTCTATATGACAGTAAGGGCTGTGAAGATAACTGATGGGTGTCTGAGGTGTGGCTCCACTGATAGTTAGAAATTTCAATAATAATTTGTGGCTTTCTGTCTTTCTCTTGTGCCTCTAGAGTGTGTGCGTCAGTGTTAGTTAGCTGCTGTCCAAAATGCTTTGTTATCCAGCTCATGAAAAAATCATTCAATTAAAGTGGATGTTTTTGAGTCTAAAACCCAATCAGACATAATATTAGGTGCCTTTAAACAACTCCAAGTCCTCCACACCCCCGATAGTTAACCCTTGGAAACAAAGTGAGTCCATTAGGCTCTAAATTCACATCCTTTTCAAATGAATCTCTTTCAGAATATTCATCGCAGCGACCACATATCAAATGAAATTGCACAATGTGACCTTTGCAACATTGCCAGTTACTTTTCAGTGAAATACATATAGATGTGTTAATGTCTATGCAATGAATACTTATCCTAGAAAAGATGTGAGGTGTGGGTGTGGAGGATTTGGAGTTGCTTAAAGGCACCTGGCACCTTGAACTGCAGCTTTATAAATATTCTTGTTAGGCTACATATTTCATACATACCAAAGTAATAACTGTATAAAGACTGACCAAACAAAGTAATACCTTCACTGATTTCCTCACCCATTTTCACACTCCGGCTTGTCATTTGAATAAGTCATGAAGTGTCAGTTGTTTTATTAAATAAATTGCACAACTTACCCTCGACAATGACTTGCTAGCTTCACCTTGATGATGGCACAACCTTCCACTCTAGATATAACAAAAACATAATGCAACATTGAAATGGTTTTCAGCCACTGAGTTAATCCCCACCATCCTCAATTGTGGCTTTAAAGGACAATAATCAGATAATGTGACCAGCACCCAGACACTTCTATGACCAGTGACTACATAAGCCACCCTGAAAAGGCAGCTTTATTATATACACATGACACGATGCCACAGATGAGAGAGAAAGACGAGAATGAGTTGTTGGCTGGATGCTGACATGTCAGGGAGGACTGTAACCAGACACTTGAATGTCCTCAACCTATCCATTTGTCATCTGAGAAATCATTTCAGACAACATGGTACAACAGTATGCTACACAGTGCTCTGCATAAACGTATGTATGACTACAACCTTGCATGATCGAGTCCCCCAGTTACGCCAAGGAAAATCTAGACAACACTGGCCTATGGAACATTGACAAATGATTTTCAGGAAATGTGTGAAATGGGACAAGGAGCAAATGATGAAATTTTGGGAGTGATCCGGATCACCATCTGGATCCAGGATTTTTAAAAAAGATTCTTTAACATTGGGAGTGTTAGAAAGCCTTGCAGTGCCGCCTTGTGGTAGGAAAGTGCATTGCACATATATGGTGGGTGTCGGCCGCTCGTGCTCAACCACAGCAGTGCTACGGTGTGAGAGCGATTACTGGACAATTAACGTTTTTAAGGATACTCTGTCATTGGGAGATTGTGTTGGGGGTGGACTGAAGCTGCTTAGCGGAGGTCTGTGCTCTCTGAGTGCTTTTCTAGTATTAAATATGACATTAGAAGCTGTTAAGGTAGAAGTGATAATTTTATTTTGTGGAAGTAACAGGTTACAATGAATGCTACATGGTATTATACCTATACCATTTGTTACATATGGAAAGAATGACAACAATGCTGTAGGGATGTTAAGTGAAGGAAAAATACATTTGAGCTGTGTAGTGACAGTTTTCCTGGTTTTGTGGGTACAAGGCCAGGTCTGCTGCTTCCACTCCTTTTTCTCCTTCTTCTTCAGCCCAGTAGACTTGTTTTGAATTGTTAACATTGAAATGTACTGTTGTTTTGTTCTTTGTTTTTTGGATTTACCTGGTTTTGGGTTGCCAGGTTCCATTAAGAGAACTGGTTGGTCGTTCGAGTTCAGAAAAAAAATTAAAGGAATCACCTGTTAAAATAGAGGCCCTATAAATAGGGTTCATGAAACTATAAAGAACAGCTAAATAATAATAATAATAATAAACCTTAACAAGTACCTGACTATCAAGTAAACTAAAATAGCATTTCAACAAAGAGGAAACCTAAGTTAATAAAATGCAAATAAAATAGTTATACTTACCTAATGGCTGCATTCCTGGTTTAATCTAAAGAAAGAAAAAAAACAAGTGTTAAAGGGAAAGAGTTTTTTTTTGTTTTATGACACATGATGCAGAGTTGAGTGCAACATCATTAGGGTTTTGCTATTCTGAATGTTTTGAGATTAAAGAATACACACTTGGAAGAACGAAAGGATAACTGAAAGATGAGAAAATAAATATTTTATTTTACCTTTCAAATGCAACTCGTAAGTCCATGTCTTGTGTCACGTTTGCTGTCCGGTACCCATTTCTCCTGAGCGACCAAAAACTTCTGGTACCCTGGTCCACATTGAGTCTTTATTATGCCTTATTTATGGTGTAGAGAGGTCACATAAGAATCACTTTTGATTGTTACATGACATCTTAATGTACCCGTTGCTAATATTAGCATGCCAGCTAAGAACACATAACATGTAAATGAGTCTGGAGGCTTCCAACTGACTTTCTGTCATATTAACATGTAATTAACCAGCCATCATCTGAATGTAGAGAGCTGAAATGATCAACCTCCATCTAACTGTGATGTAATCGTTGAATTTTAGTCACATTACTCGTTACTGAAAAACAATTTTGTAACTGTAAGAGCTACTATAATATAAACAGACTAGCCTCCGCCCCGCTCGCTTCTCTAGGTGTGTTTTTTATCAGCTAATTGGGGTTAATAATTTTCATAGATTTAGGATATATTCACAGATAAGGCAGATGATGAGGGCTATGCAGTTTATTTGTCAGGAAATAAAAGTGCATCGTAGATATTTTGTAGTACAGGGCTGCACCAGCAGGTGGACTGGAAGTAAACACTGACAGATTACCTGGACTGATAAAGTTGCAGCAGCAGCATTTATAATTGCCACTCACTGAGCAGCAATTCTAAATGAAATCAGTATTTTTTTTGTGTTTTTTATTTCAGAATTCACATAACCTGCTGTTTACTTGATCTGCTTCATCTGATTCTTAATGTAACTGAGCTGATTTTGTAGCGAGCAAGAAGTGTCAAGGGTTATTATTGTTGATGCGGCCGACTATCATTTAAGAAAACTGTTTAAAATTTGCATCTCTACTTTGGGGTTTGACTCGTCTGCTTCTTCTGCAGTGGTTTGAAGGCACTGACTGGAGACTCGGTGTCACCTGCTGTTTATCTCAACAAGCCAACTAGTCCTCGCGTAACAGTAGCAGATGGTGTTTTCATTCTGGTTAAAAATGTGCCGCAATCGGATGGTCCCCTGACTTGTAACTCAAGGAAGTATGTTAGCATTTCAACAAGCATCAGTCATGTTGGAAAAAGTCAAGTAGCTTCCTGGAGTTTACTTCCCTTATTTACCTGAGAAGGGAAGCAGAATCTACTCCAGCCTCTGATATGGTAAAATGAAATCTTCCGGATTTTAACGAAGTTCAACAAAGTTTGAGGTGCTTGCATGCAAAAAAGGTACAGCTCCCGTGAACATTTCACAGCATGGGTATTTTGTCGTTGTCACTTGGTTCCATCCATATCCATAACAATCACCAGCACTCTCTTTCTAAAGTCCTTTCCCCAGCTTTTGTTGTAATCTCAGCCGTCTGAAACATCGACAGTATTCACTCCTCTGTGGTCGGCTGTTATAAGCCATAAGCTAAACCACAACCCATGCAACTGTCAAGGGCTTATGGGAAATGTGATTGAATAAAGAGGATAATATTGTTTTTCTTATCATTATTATTCTGATCAAGACATTTTGTGGAGTTCCACTTTGTCCCTGGATGCGCACTGATCAAAGACTTGAGTCAGACTGTAGTTTAGTATTGCAGTGTATCATATTATTAGAAATTTATCAGCATTATTTATTTATCCGATTATCCATGTTGCATGTAGCCACATAGGAAATTGTCAAATAGAGATCAGTAGGGATCCTTATATGACAGACAGTTTTGTTGTTGAGTCATTACAGAGAATGAACCTAAATCACTCGTTATTATTTCACCTAGTTCACCTTGCTTGCACTGGTGATGCTTGCAAACACACCAAATAGCCGATGCAAAGCAAATGAACTGGCTACAGGTTAAAGTAATTAAAGTGCTAAAGATTGTGCATGTGATTAGCAAACTCAGATAACTTGCTACTCTTGATTTTTCCTTGTGACTTGGTGGCCAGAGTTGATAGCAAGCGTTACAGAAAGACGGTGTTATTTACCGCCCTCCTTCCTCGGCTTCTCATCCACCCCACGCCTTGAGACGTAGAAAAATAGGCTTGCCGTCTGAGCAGCTTATCTACGGCAACATATGAGGAGAGCAGCCCAGTGAAGTTCCAGGAGAATGTCTTGTTTTAATTGCTTCTTTAAAGCCTGAGCAGCTGCACTGAGAGAGAGGGTACATCTGTAAAATAGCATGGAGGCTTCATAGTGTACTGTGGGGGAACAGCATGGCTCTCTCCTTCCATTTACAAAGAGCTCATTCATAGGTGTTCATAAGTTGCCTCACAACAGAGAGGCACTTAGTGAGGCTTTATAGCTTAAAGTTCTTAGAAAAATTTTATTAGGTTGCATAAGAGGAAGGAACTTACAGCACAATCTGTTTAAAAATAGTAAAAAAGAATGCAAGAATATACTGAATGAGACAGATTGTTGGGTTCATCACAGATGGTATCTAAACTGTGCGTGCGGTGAGGCTGATTAACCACGTAAAGCCTAAGTTACCTTTAAAAGTTCTACCTGAAAACCTCTCCCCACATTTAGCCAGTAACCGCTGCACAGCTGCAAGGCCGAAACGAACAACCCTGAGCTCTATGGATAAGACACACTTGAGAGAATTTCAAAACACAGTGCTTTTCTGTGTCCCCATCACCAGGCCAGAATGAGATTTGTAAAACTTTTTCCATCATTTTCACTTCTTCCCAGTCAAAACTGTAAAATACAGAGTGATTAACTGTCTCATAACGAGTGAGTGACACTTAACATGTTTGGGGAACTCTCAAATCCAGGTCTACCAAATCGGATGCAACAACAACAATACTGTATTCATTTTAATCATGGTAGGACCATGTAGACCAGGGGTGTCCAACCCCGGTCCTCGAGGGCCACTATCCTGCATCTTTTAGATGTTTACCTCTTCCAACACACCTGATTCAAATCATCAGCTCATCATCAAGCTCAGCAGAAGCCTGATAGAAGAAGCCCTGCCCTGGGTATGGGGGCACTTGGCCAGCCTGGCCCTGCTGACTCGTGGTAGTCGCTCTGGGCTTTGGTGTCCATCACACATGCATGTTTGTTCAGGGCTTACCAACTCCTGTCGAGTCCCCTTTCTGAGAGCTGATGGGACCCGCCTGATTGTGCGAAGTCACTCTTTAGACTTTGCACTAAACTCACGCCCTTTATACATTTCTCTCTCACTCCTGTCCTCTGGCATCCTAACTCTGTCTACTGTCAGGACTTCGGGTCTCCAATTTGTTTATGTGTTGATTATTTGTTCCCAATTTTCAGATGTGGGATCGGTTGTTGGGAATGACACAGAATTTTACAGCACTCTTATAGGATTCAAATAGCACTGCCTGTCTGTACCCTCCCTGTTCGTCTTGTCTCGCCCTGTCCTTCATTTGTTTCCCCCTCAATTCACTGAGGTGCTGCACTGCCCCCTCTGGCTCATGATAGAAAAATTCAATAAAGAATGATAGCTTAGCCTCCAGGGGTGGCCGGTGATGGTCACGCACATGCACTAAATATTAATATATTTTGCTGCAAGACTAAAATATGCATTGATCTCATTAAAGTTGACCCCCTTCTGTGGTGTTAAACGTTGAGTATAAATGCAGACAGAAAAAAAAAGCATCGAGCATCGTGGCTGAGAGCTCCCCCTTCTGGACTCTGCAGGCATGACTAATCAATAATGAGCGTCAATCTTTAAGTCTCAACAAGTGGATCATAGATCCTGATAACTTTCCAAGCAGGTATTATTATACTTTTTAAACAATTTTTAACATTTTTAACCCTTTAAAATACATTTTTAATCTCTCTTACACAAGACTGTTTTCTTAGTGCTTCTTTTTTTTTTTTTACATGAAATTCATAGATCTATTTGTTCTTTTCGTGCTTATTTGTGCATCAGCATCTAAATAAATTTCATTTATCACAGAAACATCTAAAACATGCAGGACAGTGGCCCTCGAGGACCAGGACTGGGCACCCCTGATATAGACTCTACCACTCTCCAGCCTTCTAAAAATAAAGATACAGCCTGGTTAAAACGTGAACATTTTGTGCTCCATTTTTTGCTTTTAGTTGGTCTCCCTTGAATGCAACATTTAAATCTGCAATTTGGAACAAAATGTGTCTTTTTTTGGTTCAGAAAGCTTAAATAAACATGACTTGAAGCTGGGCTCCAAATATTGCAATGATGTCTTATAACTTGAAAAAAAGTCTGCACATTTAGAGGTGCATTTAGCATCAGAGTAGATTCTCAGGCTGAGTGAGCACAGACGCAGCAGCCAAAGAGGAGAGGAGTGAATGTCTTTGGTGACGATGGCTCCCTGGGGCTCTGTGTATCAGTGGCTGCTCTGCTTAAGTCAAACATGGCTCCAAGTCATTTTACACACATACTGGAGATTATCTCAACAAATACGGTGCACGGTTGCAGCTATGTTGTATTTTTTGTCATTGTCACTGCAAGCGGAGAATAACACTTGCTGTAGGTTTATTTTGTGTTTAACCTCTAAAGGGGGGCTTACACACAAAACAACAGCAACATCAGCAAAGACCAACAGTTTGTAGTCTGTAAATCATATTCAGTCTGCTGATCACATTCACTAACAATCATTTCATGTTCAATCAGACATGCTTCTAGTAATTTCTAACTTTTTTTGTATTAGTACCAGAGTGTAATTGTGCTGTGGCACTTTTCTTTATAATAAAATTATCCAGTGCTGGGCCAATTCTCATCTGTCATCTTAGAATCATCAGTGCCCACAAAACGACTTTGATAGAAACTTTGCTCTTCTTTTTTTGTTAGAGAGATGTAGATTTTATGTGTCTGAAGGTTTACATTATTGTGTTGACAGAATATATGTTTTAAAGCTGATGGTGAAGTTTATCAGTCACAGAGGCAAGATGCATCCATATTACAGATCACACACAACTTACAAAATATAACAATTCTACCCTGTTAAACTGATTCAATTCTTGAAATATTGAGCAAAACCTCTGGTAATTGATGTACGGATTCCTAAAATAACATATGTGTAGATGTTTCAGCCCTACCAGTCTGAATATCTGATGGATCAAAAAAAGTCTTGTATTTTTTTCTATTGTATTTGATAAGCTTTCAGTTTTTAGAGTCTCATACAGAGGAGGTTGGGGTAGATGGATAGGTCGGCAAAACATCAGAATTTCACACTGCATATACCTGTTTGTCTTTAATTTCCAACTGACACTCAGTGCATTATTTTTTAATATAAACCATGACCACAGATGTTACATACTTTAAACAAAGTCCCCTATACAGACACATTGTTTCCTGAAAAGATAATTGTTTCTCTTTTTTTTTGGAGAAACGGTTGGGTATGGGTGTAAATATGAAAATACAGTGACCAGATGCACTGTACAGTTTTCCAAGAAACAGTATGTAGGCTACTAGTATAATGTTACCACGTAGACAGTGAGTTGCACTGTGAGCTGCAACATAGCCCCTTTATGAGCCAAATTTATTTACAATCATATAAAAACAATAATTTTATGTGTTTTTGATTTCAAGTTGATGCTAAATTAAGTGGAGATTGTTAATTTGTCTACAGCACATATAGTAGATATAAAGGTGTAATGCAATAGGCATTAATTGTAAATTTTTTTTTATTAATGCCGCAAATGCCATTCAAACCGGTCCTAAGAGAAACTAGTGCTTGCAAAAGGTTCCTAGGTATGTATTGAATATGCACGAACCAGCATTGGGGGAATGCATACGCTATCTCGGCTGCAGTGTTAAGGGGTTAAACTCTGTTTTTTAGTTTACATTTGTTTGCCTTTTGGAAAATTAAGTTGGGTAACTGAGCTATGTGCAGTTTCCTCCATACCAAACAATTTAACAGCAGACCAAACCAAATAATGTGATATATAATAAATCTGTTTGCAAACCTTGGTACATAAACCTATCAAGATACTCACTAGAACAAACAACACGTTATCCTTTAATTTAGACGAGTTGTTGTAAGCTGAGGTGAACATCGGTGAGTGAGCTCACTTCTTTCATCTTTAACAGTGAAGGCTTCCGCCCCAGCAGATGTTAATTATCAACTTTTGAGCTGCTCCCTCTGGAGCTGTGAAAGACTCTAACTTTTTATGCCCGGCCACCCTGGTACAGTTGTATCTGGAACATTATGTGATCACGCAGGAGTCAGTGGTACTCTGTAAATGATACATAGTAGAAACTTTCTACCTAACCAAAGGTATTCCATATGGAGCAGGCGATCTAATAAGATATTGGAGCACCTCAGTGCATAGGTTTGCATATTAATAAGTGAATGCTGATTCTCTAGAAATTGCAGCAGCTCTTTCACACTTTAACTTACCAAATTCAAGTAGATATATATATATATGCATCATGCAAAGCAAACACGAGAAATCTTTGGTAATCAATAACTTAATTAGGATGAAACAGATTTTTCTATGTGAACTTAACACACATTTAGCTGCATAATTTTGCGTATAGATTAGGTTAAATTGATTTTGTCTAACTTCTTTTAGCATTCTTGATGACAAACTTTGGTGTTTGAAACCATACCTTTTACTTAGAGTCAAGCAAACACAAGTACGGATCCCTTCTGCAGGCCGCTGTCCATTGTCTGGGTAACAGCTGATCAGGAAACCAGATCAGAAAATGTTCCCATCAAATTCTTTCATCTGTGCGTCGTTCAGCAGTTCTGTTCAGAATGTGTAGCTGGGGGAAAACCAGATAATGAAGAGGAAACAGCTCAACTTGCGACACAGGCTGCTGCTTTAGAACACTTTCACCTCTTTCTCTTTCCTAAGATCCAATTCGAGCACCGTCATTAGTGTCATCCAACTCCCTGATCACACCACCAGGAAAAGACTCTAAAACTAAAAATTACAATTATACAGCTACAATGACGGCATTCTGTGGTTTTCATTTCTTCATGGTGGTCAAAATTAAATTTCAATGCTTTTTTTGGAGAAATATTTAGGCATACTGGAGATGAAATATATATATAATGTCTGCGTGTCGGTATTGTAAGGATTTATATCACGTGTAGGAAGCAAGGCCGCTGCAAGCTTCAAAGCCTCTCCTCTTGAATCTAAACCACGTTTTTTTTTTTTTTTCATGGAAGAGCCCTTCGGGGAGTTGTGATTTATTTTTTGGATGCAGTATGAGAGAGGCGACAGATAGCCAGAGAGGAACACAATGAGAGAGAAATGCGAAGATTAAATGGGCAGAGGCAAAAAAAAAGCAAGGTGTGCTGCCAGGAGCGATGTCTGCCTCCGAGTCTGAGGGTCTTACTTGCTCGTCAGAATGGAGAAGCGAGAGAGTTTAAGTGACACTGGCTGGACTGTTTTCGTCGTGGGTGCAATCACAGGTGATGGAGTCTGCCTCCTCGTGTGGGTGTTCAGATGCTTTGTGTGTGTGCGTCAGCGCAGGCTTGATTAGATCGGAGCTGTCAGCTGTTGTTTAAAAAAGGATGATAATTGGACAAGGTGTCAGGACCCCACCTCAGGTTCTGTTTCTGCTTTTATCCTTTATTATTTATTTCGCTCCCCTTTAGCATCTATCATATTGCCTTCTGAGTGCAAGGCAAACGCTGTGCGGTTATGAAGGGCAACACTGTTCAAGGAGTTGCTGTTTTCTCCTGGGAGCATGTTGCCAGGAAACAACAAGTGTACACATGAATACATTTTGGACCTTGTAGCTGTATCTGTTGCCTCAAAGTGTTGTCTATTTACCTCACTTAAAAAAATGAAGTGGATTACTGCACACACATGCACAAAAAGAAAAAAAATGTCATTTGGCTTTTCAGTGAAATTTCGGGTGGCTGTCAAAATTTATATACCATGCGATTGCTTGAAAACGCCAGACCAAAAAGGCCTGATTGATTTTGTTATCCAGCCCGAAACCAAGCAGGGCCACTTTAGCATTCCGCCCATGTGATTCATGAATAATCTAATTTCTCTCTCAGCTAATCATGGGATTGCTTCATACCCCCGGCATGCGTAGAGACCCTCCTCGTCCCACCTTTATTTTACCTCCTCAGTGCGCTGCTCTCCGCACTTTCAACATAATGTCAGGAGCAAGATTGTGGAAGAAATATTACCAAGCGCTCGGCCATCCATCATCAGGGCTGCCCAGGCTATGAAATACAGGCTGGGCCCTACCAACAATGAGCCCTATCTTGTATGTTAGACCTCATGCTTGTGTATTTATCACCTAAGCGGCTGCACAACGTGTGATTCATTGAACAGTCGCGCTGATACAACATGCTGACTACATCTCTGGGCAGTCGGCCCGCTGCTCTATCTATGATAATGATCCACACCTCTTTCTCCCCGATGCCCTCACAGAAGGATATGCGATCTGTGTGTTTTTTTTTCTTTTGTTGTTCCTCCCTTCCCTCCTCCCTTCCCTCTGTTGTTGTGCATATGAAAGTGTGTTTATATCGTTGATTTCTGCAGGACAGCCTCCTAATAAGCTCGGCCGCCTGAGGGTTGTGTCAGCATGGGAAAAGTTGGAGATGGCACAGAGGCATTTAAAAGGAGCAGCCACCACTTTCCGCAGTCTTGTATTCAAGGGCAAAGGCTTGGCTTTGGGAGTGAGTGGGTGTGTGGACGCAGTGGTATTCAAAGCGAATCAATGCAAAGTTCCTCTGTGCATCTTTCGTACATGTATGCATGTTTAGAATCAAGTATGTTGACGAAAAGGCTTCTTCAAAAACATGAATGAACACCACATGTAAACAACAGTCTGTCTGACCCACACTTGATAGGACTTGGTACAAAAATAATAACATTTCAGCATATTATAATTTAAGCGTGTATACAAGCATATAAATCCATGAAAGACGGATGTAACCACTTCACTGTGTCCCCACACCCACTCACGTCGAAACCCAAGCCTCTGCCCTTGAATACGAGACTGCACAACACAGTCGGTACGCCTTTTTAAATACCTCTGTGCCATTTCCAGTCTAGAATTACGCATGATGACGAAAATGCCTGTTATGCTTTCTACAAAAAAAAATGTAATAATGATAATAATAATGAATGAATGACACATGGAAACAACAGCCTGTTTGACACTGCCTCCCAAATCCTCTTATATTGGAACTTTCTGGTCTGGAGATGAATATCTTAAAAAGCGCTTTACAAAATAAATGTATTATTATTGTTGTTGTTGTTATTATTATTATTATTGTTATGAAGTCCTTCTGGCCAAAACAAAAGTGATCCTCAGACTGTTTTCAGTAGAGAGCTTAAGATTTGGTTGGATTTGGCAGAAAAAGTTCACAGTTCAAGCAACATTATTGAACGTGTGATGCCACCTGAGGGCAGAAGAAAAAGCTGTAAACGCAACACTGACATATTGATTCATTAAAGCTGTGGTAAGCATTGTGTTTTGCTTTTTTTATTGGCATAATTGGGCAAACATTCTGTTATAGCCTTCAGCATATTGAAATTCCATTGGGCAGAGAGGAAAGTAGAGTTTTGCTTCTCCTCTTGGCTCTGTTTTCAGGGTTCAGAAAATGTAACCTACGATGGGGGATTCAGCCAGTCACAGGAGGTTTCCTATTAGGTCAGGGGAGATAGTATAAAGAGCAAGTCTACGCTGAGAGTGGGATGTTGTGGCTGAATGAGTTAAACAGATGACTTTCACACAGCGTGTTGGGGTTTGTGTCCAGTGTAAAACCAAATGTAAATGTTGACTTTCGGCTTAACAATTTTGGCACTTTTTCAGGCTGTGCTGATAGGCACAGAGAGGAGAGGGAAGAGGAGAGGGGAGAGCTGTAGGTTTAACTTCTGGTGAGAGTTTCTTTGTTTTTCTGTTTGTTTATTTACTTGTTTTTTGCCTATTTCAAATTTCTGTTGCTCCACCTTTAAATCAGTATGACAGACATGTTAGCAGCTACTCACCTGTTTGCAGCTCCAGTAGATGGAGAGCAACATTAGTCTTCATTCAACGTTTAGCTCATGTAGTTTTCATGAACTCCACAAAAATATGTCTCTTTTGGAACTGAACATAACACTGTGCAGCTAAGTGCCAACTTTATCTGTTGGTTCTAGTTCTGACAGACACATAAAACACAACGTATGACTGCAGTTATGACCCTGTCAGAAAGAAAGAGCCTTTTCTGAATAATATGCAGTCATTTGATCCATATATAATATTAAATAGTGCAGCTTTAAGGGGGAGGAAATTCAATTTCAGTTCAGTTCAATTTCACTTGAGCACTTATGAATTCAGTTCAATTATATTCATACAGTGCAAAATAATTATCTCAAGGATCTTTGCATCGTAAGGTGAAGGCCTTAAATACTATAGAGAGAGACTCAACAATTCCTCATTCAGCAAGAACATGGTGGAGAAAAAATGCTTTTCAACAAGAAGAAACCTCCAACACAACCAGACTTAAGGTGGGCGGCCATCTGCCTCGACCGGTTGGGGTGAGAGGCGAGCAGGGAGAGAAAGATGAGCGCTGAGACACAACAAACAGTAAGCTGTGGGCAGGTTGGTGGAGCCGGGAACCGCAGATCAGAAACACGAAGCTCCAGAACCAGAGATAACGTTGTACTCCCCGAGAAAGTCCTGAGATGTCCCAACACAGCAGAATTACAGAAAATTAGGAAGAAAGAAGCAACAGCCATCAGAGTCAGCTGATCAGACCGGTTGCAAAGAAACCTCCAGATCAGTCATATTTATCTGAAAAGGAGAACAAGGATGATTGATGAAATGGTTCCCCAAACTGTCCATTGTACATGTCCACCACAGTTCAGTCATACAGACTGACTGCTGACTTATTCACAACATGCGTAATGACTGATAGTTTTGTTTCCCTTTGGACTGTTTTGACGTCATGCTGCTCTCAGAAATTAATGCTGAGCAAAATTGTACTTATAATATATAGTACTCCCTTTTCTCTGTTTCATTGTCTGGTAATACTTTGGTAATACAAGACACATACTTAGGCATGGGTCAATGCAGGATGCATCATGAATCCCTGATGCTTACCATTATCACGATCAAATTACTCCACCTGAATAAATCATCAGTCAATAAATGGTAATCCCAAGTTACTTATGCAACACACCTCCCTGATGTGATCAAAGAGGATAGGAAACATGATGATCATGTTGAACAGTTTAGCCAGATAATCCAAACCATCTTATTTGGATGTAAAACTGAATGAAATTGAAACCTGTAATGTCTAATGCAGCGGTGCAGTGAAGTTACTGGTTGGATGATGCTCAGACTTCCTTCCATCCATCCATTATCTATACGCCACTTAATCCTCTGTAGGGTTGTGGGGGGGCTGGGGACTATCCTTGCCAACTTGGGCGAAAGCAGAGGACACCCTGGACAGGTCGCCAGTCTATCACAGGGCTACACATTGAGACAGACAACCAAGCACACTCTCATTCATACCTACGGACAATTTAGAATAATCAGTAAACCTCAGCATGTTTTTGGACTGTGGGAGGAAGCTGGAGCACCTGGTGAAAACCAACGCTGCACAGGGGGAAGATGCAAACTCCACACAGAAAGATCACAGGGATCTTCTAGCTGTCAGGCAACTGTGCTAACAACTAAGCCACTGTGCAGCCCCGTGCTCAGACTTGTTTATCCCGTTTCATTTTTTCAAATGAATGAAGAACCACAAGGTTGGGGAAAGACCACAACTTACTATTCAGTGTAAATAAACCTATCCTGAGTTTTCCATATTAAAGCAGATTGCCGTCTTTCACTAACCTTATCCAAGAGCTGTGAGCACTCAAACATAACCATACAGAAGTAGAATCATGCTGTAGCAACTATAAGTGGATAAATAAGTTGCCAGTGAACATTACACTGATGCGCACCATATTAAAAATGTGTGTGAGAAGTTAAATAGATCAATTAACGCGTAGACCCTGATGGACGACCAGATCTTTCTTTTTGCAGAAAGGTGTAGTGCATATCAAATGAAGCTGTACGACCCATTCATTACTCTTGTCTGAATTCGTCATGAACTCGTCATTGCATAGATATATTAATAAATTGATATGTTGATATCAGTGCAATCATTTTATTGATATTAGCTTAGCTATGCAGCTGTGATTTCCCTTAGGCACTAAGAACTTAGTTTCCCATCTTCCCAGGTCATAAAGTATTCCACCATCATGGCTGTGCTATTTCCATATTCCAGGCAATCTCATCAATGCAATTATAGAAGGATATGTCTACTGACGGTGTTTTATGGTGAGATACATGTGAATACTTTTTTATGTTAAGGGTAACAAATACGTAGCCCCTAAAAGGACATGGGGAGAAAAAATTAAAATGTAAGTTTCTCATGCTCATGAGATAGTTTCACGTGCGCATGAGATAATTCCTTGTTTGTACACTGCGGGCGCACAAAGGACCATCACTTCATCTCGGCGTGCTTGTCTGAAAATGATAATACAGGAAAGATATTCACGGATTCGGACTTCCAGCATCAATAACTCATTAACGATACGTTGTCAAAACATAAACGATGCCATCTCATCGTTTTAAGGTAGACAATGTGCTACAAGCCCAGTTTTATCAAAAGTAGCTGCACAAAAAACACTGGTGTCTCCATCCAGGATTTTTTTTTTAATGTAAGTGTAACCAGGTGGACAATTAAATGTGATTTACTCTAAAAGCCACCAGAGGGCACTCTTGTTTTTGGGGTAATCCCCTGTGACCACATGAGATTTTGGGTCTTCACGCGACAGACAGCGACAATGACGGAGTTCTTTTTCCTTCCTGAGCGGCATACGCACGGTTTGGCCGGCATTCTTATCTCTGGTTGTCTAAGAAGCTGAGAGGCTGTTAGGAGCTGCTGCGGTGGATGCTGCACATGTTCATTAGGTCGGATGGGGTGAAGGCCACGTTTTCAGTAGGACATTTGAACTGTATGTAATTACATTTGTATCTGTAATGTTCCATACAAAATATGTGAATTGGGAGATTGTGTTGGGGGTGGACTGGAGCTCCTTGGCAGAGGTATGCACACTCTGAGTGCTTTTCTAGTGTTTTTGCTGGCGTTGATTTGTTTGTTTGTTTGTGTTCAAAAATAACTTGAAAAGTTATGGACGGATTTGGATAAAATTTTTAAGAAATGTGTGAAATGGGACAAAGAACAAATGATGACATTTTGGGAGTGATCCGGATCACCGTCTGGATCCAGGATTTTTTTAAAAAGACTTTTTAACATTGGGAGTGTTAGAAAGCCTTGTAGTGCCGCCTTGTGGTAGGAAAGTGCATTACACATATATAGTGGTGCCGGCCGCTCGACTGAAACTGCTTGGCGGAGGTCTGCGCTCTCTGAGTACTTTTCTAGGTTTATTCTTATTTTATCCTTATTTTATTTCACAGACAGGTTTTGATACAAAACATAAGTTATTTGGTTGATCTGGGTGTCTGTCAAGTTCATTTTCATTCTACTGGATAACTTCACCCAATGCTGTGTTCCTATTAGTGGAGGGAAGTTAGTTCCAACCCCTTCAGGTAGCAAATGCAGTTAGGCAGAACGAGCTCTGTTGTTTTGCCCTCACTTAGGTGATCAGCTGCTGTGGTGCTGTGCTGTTTGTACTGTAGAATTAGATTTTGTTAAAAATATTGTTAATTCCTTGGTAGAAACAGATAAAAAAGATGGTTTAGACATGTTTACAGATAAAAACTGTTACATTAACTATAAAAAATGAAGTTTTTAAAGAGGTCTTGTATTGGAAATGTATTTTAGTTCATGATTTAGAAACAAAGAAATGGATTTCATGGTTAAGATTCATAATCGTAATTCATGGTTAAAAAGAGCTAGAAGTCATCATTTTATGGGTTACAGGTTCAAATAGTAATTCATAAATGAGGTTAAAGGTGATGCAGTGATTTAAAGTGACAGTTAAGTCACCTGATAAGTGAATGAATGTGATTGTTACTGTGTTGTAACCTCAGTAGTATACAGGAATATGATGAGAAATGGATTCAAGTTCAAGTATGGCTATATGATCAGTAATACCATGACTGTTTACAATAAGGTTTTATTGTTGTGCAGCCTAGGTTTTTTTTGATGCTTTGTGAAACATGGACTTAGATCCTGGATTCCTCCTTGACCAAGGATGTGGTGAACCGTCCCAGAACCTGATCATTACGTCCTCCAGAGGAGGAACCACCCAGTTCTTCACCTGTCTTTGTGAGACCCTGCTGTGTGGTAGGACTGATGAAGCCCATACACTGCTGCAGACTATTACTGGGTGCACCCACAACTTTGAACCTACGACTTTTAAACCCACGACCAATCTAACACTGACTAAATTTTGACTAGAAAACTGTTCTACAACGAGGAATAACAACTACAGAGACAGACTAATAGACATTTGACTATCTGAGGCACCATGGGAATTAAAGGAACACTTTTTATTTTAGTTGAACTTTCAGAGAATGAGAAAGAAAACACTGAACTCCCTGTTATGGGTTTGTATTTTCCCTGTCAGTAGAGATGCCGGCCTTAAGCTGTATATTGTTTTGTTGTTTTCTCATATGTTTAATACATTTTATGTGTAATCTCATCTACTGACTCCAGCTATTTTTGTTACTTCCCGTGCACAGTAACACCTACCTCCATCAAACCTAGACACTGGTCCACTAGTCCATTAGTTCACTAAGTTAACTTAGACCTAGTTGGTGTGTCTCAAATATCTTGGTGACTAACATGTTACATCAGCGTCTCTCATCTGTATCAAAACAGCGGGACACTCTCTTTTAATAGAATAGTTTATATTCTAAGAAGATTTTAGCGAGCAAATCAAACTGAAACTGCCTTTCATCTGAACATCTTTAGTAGAAATTATTGCTCTCCACATAAACTCTTCCACTTCCTTGATCTTGGTCCAGTCTATTTATCTGAAGCAGCAGGAGGCAGGAGATTCCACTTGCTGCAGACTAAAATGCTGTATCGGCATATTGTTTTTAAGGGATGACTCTGCTGGTTGCACCAAGCCATCAGGACAGATGCTGTTTCCCTGCTTGTTGACTACAACCAGGCTTTTGATGGTGTTATTACAACTGCATGCCTTCCTGGACTTGCCTTGGCTACTTTCCTCCCCAAGTTCATTATGCACACAATCTGTGACAGAGTACATTAGTTCTACGCACTGTACAGCTGCCAGCCCCGGTAATCTAATAGTAATGTATAAATTCCTTCTGGCAGGCCAATAAAACTCAGATTAGTTTCTCGGCAAAGGTACACTCATGCAGCAGTTGACAGACATGTGAAGTGAGCATTAGCATATCATCGGCATGGGCTCTCTGGGGACGAGGCGCTCGGTACTTCCCCATCTCCTCCGCTGTCTCCAGCACTAGCAACACACAGAAAAGCACTGATTTGGTTAACAACTACTTGATTTAATACACGCTCAGTCAGACTGGGATGTCTTACGGGTTCATCAGCATTGCAGGTGGTGGAAAAAAGAAAAAAAAACTGAAGGTGTCAAATGGATTATGCAAATCAGAGAGCAGAATGTGCTTTATGCTGCTGTTTTTATGTTGTTTTATCCAGAAAACTGTAGATCTTATTATTGGGTTTTGTTTTGTTTTTTTCTTTTGTTTTGTTTAGTTTTTTTTAGGAGACAATGATAAAGACAAACAATGCAAAGTTAGATTTGCAAGCTGGAACTGAATTAAGTGAAAATGGGACAAAAGTGCATTTTGCTCTTATGCATTATTCATAAGGGTGTGTTACTTATATTATTCTTGTGTGCAAAAATGAATATAAATATTTTTTTCTAAGGCTCAGCCGTCGGCTGTTAAATGCTTTAAGCAATCATTGGATATTACCTCAGTTAGAAGGCAGTCATTTCAGTGCAATAATGCTTTCATTTGCTCCTGTGTTATAAAAAGATATGTAAGAATTGTCCATAAAACAAGCCTCCCCTCCCACACACACACAGAGGGAGGCTTATATTCCAAATCATGACTGGACATACACTAAGCATATAAAGATGGTAATCTGTGTCGTACAGTGTCCTCCCTGCGTGTCAGAGGGTCACCTTCTCGGAGGAGGCAGTGGGAGGCAAAATTATGTTTCGTAGATGCTAAACTGCTTTTTCAAGGTCCCCCATACCTGCCAGAGCCTCAAGGCCTGCTCTATATTCATGACATAAACGCTGTTCATACCTAATATTGGTGAATAGTTCCCATCGTGTTCCAGTAAACAGTGGCTGCCCTCGCACCACTGGAGCTGCACTGGCACCTTTATTGATCTGTTTGCAATAAAGGAGCACAAAACTACCTCTGGAAATTAGATTTTTATACTACAGAAATATGCCGGCTGAAATTGCATTACCTTAGCACATTCATAACAATTTTTTCTTAAACAAAGTTAGAAATTAAATCCCAGTCCTGCGGGTGTTGCTGTTTTTCAAGTTTAATCCTCGCCCCAGCTGCTATCAACAAAAAGATCTTTAGTAACTAAAAGAGAATTCCGCCCTCGGGGAAGATATTCATGGACATCATGGCTCTTATTTCTCTATATTGTGAGGTTGCTTCATAAGGAGATAGTGCAAAATGTTTTTTGGAGTCAGTGATTTACTTTGCTGACGCTTTCCTTTTTGCAAACTGACACAGAATGAGGCTCCACCTTTTCCCCATTGCTCCAGACTGTAGACGTAATATAGCAGGAACATGAAATGATAACCAGTTTTTTCTGCTGGGAAGAAACATTTCCCATCAAAATGCTCCCGCGGATGCACTCATTTTCCACACATTCTACACATCATCCATTGTATCACATTTCTGCCGATGTGGATCCTGCCTTCAATCAAATGTTTTTTGTACTTGTGCACTCATGCTGAGAGTTTTCATTTGTATTCATACATATTCAATGCAAAAGGAAGCTGCTCGTGTGGTGCTCATACAACGTAATGTGTTTCTGTGTGAGGCGACCAATTGAGGGAAAACAGGCAAATGGACCACATGATTACCTTCGACAGCCTCCTGATCATTTCACAATGACTGCTGGAAATTGGTCACATGAACTGCCCTAATGTTCGGTGAATTTTGCCCTGGACCTGCATGCAGGGCTGTGACTAAGCACTCCTCTTCTGTAGACCAAAGTCATCAACATATTATGGGTCATTTTCACCTTCTCATATTTTTCTGGCTCTCTAACCAGGCAGGATTTCACCAAGCAGGTGAAGCAGCAGAGGCACCCTGTCAGAAAGCAGATCCTCCTACTGGCTGCTGTGAACCCATGAGCTCAGACCGTACCTTTAAACCAGAGTGAAGATCACAACATTAAAGAGTGATATTCAACTGAAATCCATCCATCCATTGTCTTCCGCTTATCCGGGTCGCGGGGGCAGCAGTCTAAGCAAAGAGGCCCAGACTTCCCTCGCCCCAGACACCTCCTCCAGCTTTTCCGGTGGGACCCCGAGGCGTTCCCAGGCCAGCCGAGGGACATAGTCCCTCCAGCGTTCAACTGAAATCAGGGCTTCAATAGGATATTTTATGTAATAAATGTTCATTAATGTCCCTCAGCTGTTATCAGGTTAATTTAAAAGTAAATCATTTCAAACAAACATGAGTTATGGGCCTTTTAATGTTTATTCATTAAATAAATATGACAGTTTGTTTATTAATTGGCCCCTGGTCTCTTGTCACTTTGCAAAAGTGGTCCCCGAGTCTAGTAAGTTGATTAAAACACCTTGAAGAGCAGCTTAGCACCAGGCTGTAAAGCTTTTCATTTGCCCTCCCTGGCTGAAAGGTAAAGCCTCAGAACCCTACAACCTGCCAACAGGTTTAAAAGGAGTTTTACATTTTTAAAAATCGCCAATATTACTCCCGTTATCAGAGCAACAAACTAAACAGAAAGGATCATCACATTTTCAACATCCCAACGGTGTATGACCATATCATGTGTGACAGATGATTTGGTCAGGACAGATAACCAAAAGTAGGCTTCATTGTGGGATATTTCAACAGATGAGCTGCAGAGCAGAGAGGAGACAGCAAGTGAGACCGACTGGGAAACAGACGTACGTGCTGTAGCGGACTGAGGTGCAGAACATTCCAAGTCAACACGCAGATAATCCAGAGACGGTTTCTCAGAGCTGTAAATTTGATAAGAAACCATTTCAAAAGACAGCTAACCCAAAACCCAACAACAGGATGTCTCCCTCCTGCACCAGAATCTGATAAAGGGTCATAAAAGTGCCAATGGTAAGGAAAACCACATGTCGGGAGAAGAGAAAATGGCATTCCTCCTAACACAAAGAACTCTCTTTACAGGAATGAATGAAACACTTATAAATCCTGGAATTAAGGAAATCCAACATTGGTGGAGTGATGATCCCAACATCTGGACTCTGTGATACCAGGTTGATCAGGACCAGCATGGAAGGAGAACACATTGGATCTCAAGTGTTTCCTGGGAAACACACATGAGACACAAACACCCCCTCCTCTCTGTCACAGACCACAGCCAGAAAAGACAGAGAGATCTTTTATTCTAAAAATATATGCTTCTAAGTCGTATTGCTCTTACGACTTAGATTACCGCAACGAGTGGCCAGTTATCTCTGACGTGAACACGCCAGCCACTGTTAACGTGGGTTTACTGAAATGTGATAAAACAAGTTTGTGTGTGTGTGTGCGTGTGTGTGTGTGTTTTGTCTGTGCGGTTTGGGGGGATGGCGGTTTCTTTTTCTTACGCCACTTTGAACGTCAATTTGACCCCCTAAACATGCTCAAAAACTCCCCAAATTTGGCACACACATCAGGACTGGTGAAAAATTTGATATTTTGGGGGAATTACACATATGAATGGCAAAATGACTCAATAGCGCCACCTTGAAAATTGGGCTTTAGTGGAGTTAATACGCCTACTTTCACGTAAACTCGTGAAATTTGGTACACATGTACAGTAGCCCAAGACAAAAACATTCCTGCTTTTAAAATTTCAAAAAAGGCTCAACGGCGCCCCCTAGAGCACGTAGTGTGCAGGCATTGGAATTTAACGAACTCCTCCCAGGATTTTTGTCCGATTTTCACCAAATTTGCTGTGTGGCATCTAGACCCATCCAGGATGAAAAGTTATTAAAATCTTGTGGCTGCGTCACACGGTGTGGGCGTGGCATGGCGGCCATTTTGAACAAAAAGCTTAACATTGTACAATGGAACACGTGTGCAGGCATTGGAAATTAACGAACTCCTCCCAGGATTTTTGTTCGATCTTCACCAAATTCGCTGTGTGGCATCTAGACCCCTCCAGGATGAAAAGTTATTAAAATCTTGTGGCTGCGTCACATGGTGTGGGCGTGGCATGGCGGCCATTTTGAACAAAATCGCCATGTGGAACGAAATCGGTTTTGGAGGTGAAGTGATACATGTAAAATCACCAAATCCACACAAAACCTCATTAATCTCAAGACCTAATATTTAATATACAATTCAAAAATGGGCGTGGTCAAACGGCTCCACAGCGCCCCCTACAAATATTCAAATACTCATATAAAATCACTGCTTTATCCTACAAACATGAAATTTGGTACACACATATAGTATCCCAAGACCAACAGATTTGCACAGTCAAAATTCTAATCGGCTCTACGGCGCCCCCTAGACAAGGTTGTGTGGAGAGGAGCATGATCAGGAGCGAGGGCCCGTTCGACGCTGCTTGCAGCTTTAATTATATGCTTCTTGCAGCCGATAACCGGTAATGTCAACCGATTGCTCACAGGAGCGTGACACTGGAGTTGTCAGGTCTGCTACTACAACCACCGCGGCGTTCTAGAGCCTCAGCAGTGTACTGGAGCCTTGGGGACGCTCGGTGGCATTCAGCAGCACGCACGACTATTTGAATATCAAAATTATTATCCGAATACCACCACAACGAACAAATATTCGGATATTCCAATATTCGGGACCAGCCCTAGTAAAAACGACTTCTTCAGACACGGTCAGTGCCACGCCATGCTGCTTGTTTTTCTCTGCCCGTGCAGGGCTATGACATCACACACATACGACAGTACCATCGGGGAGGGGAGGGGTTGAGGAGTCAGGCATGAGCACAAACCACAACACACAGACCAACGGCAAAAACCAAGATTCCAAGTCTTTATTATTATCGGGTCATTTTATTGGCTGATTTTTTAATTATCAGAATGACATCATATTTGCCAAAATTAACCGATAATTATTGGACGCTGATATTATCGTGCATCCCTAATATATATATATATCAATACTATATATGTAGAGAGAGAGGTTCCATTTTATTTAGTTTTGCTCAGACCTTGGGACACCTGGAAAAATACTGTACATGATTGTTTTTTTTCAATAGTTGAAAATTACAACGATCACATTTCTTTGTTTTTTTTTTAAACGTTCCATCCAATTCTAACTATGTCACACTGCATAAGAGGTTGTTTGAGTTCCTTCTACTTCTAGCCATGGTTGCACTGCTTCCACGGCGGTGTAGACCATTAAATTGCAGTAATAAATGAGCCCACAGTGACGAAGAGTGTGACTGGAGCAAAAAAAAAAAAAAACCCATCTCGGGCTGGTCCGAATTGCAATGTCTGTACTCCGGATATTTAGGTATACTGCTGCTGGTGGTGACACAGCAGTGTCCTCACTCACCATGCCTTTCTGTCAGCTCCTTTTCTGCCTCCCGCTGGTGCAGATGCTCAGCCAGGCGACGGTTGTGCCCAGGAGTGTTTGGATCTCAAAATTATTCTGATGCCAGCACATCAACCGAATATTCGGATATTCGGGTCCAGCCCTGAAAACATCTAGAAACTGCTCGCTGTCCAGAGGGTTAACAACTCTACATCACTGAATGCATCTTTGCCATATTGTAAGCCTTGTCCATGTTAATGCTGCTAACATTTAGTGTGGTGCTTTGCTTGTATGATGAATATTCCTGTGCGTTTTAAAACACTTGTGATGCTTTGGACGATTGTTTTGATCAGCAGGTTGTCGTTGGGTTTGTCAGTGACATAATCCAGACACCTGGTAACGGTATGGCTGTACAGTTTGCAAATGCTGCCAGTGTTGAACATGCCACTTTCAAATGGGCCTAGGAGCTTCAGTAAAAAGCAACAAGACTTTTTCTTTAGGTTCTTGAGGCTTCAGCCCTCATTAAAGAGGTCTCTGTACATTGCATAAGTGATCCAGAATAGTCACAGATACAAAGAAAGCATAAGCACATTCGCTTCAGCCATGTCTGTATATGGTGCACTGGCATTAGTTCATGCATTGTATGATGAATTCATATTTGCACGCATGTTGATTTTTGATTCTTTACCAAGTTCCATTTTGATTGAAATACTCTTTTACAGTGGGAGTTGGTAGAGGGGGATAAAAAAAACAATGGGAGACAAGGCATTCTACCTGTGTTAAAAACAAAAGAACCCTTAATTGGTACCGTTTATGATGGCGATCTATGGTTTTATGGAAATATTTATTGGTTCATCTGGTCTCGGTCTGTCCTAAGCAGCCTCTTCCAACTAATTACCTGCAGCAAGTAAGGTATAAAATACAGCTTGTCTCTCATAAATCCAGTTCTGCAAGATTCAAGCAAGGACCTGCTCTTTATTTTCAGCACTTTCCTTGGCTGTTCTGAATGTTTGTGCTACTTTAATACCTTGTGACGTTATAAATAGTTAAAGATTCTAATCCCGTTTTGCTTTTTAGCATTTTTTTCCCCCGTTTTTCAACACACGCACAAAAAAAACTTTGTAGGTGGGTTCCTTTTAAAGTCGTTGCCCGAGGCCTCGGGTAACAAACAAAAGTATTAAGTAAGTGCTTTTTCCTGTTGTTCACGACTGGAGAGACCCCAGAGAGTTAAGGCGTACGAGTAGTGCCATGTCATGCTGCTCCACTGATCAACTGCTTTCCTGGTTGTTAGATGCCAAGAAGTAAAGCAATATGCCAGGGAAGAGAGGGGAAAGAAGACTGCTAATAGATTGGGCTATATTTTTCCATATATATGAGAATGGCTGTAACAATGCAAACACTCCACTATAATTTTACTCGATCTCATTACATACATCACACATTAAAGTAAGTGAAACCATAACTGTGTTTGTTAAAGAGGAAACTCTACGAGGTCTCTTTAATCCAATTATCACAAAGCAGCCGACTTGCAGCAAACCCAGACCAGGTTGTAATCTTTGGTTTCTGGGGTTCTGGGAAAAAATGTTTCAAAAGGGGCCCACAGGACATCTTTGCCCCAGACCCCCGACAGATTGTGGCCCTGGGATACATTAAGAAACAGATAAACAAACAGCATCCTAATCTCAACTCTGCTCTGTGACTATGCAGCTTCATACGCAAGCATCAACCCTGCAGCAGCATCTGCCAGAGAGCTGAGGCAATGAACTCTCCTCCTGAGGGACATTACTATTGATAACCGAGTTACGAATCATTTAATACCATTAGAGTCCTTCTACCCCTGTGCCTCACATGGAAATATCATTCCTACTCTGATCTCCCACACTGTGAGATTATCAAGGGTGATGATGCAGTGGAATGGCGGAAGATTTGTCAAGTTAATAAAACGAGCTCCGGGGAGAGCTATTTCATGCCATCACTGAAGTATGTGTAAAGTAAGTGAGAGCCGATGGTGGCCACAGCAGATGTGCACGGAATCCATTGCAGACGAGGTAAATCAAACACACGCTCACTTTTGTTGACTTATATCGGTCACAGACGATGCTTGAGCTCAAGTAATGGCTGTGCGGCTATTTTGTGAGGAAGACGAGGGTGAACTCGCATAAAGTTTCTGACTCCTTCAGCTTTGTCTTTGACTGTACCAAACTGATTTGGGTTTACGGTGTACTGCCATTAGCAGCCAATTAAAGAAAATGCTGCGGCACACTCACAACATGACAATATGAGCTATATATCAGAAAGAGTTTACATTAAAATGATCAGAATTTCAAGCCATGTCTATGACCATCAAAAAGAATCCAGAAGTAGCAATGATAGAATATTGGTCTGCCACCACTTTATAGCTTGTTTCTTGTTTTCTCTCTTTTACAGAACTTTTGGTAATTCAGGCCTGCTTCTGCTGTTGATTCTTTATTTTGTATCTCAAATGATGGAGATTTTTTTTTTGTCAAATCCTTTCATTCTTAAAGTTTGTTTCCAATAATCTCTTCATTTTTTGTTCCAGTCCTAGGTTGTGAAAATACCCAGATTTGTGCCGAGGAAAACAAATCTGTTACAAGAACCTTTTATCTGTCATTGCTCTACCAGCACTGGGCACCGTATGTATGTAACATTCCAGTAGTGGCCTTCTCATTCTGATTCAGCGTCTTGAAAATCCCTCACCAGCCCATGATTTAACCCCTAAAAACTCATCTCTTCGTGTCTAAATTACATATTCAGAAGTTTTTTTAAAAAATAAATACCTCCCGCCTTTGCATGGAACTTAACACTGTTGCTTCCTTTAGAATTTATCCTGTCAGATCTCGGAAGCTAAGCGAGGTTGGGCCTGGTCAGTACGTGGATGGGAGACCGTGAGGGAACACCAGGAAGCTTGGTGTTAGAGTGTGAGAGTAAGTGGTTGGTGGTGGTCGGAGGGGCCGATGGTGCAGACTGGCAGCCTCGCCTCTGTCAGTCTACCCCAGGGCAGCTGTGGCTAGCTATGTGTAGCTTACCACTATAGAGTATGGAGGGAATGAATAATGCAATGTGAAGCGTCTTTCAGTGTCTAGAAAAGCGCTGTTTAAAACCAATGCATTATTATTATTATTAATTCACAGATCTGTGTTCACTACCTCTCTCTCTTTACTCACCACTTCCACTCTCTGCAATTCAAGCACACCAGCTCACTTATGACTCTGCTCAAACACTGTAAAATTACTCTACGCGCCACAGTGACAAGTTGGAATATTGTAGTAATCCAACTATGCAAGCTAAATTGGTAAACGATTCTGAAACAGAATAATGATGCAGAAAGTTCCAGCCTGCAATTCTACAGGATTGGTTCCTTAAGTTTGTTGCATATAAAACCCTGGACGTCGGAATCCATGATTTTGAGCCTGTTAGTACAGCAGGCAGCACTTTTAAGTACCAAAGCTTTTAACACTCCCCTTTAATCTAGCAGCCCAGCATGAAACAGCTCACAAAGTTACAGAGGTGGTCGTTTTTGAAGTAGGTAGAGACTAAAAGAACTGAAAATTTGAATGTTCATTATGGGCAAACAAACTCAACTCCAAATTAAATGTTTGATAGCATGTTGGCCGTATCAACTTTGCCAGGCGCTAATACGTTAATGTTATGTTTATAGCTAGTTGCTGCACCAAATGGCCAAAAGAAATTAATTAGAAATGTAATTCTTCTTCTACCAAAATATGTTTACAGCCCATAGTATTTACAGAAGTTAAAAGCTGAACGTTAGCAGTACGACTTTCCAATTTTCCATGCACTGCCGTATACCATCTGCAACACAAGCCTTTGTAGCAACGCAGCATAAACTCTGACTGTGCTTTTAGATACACTTTTGAACTGTGTTGGTGTAAAACATCATGGTGCTGTAGCTCTGAGGAGAGAGAGCACTGCTTTAACAAAGCCAGGGTTAAGGGTGGATTCCCACTGGGGCCACATATGCCCAAAATATATGCATGCTCATGGTACCATCAGCAACTCAGACTGAAAGCCCCACCAAATGGCATATGTTAGAGGATATCTGCACTCTGAAACACTTCAGCGCTGTTAAAATTGCAGGCTCTTTGCTATTGAATTTGGTGTTTTTCCGTACCTGGCCATTCGTAGATGATTTAATATCCCGTCTCAGTGTTTTTCTAACAGTGAAGTTTCATGGCAGAAAGTGTTTTAGTGATGTCAGGCATCGGTGGTAAACATCAAGCCTGGTTGTCGGTCTCTCTCAGTCTGAGTAAATGCGTCTTTTGAGACATTCTGCAACAATGGTCAGCAATCACACAGGAAGAAAAACATTGCAGAATAGGCAGAGAACTAATTTCTCGTGTGTCAGTAGCCTCAGTGAAGCGGAATGCCAAACACCCACAGGACATGTTGCTTTTTAAATAATAGACATGCCCTTTTAGTCCAAAGACATGGCCCATTGTTTATGCATTGTGAGCGTTCCTGCAGAACACGTAACTCATGTGCACTACATCAACTAATCAAAACTAACACCAATCACATTTTACAAAGCCATCAGACACACAGTTACAGTATTTATGCAGCTTCTATTTGCAGCTCACTGCTTCTTGTGCTGTTTTAGTCTCAGCTACTGTAGTTGCCTCCTCCTTCTTCACAAACCTGCAGTGGTATCTTTCCTTGTGCTTGTCTCTTGAAATTATGCATATTCCATATGTCGGTGCTATGTGCCTCGGCTTCTGATCTGCCTCCCCCAGGGGGGCTGATTGCATTCCACAATGGAGCTCTGCTTTAGATTCGGGGGAGCAGAACCTGTGCCACCAATTACTTTAGTACAACCATCTGTACAATAATGGTTTTATCTCTCTGATGATAATGATCCTGGCTATGTTAATATGGTCATACCCCCAGCTTTAATTGACACTCCTAAGTTCAGTTTCCTCCTCTTAGAGTTGTCAAAAGGTATTCTGGGGAGGAAAAAAAAAGGAAATTACTACCTGATGTTTTAGGAGGGAAGGTTTAAGCAAGACTTGGGGACTACTGACAGCTGCTAACATGGTCACAATGGCAATTCCTGCATTCCAAAACACACGCTTTTTCTTTTTCTTTTTTTTTTAATTCAATATGTGCTTCGGCTGCTTCTACAAAGTATGTGACACTGCAAGGACAATCATGCATTTGGTACATACTACTTAGTCATAAAATTGCACCTTAAGTTTTGACCGTCTTGCTCACATATTTGTCGCAATCTGCAGTATGAAATCACGTGTCTGTGTGCTCTCAGCAGCTCAGGAACGTTACTCATGCGAGGCACTGCTGTATGTGATGTATCTTCCTCTGGGCAGAGGGTTGAGAGTCAAAATGGCCAGAAAAACATGCTTGCTTGAAATCTGTAAAATGTAACCATATGTAGTGAGAGATCCTGGTATTTTTTGGCATATACTGCATTTGACATAGCATTTATTGGAACATACTAAACCTTTGCAGCATACTGTATACTGGTACTGTGAATATTGACATGTCTAATATTTATCTTGTTCACCACATCAAGCTTTTATGTTATCATGCTGAAATTTGCTAAACAAACCAGAAAACAAAGCTATTAGATTTGCAAGTATTTGTTTATAAATCAAAGTACTGAACCAAGTCAGGCAGTGAGAGTGTTTACAATTCATCCTGTGGAGATAATGAATATCCATCCATATGGACATTTTCTCACACCTGTCTGGAGTTGGTGGCAGCAGGCTAAGCAAGTTAGTACCGATGACATGGCAACATTTTCCAGCTCCTTTTGACACATTGAGACGTTCTCAAGCCAGATGAGATATACGTGTAGCATTCGTCCTGCATTCTCTGTGTACTACCAGTTGTTAGACCTTCTTGGAAAACGTCCATCTTAAGGTGATGTGCCCAGGAGGCATTCCTATCAGATGCCTGGACACCTGAATTTATTATGGTGTAACCTCAACTCCTCCAGACACCTTTGCTCCTTACTTTGGCTAAGCCCAAGCTTATTTTGGCCAGTTGTATTGACAGTTTTACTCTTTTGGTCACTCCCCAAAAGCTGATTATGTGTTGCAAATTTCATGGCTATTCATCCAACAGTTGTTGAGATATTTACATAAAAGTAACAGAAGATCACCAAAATCAGTGTAACTATAACCATAAATGAAAACTTTGAATTTCTGGTGACCTTAAAAGGATCACTTAAGTCATTTGGATTTATCCCCTGGGGACAATGAGTTGGCATATACTGTATATTTCTTGACAACCCATCCAGTAGTCATCAAGACATCTCACTCATAACCACAATATTAACCAGCTGGTGCAAGAGGAAAAGTCTGTGGGTTGTAAAGGCAGTAGGGTTAGGGTTAGGGTTAGGAAACCATGGAAACCATGACTGTTTGTAGTAGATTTTGCAGATTGTTTGATATCTCTTAGCATATTTCAGTGTGAAGCTAATCATTAGACAGACTGACCGGTGTATGTTTCCATTCTTACAGCCATTATAGGAACTCATCTCTAGGAATATCCCTCAGTTTATGATATAGTAGAAGAGTATAAAGATGAACAATATATTAAGTGGTTCTGAAACACTCCAAGTAGAGCAAAAATCTATTCTGCACCTAACTGAAAACAGCTCTTGCATCAAAACCTCCTCAGAACTGCAGTGAAGTGCAGTTGTGTTTACTGGATTGTGTAATGGTTTACAGAGGCAATTAGCAGTTTGGTCTGCGATGATGCAGCAGCCTGAACTTCAAGCATACAGCAGTGGATGATGACAAACATGTAAACATACCCACACAGCCTCTTTCTGTATGTGGCTTTTTAGCGCTCTGCGGTGTGTGCTCTCTCCCCTCTGTTCCAGTGCTCTACATCCAATCTATTCCCTCAGTCTGAGCATAGTACAACAGGATTAAAGATGCATGAGATTATCCCCATGTCCAGCAGGGTGGAATGAAGAGAGATCATGTTGAGCACATTGACCTTGTTCAAAGAGTTATTGGCCAGCGCCTCACCTATGCAGAGGGCTTCTGTATTTAACATTGTATGGCACTACTTAATTAGGAGCCTGGTCTGCTGCCAGACTATTGTCCATGGACACAGAGTATCTCACTGACTATGTCCCTTTCCTCTGGCTGGACTAACAGCTCATGTACCGTAGCCTAACAGGGTTTGTATTACACTGTTTAATGTGTTGAATGCACAACAATACATGGTTCAACTTCAAATTCTCAAACTCATTCATTACAATCTCTATGGAAACATGTTTTGGATAAGATGTGTGAGGTTTTTTTGATGAGTTTCCTTTATCCTTTACTAAGTACTGGACAGTATCAGTGTGGCCCAGCTGTGGTGTGATCCTCCGTGACCTCAAAAAAAGAATAAACTGCTGGATGGTGGTCCGCTGTTGAAATGAAATGAATGGAAGTGGTTTGTTCAAGTGGAGGCAATCTTTTGTGATTTTCAGAAGAATCTTGGTTTCCTTTAAGTCGTTATAGGAGCTCCAGGTTTATATGGCTCCCAGTTTTATATGAAACAATATTTTCAGAACCTATAAAGGAAAAGCACTGAGTAAAGGTTCAAACACACCAGTGGTGGTGGTGTTGCCTCACTCCCCTGCCTTTGAGAGCAGCTTGTGGTTCAGAATCTTGCACAAGGACACTTCAGCATGTGAACAGCAGGGAACCAGGGATTGAGCCACCAATCCTGTAATTGGCAAGCAACCTGCTCTAACACCTGAGCCACAGCTGCCAACAGCTCTGGCTATCTTTTCTATCGGCAGTGTTTACATTGTGCTCACCATGTCAGTGACTAGATCTCAAAGTTGCTTTGTTTCTAATTGCCAATATACACCTTCCGTAAGAGTATGAATGTGACCGTGCCCATGTGGGTCAGCACAGACCCCTCTGTAGACTATTTGTGACTGTGTACACTGTACCTACTGCCAGTATGCTGTCTTTGGAGGTGCTTTCATTTGGACATGCTTTCCACTGGTGCTGCCCAAACACAGTAGGAAGTTTCAATTCTCCAGAAATCTTGTGCCATGTCCTTCCACTGAGCTTAGCACACGTCATGAATAGTTACGGTGCTGAAGTCCAGTCTGTAACTAGATGCTATATCCTGTCAAAAGTCACAGCTTTTCAGAAACATTCCAAGAGCCCCAAGTGTTTCTGGGTGATGCAACCATGTACATACTCGACATAACCACATCCGCTGTCTGCCTTCAAAGTCTGGGGGGCTGGAGTCTGTCCCAGCTGGCTTAAGGTGAAGGCAGGGTTCATCCTGGACAGGTCGCCAGTCTATCACAGGGCCACATAGAGAGACAGACAACCAGGAACACTCACATTCACACCTACATACGGACAATTTAGAATCACCAGTTAACCTCAGCATGTCTTCAGACTGTTGGAGGAAGCCGGAGCACCTGGTGAGAACCGACACAGGCACAGGGAGAAACAACATGCAAACTCCACACAGAAAGACCCCAGGCCAAGATCCGAATCCAGGATCTTCTAAATGTGAGGCGACAGTGCTAACAACAGCATCACCGTGTCACCTTTTCACCCATTGTCAAATAGTAAAAACTTCAAAGCTGCCCTCAGTGATATTTTAATAAAAATATTGACTTGTGCAGCTTTAAAAAGCTTCAGTTTAACTGTATTATGTTAGTTGAAATGATTGAATCAAAATTCAATAGCTTCATCTTTACAACTTAAACATCTCCAAGAACCATTCCATTAATAGATACTCTACCTCGATATGTTTGAATTATATCTTGTTTTAGGTCCTTGTAATTCTTTGATGATAGATATGACTGATTGTTTGAATCTTCACTTTTTCTCCACACAGAAGTAACAGTGAAAGGATGATGCACTACCTCTTGTGATAACAGAATCAGACGTCACATGAACAACAGCACAGCTCTCTGTGGCAGTGAGATTCAGTGCAGATCTCATCCATCATTTATGCGTGGCTCTCCCATTACAGGTTCATTTGAATGAGAGGATAGTATATCCCCCCCCTCCTTTTGGAGCTCTAAAGGTCAGTGATTGAATATAGTCCTCATGCTGAAAGTAACCTGATTTCCCTCTCGTGGTTGTGCAGTAATTCCCGGGCTCTTGTGGTTCAGTAAATAACAGTGCATGCTTAGTATTCCACAGAATTGTTGCATTAATCTTTCTGTGGAATTGGTGGGATTACTCTCTGTCAATTTCCAGTTTGGAATTGGGTTTACTATTCAAAGCATAGCGATGTTCTCCTTTGCACAGATCCAGCGCTTGTTGTAGCTTATTTGATTGAGCCCAGCATGTGCCGAACCTCCTCTAGTGTCTGGGTAGCTATAGTATCAGTTGACCAGCTGTTGAGAGGAGGAAATGAGCCTCAGCGTAATGATCGTCCTGTGGTTTTATGCACCTGGCCACTGGTTTGTACAGAGTCTTTCAAATTAACTTTGGACTAATGTCTCCAGGACGCCCTGTTGGGGAGGTGTGAGAGAATACTGCGCATCATTCTCCTGTTTCAATTTACAGATGGAGGAAATAGTACTGGTCTCTCAACATAGTGCTGGTCTCAATTAGCAGACTGACACCTTCTCACCTTTCTAGGAAAAGGTTCACAGTCTGAAAGTGGAGATTAAAGATGAGGCTTTGTCATAGATTTCCTCCTTTAATGCACTGCGATTGATGATACTATAAGTGGTTTAGCTTGCTTTGTTTCCGCAGATCCGCTGCTTCAGAGGACAGCACAACGCCTCTCAAGCTAATGTTGATGTGAGCAGCACCAGAGGCATCTTAGCCTCTCTATTCAATGCTACAGCAATTTTCATCAGCATGGACAGCACCAGCAAAGGCTCAATAGAAGAATGGAAAGGGTTTCAACAACGGTGTTGATCACCGGCCTACATATATTGCTTTCAGTATTCAAACTGGGAAATATGAAATAAAATCAGACTTACAGCAGCACGAATTACAATCGACTCTGCAGTTTTGCGCTGATAAACCCATTGTACACTTTGTCCTTAGCACCAGACAACATCAAATAATATTAGTGACTACCTGGTAAAGACAGAGGAGCATTTGGCAGATAAAAAACTTTTACCCCCCAGTGAGTTGGTGGACACCAAAACAGACCTATAAAGAGAGAGAGATTATTGGACTTACATTTATTAGGTACACAAACATGACTCCAAATGAATGCTAACGTCGATCTGTGTCTGCTGTGAAATGAAACAACTGGTACTGACACATCTGCTACAACAACTTGTTACAGGTGGTGTTTTACCACTTTCTGTGCTGCCTTCAAGTGGCCAAATGAAATCATTGAATGCAGGTTTAAAGCAAGCCCCCAGGAACTGAACTTGGCTCGGAAGCAGTTTTGGCATAATGGCTGCACTGGGTATTGCAACTCTGGGGTTCATCGTATGATGCACATTTTTATTCTGTTTTATCTCAGTCATATTTGTTGGTAGCCAAAAGGAAGTCTGCCAGCTTGGGCAGCAGCTCTTATCTGGCTTGGTTGAAAAAGGACTCTTGTGCACATGCTTCATGGACTAATGGGAGGCATAAAGAAGCCCATTGAATTTTTTTCAGCATATGCACCCAGCAAGTTTCACATGAACAAATGGCTCGCCATCTTTGAACATGGCATCAAGTTCTACTTAAACAATCTAAGAGGAAGGCAACCCCTACTTTTTATCCGGATGCTTTGTCCTTTCATATTTTAAATATACCAGAGAGTAGTATGTAGGTGGCCTTTTGTCTTGGAGAGCTGTGGGTGTATGCCAGGGGGCAACTGACTGACTGTATTGTACTAAATGTGATCATCAGAGCCCAGCCAGCCACATGCAGCCTCGAACAGGGGCTATCTGTATGTGTGTCTGTGTGTGTGTTTGTGTCTGGCAGCCAATGAAGGGCATTTGCAACCCACTGCCACTTTAAAAAGAAAATCATGTCATCAAAGGAACTACTACAATGTTGTAGCCAAACTGTTGTTCCTCCTGTGAGAGAGGCCTTCCCAGTGTGGGTATATGTGTGGGAAGTGCCAGTTTGTAGTCTTAGCCATAGTGAAATATGTGAGTCTTTTAGTTACTGTAAGTCAACCCTAGATGTGTGGAGAATCTGTAGTGGGTAAAAACAGTTATCATATGTGCATGTGTTAAAAAAATCTCTTATACAAATACACCAGTACAATTGCTGTGGTACAAAATAACGTTTAAGTAAAGTATGCTTTACCTGAGAATTTTTTTTCCACTGCTTTATACTTTTACTTGCTCAGATTTGCTTTTTAAAGTATGAATGCTAAGGCGTTGCAGTTTCAAATGTGTGATCAAATACACCGCATTGGTAGAGAGCCAAATACTTACTACAAAGTGAATTAAATATCAGCTCCATCTAATGCGGCGGCAACATTGAATTGGAGCTTATGGGTTCATGCGTCAATAATAAAGTGTAATATATAGCGTCAGGGCTGCTTTTTAGACACTGGCACCAGCTGGAGGGGTGCCAGTGAGGAAGAAGAAATATGCTGTAGTTAATTTCAAATGCCCGATGTACCTCTAAAAGTCTGTCTCTGGCGCACAATACACACATTTCATTGTTAAACAGAATACTCCCACAGCTCACTCTGCTCCAACACATACTGAGAGAAGACTACCGGCAGACTCTGTAGGGGGACACTCTTTTGGGGTCTCACACGATAGCAGTCATATCATTAACCTGCTGTGCAAGGATCCTGTTTGAATAGTCAGGTTACTTGTGCGCCATACAAATATAATCTGGCAGCATAGCACTCACAATGGGGATATGGATGATAAGCACGCAGCCGTGTGCTAAGCTCCTGTCTTATATACAGTAAAAGATACCCTTTGACAAACAGTGATCTAACCTTGACATTGAAGTAAAGTATGAATGTCAACAATAAATCCATTTTTAATATCAGTAATTGACTCTACAATAAAGCCACATTTGCTCCTGCAGTGGCAATTATGAAACAAACTGTCTGGTAAAACAATGACAACACAGCCTATTGAGTGACAAACCTCCTGAGCCCCAACCTGGAATGAAAATCAGTGGTTTAGATTCATTGTATGAATGCAGCAAAGGGCTGTTGTTAATGATGATGAAAGCCTTAAAAACTCATCTATGTGCATCAAAGTTACATATTTAGAAGATGTTTTTTCCACATAAAAAAACTCTTCCTGCCTTATAATGGGTTAGATGTAAGTCTATACCCTTGCCTCTCTCTCCACTCACCCCTCCCCTACTCGCTGCAGCTCAGCACACCAGCTCTTGTGTTGCGACTGTGGTCCTATGTGTATTTTTTTCCCCCCTGTATTCTGTGAGTGCACTTCTTTTCGTGTACCTAGCTGTGTGTGTTTGGGTGACTGCTGTAAATGGGTGCGTTGTACCGCTTACGGGATTAGCTGCTGTGGTGTGGGTCAGCATGGGATTGGTTGCACTGCCGGCAAAACCGGCACATAAGGCGGAGGGATGACATTACCAAGAGACCAGAGGTAATGTTTGGTAGGAGTGAGCTGCCACTTTTGTTAACCTTGTTTTCTCCTGTTTATGTTAAGTTAGTAAGGTAAGACTCTGTGTTTGTTTTTCCAGGTTTGTTTTGTTGGGTGAGTTTCCTCCGAAGTAGTTGGGTTTTGTTTGTTATTTTGGCCTTGGGCTCACTCCAAGGTTACTTAACACATTACCACTGGTTTGCTTTCAGTTACATCCTTTGTTTGTCACATTCACTTCAGTGTAAATAAATGAATCATTTATTTACACTGAAGTGAAGCTGCTTGGGATATGTGATGGATGGAGATTCATGTTGTGTTTGAGAAACCCCTAGGCTGGGTGTAACACTTGCGACTCTGCTTGAACACTGTACTGCTCTCTGAAACATGATGGCAAGTTGTGAAATTAGAGTAATTAAAAAATACATGATCAAACCAGAGACTCATTCTGAAGAAGCCTAACATTACAGAAAGCCCCACACTGCATGGTGACATCATCAGTTGTTACAGTTTATGTGTAAAACCCTTTAAGTAAATTCAAGCTTTTAAGTCTGTCATGGGTACACTGCAGTTTAAATGCTCAGCGGTGGTTTTGACTACTTACTGTCTCCATGATATGTCTCTTAGAATTTTCTGTTCTTCTTCCTTAAAGCTGAGCTTCCAGCCTTTTTTTTGTACTTCACTTGATTTCCATAAGCCTGAAATTTGCACTGCAAATATGGTCAGGACACCCCCAAAATAAAGTCAGGTACTGATCAGAACTCTGCTTCTTAAACTGCCATTTGTGCAGACAACCCACAAATATATGCCACTGTGCCAGTACCTTCTAGTGGTTTTAATAATTTAGGATGGAAGTACAGTGGCATAGCTATAGAACCAGAAAATTGGTGCTAGGATGAGATTTGGGTGGATAATTGGATGAACAAAACACTGGACTTTTCACAGAAGACAGCTGTTCATTTACTGTTTGGAATTTAGGACGTTCATAATGTACATTTAAACGCATAAGCCGACCACAGCTTTATAATTATCTGCCTACTGGGTGCCACAAAGAATACAAATAGACATGCAAAAAAATAATTTCCAAGAAATATTAAATATAAATTTAATAAAAAATCCAAACTGCAAGTTACCCTTCATGGGCAATCCAGGACATCCAATAATCAATAACACTTTGATCAAATCTTTCACCTACAGTCAACTTTGTGAAATGTGACAATGAAAACAGGTTCACACCTTTACTTTTTAAGTCCCTGTCTTCACCCTCTTACTTATTCATATATTAACCTCTGCCAAGGAGGTTATGTGATGGCCAGCACTGGTTTGTTTCTTTGTTTGTTTGTGTGCAAAATAACTGGAAAAGTAATGGACGGATTTGGATGAAGTTTTCAGGAAATGTGTGAAATAGGACAAGGAACAAATGATGAAATTTTGGTACTGATCCAGATCACCGTCTGGATCCAGGGATTGTTTTTTAACGTAAGGGTGGACAATTAAATGCGGTTTACTCTAAAAGCCACCGAAGGGCACTCTTGTTTTCGTGTAACCCCCTCTGACCACATGACATTTTGGAGCTCCACGCGACAGACAGCGACAATGACAGAGTTGTCTTTCCTTCCTGAGCGACATACGCACGGTTGGGCCAGCATTCTTATCTCTGGTTGTCTAAGAAGCTGGGAGGCTGTTAGGAGCTGCCGCGCTAGAGACCGCGTCTGTTCATTAGGTCGGATGGGGTGAAGGACACATTGTAGGTAGGAAATTTAAACTGTATGTAATTACATTTGTATCTGTAACGTTCCATACAAAATATATGAATTGGGAGATTGTGTTGGGGTGGACTGAAGGTTCTTGGCGGAGGTATGCGCTTTCTGAGTGCTTTTCTAGTTTTAATAATTGTGTCTATTTTAGGGCCTAATCCAGATCTGACACATTCTAATATTGGGTATCTCCAGTAGTAAGCCTGATACAATAATTATCATCACCTAAAAGTCGATGGAATATGTATCAGAAACAAACAAAAACTATAGCTTTCTAAACTTGATTACTTCTTCTAAGTGAACTGATTAAAACACTAAATTTTATATTTAGGGGCACCCTGATAGCCTAATGGTTATGTCGCATGACCCAAGTGCAGAGGCATAGTAGCTGTCCTGGGTTTCCGACTTTGGGCGTTTACCGCATGTCCTTTCCCACTCTCTCCTGTTTCCGACTCTATCCACTGTCCTATCTAAAAAAGGCCAAAAATAAATCTTTAAAAAAAAATAAAAAAATTGTAAAACATGTTTTTTTGTCATTCTTTAAATCAGGTGAGCCCATACAAGCTGGATGTGAGCAGAAGTCTAATATTTTCATTGGGTCTTGCTGGATTGCCATATGGAAAATGCATGTGGTTGTAGCCTTTACAGACCAGCTGACGGCCCGTATGTTTCTGCTCCTGCTGCTGCTATTTTTCACTGCAGCTCCTCTCCAGGATCCCCATTTCCATGTCTCATTTCTCTACAGTTCAAACCGCTTGTGGAAGCAGCGGTCCGCTCTTAATATGCTGTGGTCCCGTTACATCAGTCTTTCCCTGGACTTGCTAAATGCATTCAATACATGATTTTGTGTCAGTGAAGCAGCTTTTAAAGCATTATCTGTCACCCTGGCCAGATGAATGGAAATAATTAGCATGCCACACACACATCTCATTTAAATGACGACTGAAGGGACATATTCACAAAAGAACACGTAGGCTCTCTATAGTCCCGACTGCGCGAGACATCAGACGGCTTTGATAACAGGGGCCTGGTGGTCACCCCAGCTGGGGGGCTCAGATCAACCCAGAGAGACAGCTGGGGGCCCAGCAGAATAGACCATCCACAGCACAGCATGAACTCTGTATCATCCCTGACTGTTTTCTTCCTCCTCTCCGTTTTAGGGTTCTGAGGATCTAACTGACTGGTGTTGAAATGGTTTTGGATCAGAGTGAGCTCAGCTTAACTCAGCAACGCTGATAGGATTTGGCATTTAGGTGTGTAATTATTTATTTAGCTCTTTTTTTCCCTTGCATGAAAACAATTTTGTTCATGCCCTGATTTGGGTTAATAGAATTTAAATGCATTCTGAATACAATCCCCACAAGAGCTTTTAAACTAACAGAGTAGGGGAGCCGTCTGTAGGAAAGTGATGGAAGGGCTATAATTACTTGCCAAAGATGTGGTTTTTATATCAACAAATTACCAGGTGCACAAAGCAAGCTCTGTGGTCAGAGAATCGGCAAAGATAAAGCTGCTCTGCTTTTTCCTCCCGGTGTTTGTCTCTTGACTGTAATCCCATCAAAGACCCTGCTTTTTGTTTTTCTTTTCCGAATGCTGAGATCCTCCCCCGTCTTGGGCTTACCTCCCCTCAGGAATGGCATCTTGGAGTACACGCTCGTTGGTGATTACTCACTTCTAGACAAACATCTGGGAGCGTAAATACAGCTAATCCCCTTCATCACCACAGTCTCTCCACTACAGTTAGTTCTTCCTCCGAGTAAATTCCAAAACAAGAGAAAGGACTGACAACAGGATAAAGTCGCCTGTAAAAAGAGCAACCGCTACACCTGCAGCATTTGAATGGAAACACGGCTAACTGACATTCTTCAGTGTCTGTTGAATGCAAGAAGACATTAATGGCTCTGTTTCTCTTTGACTTGGCCAAGTGACAAATGAGCAAAAATCCAAACATTGGCAGCAATGTGTGACCTTGGAAATGAAACTGTGGCTCTTTCAGTCCAAGTAAAAATGCCATATTCAGGTGTACATTGGGACAATTACCCTGGCAGGAGTGTATGCACTTTTAGTGGAAAGCAAAAACCCTCAGTATTCAAGGATTCTGTGAAACGCTCGAATTACATCCAGGAGCAACTTTTTCAGAAGGCTACAATAACTGCACACAGAAGAAGACAGTCATTTCAGCAAATGACCAGCAACAACATATTTTTCACATTCAAGTGACAAAGCCCTTTATCTGCTTAAACATAACAAACTGCTCACTTCCAGTGGACAGCCAACATCTTTTAAAGGCATAACCACAAGTGTTCCCTAAAGTGTTTGCTGTTTTAACCATGATGACAAAACCTCCACAGCTTCAAAACAGTGTTAATTGCAACCCACCACAAAGTTGTGATTGTGCCTAAACTTAACCAAATGTCAGCCATTATGTCGTTAACAGTTTTGGAACAAGATGTACTGTGCCCTCATTTAGTAATACAGTCTCCACTGTAAGTGTGTTAATTGCAATCATTGTTTTCTATCACACTGAAGGAAAGAATGTAACAATGACATCTGCTAAGGAGTCTACAGCGAGAATTCCATTAGGTGTTACATGTATAGAATTCCAGTGGAAACATGACTCACTGACATTTCCTTATGCCTGTTGAATGAAAGACATCTGACTGTGACTCATAGTCTTGACTAAATGGCAAGTGAACACAAAATGAAGGTCCAATCAATGGCAGTCTGTGTGACCTTGGCAAAGCCGTGGGTCTTTTAGTCCCAGTAAAAATACCTTACTCAGGTATTCAGCAGGCCATTACCTTGACAGAGGAGTATGCACTTACTGCTAAAAGTGCTGCAATGTTGGGTAAAACGAGCACAACCACATTATTATGTTCACGAAAAGACAATCATCCTAATGTATGTTGCTAAGAGCATCTATTTCTAGTAGTTACATGTTGACATTTCTGAACACATTTCCATACCTTCACAACCAGGTTGTCACTGCCTTTCAAAATGATGTGTTTTCTGACAATTCAGCCCGAAGGTTAAGCTTTAGTAAAGTTTTAGCAATTGAAGGTGTGGTTATGGTTCAAGAATAATCATCGACAAAAGAACTCAACTATGAATGCTAGTGGAACACAAAGACATCAGAATTCTGCAACAACAAAAAAAATCCACATTATGTTTAATTTCAACTTTTTCAGAATTCTACAATATGTGTATAACCAGGGTACATAACTCCAGCTTATTATTAATTTGTTTTTAGCCAGTAGTATGAGTTGGTTCCTTAATTTTTCTGCTTCACTTGTTTATGGTCTGTGCTTAAATGTCTCTGCTGCCTGTGCTCACCTGTATATAATCTGTGTGCATGTGTCTTTGTATAGTATGTGTCTTTATATGTTCTGTGTTTTGTAATTTCAACCTGCCAGGGGGTCTATAGATGAAAATTAGCCCTGACCTATAATCTGGCATATTTAAATTTGTTTAAATGTTCATTAATATGCATTGTTCCCCCCGTTGTCTTAAATTAATAAATAAATAAATTTGCCCTTTCTCTCAGGAGAATCACTACCTTAAATTGGCTACAAGGTGGAAGCATAAAGCTGCTACTGTCCCTAAGATTGACTTTAAAAGTTGTTTCAATGCGCGAAAAAGTCCTAGGAGTGGCTATCTCACTGAGATATGCCATCTTCTCTTTCTCTTGCCTGCACTCCATCCTGTGTTAATGCTACGTCTGAGCCAGAGCTGGATTTCCTTTCGAAAACAAGATATAAATTGTCACAAACCAGGTCAGTAACTGGCAAAAATGGAGTCCACCCATGAAATAACGAATCAAAATAAATTTATTAATCAATCATTTTCCCTGGAACGTAAATAATGGTTAAATCATTTTAGTAGAACGTAGGTCATAATTAAGTGTTAGAAAATAAACCTAGATCAAAATAAACCAAAAGCATGTATGAATTGTCATGTTGAGGGTCAGTCGTGTATGCGATGTATGGATGAGTGGAAGGTGTGGTGTGAAATGTTGAATGCCAAAGGAAATAATACTTAGGCCCCACATGGGAGGTGGAAACCTGGACCCAGGTCTCAGTCTGGACGCAGCAAAAGACTGCACCGTCGATTGGCTCACCCTTAAATACAAAGTTCCCCATATACCCACAGGTGAGGCAATTTGGCCTGACGACCTGTCCCCGCCTCCCCCCAGGGCACACAGCCAGTGCGTAGACAGAGGGGGCAGGTCGTCTCAGAATGAAGTGTTTTGATACTAAGGTTAACCACAGAAGCTGACGAGAAGCATCAAACTTCTTTGAACCACTTACAAATCAATATTCTGGTGAGTTATGGCTGCTCTTCAAGTTGTTGCCTTAGCATGCTAACACTAGCAAAGCTAAGCTAACAACCTGAAATATGTTTTTGGAGTATACTGGAAGTTGTATTATGTGTATAGCCTGTTATGAGTTCAGAAAGGACTGGTAGAATGGCGACTTTATTGAAGTAAATTTTAATGGACACTAATTATAGACTTGTATGATGACTGACCTGCACATCCGTTGTGATTTTTTTTTGGGGGATTCTCTTCAGTGGGACTTAGATCATCATCCATCTGCCATTGTGTGTTGATGTCCATCTGCTTCCACATTTTCATCTCCATCTCCATCAGGCTGGGAACCGCCATTGTCTCGGACTGTCTCGTTGGACATTCATTGTAAAGGGCCGGTAGGACTTTCTGAGCGCACTCAGTATTTTTTTTGTTTTTGTCCCAGGGGTTTGGGTTTGATTTGCCTGGCTGACCAGTTGTGGGTGAACAGACATTTAAAAAAAGGTGAAACTGTTGAACTGAATAGTGATTATTGAGGACTGTCACTGGATTCCATGTTCTGTTGTTTTATCATTCATGAGCTCAGTTTTTACATATTAGGAAACAATATATTTATCTTAAATTACAATCTGTTGTCATTGTTTGTTTTTAAGGGTATAATACTAAAATTTCTACTTAAATAGGCAGATCAATATATACCTAACAAACCTCCTTCCTATATCTGGATTACATCTGCACGTGATAGAAGCAAAAGGGAAGGTTACGTGTGCACATGCAACTAGAAAAAAAGAGAAGAGCAACAGTCATTTCAGGTCAGCAAGATACAACAATAGAAGAGACCTCTTTTTGCTATATAACCTTCACCAGGTGTTTGTAATAGTAACCACTGTAATTTTAAAGAGATTCATCACTATGTTGTTTGTACCCATCTTACCAACAGTACTTTGTAACAGATTTTAAAGTTTCTAGCAAATTATGTCATCCTGTCTACAGGTGGAGCAATCCACCTGTGCACAAAGTTATGCACCTGCAACATGTGCAAGCAGTAACTATCACGAGCCATTAGACTGGATGACATCATGCTGTCAACATCAGGACCTGTCTTATACACATTTTTGTGACCACTGGCAGATGCACGTTGTTGTAGATGTGATTTCTTCTTCTAAACTGAGCTGAGAAGAAAGCTTCACATTCTCTCAGCAGGCGGGATGATCCAAGTGTCATGTAGAGAACCATCACTGGTGATGAGAGATGGGTCTGCAGCTTTCACAGAGAAAGAGCTGGGGTTTCTAAAGTTGGACAAGGTGTCGGGTCAGGAGTGCACCAAGAACATGCTTATTCTTTTCTTAAACATTCACTTAGTTGTGGGAATCTTCTGCGGAGTCTTCCTCCAGAGTTGGACTGTCAAGGCAGAGTTCTACTGTAAATGTCTGAGGGAGGGCAGTTGGGGTAGTGTTGGTGATACCACATGGGAATTGCAAGAACTATGATTAGCTGTGTCTTCTCCAAGTCTCTGAATCTGGTGGTGATTATTAAAACCACATGTAGGGCTGAAGAAAGGTTCAGATATCTTCTCATTTCTAATAACATGTATTTTGCGTAACCATCTCCACTCCAAACCTTCTGCTCACCACTGTCTCTCACAGGGAATGAAAGAATGCAACCACCGGGACTGCAATGACATTTCATCCAGTTCATAATAGGATGACATTAAAGAAAAGTTAAATGGATGTACCTCTACTCATAGAATTACATGTAAGACGCATTGTGGCTATTTAAAGTAGCCTGATCATGTACGATGCATTTGTCTTATTATGATAATTCAGCTGGACTCAGGTCAACCCTGTGGTTTAAGTTAAAGTCCAGCCAATCTCTGGTCTGCTCCTTTAAAGTTCAACACGCTACAGGCCCTTCCACCAACCTGAGGTCCACACCTTTACTTTCCACCTCACTATGTGAAGTGTACACCACTTAGTGCACGGGCACTGAACATTGGTATTTGATGTAAATCTTGATACTTGCAGTAATTCAGTATGGATGTAATTCCTTATATACTCGGCTGAAGCTGTCACACACATCTCACAAATCAATTACATTAAATCCCTGGGCTGTGGCATGTGGAGAAAAGCTTTGTTACTGCCTTCATCTGTTTGACACAAGTGTGCCAAATGACAACTAAATATTACTGCAGTCTTTGCATTGCTGCTGCAGTTGTTACTTCAGGGGGAACTGGGTTTGTCACCCATGCATGACACCAAATAAAAGGGACTGTCAGGCAAGTCACAACATACAACATATTAAGAACGCCAGTTAAAGTGACACTGTGCAACTTTTGAATAAAGAAAAAAAAGCACAGCCTTCCTTTTGCAAATTAAATGTTGAATTCATGGTTTCTGAAATACACATTTTCTCATTTCAGCACATTGAAGGCTTTTGCTGCAGTAGTTTGTGATGGATAATGTCCGCAAATTCAGGTAGATCCTGATCCCTGGGTGTTACATGTTACATGTTCACTGGCACGGGTCCAAAGAAGTTACATGTTCACTTACATTTGATGATGTTCCATTTAAGTTCAGATGCTCCTTGCCTACATTTCTGACGTGTTATCGCTGCATGTGTCGGTTGTTTTTGTGGTCCTTCTAATGTCACTAAACCAGAGTTTTTCCATTTCAGACTGCCAGGCTTCTCTATGACTCACCTGAGGACATAAGCTCAGCTAAATGAGTGTACTGTACCCTTTTAAATCTCATTTACTGCCTTTATTTACATGTACTTTTGCCTCATAAAGTCACTGTTTGCTCTATATTATTTGTTTGTTCGTTCTTTATTAAAGCACCTTCTTTTCCTTTTTTCATTTGCTTGGTTTGTTTTCCCAGGCACTTATATTTTTTTCTCCTTTTTTACTGTTAGCATTTTTGCATTTTGATCTGAAGTTTTTGTTTAAATGCTTTTACAAAGTCACGACATAAATAAAGATTATTATCACACAATGACTGCATACAGTGAAAGTACTGTTGGTTCTATGTATAGATCTTAACTGCTGTTTGAAAGTTTTTGTGTGCGCTTATGAACCCTTTCCATTCAGGAATCACAAAAGCAAATAAAAAGTGATGTTTTACTGAATCCTTGGCTCATCTACCAGGTGGAGCCTTTATTTCTGAGCAGTAATGAGTGACAAACTGGAAGTAAATGACTGCTTTACCAGCACAGTCATCTCTGGTAATGGAACTCATGCTTCCCATTTATCTCGTAAAGATCTACCTTGGAAGAAAATCATTCTTTGTGTGTTTGCCAAATGCAACAGATAAAAGGCAGCGATGTCGTTTTGTGGGTTTGCCTCTTTCTGCAGGAAACCCCTGAACCACTTTCTGCTCTCTCAGCTTGGCTGCAGAGAGCGGCTGATTGGCCTCATCAACAGTCAGACGTCTTTTCAGCTGATGTCTTTCTGAGCAACAACTAATTCATTATTGATCCTAGCTCGATATTCCAAGTATTTAGCATTGATAGCTGTGATCGTAAATTCTCTAAAGACAGGGATACACACAAAACATGACCCACATTTCTACCACAGTGGTTTTTAAAAAGGAATTAAGGACAAATATAGGCCACCGCACAAACTATGACTCAGCTCCATTTGAGCGTATGAAACCACCAGACAGGAGAATTGCTCAGTAGTTATGGAGGTACTTAGTCTCAAAGAGTTTTCATCAGGCCTTTTCACACTTGACACCTGTTCAATAAAATCCCCTCAATGTAAACCCGTCCATCTTGCCAATATATAATCCTACATTTGAAGTGTGAAAATGTATCGCACATGGTAATCCACAGGTGTTTTTCTCATTCAGGAGGTAATCACTTCTTTTCCGTTAAATGGGATTTCTTCCACACAGATCGCAGTAATTGGAAAAGGAAACTGTGAAACTGAGTGAATTAAAGTGTTGCTGCTGTTAACTAAGATTTAGTTTTGGTTGTTTTACCCGGTAAGGATGATGATAGAAAAAGACATTACAATGTGAAGGGCAGCTCGTGGTGACAATCCCACAGAGAATTATTAACCTAAATCAACTTGCCAATTCCCTCAAACTACAAAGTGGTTTAGCATCATTCAGTATTAAGGCTTTCGCAAAAGCTGAGGTTAAAGACTCCCTCTGGTAAGGAATTTTTTACTCTTTTCCTCATTACCATGTCCGTGTGGTGTTTTTTGTATGCTAGAAGACACATGAGCAAAATAAAAGCAATCGATGCCCAGAGCTTAGCATTTTCATCTTGCAGTTCCACGTGAAAAACACTGGATTCAGAGTCTATGTCGAACCGCAACAGCAAAAAGTTACCTTAAAATCATCTTTAGGGTTTAAGGGATTATTTTCATGGCAAAAAAACCCCAACTTGTAAATATTTAGCTGTAAAACACAAACATGTGATCTAGGATTTAAATCAGTAACCAGACAGGGACTTTAGAATCTCAGAACATAGTGACCCTTTAGTTGGTCTACTGTAGCTGATCTGTAAGGAAGGTTAAAGTTCCAGTGCTGGTAAATTATTTAATTCTTTAAACCTAGTGGTGGCATTCAACCATGGTCTTCTTTTAGCAAATGACTGGAAATCTGAAAGTGAATATCATCAGTGCCTTTAAGCAGCAGCAGCAGCAAGTCTATCAAAAGATATCAAAGCTCTTGCAGTATGCAGATTTTACTGTATGACTTCAGCAAGAAATAGCAATTAATGTGAGCTGTGAAAATCAAGATCTGGAAGAGCAAGAAAACTTTCAGATAAAACTGCACATATTTTCCGGCCATATGACTAAAGAGGTGCTGCAGGAAGGTTTAGTTGACAAAGCTGTGCTGGTCCAACAGCCCACTGCACTGAAGCACAAACTGGGCCTACATGCACAGAAGGAAACCTTACATGCCACCTCGCCACAGAAGTCGGTATCTGAAGTCTGCGAAAACACCATCTAGATAAGATATCGATATGAGCCGTTGGATGCAGCTACTGTGGACAGATGAAGGTCAGATGCCACTCTTTGGTCACAGCCACCTCAGGTATCTTGTCACCTGTAAGAACTGGGGTAGAGATATTCTGCTTTGGGGTTGTATATCAGTCAGTGGGATGGGAAACTGCACAAGAAGAAGAATGGATTCCACTAAATATCAGCAAACTCTGGAAGCAAATGTCGTGAAATAAGTCGAGTGAAAGTGAGAAGAGGCTGACATCAACAATGACAACAATGATCCAGAGCCACCAACTACTTTAGGAAACATGAACTGAAGCTTTTAGCACGCGTTCCCAAGTGGTCCAAAAATAATTGAACCCAGGTCTCACCTACACCCTGTCCACGTACAATACATTTTATAACACTGCACATTTCTTAGCTCCCCCTGCACAGCCTCCGTCTCCTATTCAGTCTACAATGAAGACCACCTTAATCGAGTCTAAGTCAAAGCTTATTCGAGAGCAGAACAGGTAATAAACAGATAGCTGTATATTCAACTCAATATTAAAGCAATGCTTACCAGCACATTTCCCTTGCCAGGCATTAGGTAAAAACAGAATTAGGGTCTTATCTATATGTTTGCATTAGTTCCGTCTTTACTGTGGAATCCCGGACAAAGTTAAATAAAATTGATCTCAACTACACACCTTTGTTGGTTCTAATTAGAAAGTATGTCCACACAGAGGTGGCCCGGGGCTGCTCATAAAAGCTGCAACAGAAACCCCATCGTTTGGTGGAATCAAGGAGACAAAACAATGGATTCGGAAAAAAAGACATTGAGAAAACAGTCAGGTTCCCAGCCAGTGAGTTTTCCAGATATGTCTCACATGTTAGGATTGTACGTTACCCAACAGCACTAGGTGACCTATAAAGTATATTTGGCTGATTTAAAGTATTTTCATATGAGTGTAATTCTTGGAAGAAAAGGCAACATGTGCAGTTTTCCTGTATTTTACAACCATGCAAGTCTGGACTCCTGCACTAAAACTAGCTTTTTGCTTCTTTGTACATGCTATAGTAGTCTTAGAAAAAGACTTCTTCAAGATGATTGAATGAGTTGTTTATGTCAATAAGTCCGTGTCACACTGTTGGTGCCCATTGGTTCTCAACGAAGATAATTTTAGAGTAGTGAATGTCTTTCTCCTGCCTTGGCAGCAACTGTTTTCAATTCATTTCACCCCAGTATTAAAATCCCACCCAGATCGTCTTTAGATTTGAAACTTGCATGAGTTAAGAAATCCATCACAGTGAACCCAACATCTGCTTTCATTGTAGTCACAGTTGCAGTATTGTTGTTGTTCTAAGTGGAGAGTGATTTGAATAGTCCGCAGTGTATTATACTACAACGGTAAGTATTGTAACTTTGACAAAAATGAAATCAAACCTGCCGTTCCGTGTGATGGATTACTTATTGTATCTCTGTAAGTTGATTTTCATGCTGCAGAGAGACGAATGGAAATTAGTTTCTTCATGAAAAATGCATTCAATAAACTAAAACCTCTGGTATGCTTCAGAAAACAGTCAGTAACATCAGCATTCGTGATGTTGTAATAAATGGACAGAAGCATGCTAAAAGCCAGCGCCAGTAATGAGCAACTTCTCTGGGTTTAGGTTGTGAGAGTGTGAGATATGATCTTTGAGATTTTTGCCTCGACCCCATTACAGTGAATTTGTGATGCTGTTTCCACTTCAGGACCCCCCACCCCCCATTTTTTTGACCTTAGTAACATGTCCATATAGTGCTTTTTCTATGCTAGAAGACACATCATGAGCTAAGAAGCAGTCATTGCCATGGCCAAGTATTTCCACCTTGACACTACAGTATAGCCACAGCAGTCTCAGAAACATGGATTCAGACTTAAGGTTTTCACACAGAACAAAGCTGAAGAATCAATCCTGTCAAGTTGTCAATTTAGTGAGGCTTTTTGAATCATTGTTTTTCTTCAGAATCAGTGTCAGGGTCGAACATGTATGGCTGAATAAGTAAAATATTTTAACTTGCCACGCTTATGAAACATAACGCATGTTACAGAATAAACTAGACAGCAGTATATCAAACAACCAGTGATCAAAAAGACAGAAAATGATCAGTTGCAGGCCTAACAGGAAGAGAGTTTAAAAAAGAGTTTCAAATGCTTAATGTTAATTGCACATCAATACATCTGCAATATTCATGTCACACTGACAGTTATCAATGGCAACTCTGCCACAGAAGAGGATCTTTAGAACACATCCTCAGCTGTTGTCCAAAAGCCTGAGGAGAGGGGCGGCTTGTTGGCGCCATGTCCGAGTGTTGCAGGCAGTAGCTGAGACCATCTGCACTGGCATCAGCTTCAGCAAGCAGCAACACCCAAGGAGGGTCACTAAGCCCTAATTCCAGACTTAGGGTGGGCTACTTGCAACAGCAAAAGACTGGCAGCTCCTGGTCAATCTAGGGAGACAACTGAAGCTCCAGGGACCTCATTTATCAAGTGTGCGCAGAAAGAGTTCTAAATTCTGTCGTACGAATGAAATTTAGAATGTGTGTAAGTACAAAAAAATCCGTATTTATCAAACGTGCGGACACCAGTCGTACGCACACCAGTACGTAACCTCTGATGATAAATCCCACCTGTTCCTAAGGACCACGCTCGTGCACGGTTCGGGTCATTTGCATTCAGAAACGCTTCCAATTGACCATATATGGTAGCAACAACCCTTAAAATGCATGAATGGATTTTTGATCCCGTCACCGAAATCATGGCAAAGAGGGTGAAGAAGAGGAATTTCTCCGACACCGAGATTGAGGTATTACTAGGCGAAGTTGAAACAAACCAAAAAATACTTTTTGGAACACTAAATGCAGGTGTGACCAACAAAAGAAAATGCTGAGTGGGAGAAGGTGACGACTGCTGTTAATTCTGTTGGGTAGAGGAAAGATCATTCTCAGAAATTACAAAGAAATGGTTTGATATCAAACTCAGTGCCAGAAAACACATCACAGCCCACAGACGCAAAATATCTGTAACTGGAGGAGGACAAGCAACAAACCAGCTTTACCCATGGACGCCCGTATTGCCAGCATCATCGGGGACACGGCACTATGTGGCATTATTCCGAGGGTGCTGACGGAGGCAGTGCTGCAGAATCAACACGACACCACCAAATCCATAAATGAAATAAGCGATCAGCTGACCAACATCACCAATACTTTATTGCAAATCAACGAGTCACTGGCACAGATTGCTGCATGCCCATCGCAAATGTTAAATAAATAAACTTTTAAAATGTTGAATGATGAGATTATTTTCCCACACACACTTTGAATCTGAAACATGCAGGTTTATCTAAAATCTCTGTATGATCCTCTCGTTTGAATGGCAGCGACATTAGAGGGTGGGACAGGAGGGGTCATTAGCCACTGCTTCAGTGGATTTACCCGATCTCCTATGGAGATGTTACAATAAACCATACGAAGCCCAGAAAATAATTCTGAAATGCTCTAACACTCACCAATGAGCCAGCCATCCTCAACAGCTCCTGCTTGGAGGCAAACACCCACTAAGTAGTTCTGCAGAATGAATGAGTCGTGCGTTCATCCAGGCCACCGGGCAACAACGTTTAACAGAGACAGATGTGGATCGCAAATTATTTTTGTATTAATTGAATGAAATCCTTTCATGTTCATGGATCTGAATTCATTGTGTGATGGTGCTTTGCGGCTGCAACCTATGGCTTTATTTATGTTTGGGAATCCGGCGATGGCGTGAAATTCTTGTTTAGTTTCGGCTTGCTATTGAACACTGTGACTCTCTAAGTGCATTCTGTTTGTAGTTTCACTGTTCTACCACTAGGTTTTGTGTGTACGCATGGTCAGAGTTGTGCTTAAATTTGCGCATGTTTCTACGCACAAGTACAAGTTGATAAATCCCATACTTTGTGTGAAAATGCTCGTACGCACTTATTACGCACACATCTGTGCGTACGCAGGCTTGATAAATGAGGCCCCAGGACACCACTGCAACCACCACACTCCAACCAGACTTGGTCCTGATTTCGTCGCAACCAAGGAAGTTGTCTTACTTGAATTAACAGTCTCCAAGGAGAGCTGAATGGGGGAGGCCAAGAGAGAAAGAAGTATGTCAACCCGGTGGCTGACTGTTGGCAGAATGGCTGGAAGGCCTCCTGCAAACCATCTGAACTGGGCTGAAGGGGCTTTGCAGGACAGTCTCTGCACTGAGTCCTGGGAATCTTGGAGATCTGTGGACTGCAGAGGAGGAGAACTACTAGGAACATCTTGAAAGCTGCTGAGAAGACCTTCTCTCTGGTTGAAGTGGGGGAATGTGTGGCATAGTTTGCTACCTGGTCACAAGTTGAGGGCTGATCACATTTGGCTGGTTCACTCTGGTGAGGGTGTCTGATGCTTAAGACCCAAAACACACTGACAATGTGTCTAGGCTGCACCCCAAGGTGTATTCAGGAACTATCAATACAGCACTTTAGCCTTCAACCGAGTATATTTACTGTGTGGTAATAGAACTATGTTTGAAGATATATAAAAAATAAAAACGTGTTTTCAATATTTACACTGTCTAGACTCTCTCGATGAGTGAGATTTCAGACCATGCAGAAAAAAACACCTTTACCTACTTTCACCTAATGAAAACTGTAACTTCAAGAGTAAATAACCAAAGTATAATAATTAGTCAATAAACACTGATGATTTTAAACTTATTCTAAAGATTCTCTCCTGCAGTTCTACCAAACTGGATGCAACAGAAGTTAAGCACAACAGGATACATCCATTTTAGTCACAGTTGTACCAGGTGACCTTTAAATGTTTTGAATGCTACACTCAGCACCTTCACAACAGGCTTTACCTCAAGGTCCCTCAACAGTGGAGTGGGTGAAAATGACATCTCTGGCACCTCCCTCATCCAGAGCGAAAAAATCTGAATATGGTCATATTTTTCAGATGTTTATTTACTGGATACACACTTCCAGTAATTTATCCAGTAGGGATCGATAAAGTTTCTTATATTATCAAAATGACTCCAACATCGCTGAAGGTCCTTTTAGTGTTTGTGTCTTCCCATTTCAATGCAGCATGTGTGCAAGTTTCCTGTTGGACCAGGACTGATTCCAATCTTCCTTAGATGTCACTAGTGTTGTCAGGATACGAAATAATAACTTTCAAACAATTCCTGCCTATATATACTGACACTGCATATGAAACTACAGAAAAACCCTTAAACTTTAGGAAAGGTAATGGAATAACAGATGACAACGTGTCTGTGAAGATCCTCAGTCATCCAGGTCATGGTTATCCTCGTAGTTTCAATCGTAGCATCTGGAATTAGCTGGAGTTTCTCAAAGATGTTTCATGTCTCATCCAAGAGACTTCATCAGTTCTACACTAACTGGTTGGGAGTTCCACATTTTTATACTCATACTGTTAATGGCTCCCTAGGAGAATAAAAATCTGATGAGAACTGATGAGAGGTGAAATGTCGTCGAGAAATTTAAACTAAGTCCAGATGCTACGACTGAAACTACAAGGCTAACAGATGACAATTTTTTTTTAAGGAGTGAATTATTGTACCACAATAGATTTATACTTTTTCATATCTGAAAAGAACTCTGCATTAAAATCAGTTTTTCTGACATCTCTCCAGCAACACATATCACACTGCTGCTTTTGAAAGCTAAATCTTGGCGAAGGTAAGTGCAACACAACTTTAGTGCACATTTTAATCACCCACTTTCAGTCTGCAGGAATTCAGTTGAGCAGTTGATGACATTCAATCTGGTTGATCTGAATACTGATTTTTAGCAGTTTGCAGTAGCGTGAGTTAACATTGCCAGTGTGAATACTGCATTTTCACATAATGTCACAATGTTTGTCTCAGTGGTAAGTTAGCTTAAAGGATACAGTCAAATGAAACAGTTTTGACTGCCCCTAATTGTCTTGTCAAAGCAAAATAATGCTATATTTTACTTTGAGTGTCTCAGGTGTCTGACATGAGTGTCTGATATGAGTGTCTGATATGAGTGTCTGATATGAGTGTGTGATGTTCTGTAGGAGTTTCAGACTCATGATTTTGGTATGCAGAAATTAAAAACTTAATATCCAAGAGAATATAAAGAAGATATAGTATAGGTGTTGTCCTTTCTAATATGCACTATGTGTTCTGTCCCTTTGTTTCATGAAAATAACGCCCCTATATAAGTCAGAAGAATGGGTAGCTTGGGGGTGATTTTTTTTGGCTTTGAATCTTCAGGCTGGCAACTAGCTGGTGCCAGAGATTCTGTTCTTGTTTTAATAAACTTTTTTATATATGAACAAGACAGTATCGGCGGAGAATTTCTTCATCATCTGCACTTCATGGTCACACATTTTTAAAGACAATTTTACGACACGTCTACTTTGTGGAGAATTTGTGGACAGTTGGCAAGAGCAGTTTCATCTGCAGCAGCGCCTCTTGTTTTGTCACCATGAAATCTGTAGTGTGCTAATGAGAGGAGAAAAAAGCAACTGGCAGGGCCGCTATGCCTTCAAGGAGTGGAAGCAGAGCTCTGCACCCGTATACTGCCTCGCTGTTGCACATCGAGGGAACTCACAGCAGCCTCTAATGAAACACTGTCATTCTGAAAGTATTGGTACTGAATAAAGGGGTAACGTTTTTAACGACAGGACGTACCTTTGGAGTATCGGTATACTGTGCAGCACTTGTTACAAATCCTGCTTGCAGGTGAGCAAAGAGAAAGTTTGGCTTTTGAGCAGAAGAATCAGAGAAGTGTTTTGGATGAACATCACTGCAGTGTGCACAGCGACGGTTAAACATCAAAGACATGTAAAATGACCAAAGTTTGTATTTGCATTTCGTTAGCTTATCACAGGAATGTGAGCCAGCAGCCAGTGATAGCTCAGTAAAAACTGTCACAGGGCATCAGCAAAGACTCTGAACGCAGTGTTCTGCTGTACAGTATGATATTACCCACAGTTTGACATATACTTTGCACTGTCACACATGCCATTGATCTGTGGTAAGATAAACCCACATCCCATTGTTCCTTAATGCCTGAAGTCTCCCCAGAGAGGAGTACTGTATGCTCAACTGCCTCTAGCTGAGACCATTCCCCAATTTGCTGTCACTGCTCTTTCTGCAGTCTGAGGCCAATCAGAAGTCCTCATGAAGCCATGCATCAGCATCACTACCAGCTGTAAATAGCGCAAAGATGTTTAATCACTCAGGCCAAACTGCATGCAGAGCTCATTAACTGCTATGATGTCTCCATTTCTTTCGAGATTCCCAGCTCTGGGCTGTATTAATGCTGCCAAGCACCATTTACAAGAGTTTTACCCAGGGCTTGTGTATAACCGGTGATTCCTAAGTGGGCAAGAGGGCCCATTAATACTTGGTTGCTTGTGAAGTGCGTTAGTTAAAAGTTAATTTGAGTTTTGTCTGTCTTTCCGTTTGTACTTAGCAAGCTACCACAAGAAAGCTTTATAAATATTTTACAGTTTGTTTTCAGCCCTTGTCTTCAATTAGTCATTCTTCCACTTCTTCCTGGTATTTTCATGTGACTATGATAATGGGTATCTGCGACTGTAAGAGAAATATTAAAGATACACATCAGGCAGGCCGTATCCACCCTTATTTCTAGGCATAGCTAATTTTTAAGGACAAATTCAAGCTTTCTTATCTCTTCACAAAAAGCCCCAAAGACAATTTATCTCCTTGAAGCATATCTGGAGGAACTCAAGTGGTGTTACAGAGATCAGGAGAAAAAGTCTAGAAACAGTGTTCATCTCCAACAGCTTCTCTTGGACTAATACCTCAGGTTGGATTTAACTGAACCTGCTGTGGTAATAACAAGCACTAATAATGTCTTCTGTAAGGTGTTGAATGTCTGTATGACATTCTCTATCAACATGCTGCAATCAAAAATATGATCACTGAATTTTTTCTTATTTCAGACCATATTTTTGACTTTTTGTTACCAATAGTCATACCCAGTGGTGAACTATAATTACTTTTCCTAAAGTATATATTTAAGTACTGTTTTGAGCTACTTCAAGTCAAAGTAATAAAACTCTATATTAAAAGTTCTTACTGGAGAAAACAGCCCTTGCAAGAAGTTGTGTCAGTTTATTATTTTTACTCATGCATTTCACATATACACTCATCAGCCCCTTTATTAGGAATACCTGTTCAAGTGCTTGTTAAGTAAGTAAGTAAGTAAACTTTATTTGTATAGCACTTTTCACAGACAGCAGTCTCAAAGGGCTTCACAGTAAAAAGAGAGAGAAAATAAAACACACACACACACACACATATATATATATATATATAAGTAAAAAAGGTCATGTAGACACATATGTAGAATAAAATACAGCTAAGCACAACAATGGGTCAATTCGGACTAGAATGCTTGCTGAAACAGATACGTTTTTAGGTACGTTTATGCTTTTTGAAAGCATATTTAACACAAATAGCTAATCAGCCAATGCATTTAGGCATGCAAACGTGGCCAAGACAACTTGCTGAAGTTCAAACTGAGCATCAGAATGAGTAAGAAAGAGGATTTAAGTGTCTTTGAATGTGGCATGTTTGTTGGTGCCAGGCAGGCTGGTCTGAGTATTTCCGAAACTGCTGATCTACTGGGATTTTCATGCACAACCATCTCTAGGATTTACAGAGAATGGTCCGAAAAATAGAAAATACCCAGTGAGTGGCAGTTGTGTGGATGAAAATGCTTTGTTGATGTAAGAGGTCAGAGGAGAATGGGTAGACTGGTTGGAGAAGATAGAAAGGCAACAGTAACTCAAATAACCACTGGTTACAACCAAGGAATGCAGAACACCATCTCTGAATGAACAACTCATCCAACCTTGAAGAACATGGGCTACAGCAGCAGAAGACCACACCGGGTGCCACTCCTGTCAGCTAAGAACAGGAAACTGAGGCTACAATTTGCACAGGCTCACCAAAATTGGACAATAGAAGATGGAAAAATGTTACCTGGTCTGATGAGTCTCCATTTCAGTCGATTCATCAACTTTCGGATGGTAGGGTCAGAATTTGGTGTAAATAACATGAAAGCATGGATCTATCCTGCCTTGGATCAGCGGTTCAGGCTGCTGCTGGTGTAATGGTGTGGGGGATATTTTCTTGGCACACTTTGGGCCCATTAGTAACAACAGAGCATCGTTTAAACTCCACAGCCTACCTGAGTATTGCTGCTGACCATGTCCATCCCTTTATGACCACAGTGGACCATCTTCTGATGCTACTTCCAGCAGGATAATGCTCCATGTCACAAAGCTCAAATCATCGCAAACTGGTTTCTTGAACATGACAATGAGTTCCCTGAACTCCAGCGGCCTCTACAGTCACCAGATCTCAATCCAATAGAGCTCCTTTGGGATGTGGTGGAACAGAAGATTTGCATATGGACCAAAATCTCTGAGGAATCTTTCCAACACTTTGTTGAAAGTATGCTATGAAAAATTAAGGCAGTTCTGAAGGCAAAAGGGGGTCCAACCAGCTAGCAAGGTGTACCTAATAAAGTGGTCAGTGAGTGTATATGAAGTCTTTTACTGTTGCTTGTTCTTCCATTTTTACATGAGTCACAAACAAACAAATCAGTCACACTAATACAGTGAAAAAGTTTTAGCCTCACTTGTATACACCGTTGGTTAGTTTAATATACACAAAAGCATCTCATTTCTAAGCTATTAGCGATTTGTTTATGTGCTGTATGTCCTGCTTTGTTACATAAGTAAAGCTTCATTAACTGTAAATGATCAATGTAATAAAGATTAACATAACTTTCTGATATGAACTAAAGTAAAAATCAGAAAACGACACAAAAAGAAAACACAGCACAACATTTGAGTAAATGTGCTAAAGTGCGTTCAACCAGTACTTGAAGGTTATCATGTTCAGAGAGGTTTTGACTAGACTGGGATCATTGTTGAGAACAGAGTTTGCATTGCTGTTAAATTCTATTCTATAGGGTGATGTTTCTAATACTTTGTTCACATTAATTAGGCAGAAACTATACTCGGGCTAGACTCAATTTCAGGTCAGTGGCCTGTAAAGGGGGACTACGCCATTATCACGTCTTTATTCTGAGCGAAATACAAGAATACTTTATCACCTTGATAAGGAGTGCTCTGGGTAAAGGTAGGATCCTGCACACATGTAACAAAAAGAAATACTTGGCTTGTCTTTAAACCAAGAGGGAGATTAAAGAAAGGAGCTGGTGGCGTGGCTTAGCGTAATTAGCATAAGAAGGAGAGGTAAAGGTAAGACTAGAGGCTGGGAGTGCACCGTCTTTCAGTTTGATCTTCCAACTCCTCCATGTGTGTATGTGGATGCATGTATATGAGTGCATCTGTTGTTGAGTCACTCAGCTGCTGAGCCGTCTTTTGTGTCCCCCACAGGGGTCAGATCAGGGACACTCTATCTTTTAGATTCCATCTTGTCTACAGTTGTGTATGTGTAGATTTTTTTTTTTTTTTTTGCAATTTGAACTTTTTATCTAATAAAAAGGAGGCAGATGAAACAAACACATATATCCTCAGAGGAGTCTCCACAGCAATTGAGGGTTCAAGTGTCTCGCAGTTCTACAGTAGAAAATAAAAATCACACAGCATTGCCACCTAATTGTTTATTCTGACTTGTGGAAGAGGAGTTAAAGTGGCTGCTGTCATTGTTAATCCAGTGAAAGCCTGTCAGCCCAGTCCATTTTGGCTTTCAACATCAGACAAACAAATTGGTTGTGTGAGTTCCCACTGACAGCGAGACATCGCTTGTATCTGTTACTGAGACACATTACCCTCTTTTTCTTCCAATCTGACATGGAAGCATCAAGCCAGCTGTCAAGGGGGATTAAATCCTGTTAAAATTTTATATGTAGCTCATGAGTGCTGTACTGTACGTGGAATGGGTTTTCAAATGAACCTATGTAGCAATGTCATATTGATATATGATGACAGACAGATTTGTATCTGTAGTGTATTATGTTTGCATTGGTACAGACATTTTTAAAATCAGCCACTGCAGAAATAGACTGTGACTGAGTCTGTAATAAAGCCACTGGAGTCTTAAAGATATGGGATTTTTATCTATCTATCTATCTATCTATCTATCTATCTATCTATCTATCTATCTATCTATCTATCTATCTATCTATCTATCTATCTATCTATCTATCTATCTATCTATCTATCTATCTATCTATCTATCTATCTAGGTTTGTCTCTCCTTTTCACTATTTTCTATGTTGTGTACAACAAAACTGAAGACATCAAAAAGTGGAACCACAGCAAAACATGCATGCCTTTTTCTGTGATAACAGCTTTGGACTCTTGACATCCTCTCAGCCAGCTTCATGAGGTCGTCACCTGGAGCTTTTCCAACAGTCTTGAAGAGGTTCCCGCATATGCTGAGCAGCTGTTGGCTGCTTCTTCTTCACTCTGCACTCCAACTCATCCCAAATCATCTGAGTTGTGTCTAGGTCAGTGGAGGCTAGGTCATCTGATGTTGCACTCCATCATGTTGTTACTTGGTTTAACAGTTCTCACAGAGCCTGGAGGTGTGGTTTGTTCATTGTCCCATCCCACTAAGCACAAACTATATATCTCTGCAGTCATGGTGTGAAGGTCAATATGAAAATCTCAGTACCTCTGATAACAGCACTGTTCCAAGGAGCTGATAATTACATTAAAAGATAACTATCCAAACTCAGTAATTTGGGATAAATGTGTATTTTATTATTGACAGGGGCACAGTATAAAGTAAACACGCCGCCACCAGGATCTAGTCTAAATATTACCTGTCTGATTGGAACTAGCTCTCCTTCTGCTTGTCATTTCTATATGCAAACAGCTCTATGAATGGGTGAGTAAGTGAAGCCAGTCAAAAGAAGACAATAAACATGTTGCTAGCATGGGAAAGACTTCCATTACTGAGCGTTTGGCTGTGTCAGGCAGCATCCAGGTACAGGGAGACAGGACAGAGTGTGTAGTATGTGGCTATGGCTTTTTGTGCTGTTTGTGTGTTGATGTTCAAAAAAGTTCCCCACATTCTGACAATTACATAATGTTGTTTTATTCAATTAGATATTACAGTTTTTCTCCATAGGTTTGGCTCATTTCTCGAAACTGAAATTACATTCTCAAAACAACATGGACAAACCTCCAAACTACTAGGCAATTGTTCACAACAGACTGGCATTTCTCCTTCATTTCATCAAATTGCAAATGTCTTAGTACTCGTCTCAATGTCTCAGTACATCTTTGCAAATGATTCAGTACATGTAGCCTTCATTTAGCACAATTTCCAATTGAATAGATCTTGTTGAACTAAACTGATTGTTGACTTCTCAGTCTAATGGTTGTTCACTCCAAAATATGTCAGCATCATTTCATTGTATAAGTCATAACATGCACAGTAGTCTGTTCAATTGTCAAAATTAGTCAAGAACATACTGTAAAACCATGAATACCATACATGAATCTCTTGGAACATTGGATAAAGTGATTAATTGACAGCCAGGTGAAACCAGAACTTGACTAACGAAGGAGGAGTTTCACACATCTCAGATGACCAGTCAAACAGTGTGTTTAGTTACCTGACAGGTGCTGTCAATGATTGTGCATGCTGCTGAACATGTATATATATAGAACTTGACCAGGACCAGTACAATTTCTGAACATGGAGGCACCTGGCCAAGCGAATGAGCAACGGCAACAGCCTACTCGAGGAAGAGGAAGAAGAAGAAGAAGAAGAAGAGGAGGAGGAGGAGGAGGAGGAGGAGGAGGAGGAGGAGGAGGAGGAGGAGGAGGAGGAGGAGGAGGAAGGATGCGTGGTGGTGGAATAGGGGGAAGAGGCCGAGGAGCACGAAGACACCATGCTGTCCCGGATGAAATTCGGGCAACAGTTACTGACCATGTGATTAACCATCGCCTCACAATGGCAGAGGCAGGCCGCCGAGTGCAGCCTAATGTGCCCCGCTCTACAGTCTCCTCCATCATCCAAACCTTTCGCAGGGACAACAGGTATGTACTCAGTCAATGATGGAATTGATACTAAAAATGATAAGAAAAATATTGGAGAAAATAAAGTATGGAATTATTGATGATGTAGTTTACAGTAGTATTTCAGTCACCGTGCAGTGATGTGTTAGAATTGTGGTAAAGCTACTGTAACTAATACAGTACAATTACACTGGTAACTCATTCTGTAAGAAATACATAAGGCATACATTACGAATGGTAACACAGTGTTGTCTTTTAAATTCTATGTCTAGGATTGAACGACAGCCTCGCACAGGTGGCAGAGCAAAACTTCTCAATGAACATCAAGAACAAGCGATCTGTGACATGGTGATGGCAAATAATGCCATCACATTGAGACAGATCCACGCTGCAATCCTCCAAGACAATGCTGTATTCCACAATATCAACTCCATAAGCATCTCCACAATAGACCGGGTATTGAAGAGGCATCCGATGTCCATGAAACAACTTTACAGGGTACCATTTGAGAGGAACTCTGACAGAGTGAAAGAGCTGCGGTACCAGTATGTACAAGTAAGTCTATCATTATAACCTTTTGCAATTAAGTAGTGCTTTCCAAACCTTCTTGGCTTCAGTACTCCCTTTACCTGATATCTGAATCTAAGTATTTGCTTTATCTGACTTCAACATTTTGCCTAAAAAATTGCCACAGAAAACTGCAGCTTACTGTGAAACTATTATCATTATAGTCATTATTTTGAAGAATATAACATATGATAAGAAAAGGGGTCAACGAGATGCAATTAGTGCCTCCCAAGCAGATCCATCTAATACTGTGGTTTTACTGTCGTATTTCAGTGAGCCTAGTCATCGATTATTTCCCCCTCCCTTTTTTCTCAAATACCCCCTGTAGTACCTCTGCATCAGCCTAGGGGTACATGTACCCCAGGTTTGGAACCACTGGAGTAATGGCCAGGGGTATATTGAACTTGTGGAGGAGAACATAGAACATTCCAATGTCTGTTACTCTAGAGTATGACTCTTCTGTATGACTGATTTGCTGCTTGATTTTGTTTTATTTTTTTAACTTTGTTGTAGAGAATAATGTCATTGGAAGGAAACAAGACCCCTCACATCCTTGTGTTTGTGGATGAAGCTGGCTTCAACCTGGCCAAGGGCTGAAGATGTGGCCATAACCTTATTGGCCAACGGGCCACAGTGGATGTCCCAGGCCAGCGCGGGGGCAGTTTAACTATGTATGCAGCTATTTTCGAGAATGGTGTGGCCACTCACACCCCTAGTCTTGGCCCATACAATACACAGAAGCTCCTCATCTTCTTGGACCACCTTTATTCTGATTTGATCCCTGAAAATGAGAGATGTCTCGTAGGGCCTCACCTACCAATTTATGTAATTGTGTGGGACAATGTGAATTTCCACCGTGGCCCGCTCATCAGGGCCTGGTTCACCACTCATCCAAGGATGGTTATGGTGTTCCTGCCACCTTACTCTCCTTTCCTCAGTCCTGTTGAGGAGTTTTTCTCTGCTTGGAGGTGGCGAGTGTATGAGCATCAGGCTCAGAATCAGAGGTCCCTCCTAGATGCAATGGATGCTGCATGCGAAGACATCACAGGTGACCAGTGTAGGAGATGGTTGAGACATTCCCGCCGTTTCTTCCCTCGTTGCATCGCAAGGAACAATATACGTTGTGATGTTGATGAAAATCTGTGGCCAGACAGACAACAGCATGTGGACGGCCAGGAGGACGAGCAGATGGAGGGTGAGGTCAGTGGCCAGGAGGGAGAGGGTGAGGATGGCAACCTGTAAAGAAGTTAGTTCTGAAACTCGAGTTTTGTTTACAGCACCATAAGCTACATATAATTTTCCTTGTTTTTTGTTTGTTTATAGCCTATTACAGTATGTTATGCTGTATAGATTTTCTTTTTACTCTGATGTATGGAAGTTACTTTATGAGTGTGAATAAAAAAATAGAATTTCCTTGGCAGTACGAGTGCAATGTCTGATGTCAAACTTTGGAGTCTACTCTCACTGTGAAATCTTATTTTTTAAGTTTTATACACAATTATATTCTGTTAGCTAGACAAAAAAAAACAAAAAAAACTAGCACAGTAACCACTGTCCGTGAAGGACTAAGGCTTAGAGATGGACATCAGGGGTATTTCAATGGTCATCTGCCATAGTGACGAAACATCTTAACATTTTGACTTGCAGTGCTCACACAATGCCAAAGGGACGATGCATTTTGGGGGCACTGACTGTTTATATGTGAATAGAATTTAGTTTTGACCAGTCGTGTGAACTGTTTTGGGAGAGATATGAGCTTTTGCAGGTGAACCATCCAGGTTATTTTGGCAAAAGCACCAAGAGTGTTGAGAACGTCTGATCTGTTTCAAGAAATGAGCCAAAGCAACTGAGAAGGATCCTTGCATTTTTGATGGCACTGACTATTTATATGAGAAAGAAACTTAGTTTTGAAGCATGAGTGAAAGGTTTTGGGAGAGATATGAGCTTTTGCAAGTGAGCCATGGTGTTGTGCTGAAATGTAAGGCTGTTTTGCTAAATGATCTTAGAGTTTTGAGAATGTAATTTCAGTTTCGAGAAATGAGCCAAACCTATGGAGAAAAACTGTAATAAATATACCAGTGAAATAAATACATTTGGTTATGAAGTACGTGATGGAATAAATAAATGGCACAATAAAAAAAACTACACAACGATTAGGGCTGCAACTTTATTTTATTTTAATAACACATAGCATAGCTGACCCTTCTAAATGTTGGCCTATCAGCATCTGATGCTAAATTACCAAGTCTCATTTATATTGACTGACACTTGAGAAATTAATGATTCAATTATACATTTCTTAAGTCATTTCCTTTTTTTATTATGTATTTCACTGCCATTTTTTTTATTTCAAATTGAGTAGCACAGTATTCTATGTAAAACAGTGAACCTATGTAACATGTTGATTTCTCTCTTTGATAGCTACTTACCTAAATCTGATTTAGCATACAGTCCAGTGTAGACTGCTCCACTGGTTTGCCCTGTGTGATTTTATTGTGTGGAGGTGATTCTCTCAAAGCAGTGTTGGATCTCTTCATGAGTCACTTACGGGAAACCCCTTTACTCTGGCAACACGTTGTCATTCTGGCCCTTGGATCCAAAGATCACCGTTTCCTTAGGCGACATCGATCCTGGACAAGCCCCCGAAAGTCTGTAACATGCCCTGTAAGACTGAGCAAGTAATGGACCTATAAAACAGGAGCAATGATGAAGCAGAGGAAACTTAATACTGTTCTTCTGGTTGTTTATGACAGCTACATCATCAAGGTAGAGCCTTTAAAGCAAGGGCTTGAACTCTGGGTATCACGGTTATGGGCTCGGATTGCTTCTGTTAATAGTAGATTTCTGAGGCTGGTTACTCCAAAGAACTCTCCTCAGCAGCAAAGGGAATGCAGACGGGACATCAAACACTGAAACTGAGATCCAGTTTCAGGTTTTGATGGTTTTTGTGACTATTTGAAGTACCTTTCTTGTTTCTTAAAATTTTCTGAACTAACTAGCCATGATGTCTTCAAATAATAGTGGACTGCCATCTTTGCTTACTTTAACAGTTCCATAGCTATTTAACCATTTCCTAGCCATAATATGGGTTACCACAGTAGCTGAATAGTACTCATTGTTGTGCACCAACACTAGCTCAACACAACTAAACGTGACAAACACATTAAGAAAGCAAGACATTTCAAAATGACCTTTGATGATTTAATCAACTTGGTTATTATTTTGTCAAGAATGTGCAAATCTGTAATCAAGTACTTGTTGGACTCTAACAAATGAAACATTATTTATCTTCACTACATAATTCTGTAAGTGTGTGTCTGTGAGTGTATCCAATTTTCTCTTGTTTTTTTGTGTTGTAGTAGTATGTGGTGTCATAAACAAGGTGCATTCAATTGCTGGTCTGGAGCCTTTAATCGCATCCCATTATATTCATTACAAAAATGGAGTTTGCCCACTTGTCATGCACTTGTGTAAATACATGTGTTTTCAATTGGTATTTCCAAGATAGAGAATTAAGCGTGCACCTCAGATTGGGGGTGTTTATTAGAAAGGAATTTATTCATTCCATGGATTTCACGCATCTGTGAGATCTCAAATGGTAAAATGATAAATGGTCTGCACTTAGATAGCGCTTTTTGTCTACCTTAGTGGTATCCAAAGTGCTTTACAACATGTTTCTCATTCACCCATTAACACACACCAATGGCAACAGAGCTGCCATGCAAGGCACTAATCTGCCATAAGGAGCAACTTCAGGTTCCGTGTCTTGCCAAAGGACACTTCAGCATGCGGAGAGGCCGGGGATTGAACCGCCAACTTTGCGATCAGTGGACAACCAGCTCTACCACCTGAGCCACAGCCGCCTCAAATACACTCGTGCTTCAGTGAGAAATGCTGAAGCAACCAACCTTTTATTTATGTCTTTATGTGTTTAGGTCTTTGAATATGACTTAGTAGAAATATATTACTTATTACTACAGATAAAAAAAGGCAAAACGTCATTAACAATACAAAAAAAATAGAAATGTAAAAAAAAATCTAAAACATATCATGGTAACAAACAGTACATATCATAGTATAGTCTACAAAATTTCAGAGTCAGCCCTATGTGTGGTGAAGGATGATAAACTCCTCAAATTCACTGAAAAAAATAATCAAAACCTGATTTCCTTCAAAAATCTGCTGCAGTCCTGCTCCCACCAAAGGCCCACCAGCTTCATATATCCGTTGGAGTAGATTTTCACACACTTCTTAGGGTTTTCCTGAGTCAAAACATGTGGCACATAAAAACAGGTGGTGCAGTCATATTTTGTGGACCGGCTTTTTATTTAAAAAATGCATTACGGCAACTATTCTGTCATTTTTACCAACATCCAAGGGTGTCATTGGGACCATTAGGACCAAGAAACAAATCAATACAACTCAGCCCTTTAAATTACAGTGGCTTGGTGTTGACACAAACGGTACAGTCACATTTTTATCGACTTTTCATTGCAGGCCAATAAAACTCTGACTTGCCCCTTTAACATTTCAGTGGGCCCCTGTTGCACTTTCAGATCAGCTTTGCAGTCTGCATCAATATTGTCACCCTAAAACTGGTGAAAGCCAGTCCTAACAGTCCAAACACATCCTGAATTCTCCACCTTCACCTCAACCCCTCTCAACACTGCGTACCACCGCCCCGCTGAAAAATGTCCTCCGTATAACGCGTGTGCCTCCACATGGCACGAGTCAAAGCTGCAGCCCTGATCATGATAAATGACATTCCCCCTTTTTCTCATTTTTTCCCCTACCTGCAGTGTGTTGTATTTTTAAGGAAGAATAATGCGCCGACGCATCCAGCAGACCTCAAGGATGAGCACCTGTAGTTCAAAGGCCACAGAGAGTGCGAACAAGGCCGAATGGTTTTAGACAGCGAGTGAGGCCAACCAGACAGGAATCTATGAGTCTTCAGCTTCAGTCCTTGGATGTCTTCGACAACTCTCAGCGGCACTCAGCACCATTTTTCTCAGACTCTGACTGATCATTGTGTATAAAGTTCATCTGTATGTGTCAGAGGAGGAAAAGGCTAGAATGGAAATTAGAGTTACGTAATTCCAAAACCTGCTTTTAAAACAAAAACATTGTTTTACAACGAATACAAATACAATAAAACACTTCATATATACTGTATTATGTAGTGCAGTTCATTAAGACTATTATTTAAGACTATTTAAGAATATTTTTACTTTAACATGAAAAGAATCTGTGTAGACTATAATGTTGGGGTTTCTGCTTTATTATCATTTTGTTACTGTATGCAAACATTCATGCACACAATAAGGTCACTGATGCACATACAGGTCAGATCTAGTTAGATTGCCTTTGTGACTTTTTCAGAAAGTGAGCAGGGTGCTCGTTCAGAAATGACGCTGACATGTTCAGATGCTGTGACATTAATGGACTGGGCCAGATTTAGCTGTGCTTATCAGTACTAGCAATGTGTCTTTAGATTTTTATTGAAAGAATGATTACAAAATAATTGACTGATATAACAAATAGTTGAAATAAATTATATTAACAAATAACAACAATAACCTACACTTCTGAAAATACAAACCCCACTGGTGAGGCTTGCTGTTTATGGCAGACTGCATAGTACTACTATGGCTAACATGGATGCTGGATTGTTGTGCTTCTTTTCTGTGGCACCCAGCTTTGGTTTTTGGAGATGTAGTTGAGAATTTTTAGAGAATTTATTGGAGGTTCAGTGACGTTTTTTTTTTTTTTTTTTTCAAATCTCACTCTGTCCTTGTGATAAGGACAAGGAAGAATGTCAAAATTCTTTCAAGTGTATTTTGTCCACTGAAGGTTGTTTGGCAAATTGGTCTTAACAGTTATAAAACTCTTACTGAATGAATTGGGTTTAAAAAACAACAACAACAACAAACAAACCAACACCCAAGTTATTCAAGAATCAGCCCACCACATTTGTCTTTTTTCATCTATGCTTAGTAGAAAACATAAGTATGTTATCTCTATCAATGTGAAATATTTTTCAAGTTTAAAAACAAATTAAACGGAATCATCACTACCACTGCATTGTACAAGATTTTTAAGATAATTCCACCATTAATGTACAAAAGACAGTGGAGTAATGGCATCCCAAGCAGAGACTGATGTCACACTCTGCCCGTGTGTCTTATAATCCAAACTTCTCTTTTCTATGATTGTAGCAGCATGTATGTTAATGCTTCTTGGTGCATGTGAGTCCCTCCCTTTGAAACTGTTGAACGCCACTATGCTTATAAACAAATTGACCTCCCACACTGAATTGGAAAAGTAAAAGTGTGGTCTAATGTTCAACATTACTCAATCTCATACATCTCATCTTAGAGACTGAGGCAGTGACAGTGTCATTCGGACTAACACATCTACCAAAGGTGACTGGGTGCTGTGGTTGAGAAGGACAGTTTTGGTCAGTCCCCTCCCTGCAAACAACAGATACTCAGGGAGATTTGTAGTCTTTAAATACCAGTCTCAAGCTTCGGCTAAAGTGAGTACAAAAGTGTCAGTGATTGCCTTTCATTTACTCTGTCTACATATTTATTGTCTCACACTAAAATAATGAATAGGCACACTGGCCACCCTGAGTGGCACAACGGTTTTGGCCTGACATTCCGATGCTCCAGCAACATCCAATTTATGAATGTTGCTTACTGAACCTTTAAGGAGTTAAACAATGAACTGAACATTTCTCTTAAGGACTGTGCATTACATACAGCACACGATCCAGTCAGATTTATAATTCACAAATAAGGGAGAAGTAGTTACTTGGGCAGACAATGGGGATCACTAATTAATGTTAAGGTAGGTACAGTTTTTCAGTAATTCATTCTTCTGTCTTAACAACTTACTTCAAGGACATGAGTTGATTCTGCCCAAAATGTTGCTAGATGTGTTGTTAGGAGCCTTTTTTTCTGATCGCTATGAGCAACCCCTTTGACATTGTCTTCATATTAATTGGATGCTTTGTTAATGTTAGAATACAACAATAAAATGATAATACAGCCATGCAGTGCCTCGTGAGAGGGGCATGAATGTGTTGTGGGCATTGCGGCCCTAGACGAACGATCAGGCCAGTAACCATCACGATCCAAGGTTCATCCTCTGTCCACCATAAGTCCACCATTTTCTACAAAACTTCATGGTAATCCGAACTAGTTGTACAGAAATAGCTTTAAAATGTGTTTAACAAGTGAGTAATGCCTAAGGGAGGCTTGGTAATAAACTATAAATAAAGACCAATACCTTTCCCTCTACATTGTGTGTTTTACAGGTTTAATCACAAATCCAAGGACCTTTTTTCTAGAGTAAGTCTTCATTTTAAATTTGATGCAGTAAATTTGGGGGAACAACCTGATCGTTAGACAGAGTGAAGTGACACAGTTCCCTGTTAGGCACCTTTGTTAGCTCATAAGCCCAGGATTTGCACAGTCTACGTCTCATTGAAAATCCATAAGCATAGCTCGTGTCACATCTGCATGCATGCGAGAGTCACCTCATCTGTTACAGAATCTCCTGGGGCTCCCTACAGTAATCTTCCAATAGACAAAGCCTTCAGGTAGTCCAGCTATCAAACACTCTCACTGCCAGTTTGTTTATGGATTTTCAGCATGTTCCCTTGAAGAAATTAAGGTTTATCCCCACAGGATGTTCCACATTACAACCACTCAATAGTTTGTGACACCAAAGTGACGAGGACAGTGGCTCCTGTGCTGGGAGCATCCAGCCTGGCTTGCTCACCGAAAGCAAAATATATAAATAAAGATGTCCAATAAATTTGAAAATGCATCGAAGATGTGCACTGTGAACTCCCTGTAGGAGAAAATGTGTTTGATAAAAACCCAGCCTCATGTCTAGCATGATAAATGGCATCACTCCATACCCCCTCTGCTGAAACGGCAGCGAGCGGTAATAAGAATACAGTAAGTAGTGTCATTCATCCTGTGCTTGGAAGAGCACTCTTCAAGCGCTACACGCCAAGAGTAGCACTATTCTGCAAATGGAGAGCACCTTCCAGAAATAATTGAAAGGTCCCTGCATACGGGGTAATAGAATTGTCTTGTTTTTAGATGTTGCTGTGCAGGGCAAACAGAGATTCAAAAGACCTATGGCGTTCCATTTTGTGGTTTCTTTCTGCATTTTATTATGTATCATACACAGGGAGCATTTACACATCAAGGACTCCAACAGAGGCCACTAACACAAAGTCCTTATCCTTATCCGTCCTTATCTGTTCTTAGTCCGACTGCAATTCAAACAAAGCCAAAGCTGATTTGTGTTAAAAACAGACTTTGTAACAGGAAATGTCAATGTTAGTTCCTTTAATCCACAGTGCTAGATTTTAAATTTGAGCTGCTAATTTGTACTCCGATAGCACACGCTACATATTAAACAGCAAAACATATTCTGACACACTCACAAAAAATACTAGTTTAAAAGTAAAGTAGACCAGGCTTTGAGCACAGTCTTAGATTTTGGAGAACATACTTGCTTGAAAGACGTCACACTGAATGGCTATAAGAGAGGAGATGAGTTCTTCAGCACGTTTGTTGCTTTTTTTCTGGAAAGTCAATCAAATTACATTCATTAAAAATACGGAAAGTTTGTTAACATCAAAGAACCATGACAGAGTTTTGATTTTTAAACTAGCATTGTAATTACATTACAGTTTTGAGCCAAGAACATTGATACCAACAATTTTGGATAAAGTTTTGGATTTTCTTATTGAACAATGCAGTACATATTCAGACAGTCAGTGTAGCCACAGTGTAAGTCTGCATCGTGAAGCAAACTTGTATAAAAGCCATACTATGAAAGACAGACACTCTTCAGGAGGTACCGAATGGTCCAATACAGATGTCAATCTATGATTCCAGGCTGTGCAAACAAAAAAAAAAAAAAAAACTAGTTCCCTGTCACCTGTTCATGGTTTGCCCTTCCTTAGATCAGTAGGTCTTCACCACTGCCTCCTGGGAACATCAACGTTATTCACCTCACCTGTGAGTGGTTTTAAGGTGCTCACTGGTGTATAGTTCTATTGGCCATTTGTGGTGCCTTTAATTTCCACTTACTTATGTTCAGAATCAAAAAGGCATCAGGAACAAATTTAGATCCCAACATTTACATATCATTCCCTTGGACCAGTGAGTAGATATGGTGAACTTTGTGAACAGCAGCGATCAGTGTGAAACACTGAACGCTGCCTTTGCCTTGCAGTGCAAAGGCCCTATTGTTCCTGCTCTGTTTCTTTGGCGGTTTGTTTTTCTTACGCAACTTTGAACCCCAATTTGACCCCCTAAACATGCTCAAAAACTCCCCAAATTTGGCACACACATCAGGACTGGCGATATTTTGGGGGAATTATAAATATGAATCTCAAAATGACTCAGCAGCGCCACCTTGAAAATTGGGTTTTAATGGAGTTAATACGGCTAGTTTCACGTACAGCTATGAAATTCAGTACACAGGTACAGTAGCCCGACACAAAATCATTCCTGCTTTTGAAATTTCAAAAAAGCTCAACGGCGCCCCCTACAACACGTGGTGCACAGGCATTGGAATTTAACAAACTCCTCCCAGGATTTTTCGCTGTGTGGCATCTAGACCCCTCCAGGATGAAAAGTTATTAAAATCTCGTGGCTGCATCACACGGTGTGGGCGTGGCATGGCGGCCATTTTCAGCAAATTTGCCATGTTGAACGAAATGAGTTTTGGAAGTGAAGGGATCCACGTAATATCACCAAATCCACACAAATCCTCATCAATCTCAAAAGCTAATGTTTAATATACAATTCAGGAATGGACGAATATTCAAATACTCATAAAAAAACACTGCTTTATCCTACAAACATGAAATTTCCTACATACATATAGAATCCCGAGACCAAAAGATCTGCACAGTTGAAATTCCAACCGGTTCTACGGCGCCCCCTAGACAAGGTCGTTTGGAGGCATTGGAATTTAACAAACTCCTCCCAGGATTTTTCGCTGTGTGGCATCTAGACCCGTCCAGAATGAAAAGTTATTAAAATCTCGTGGTTGCGTCACACGGTGTGGGCGTGGCATGGCGGCCATTTTGAGCGTGTGACCATGAAGTGTGAAATGCTCATAACATCACTGTACACGATAAGATGTGAATGAAACTTGATATGCTTGATGATAGGCTATCCGTCAACACTTGGAGGCAGCTAAGCAGCTCCACAGCGCCCCCTAGAAATTTCAAAAATTCATATCGTATCACTGGATTGTCCTACAGACATGAAATTTGGTACATGTGCAGAGCAGGATGACACGAACACAATTGTGTGCTTTAGACATTCCGATCGTCTCCACAGCAGTGGTGCAGGGGGGAGCGAGGGCCCGTTCGACGCTGCTTGCAGCTTTAATTCCAATTCTCACTTCTCTTTTGGCTCAGTTTTTGGTCTCTCTGTTACGGCGGGTGTCAGAGAACCCAGATGCAGGCACAGAGGATCAGACGGGCCGAGTGTTCTGAAGAAGATTTATTACAAGAACGAAAAACTCCAGACAACCGCACAGAACCCAAACACTAGTGAAAACTGAAACCCAACCTAATACAAACAATCAAAATCAATAAAACCCTACAAGACTCAAAACTAAGAACAAATGAAACTAATCCAAACAAACCCACAATTGTAATCAACATGAACATGAAAAAACTTACAGAACTCAAGGTATTGCACACGCAGACCAACAGGAAAACTAAATACACATAAGCAATATGCAAAACCCACAAGAACCCACTAAACACTAAACTAAGAACAGTGAAGACAGGTCTAAACAAAAACCACAACATATAACTAAAGCTGAATTACCAGACAACAGAAGGCAAGACTGGAGACAGAGCTGGGACCAACGGAAAAACCAGAAAGCAGGAAACAAGGCAGGGATCGACAGGGAACTAGGAAGCATGGTTGATGATCTGGCAGAGTGTAACTGAAAACCTTGAGCTTATATAGCAGCTGATTATTGTGTGCAGGTGAGCTGCTGCCTGCAGCTGTTACCAATGCAGCAATCAAGCTGCAGGCAGAGCTTGAGTGAGTGAGGGGGAGAGAGTGAGGAAAAGAGAAGGAAGGCTGAGAGAGAGAGGGAGAAGAAAAGAGTAAGAAAGAAAGAAAGAGGGAGACAGACAGGACCAAAGCGGGGATCATGACACTCTCCCAACTTCTGTAAGCAATGCATTGTTCTTAAGCGTCTAAATGTTTGCTAACTAGTTGCTAACTGTGTTTGTCTGCTTAAAAGGTAGTGCACTTTAGTTAACTGTGAAGAATTAGTTTACTTCATTGAGTTAACAGTTCCCTTTGAGGACAAGAGGAAGAAGTTCAGATATGCAGACTCAGGGGCAGAAGCTGAACAGCGAGGATGGGAGGGTTAGGATTTGTTCAGTGGAGGTTGGATGTAGAGGTTTCGTAGCAAGGTCAGCTGTCTCGCTCCTGGGGGAACTGAGAGTGCGGGGACAGAGTTTGAGGAAGACAGTGAAGGAAATGTCAGATGAGGCAGTTAAATCTAGTGAGTGGATTTGGATGAGGAGGAATAGTGCTGGTTGGGGGCCAAAATAAGGACAGGAACAAAGGACCCCACCCCGAGTGGCCTATTTGAATCTGATTGTCTGGGACCATGGAGCCACCCAAGTAAGTTTGTCTATTGTTTCTGCCAGTTTACTGTTTTCTTCTTAGTAAGACTGATTAATTGATCAACTGATTAATTGGTTTTAATTTTTTGGCCATATGATAACTTGTAGTCTGTTTTAGTTGCTTTTGTAGCAATTTATCCTCAATTAATTTCGAGCTAGGAAGCAGATTGTAGTCCGGTAGAGGACATGTGTTATAGGGAAGGTAGCATCAGCATTGTCTCTACCTGGAGTTTGCATGTATGGAACCTGGGTCTGTAGAAGGTGGCAGTGCTGTTTGGGCTGTGATAGCCATGTGGTAGGTCAGGGAAGTAGCTGTGTTGGTGTGAGGAGCAGTGATGGCTGGCATTAGGGGAGTGTCTCTGGGACACCAGAGATCCCTGTTTAGCCTCCCGGAGGTGTCGTAGGACCCACTAGATGAAACACCTATGAAAGGAGTTTCTTACCTGATGACCCCAGAGACATGTTAGCTATCACTGCTCACCGGTTTAGACAGTCAAGTTGTGCCGGAACAGTGTAGCATTAGGCTTAGGAGGTTCTTTACTGGTTGCAAATCCTTTCTTTGACCATAAGCTTCTTGTTTTTACGCTGAACCTGAATAACTCTAGTAAGTTTCAGGTGTGTACTACTTAATTTATTTATCTTTAATAAATGGAGAAGTGAATAGAAAGTGATAGTCTGTAAACAAAATGCATCCAACAAAGCAACATGGTTTTCAGAATGATAAGGTGTGTCAGAGAGTATCAGTGATTTGTTGTAAATGGGCTAAAAAAATGCAGTACTGTCCTTTAGTATTCATTTGGATGTTTTTAGTGTATATATTTTTAGTCTACTACGTCTTACGATTTAAATGTTGCAGTGTTTCATTGTTTTTCTTTCAAACTGTCCCTGCTCCTTCTCTGTTACAGCTCACTTATTTCCTACCCAGGCTGTGCTGTGCATGCTCGGTAGGAGCCTTAATGAATATAAAAGATAGGGTTTTTGTAAAGCTGCTCTCCTCCGACCCTTGAGGCTTGTTGATGTGCTGGCCACTGGCCCAAATACAGTAAATAGTCTGGGTGGTGGTTCAACGATGTGGTTTTGTACATTACTATAAGCACAATTTGCAGTTTCAATGGCTTGGTTCATTAGTAGTGTCTTTTACCAGTCTGGTGTTGTGTGAAGGTTCGGTATTGTTTTGCGTCTGTATTTTAAATCGTTAACTCCAAGGTGAAAACACACATTAGCTATCATTTTCAGAGTCTGGACCCCAGTGAAAGCATCCTGTCACAGGTTCAGTACATTACCGCTAAGGATAGGGTAGGGAAATTGGTAAAAATCAGCTCAGGACTTCTCACAACCCACCTGGTGATCCAGCACCACCCACAGAGACGCAGTCATGACTGATCAGAATTACACTGCCAACAGAAATATGATTCTCTACATTTATTATCTATATTTGTAAATGGATACACAAAAACACCTGTACAGTGTTATATACTGACAATAACAACAATATATTTGTATCACTAAGCAGTACGGTGCATCATTACTTACAGAGGAGACTCTGCAGTGATTTTTCAGCTGTGAAGTTGTCAGGTGGATGAACCATCTTTTAGTAGTGAAGAGTCCTCTAAAGCACTACCCATTCTCAAAATGAATCATTTAACTAAGGCAACAAACAAACTACCAATGTTGTATTAACAAAAACATTAATGAGTAATCTTTTCACGCTGCATTGCATTGTAATGTATTTTCCACTTTTATGCTGTGTGTGTTAACTACAGTTCTAGAGTCGGATTAGAACTTAAACAGACCAGTACATGAATGTGTAGAACAGCAACAGAAATACATTTAGCGGCTTTTCCACGTCCTGTGGTTTCTGAGCTAATCACGCAGACAGAACACTCTGAGTTCTTTGGTTAATTAGCAAATAGCATTTTAAGAAACTGAGCTAAATACTGTTCTCGTCTCGACTAAACCTAGATCTAGACTGTCACTGGGAGCTGTGGTCCTGGATCCACTGGTCTGGCCCTCAGTCTGCAGAGCTGCTGTTGATGATGCAGAGTTGAATGGTCTGATTGGTTACCTAAAAGCATTTGGATGCTTCTGTTCCTCAGAATTGATTCTAATTTTCTCTTAACTTTTTAGCTTCACCTTTATGTTCCTGAAAGCTTTGTGCAAAGATCCTGTTCTTTCTAAGTCGGTTGTTCAAATGATGTTCAAAGAGACTCACACGGAAAAGGCACTGGAGACATACTGCGAGGGAGACTGATGTGAGAGAAATGACAGCCACCTGGAGCTACACTGGGCCAGCCAGCCCACTATAGATCACCATCTTCCCTCTCCCTCCCTCTCTCTCCCTCCCTCTCTCTCCCTTTCATTGCACCATTGGCCCAATTTGTGTAGCAGCTCACCAAGGAACGTCCTGCTGCTCCTGACAGATGCTCCGCTTTGACCTCTGAGTCAGTCACTAAAAGCTGGAACTGAAAATGGGACCAACTTTCAAGAATGCACATCAAAACAGGCCATGTAAATTACATAGTACTATTTATTTTCACCCCATTGTGATATGTATTTTTTTTAATGCTTACCCCATGTGCCATCTATTTTTACATTAACAACAACATTCCAACAATGGCATGAAGAAGACTGATGGCATAGAAACAAGGATGAAGGAAGACGTCATGATGTGAGGTATTTGTATAAAAGTACATTACTTGGAAGTAACTGATGCCTTTTGTACATGCTAGAATAGTATTTACATCAGGGCTTCTCTCACTTACCACTCAAAAGTCCCCATCAGATTTATTCGAGGTCAGAGGTTCAGACTGATTGGGTCATAACAAAATATCATTTTAACAAAATCAGCTTTAATGTTTTAGCAGAATATGCTGAAGTGTGAGACAGTCAAGATACATTCAAGCCTGGGAGAAACTAGAATCATTTGCATCAGTAACCCCTGAACTGATGTGTGACTACACCACAAGTGTCATTCTCTTGTGACTGGGGCTGCACAGAAATGGATATGGCTCAGTTGGTCCGTTTTTATTTTTGACTCAGACGTGCTTTTACAACTACATTTACACTAGTTGTAGAAACTGTGTGCAAACAAGTCATGCTGTAATGGTAATGTGTGAAGCAACAACACAAAAGACCCTCTCCGGCAGTTAATGTAACAGTTGTCCTCTTGTTTGTTTCTACAATCCTTTTCTCTCTCCTCTTTACACTCACTCTAGTCAGTCAAGGTGGATGACTGCCTAAATGTCTAAATTGATGAAGCTGCCGTAACAATGTCAATTATGGGAAATACGCCACATTGAAACTACATTCATGGGGAAAAGATCACTGTGAATAATGTCTAGCTACACTGTGTATTCACAGCATTAACAATTTATCAATAGAAAATGTATTTCAGAATAGAAGCTACACTTCATAATATATTGAATCCATACCATACCTCATGATATGAATGCAATATGGAAATCTTCATTACATACTATATTCATACCACAACCTTGCCCAGAGCTGCTGTTCAGATGTAACCTGGGTGTCAACTTGGTTTACACTATGCATTCTATAGATATAGTAATTACACTTCAGATACTCTGTATATGTATTCAGTGTTTATTTGTACAGGGACAAGTATGTGGGATTATTCAATGTTACATACTGCAGCATTTATGGCCTAAGCTAGTCTCAATGGCTTTCCACTGATCAGACCTTACAATACACAAAACTCAGCAAGAAAACACACACTAACAATACTCTAAACACAAATAAAACCATAAGCTTAGTGACACTAACAATATGATTCATGACTACATGACTGAACCCTCTTTTCAGTTTGAGCCCATAATGGTCCTTTTCATAATCCATTTTGATACTGCAGGCGTATGGCATCCATATATCGATGCCTCAAAACAAAACGAAGGTTTACAAAGAGGCACCAGTTCTCCAAAACCCAGAAATCCCTAGTGCTGCCACCCATTTTACAGAGCACCTTGGGAGCCTTGCTACCGACATATTTGTGTGTTTACTAAGCAAATTTAAGGATATGATTGAAATTTTAATTGCTTTTTTTCCCCCTTTTTTAATATGGAAGCAGTGATCTGTCTTGTACAAAACAATGAGAAATGAATGTCACTCAATAATTTTACCAGTAATTACTGCAAAATAATATAATAATATAATAGAATGTTACATAAATATGCTGCCTAAAGATAAAGCGCAGTGCATATGTTAACTTTGTACCTAGTTTAACCTCTCTACAATCAGCCCTGTATTTCTACATGAGATGTTCAGTCTGACTAATGGTGACAGTGGGATTGGCTCAGATCAGATGAGGAGAGGCAGGCCTGGAAAGCAGGGAGGATTAGATGATGAAACTCTGAAACTCTGTTCTGGATTCTCTTTAAGACAGAGCTTAAGCTTTTCTTATGTACGTCAAAAGCCCTGTAGGAAATCAGAATCAATTCATCCATGCCATTCATCTGTGATGAATTTCAATGGGTGCTATTTTTGGAGATGACCTTTCTGTATCATGTCACGTACCGGTACATGACCATTAACTTGGGAAATGTTAGTACAAAGGGAAACAAGAGATATGTACTTTTTTAAGGTAACTTTTCCCTTGTCGATCGATACAGGAAGGAGAACTGGAGGTGGAGGCAGACAGCAGAGAGGCAGCAGCAATACCAACCACAGCCAGAACACTGCACTAGCAATGGCTTTATTATAGTCTTCAGTTTGTGTTTGGTTTGTTTAAGAAGCTGTTTGTGTCAAATGTGATGGAAACATTGCATCATTTTATAATAATTACACCTGTGATGAAGTGACAGAGACTAATGTTGAATGGTACTAAACAGAGAGTGAGTCATGCATTCAGGAGCATGTTAAAATAAGGCAGCTCTATATGCAGCACTTCTGTCTCAAGGTTCACTGCAGTGTGCAGTAAAACTATGCAGTAGCAGCACAGAGGAGAAAGGTCTTGGCTCATAAATCCTTACCATTATTCACAATATATTTCATCTCAGCTCATGCTGTTTGAAACACATTTTTCTTCGCAAAATGCAATAAAATCGACTTTGATGCAATTAGATTGTTAGAATGTTTTCCAAACGCGTTATTAAGTAATGGTACTTAATAACGCGTTACAGTAACTACGTTACTTTTGCGGTAACGATTGCTTTAACTAATTACTTTGTCAAAATCAGTAACGCATTCATCATTACTGAGATTTAAACAGGCTCGTTACTTCACGTGCATAACTCAGGACTACAGTTTCCGTGGTGGGCGTGAAGCACACGTAACGATGCCACGTGCAAGTGAATGAATGAAAACAACAATGGTGGCAGTCAACGACAGCCCGGGTGTGGGATTTCTCTCGTGGAAATATGCACATTATTTTTCCTTTCTGACGGTAAAAGACAAGAGGAGGAATATTGTGGTGACCTATAATCTATGTGGAGGTTTGAAAACTCTATCCACATCAAAGACTAGCAATTCTAATCTGATGAAACATCTTCAGAAACAACACGCATCTACCAAGCTAGTTGAAAAAGACCCTGAAGGTAACACAGGTGATGCTGCTGTTGACGATATCTCCGCTGATGCTAAAGGAGGCGCCACTCCAGCCAAACAACGAAAGCTTGATTTTACAAAGCCTGTTGCACAGTCTATAACCCAGACACAGTTAAACACACTGATTGCCAGGTATGTTGTGGAAGACATGCAACCTCTCTCAACAGTTGAGTCCCCTGCTCTCAGAGAACTGGTTAGCAAAATACCTGTGCGAGGGAGAGACAGTGCTGCACAGCACCATGCAGAAAGACGTTTTCCCGTTACCTGGACCAAGAATATGCTAACATGGAATCAGAGCTCAAAAAGACATTTGATGAGTTAGAACATGTCCCTACAACAGCAGACATTTGGACTGCGCATAATAAAAGTTTTCTTGGCATAACCGCACATTGGATAAATCCACACAACATGAAATGTGAGAAAGCAGCGCTGGCATGCAGGAGATTTAAGGGTCGACATACGTTTGACAGTGTTGCAAGTGAGCTGGACAACATAAACTCATCCCATGGCCTATCCTTCAAAATCACAGCAACTGTGACAGACAATGGTTCCAATTTTGTCAAGGCCTTTCAAGTGTAACAGCCACCACCTGAGTTGGACGGCTCTGAAGATGGGGAGGATGAGGCGACTTTTGTTTCCATCGGGGATGTGCTGCAGAACGCTGCTGATGATGTTGATGATGTGATTTCTTTACCTCCACATCAGAAAAGTGCGTCACACACATTAAACCTCATCTCTTGCACTGATGTGGATAAGTGGCTGTTGTCAAATCCTGAAACGAAAGCCATTTACAGAAGTGCCACCGCAAAATGAGCAGGGCTGTGGAGCAAGGCCAGTCGTTCCACAGTGGCCGCTGAGATTGTGGACGACGTTATTGCAAAGAAGCTAGTAGTACCTTGCACAACCAGGTGGAACTCTTCTATGATGCTCTGGAGCAAATTTCTAAGATACCTTTGGTTGAGCTGAACACCCTCTCCTCCAAATTACAGTTGAAGTGTTTCAATGAAAGGGAACATCAGTGTATCAGAGAGTACTGTGCTGTCATACAACCACTTACTGTGGCACTAGACATTCTTCAGGGAGAAGACAATTGTTTTTACGGCACACTCCTACCCACACTGGAATCATTGATGACCAAGACTCTGGAAATAAAAAATGGTCTGCAAATCCTTGTTGGGCTACCAGATGCAGTTATCCACTTAAGAGGTGTTATTTTCTTTTAACTAATAACTCAATTTCATTTTTATTCATATTGTGCTGTTAGTTTTATGGGTGTATATAGACTATGTGTGATTGACTTGTAGTATAGAAGTGTATGCTGTTACTGTCTGAGATACTTTTATCCCAATAAAAACAATAAATACAACATATAGGCTAGGCCTACATGTTATTCACAAATTAAAATACATTCTATGTAAAACTGCAGCATGCTGTTAATGTTTAATGCATTTTTTTTTAAAACAACGGCTACTGTCTCATGCATAATGTTTTTTTGCACTCTTGGTATGTGTCATTACAGGCAGTCAAAACAAGGTTTGCACGTGTCTTTGGAAGTGAAGGTGCTGTCCTGGCTGCTGTGACACTACCAGAATTCAAGCTTCATTGGTTGCATGACCAGGAGTGGAAGGACCTGGCAAAGGCAAGTCTGCTGGCAGAGTGCCAAAAACTTCTCCCCGAGCAAGACCAGCAACAACCAAGTACCAGCGCCACCAACACAACACAGCACCCGGGTTCCAGCAAAGAGGATGAGTTCTTTTCCTTTGCAGAGAACGAGGAGGACACCTATGCCACTGCTGAAGCTGAAGTAGCCGAGTACCTCAAATCAGGAGCAACAGGGATAGACAGTCTGAATCAGTTTCCAATGATGAGGAAACTCTCTGTTAAACTTAATGCAGCTACTCCTTCCAGTGCCCCAGTAGAAAGGCTCTTTAGCCTGGGAAACCTGGTTCTCTCTCCAAAGAGGAACAGACTGTCAGATCACACGTCTGAGAAGCTTCTTCCTCTTGAGGTACAATCATTGGTTTGAGGGCTAGCAATGTTGATGAGCGCTGATATGATGATGGCATGTGTTTCTCCCAAGGGTGCTCCACAAGGTCAAGCAGGTTAATATTTCCAAGTGAAATTTCCAAGTTTGTAACTTGGACTACTAAAGCACTTTATCCACCATTATTGATTTCATCAGTTGTTTTATTTATCTAAAGGGCCAAACTGGAGGAAATACTATTTTTGTTAAACATTAACTATGTTTGTGAAGCTGAAAATACTTTTGAGTTTGCCCTTCATTACTGAAGATGAGGTCTCCAGTTGGTGGAGGTTAGCTGTTTACTGTGTTTATGTTGAAAAAATCTATTGAATCAGTTTTGCACTATTATTGATTCATACAGCTGCTAAATGGTCTTAGGCACAGTTGAATTTTTGCACTGCCAAAAGTATACTTTCTACCTGTTTCAATGGCTAAAATAAAGAGGCCTATCAAAAGTTTCAACATACTGTATGTTATGTTTTGTTGATCCACTGCTTCATCGTAGTGATACTGGGTACAATGATCAAATTTTACAGTTGTTTTATCGAGCAATATGCCACATCAACCCAAAATAATGTGTGCATTTGTAGAGGATTGGAAACAATAGAAATAAATCAAAACAGTAGGATAAAACAAATGAGAGGAAAACGGACATCATAGTTTTTAATTTTTTTCATTCATTTCATCATTCACTTGCACTCACACTACTACTGCCATTGCATGTTCAGGTCTCGAGGTGGCGCATTGCACTTGTGGTAGGATAGGACTTACATGTAAGCAAGCCAGAGGACTGGTAGCCTCCCTGGCTATCCAGTTAGGGAGGCAACACATTGATAATAGAATTTAGAGTAAAAAAACATAAAGTTTCTGTTACGGCCACTGGTGACAGTGTGCCGTATTTCTCATGTGGTGGACTTTAAAACTGTGTCTGTGTGAGTCCAGCTGTGGCTGGCTTGGGAGCCGCTCCTGCAACCAGCTGAACATCATTTTGGCTGATTAACCTGGAGCTGAAGACCTGCTCTGCAGCACCTGTTCTCCCCACCTCCGGACCTGCCGGATTGGACCACCATTTGGCTCCCTCCACCTCCAGCCAATCCACTGTAGCCACTTCACACCTGAAGAGGAGAAATCTTCCAATAAACCCTCCGTCTGGGCGGCAGGGATTTAATGTGACCTGTTCACCCTGGTGTCTCATGTCTGTGATTCTGTGTGTTTGTGTGTAACTTGTTTGGCAGGTTGCTAACTTTGTGGAGAGGCATTTGTTCATGTCTTGGTGAAGACTTTTGGTGGCCTCTGTTAGCTCCTGCATTAGTTAGACTTTAGTGTCTTCTGTGTGGTTACAACACTTATGTCCTCTGTGTGTTCAGTTCACTTTTGAGTGGTGATTTGTGTCCTGTGCCATGTTTGTGATGTGTGTTCAGAGGAACCACTTTTGGTTTATTTAGTTTTGTGCACTGGGAACTCGTTTGTTATTTCTGTTTGGTGTGGTGTTGCTGTTGTGTTTGGTTTGGCTAGGGAGTTTAGTTGTTTTGTTATTTAGTCTTAATGAATTTCTGGTAACTCTGTTAGCCTTCGTTTGGTTTTATTCAGTTCTTTGAGCACCCACCAATGTTGTTACTTTATGTATCACCCGTTCTGAGTTAATTTAGTCACCAAGCAATAAATTGCTTTACCTCACCAATAACACCTGGTTTTATTTTTGTTGCACCCAGCTACCCCTAGAGGCTGGGTCTTAACAAGTGGGGGCTTGTCCGGGATCTCAAATGATCCCAACACCACAGGTAAAGTAATTTATTTGCTAAGTTACTTGTTTATGTTTGTTTGGTTCTATGGAAGCATGGTAATTTGAGCAGGTGTGTCTCGTGTGTAGTGGGTTGTATTTTAAGGGGAGGGGTGTTATGGCCACTGGACTTTCAAAATTCTGTCTGGGTGATCCCAGCTGAAGCTGTCTTAGGGACTGCTCCAGAGCCCAGCTGAAAGCCATCTCGGCTGATTAGTGGAGCTGAAGATCTGCTCTGCAGCACCTGTTCTCCCCGCCTCCGGACCTGCCAGATTGGGCCACCACTCTGTTCCGTCCCACGTCAGCCAATCCACTGCAGCCATCTCACACCTGAAGACCTTAAAACCTGCAACCAAGCTCTTGTTCTGGGCGGCAGGGATTTAATGTGACCTGTTCACCCTGGGGCCTTGTTTCTGTTTTTGTGTTACTTCGTTTGGCAGTTTGCTAACTCGTGGGCAGGCATTTGTTTTGTGTCTTAGTGAAGACTTTTTGTGGCCTCTGTTAGCAACTGCATTAGCTTAGTGAACATTAGTATTTTCTGTGTATACAAAATGCTAATGTTGTGTGTTTAGTAGCCACTGTGTGTGGAGATTTGTGTCTTGTGTACCTTAATGTGTGTTGAGGCACCAGTTTTGGTTTACTTTTGTGCACTTGACACTTGTTATTTCTGTTTGGTGTGGTGTTGCTATTGTGTTCGGTTTGGCTAGGGAGTTTTAGTTGTGTTCTGTTTTAGTAAGTTTTTGATAACTCTGTTAGTCTTTGTTCAGTTTTATTCAGTTCTTTGATTTTTAGCAACACTCACCAACAAATTGCATTACCTCACCAATAACATCCGGTTTTATTTTTGTTGCACCCAGCTACCCCTAGAGGCTGGGTTGTAACAGTTACTTTCCCTAGTAACTAGTTACCTTGAAAGTAACTGTTACTTTTGAAAGATGTAACTGTAAGTTACTGATTTCAAGTAACTTGCCCAACACTGATGGCTGCATATAGCTGAGAAGAGGTCGAGAGTTGACGAGGGAGAAGATGGCGCAACGAGAGAAGACGGTTAAGTTCAAGCAGTTCACACTGGAGCAGAGCATGTGTGGCACTAAGCTGACTATTGAGTGTCACCATCGTGAGAGAAGACGATCATAAACCGGGGCCAAGCAGTGATACTCAGTGCGTTTCATGATGCCGCATTTCTCCACAACCCAGCTCAGACGAATCTGGATTGGATGAATTCAGAACCTGATTCAGATTCTCCAGATGATCGGCTGCCGTCTGGGTCAACCGGAGCAGCAGAGCCTCGTTCCAGATTCTCCAGAAAGACATGAAGGAGGTAAGAACTAACCTGCTTTATAAATAAAGATCAATTTGATTCGCTAACTTACTAGCTAACTTTTATTGCTATCGTTTTGAGCGTGGTTTAAGAGATAATCGTAAGCCATTTAGTTCCACTACTTCATACAGACTACTGTAAAATGTGTTGCCAGTCATGATGTGAAGCAATGTTCAATTTACAGAGCGTGCATCCACCAAAGATCCTGCTCCTGTTGGCAGTGCTAAGAAGCAAGGTGAAAAAAAAGCATCTTTCTCCACGACACTGCAGCAAACACATGTATTTTTATGGTAATTGTGTATATATTTCTATAATTTACAGGTCATGCATCCAGCAGAGGTCGTGGGCAAGACAACAACCCCACAAGATACAAGTCCATACACACACACACACCTGGAAATAAATTCATACATTTTTGTCAGATGTAAAAATTGTAATTGTACATTGTTATACATTTGTAAAATAATAGTATTGCCATCAAAAGCCCTTTCTCAGTGTTGTTTTTGTTGTTTGATAGAAGGAACCAATGTTCAGATGTTTGAGGTGTCACTAAAGCAAAAAACATGAGCCTCAAAGTCTCTGTTCTGCTGGACACGTTTCTTTTCACTAAAACCTGTTTTCTCAGCTTTTTGGTCAGAAACTGGCGTTTTGTGTGAAACTTGCCTCTATTCAACTGCTGATTACAGAAGAACGAAACAAGCTGCTAACAAATTTTTTTACTGATGAAAGTAGAAAGTCTACTCTTTCAGAATCTGGTTTCAGATTTTACATGGTCATAGTACAAAATATTCTGTGGGTCTTGAAATATCAGTCAAAATGCTTGAAAATGGCTGGCAGTGAGGGGGGTATGAATTCTGAAAATGGCTGGCAGCCAATGAGTTAATCTTTTTAAAGTGTAACACACCTTATAAAATTTATCAACATATTTGTCTAGGCTACATTGGGAATTATTTTTAGCCATAGATTAATATACATTTGATGCATCAGTGAATATTCACGACTAGCATTAACTGGTATCAATGCAACATTTAGTAATGCTACTAGCTCAATGAGATTTCCCAAAGATGTATAGGTCAGGTAGGTCGGTTTTTAATTTCATTTAAAAAATTATGTAACATTTCAAGTAACAACCGATTCTTTGTCACTCTAGTAGAATAACTTTAGAGACAGTGGTGTAAATCTCACTGACTTTATAGACACTCTCCCCCTGGCATCATTGTTGTTTTATTCAATACTTGATTTGGTAGGAGATAACCTGAAGGGAAAAACACTTTGTAAGTCTAATTTTGGATGACATTCATCAACCATTTTAATGATTTTATTAAAATTTGACTAATGATTTTCAGTGTGCAGTTATTATTTCTTGGTGACCACTAAAATTGCAGTTATGGCCTTTCTCATTCAATTAGACAGGGATCTGGTCTTGTTAATCCAAAATAATAGCCCTGAGGCATTACTAAGATGACTACTGAGTCACAAGATTTGTTCTAAAGAGACTTTGTTGTGATCATGTTAAAGTTAGCATGGATCTAAAGCACTGCTGTGCGTAATTACAGCCTTTCACTGTGGATTACAGACTCCTTTACTTGTTGTCTTAGCAGCGTTGCAAACCTGGTTTCACTCCCAACTGTTGCATTGTCAAGATCTCTGAATATAACATGTGAACACACTGTGTACCCTTTAGCGGCATTTTTCATTGCACAGAGTAGTCCGACGGACCTAGAAAAATAGTCCGAAACAGATGGCATCAGTCCAAGTAGTCCACTAGTCAGATGCTCTTAGTTTGTGACATCACTGCTTTTCCGATTTGCTTTGTGCCATTTTGTCAGTGTTGTGAAAGGATGTATTTTAACCCAAACCATGATCTTTGTCTAAACCTAATTAAGTAGTTTGGGTTGTTAACTTGACCAAAGACTGATAGAAGATAAAACAAAACTAAGTTAAAAAAAAAAAAAAAGGTCCAGCACAAGACGTAAACTTTGGTCCTCTGGGAGACAGTCCTACAGTTTAAACCTCCTCCACCTCTTCAACCTCTTTATCAGGGTCATTTAAAGTGGACAAGTTCCTATATGTCCATTAGCATCAAATATTGACACAGGTGGCATTGACACCAAAGGACACCATGTATGTGTCTCTGTTTAACACCCTGAGAATGAGAACAGCTTTGAGTTGCATGACCAACCACACAATGCAACATTTGCTTATATTATCAATGTCTCTGTCCTGAGGTTCTTGCAACATAGACTCATCATCCATTTGAACATACATTACAGTATATCAGTTCCTGGTGCAACTTTTTGTGAGTAACCTAGTTTTACTTGCTACTTTTCACAAAGTTGTGCTGGTATGGTCTAATGAGAAGTGCAAGCTGTAACTTCACAACCAGCTTTGTAAAGTTACAGCACTGTAAAGAGCACAGAGACCTTCGATGAGGCACTGAACCATAATGAACTGAAACACCCTCATGCATTTCTAATGCTGAAACGGGGCTCACTTATGTGTTTTTAATCACGCTAGACCTTTCTCCTGAAATACACTTTGACATCTCATAGCTGGAAAACACCAGCGTAATAAATAGCCAATGATGGGTAGTAATGCGTTACATTTACTCTGTTACATGTACTTGAGTATTTGTTTTGATAAATTGTGCTTTTTAGAGTAGTTACTTTGCAGAATACTTTTACTTGAGTAAATTTGTGAGAAAATACATGTACTTTTACTACGTTACTTTGGATTACATGCTTGTTGTTACATTAATTTATCTATAATTAAATTCAGACTCCGAACTGCAGCTCTGCAGCTCTCGGCTGACAGACATCATTAACCAATCACAGCACAGCACTGCAGGAGAGGTGTGGCCCCGCCCCTCCACGGCCCACATTCACCTCACTGTAGTTCAAGAACATGGCAGAAGATGAAAAGCTGGAGTCTACCTCAGAAGATGTGCAGGCACGTCCCTGGACCCACATTCACACCCTGTCTGCCTTTCAGACAGTCAGATAATGCGCTGCCGACTTTGTCAGCCCAAAACATGGAAACCTCGACTTTCAAGAATACCACATCAAATCTGAGAAAACATGTGATGCTAAGTAGGCTGAAATGTTCCTTATGATAGCAACGCTAAGTAGCTAATATGGAGTGAGTTAACCTACTGTATATATGAAGCAGGTCAACACAGTGAGGAAGGCTCCTTCTACTGCACAGCCCACCTCTGTTGGTGGCCGACCTGCCTGTTGCTGGGTTAACTATGTAGCGCCTTTTAGCGGGTGTAGTGGGTCCATTGTTAATGCAACATACAGGGGATACATATATCATATGAAACTAGAGAACCTAAGGAACAAACACATACCAAGCATATTAAGCTGGCTTATCAGCAAGGGCATGAAATAAAGCTCCAAAGTTGGGTTAAATTTTAGAAAACAGTTCTAAAACAATATCTTTGTTTTGATGTTAGTGAGGATGTTTCAGAAGAAGTGGATTCAAGCACACAGCTTAGCAAAGCATACAGGTTGGGAAGGTCCAGCTATCTGAATATGAGGCTTGTCTTTATTATGATGATTCTATTTTTATGCAGACTATGAAATGATGTATTATTGATATGGATTGATGTGAACATACACAAGTGGACAAACTTGATGTTTAAGGGTTCAGTCAATGATAACTCTGTGTTCAGAGGTTAAAATTGTTGTTATTTTGCTACTGGTTTCAAAAGTTGGTGTTTTGAAAACAAGCCAAAAACTGGAGAACAGTTCTTATGATAAGCTACCGAATAATTTCTTGTGGCTAAATTTAGTGGAAGTGCATTGTTACTGAATGTATCCAAGCCTCTCCTTCAGGGAGGGATGGTTTGTTTTTGAAGTAATGAACTGCTTCTGAAGTTACTCACTACTGGAGTAGTTTTTTATTAGATACTTTTATACTGATACTCAAGTACTTATTTTTATGAGTCCTTTTGCTTCTACTTGAGTCATTATATTATAAAGTAACAGTACTTTTACTTGAGTACCATTGCTACCCACCACTGGAAAAAACATCAATGATTCAGATTTGCCAATTCCAGGGCTCTGTTCTGTGGCTGATGGCTGACAAGTATACCCTGCTACAGTTTCACCTTTGTTTTTCTTGCAATGACAAGTGACAATTTTTGGACAACAATGAAGCACTAAGGCACAGAGGAATAAAATAAATCCGACTTTAGATAGACAGCAGTAAAGTACTAAACATGTGTAGGACGTGTTCATTGATTTTGATCTAATGATGGGTTTGGTTAACAGTAAAACAATAAGAAAAATAGAATACTGCCAGCCCTATCCTCTAAAGGCTCTGCACACTCTCCACAAAGGTGTAATTCATTCTGACTGATGAGAACTGGACAGGCTGGAGCGATGCTGGGGGTTAAAGGGTGCCAGGTTCACGGTGTATTGGAGTAACCATATTACCAGTCTGTGACTTGTGAAGATCTCTCGCCAAATTCCAGTGCAACTGGGGAGAGTTTTAAACGCTTTTTCTATAAGCTTTTTGGTGCTTAATAATACAGAAGTGTCTAAAAAAACACCAGCCTCATGTCAGTGTAGTCATGGCCGAGTCTTATGAGTAATAATATAAAAATAATAAACACTTCCACCTTCAACACGTTGGTGAAGGTGGACTGTGACTTTGTCTGGCCTTTGAGGAGTTTGCAAATATATCTTGAGCATAAAGTTTGAACAAAACATTATTCATCGGGGTAAAATGTGTTTTCTCCCTGCAACTGCTATGGATGGTGTTAGCAACATCATCCAAGCGCTTCATGTTTCCTTACAGCGTTGGCACAGTAACACCAGACCAAGTGCAATGAAATGTAATTTCCACTGAGGTGTTGTGACCCACACTGTGTTTGAACATAACCTGCTCCAGTATTTTTGCAAACATCTGAGCCTCATATGAGTTTGATCAGACTGCTGAGAGATAAGCTGGGGAATGTGAGACCGCTGAAGGTCAGATATTGGAGCCTGGTCCTGGGTTTGTTCCGTATTGTGCAGGTCCCACATGTCCTCATCCTCCACAGCCTGCTCCACAAACAGATCATTGACTCTATGTACACCAAGGGAATCATCTTGCACTTTACCAACAGTGTATCAATTATCAGGTAAATTCAATTTAGCCATATTGTCTCTGTTTCATGTTGCAGATTACGTGAATGTTTTTAATAATGCCAGCAGTAGCAGCACACCAGGTGGGAATCCTGATATTGCTTGTATAATTATATTTTATTGTGGCTTAATAATTTTTTTATTGTTTCTAGTTCAGGGATCCCCAGCCTCTGCAGGCGCCACAGTTAAGATAAACAATCAATATTAGCAAAAGAGCTGTAAATAAATTATTAACCTTTTGTTGTGAGTGCCTTGGTATTGTTGTAGCAAATCTGTACAGAGGCAGAGCTTTCTTCAGGCAGGAATAATTTCATCTATTGCTCTATATCTCCACAGACCAACAATTTATTAAGTAACACTTAACGCCAACCTGGTGACGAAGGCAAGCATCGCCTCACATGTGAGCCTCAGTTGTGAGTTTTAAAGGCACAGCCACAAAGGGGGTTTTGGTTAAATGTATTTAAACCAGTAGCTGAGTTGGAGATTAATAGAGCAACACATGGAATTGCAAAATATCACCATACTTTATCCCACAAAATATCTGAAAATTGATTGAAATTATGATGACTAATCTTGTCCTTAACTCATTGGCTGCCAGCCATTTTCAGAATTCATACCCCCCTCACTGCCAGCCATTTTTGAGCATTTTGACTGATTTTTCAAGACCCACAGAATATTTTGTACTATGACCATGTAAAATCTGAAACCCGTTTCTGAAAGAATAGACTTTCTACTTTCATCAGAAAAAAAAAATTGTATCCAGCTTGTTTCGTTTTTCCATAACCAGGAGTTGAATAGAGGCAGATTTCACTCAAAACGCCGGTTTCTGATCAAAAAGCTGAGAAAACAGACTTTTAGTGAAAAGAAACGTGTCAAGCAGAACAGAGACTTTGAGGCTAATTGCTTTGACTGTCGTCGTAATTTGGTGATTTTTGTCTTGTACCTGCGCTCTCTGCATGCTTTGGTCTGTATGCAAATTGATGTGTGCCACAGCCAGGCGGTGACTGGGGGAGTTTCCCGGTTCAGGTCCCTGATTGGTGGCAGCCGAGGAGCGCACCTGATATAAAACAGGCCAAGATGGCGGTGGCTGGCGGGCAGTGGCATTCCTCATCTCCCTCCTTTCCCAACCGGCAACATGTTGCTTTGTTTAATCCTTTGTGTTAACTTCTGTTGAGTCGTAGGGGTGGACTGCCAGTTTGGTTCACCTCATTTTCTCCTGTTTGTTTAGTTAGGGAGGTAAGTCTTTTGTCATTGGGTTCAATTACAATTTTTACATCTGACAAAAATGTATGAACTTATTTACAGGTATGTATGGATGTGTATCTTGTGGGGTTTGGGTCTTGCCCACGACCTCTGCTGGATGCCGACCTGTAAATTATAGAAATACATATAATTACCATAAAATACACATGTTTGCTGCAGTGTGATGTGGAGAAAGATGCTTTTTTTAACCTTACTTCTTAGCACTGCCAACAGGAGTGGGATCTCTGCTGAATATATGATCTGTAAATTGAACATTGCTTTACATCAGTACTGGCAACAGATCTTACAGTAGCCTATATGATGTAGTGGGACTGAAAGGCATTGATGTGGCGTGGACTGAAAGAGGGCGGAAGGAGGGATCACATTGATGTCGGGACCGATTATCTCTCAAACCACACTCAAAAGGATTGCAATAAAAGTTAGCTAGCGAGTTAGCGAATCAAATCAATCTCTATTTATAAAGCAGGTTAGTTCTTGCCTCCTTCATGTCTTCTGGAGAATCTTGGAACGAGGCTCTGCTGCTCCCAGTTGACCCAGACAGATGCTGATCATCTGAAGAATCTGGATCAGGTTCTGAATTCATCCGATCCAGATTCGTCTGAGCTGGACTGTGGAGAAATGCGGCATCGTGAAACGCGCCGACTGTCACCGCTTGGCCCGGGTTGATGATCGTCTTCTCTCACGATCGCGACACTCTCAATAGTCAGCTTAGTGCCACACATGCTCTGCTCCAGTGTGAGCTGCTTGAACTTAACCATCTTCTCTCGTTGCTCCATTTTCTCCCTCGTCAACTCTCGACCTCTTCTCGGCTATATGCCATTATCGCGGCTCATCTCTCATCCAGATCGTTGCACTGGTGCCACCTACAGGGCTCCAGATGGTCACTACACTACAGTACAAGTCTGAAATTTATGGGAGAGTGTCCCCTACCGCCTCCCGTTGAAAAACATAATTGATGTAAAAATACGTCAATGGCAGTGAGGAGTTTGATTTGAAATAACGTATATTTATGTCAATGGCAGTCAATGAGTTTAACTATGAGGTGCACAAAAATATTAGAAATGAGAGGGAGACCAAGGACAAGAACATTCAAAGGAGTCTAGTCAATAAAAGTAAGTGAGAACAGTAAGAACTGGTAGGTATGTATGACCTTTAAAGGAAAATCTTGTTTTAGCTGCTCTGTAGAGGTTGAACCTCTCGCTTTGCGTGCAGTTAGGCTGCAAGCCACAGGGAAGTCCGGGGGAACTTGGCTTCTTTTAATAAGGCATGAGCTCCCCTGAAAACATGGTTTGTGAAATTTTGAAGGGGTCTCTTAAAATATTAACAATATGCTATTATTTTCTAAGCACTTCTATGTTTCTGTATTTTCATATGGCATCAGACTATGCTGATTTTCACCCATGTGATTATGGTTATATGATTTCCATTGTATTGCCATTGTCTGAGGTGCTTGGGTCCTTGGGTAGCTCCATGTGCTCACTGACATCACAGAAGGTCAGTGTGTTTCCCTGCTCCCATTCAGGTTTTTTTTCCAACAGGCATGTGTTCGTTACGTTAGTGATAGAGGGTAAAATATAATATACTGTATGTATATGTGATATATCTCTCCCACAGGTGTCAGTGATGCAGGGAGACTGCACCAGACAAGTTCCCAGATCCATTTTTTAAAGGAATTATTTTGTGAATGATTCCCTGATTTTTCAGCAATTTTAGAGCCTTTCTATGGAGTCTCCCCATGATACCTTTTTCGTTTTATGAGACGTTGTATAAGGGAAAATAAAGGAGAGTACTTCAATTTGCAATCTGTTGTTGTGCTTCAACATATTTTGATGAGAAGTATTTTTATCGGGTCAAATATACCCACTTTTACTGATGGTGTAATTAATTGTGATGTTAGTGTTCTAGGGTTAAAACAATAATGAATACAGGTGAACTTCAATTAGGAAGCCAACAGTCAGTGTGGGTCAAAAGCTAGAACAGAATGCTTTATTAAAAATACGGCCACTAACATCAGTTCTATGGAAGAGGTTAAAAAGTTGAACCATTTTGCTGCAGGGGAGTGGTGCACCAATTAGCACACTGATGCACTGGGAGCATGCTATCAGTGGATGACCAAAATTACATAAGTAAGTCCATTTTATCACCAAAGCTATCGCAAATGCCACAGCAAACCTTAAATGATATCACTTAAAATCAGCAAGTGAACTCCCACTGCACCAGCTGCAGCACGAAAACATGGAACTCTGCAGGTTAGTTCTCTAATCCACTGAGTGCATGATATGGAACACTAACAAATAAACAGTGTGAAGTAAATGGCAACCAGCATTGTGCCTGTGAATTTGTTACAGCACCAATTAATCTCAGTTTATTCACAGGTTAATCTTAAAGAGATGTTTTCGTACCTTCCCACGGCTACTACTCCTGGACTTCTGTGACACTTTACGAATAGAAAAAAACCTAAACATAACAACTAAACCAAAAAATTATTAGCAGACTCACATTTTCTTATTCAATCATCAATTTGGAATTTTAAAAAAATGAAACAAGTTCCATATTTACATAACATCCAATGCCTCAGGGAGAATTTTCAGCTCTTTGTTACCCTGACAATCAAGTCAGCCTAATTAAAACACAGGGTTTGTTTGTGCAAGTGATCTCAGGAGTAGGAATGAAGCTGACACTCCTGTGCTTCATGTTCCTCCTGAGGCGCTCTCACCTTGATTGTGCTGGTGTCCCCCTTCTGCATTCATCATCATGGATTAGGCGTAAAATTAGGCTATTATTGAAGCATGCTTCATGCGTGATGGTGATTAATGATTGACTCACATTAACAAAGATACTGGCATGCATGCTGTTCTTTCCACCACTAGTGAAGCTCGACAGTGCCATATCAGAAACTTTGCTAACATTAACTCAAGGATCAGAAAAACTTTATTGATGACATTAAAACATAACAGAAGAACAGACCTGCTGTGATGCTGAAAGCAAGCAGCAGCAGCCAGACTTCACCTGCTTTAATATTAGTTGTAGGAATAATGACAAGTAACAGCAAAATCATGTGCTTTATAAATGTAGACTTGTTGCACTGATGTAGAAGTGTACTCCAAATCAGAGCCGGCCATACCCAGTGTGGCACCCTAGGTGAGATCTTATGTGGCGCCCCCCTCTATCAGCAATTTACATACGCTTACAAAAGAAATTGAATGGCACTGTTATGTAGTCATATTAACTGAGCATTGCTTTCCATTTGAATCAATGTGAGCTTTTCCATTTTAAGAGTTAATGGTAATAACTAGTTTTAATGTAATTATATTGAAGGTGGATTTTTTCCCGATTTTGTGGCGCCCCCTGGAGGCCATGCTGCCCTTGGCATTTACTTATATTGCCTCATGGACCGGCCGACTCAGCTCCAAGGTGTGCTGTGACATCACCGCTTGGATTTGCTTTAAGGTGTAATAGAGGTTCTGCTGAGGTACACAGGCAGATTCTGATCATGGCTTTGCTATGTAAGGAAAAGGACACAGGACTAATCTGCCACAAACCTGGGGTAAATTAAGACTTTTGGCTGACCGGACACCCCAGCAGTAAATATTTGACTTCTGAAATCATACAACAGCTACAGAGAAATTTTATTGGGAGTGAAGAGTGTAGCTTCCAACATGGAGAAAGGTTCAATACTTCTGCCAGGTCTTCAGAGGGCTGTACTATGAAGCAAGATTAGTGGGTTAGCGATGTCTGTTGAGCTGAAAACGTTTCAGTATCACAAAGGTGGCTGTCTTTTTACTTAGCTCGATCACCATGGTAACATACGCTGTGGAGCTAACCAGGTCGGGAGCAGGTTATGTTCAGAGTATAGGATTTAAATAAGCTGGAAGAATAATATGTGTAAACAAAACGTTTCCTGACGATTATTTATGAGCAATACAAATTCTCAGATGAGGGAAAATGTTTTTTCTGCATCTTGGCTTGTATATCACTAAAACAAGTTGTGCAGTTCGGTGTAGTTACAGCATCGCAAACTGTATGCACCGCGTTGCCATGGGAACCACAAATGTATTTATTTGGTGATGCAGAAATCGTATAAATATGTTTTTATGTTTGATCCTGATTTGCTGTCAAATTTCCACTGCTGGTACTGCAGGCTCATAGAGCACAGATTAGAACACTGATTATTCTACTGGTATTTATTACAGAGAATATTCAGTCAGTGAAATAATTTCACTTTGATTTGATCACAATTTATATCTTGCATTATGGGACAGTGTCAGGCTTAAAAGTAAAATATCATGTTTAATTAAATATGTGAAGTTTAAAGTTTAATAGTTTTAGTGTGCTGTAGCTGTCAGAAATAAGCAGCTGCAATGATCGATAAAATAAATACATTATAAACGTTTAACAGTTTTCTACCAGCACTCCTGTTTTGCATCATTAGCTGTAGCAGGGCTTTATACGTCATACATGTTTATATTCCTCACCGTTTCCCATTAACACAACCTGTTGACTGAGGCCGCTGCACATGATCGGTTTATATTGTGAGGGAGAAGCATCAAATGACAAGTCACATTTTATGTGAACGAGTACAGTTTTAAGTGGAAAGCCTGAGTTAACAAAGAAAGTTGGTACCCCCTTCGTGATACCCCTTAAGTCTGACTGCAGTTTTAGATTTTGTCGAGCCGGCTTACACAGAGAAAGCGCTCCCAAGGTAGCCAACTACAGTTTGAAGACGGAATTACAGCTGGCACAAGCCAGTAGCAACCTACAGAAGCCCCGACATAATTTTTTCGCTCCGTTTTCTTGAGAAAAGACAATCTTGTTGTTATCATGAAATAACAAAATCTGTTATGTCGTGATAACCACAAAATTATCTCATTGTAACGAGAAAAAAAATTGTTTTATCATTATAACAAGTTAATTTTCCAGTGTGGTACAAAGTGAAACCAACCCTCCAGACCGCTGTTAAGGACTATAACTTGTATCCGCAGACTTGCAAAAGTACAAACAAACTCATGAACCGGCTTAACCTGTTAACAGTTTTTTAATAAAACTATTAACAGGCTTATAACTCGTTATAACTTATAACAAGATAATTTTGCCGTTATCACAACATAATGGATTTTGTTATCTCGTGATAACAACAAAATTATCTCATTATAACGAGTAAACGGAGGAGAATTATCTCGTTTTCTCAAGAAAACGGTGCGGAAAAAAATAAGTTGGACCATGGCCGCTTAGGGCTTCCGTAGCAACCAGACCAAATCTTATGAAACAAGATATATTTTTAGACGGAGCAGGAAACTAACCAGGACTTGGTACAACCAAGCTAAGAAAGCAAGGGCTGAACAGAAGTTAACAAAGGCGCTTATGACGCCACACAACCTATCGCCGAACTGGCGAACTATACAGAGGCAGATGAGGTAAGCAGAAAGGACCTTGGCAGGGGTGGTCACGGATGGGTTATTCAATGGGCCAGGCTTATATGGAGAGGTTGATGAGTTTCAGGAATGGCCACACCCAGCTGCAGGTGTGTACTTTCAGGTGGTTGTCCAATGGAATGCAACTGCCCACATTCCACCAGCAACACCTCACTCACAGCCACCTGAGGAAGAAGGGAAAGGAGGGAGAGAGAACAGGGAAAGACTGCCACTACACGGAGCTGGAGGTGGAGGTGGAGGTGGCATGGTTAGGGTTAGTGACAGTAGTACAGCCCTCAGGCATAATCAGGATAGTTACCTTTTGCAAACAAAAACAACTGATGGAGTTATTTCTGATGTATTTTTCCAACAGATTACTGCACTCCCTAAAACATTTACAGTTGCCTGGCCCAGTATGCAACAGTGTTTCCTAGAAATTAAAATTAATGAGTGAAGAAGTAGGTGGTTGGGGTGGATCGTGGGTGTGTAAAACCAAGACCAGTGTTTGTATCCAGAGTCCCACCTGTGGCTTAAGCAACAAAACATTCAAGATTGTGGTTTTCATTCAGTTTACATAAAACAATCACATCTCCCAAAAGAATGCTCCCTTACAACTAAACTGCATTCTTAATTATGTTTTGAAAGACACATATTTTCTTCTGGTAAGGTAACAGTATGACATATTCAGAAATGCCACCACTTTGAAACAGTCAGTCTGTGTTAGGAAGTAAGACGTGGTGGAGGGGAAAGGTACTGGACTTCAATCCAGGTGATGGGGGCTGGTGGGTATATTATTTTTACAGCCTTGCAACATGTTTGAAACTTCTCCTCCATGTTCCCATTCCATTTAATGTATGATTTGTTGGCTGAGAATGAGCAACAGCTGGAAAGCAATGCAGTAAATAGCAAAGATACGTTAATTAAAAATGTATTTGTCATACATCTCAAATGGAGAGAAGACAGAAAATACATTTCCCTCATGTATAATGCAGCCTAGTTGTATAGGAACATTGTTTCTGGGAGACAAATTAACACGCTCGTTCTCAAGTCCCTGTGGATTTTTCTTAATGAAAGCAAATTATGATCTTTCCCTGACCTTTTTCAAAGAGTCTTTGTGGCCTAAAATGCATAACCATTAAAAGGTTGAATAATGCTGGAGTTATGTGGGTGTTAGTGGCCACTGTGCTGCAAGATTGGATATTATGGCAGGAAAAGCATTCATTGAATATACCACTGCTTTGTTCAGTTTCAAAATATTTGGTAGTATTAAATATATACAAAATATGTTCATTGATGTTCCTTCATTACATTCCGGCTTTACACTTGTTTTTCAAATCCTGCTGCTGCAGTTCAGTTGTATACACAAGTAACGTCTAGGAGACAGGTTTAATTAGGAGCCTTGGCTTTCTTTTGTTGTCTGATTGTTGTCATAGAAGCCCAGTCCAGACTAAATGCAAACTAATAACTGAGGAGTAGAATGGCCAACTGCCTAATATATAATACAATTAAGATTGTTTCATAAGAGGCTCATTGTTTAAGTTAGCATTTACCAACATCACAGTTTACCTTCATGTGTTTTGCTTTAATGCGACTATATGGTGTTTGGTCATACTGTAGTTTCCAGAAAGAAAATCCTGCCAGTGTTTGACGGTGACATTTTTATAATGTTTGTGCCTTCTATAAAACATATTAGTCACCGTTGTACATGACCATCATTTTTGGAAGACAGGTTGACCTTGGCTGTGTACTTACCGTGGAACTAAAACTATTACACACAGTAATCCCACTGCTGCTCTCCAGTCAAGTATAGTTAAAATAGTTGTGTACCGTTCTTTCAGCTCTCACCATCCATGAAAACAAAGGGCTGCCCACTTTGTTTTATCTGCCTGACTGAATGTACTTACACTGGTTCTCCCAATCATTTTAAATCAAAAGCTACAAGAGGTAGCAGCCCTGTCACGAGTGCCCAGTCCAGAACAGGGTGTTATGAAAGTGGTCAGCAGAGACAGAGGCTGTTTCATGAAGTTCTAAGTTCAAAAAAATCTGATTTGCTGTAAAGTGCAGTCCTCTTCCACTGAGCGCCTCCCCAGTGCTGTGTTTAATACTGAGAATGTTACTGAACATTGGAACAGATGGTCACAGATCCATAAGTGAAATTTTGTAGCATGTTTTGACACAGTTTCACTTGATTTTGCACAGTAGTAGGTTTTTCTTTGTAGACAGTGATTGTGGATTTTATCAGCAGAGATTATGAATGAATCAAGCAGATTTTACGAGCAATGCTGATACTAAAGCTGTGACTTTGAAAGCTCTGTCACCAGCTGATTTTTCAAATGGTTACAGATGATTCTATTAAAACAGCCACTCTGTAAAGGCGGTCACAAATCGTAGCTGGACTTTATGAGTTGTATGAGCCTAGACTTAAGCTGCATATTAGCAATAAAAATTGAGAATTCCCACAGTTCGGCACTTCGAAGGTTTGAAAAGAAAGTGGTACCCAAAACACACTGCAGGGTATTGCAAGTTAGCCCTAGTGATCCAGCGACAACCACAACATTAAAACCACTGACAGGTGAGATGAATAAGATCCTGTTACAATGCAGCGTTCTGCTGGGAAATCTTGGGAAACCATCTACACATTGCTGCAACCTAATGTTCTCCAGCAGGACAATCTGTTCCACCTTACTGCAAAAAAACTGCTCAGGAATGGCTAGGGTACCACACCAAAAAAGGTGCCGACCAGCACCAGGGACCGTCTGCAAATTTCAAAACCGCTGCAACGGCGAAGAGAGACACGACGCAAATATTCAATAACTTCACTCTACTGTACTGTAGTGTCACCAAAATCACTGCAGCCATCAACTGGCTCCTGCTGGTCATACTAGACCCGAACCAGACTACTTGATTCATTAATTGATTCATTTAAACCATAATGTTGGACTGCTTATAATATTCTCTAAGTTAAAGCCTGTACAGACAATACTTGGATGTAAAAAACATGAAAATATGATCAGCAGGACCCTTTTGAGGGTGAGACAGAGATTATTTTTTTCTACAATGTATAGGAGTGAAGTTTTTGAATTCTAATTATAATAAAAATTCCTTAAAATTATATTTTAAAAAAATAATATCAAACCAAGAGTTTTAGTATGACCACAAGATAACGGATTTTGTTTTCTCCTTATAACGACAAAATTATGTCGTTATAACCAGAAAACGAAGGAGAATTATCTCGTTTTCTTGAGAAAACGGAGCGAAAAAAATTAAGTTGGACCATGGCCGCTTAGGGCTTCCATAGGAAACAGCCTGGATCAAAGAGGAAGGGTGCCACAACCCAGGCAAAAAGACTCTTTCTATTACTGTGATCCCTCGTCTATTGCAGGGGTTAGGTTCCAGAACCCCCACCCCCACCCCCACCCCCACCCTACGATAGACGAAATAAGGGAAGTAGTGACCTTATATTCATTTATGTTACACGAGGGGGAAGGGGGTGTGTGTGTGTGTCAGAAAACCCAAATGCGGATACAGAGCAACAAACAGACTGGCGGACTGTACAACTGGTGATTTATTTAACAATGAAATGAAACTGAAGCCGACAAAGCATACAGAAAGTAATCTCTGGAGGAAACTGAAACCAAACCCAATACAAGAAAAATGCAAAACCAACAAAACCTTACAAAAACTCAAAATGAACCACAACAGGGGAAACAAGGAAAAGCACAAAATACAACACAGACTAAGTGAATGTCAGAAAAACTCAAAATACTCAAATTACAGACACTGCAAATAACTAAATTCACTCAACAGTGATGTGGAAAATAAACTAAACTCAAAACACACCAAACACTACTAAGGCAAACTTACAAAAAATATACATGACATCACTAAGGGGAAAAGACAGAAATACACAAAAACGCAGACAGGGCGAATACCAAACAAAGCCACAGAAACACTATTCAAACCAAATACAAAGAACGTAACTGGCTGACTGGGGCAGGATCCAGAAGGTGAGTGTGTCGCTGAGGCTCAGGGAAGGCAGGGACAGACAGGGAACCAGGACTGAATAGTTTATGGTCTGGCAGAGAATGACTGAATGAACCAGGTTTTTAATGGAGGGAGGTGATTAATGAGTACAGGTGAGCTGCCGCCTGCAGCTGATTCAAATCCCGCAATCAAGCTGCAGGCAGAGCTGGGATGAATCTGGGGGAGAGAGTGAGGGCAATCAGCCCAGGAGTGAGAGAGAGGGAGAGGGAGAAAGAAAGAAAGCTAGGGTGATGAGGGAGACAGGCAGGCTGAAGCAGGGATCATGACAATTTTATCATTTATGTATATTTTAAGGCTTTACAAACCCTCCCCACACTGTTATTAACCTTTCCCACACTCTTATAAACACTTCCTCTGCTCTTAAACCCTTTCTACTCTCTTAAACCTTCCATCAAGAGATGCTTCTACAGCCGTGTCCGATAATGGAACTAGCGATGCAGCGATCCACTTGAAACGCCCACTTCAAAAAAACTTTGCCGTATTTTAAACACACCGACACCAAGGACGACCAGCTGCCTACTGGGAAACGGATAATGATGTTACGGTAATCCTGCAGACTGTCATCAGTTCTCTGATGGTAATTTCCAGTACACACTCACCGTGTGGGACCAAAGGTTCTGCCTGGCTTCCATCACCGCCAATCAATCAGCAACCGACTAGCTGAAATGGAAGCAGCTGTAGCTGCGTTTTCCATATGTCCATTTACTCATCTGCAGTACGCTATGTATTTTATATATAATTTAAAAATCTGCGATACAGTGAGACTGTGAAAAGTGAACCGCAATATGGCGAGGGACTATTGTAATAACAATAATAGACACTTCTAGACACTCAAAGACGCTTCACATTGCATTATTCATTCAATCCATACTCGATGGTGGTAAGCTACGTATGTAGCCACAGCTCCCCTGGGGTAGACTGACGGAGACAAGGCTGCCAGTCTGCTCCATCTCCGACCACCACCAACCACTCACTCTCACACTGCATTCACCCAGGCTTCCTGGGGTTCCCTCACGGTCTCCCATCCAGGTACTGACCAGGCCCAACCTCACTTAGCTTCCGAGATCTGACAGGATCAGGCATCCACAAGGTGGTATGACTTTCATCTTTTTGACCCAACAACACTTGAAAATCTAAAAACACAGTTTGCAACAAGACATCATGAAGACTTGTTAGTGGTTCGATGCTACTAAAGCATGCTAAATAGATGTACAGCATTGGAGTATTTTCTGGAGGAAGCTTGGAAAGAGTTTACAGCTTGTGGCTCCATCTTTCAATCCATGATCCACTTCTTCTTTTCTATGTCCATGGCTCAAAGCAGAACAACAACAAAGTGAAAGCTTTAAAATCAATGAGAAGTTCAGGCATAGTTTTCAATGCTACTTGTTTGAGAACAATGATGTTCAGAGCAACTTTGAAATAATAGATATTAATCCAAGGTTTCATGCTCAGTGACTTTCTTATTATTTCTTCTGTTTAAATATAAATTCAAGGAAGTAAAATAAATCCAATATGGAGGTAAAATAACACGCTTATAAATACAAAGACACATTTTCACACTGTAACAAGAAGTAGTACATTTTAGGCTCTGACATATCTGATATGCTGATATGTTCCTGTTGCTGCAACATATCAGCTACAGGAAAACTTTGAGGTTTTGACATTTTATAGTTGTTCACATGTAATTTTCAGCTACCAGTCAATGACAGCTCAGTCAACCTGCCACAATTGTGACAGATAAAGTAAAATATTAAAATACAGATATAATAAAATATACCAATTCCAGTTTGATCATTCAGATGTAGTGAAGGTTGCCTGCCCCGCAGTATCTCATTTTCTTCATATCCACAAATTGAAATTTAAAGCCATTCCATACACAGCTTTCTGCTGGTCACACTGATTACAGAACCTCACTTCTGTGTCAGATGAGAGTGAAAACATAATTGAATGCAGAATATGTTGAACGCAGAATCAGGTCAAGAACTTCCTGACAAAACACCCTGAGCTTCGCTTGATGGAGGGGAAGCTTGCCAGAGATATTCCCAACATCAGCAGCAGAGTTGCTGACATTTCTGACAGAAAAGCAAAGATTATGAACAGAAAGTCATGTGGGTGGCTTTATGAAAGTGTTGATTTGCAGTTATTGTTCAAGTGAGCCAGGCTGCTATATAAATGCTGAATGGTGGACAAAACCGTGTGTGTTTTTTCTTAAGTAATGTGCAGTGAAAAGGTGAGAGGAGCTGCTTTTTATTGTCTTCGGATAATTATGAAACAAGAACATTATAGATGTCACACTTTATTCAGTCTCTGAATGTGCTATTATGGAGGAGACAAACATCAAATGTCAGATGGCAGATATCTCTTTAACCATTACCTGACAGAGCATTGCATCTCCTGGTTAATCATGCAGTCACTGAAGTCCCTTTCAGACACGCACTCCTTTTCATTCACAGCCTCTGACTGTGTTAGCTTCATGTCTCAATGAGCACCCGCTCACTTTTCCACAAAAGTTGCTCAGTCAGACCTGCAACATTTTCATATCACTTTGAACACAGCACAAGTCTGAGCTGACATTAATGGGCAGACACGCACAAAATGACAATGTACTGACGAAGGACATTGTTCTGTAAAGTAGGCCGCATAATAGTCTCACAAAAAAACATAACTGTGTGTGATAACGCTCCGAACAGCAGCAACATGAGGTAAAATTCACTTGAAAGACATGAAAGAAAACTCTTCAAGCATTACACATCACTCCATGTACCGTCTAAACCATGTCACACGTGTCCTGTGGCTCTCTCCATCCCTGTGGTGGGTCTGTCTGCATGGAGCTGTGAGAATCATTCGTGTAAGAGTGACTTGTTTCTGAATGACAGACTGATAACTGACTGAATAAGCAGCAGTGGAAAGTAGGGGGCTCAGTGAAGTCAGAACTCATGTAGAGCAGGGCTGAATTTACCCATTCAAATGATGCTGGGCAAAAAGAAAACAATGGTCCCCCCGTGTCCCTCTTTCATCATATAAAAAATAACGAGTTTATGGTGAATTGATTAAGCACAAATGTATCCAGTGAAATGCACCACAGCGCAATATAGACTCAAATAATAAAGCCCTTAAGGATACATAAAGGTTTCCCTACTTAAATCCTTGATAAGGATTGATATTGGTAAGAATTTGAAACATTAAATAACAACTGAGCCAAAAGCCTGTTTGGGAAACACATCCACGCTTTCCTGTTATTCATGCAGTCCTGATGATGGATATATTTGTAACTCCCTTTTAATGTCACTCTCGAGGCAGTTGTTCTTTTAATTTTCTACCTGAAACATCCCCATACTCTGTCAGTAACAGCTCCACCACTCCGAGGCCGACATGAACATTGAGCTGCATTGTTCAAAAAATATTTTCATTTTAGTCTCATCAAAACTAAGTTACAGCTAAAAAACACAGTCTTAATAAGTAGGTGGCACTAATGTTATTGAACCTGTTCTCAAAAATGTCTCACAACAAATTAAAAACTTTACAAATCTGAAGTGACAGAAATGAAGCACAGCTATGGTCCATTCATTTGGTGCAGTACTAGGAGGGCTCTTCACTGAATGCGACTCAGCAACCTTCTAAAACCTTTAATAACAGATACGGCCTGTTCTCAGCACACTGACCTCCACTGTAGAAAGGGTTAAGGTCGTGCAGAATTTCAGTGTGCTTCTTTTATTCTTAAGATATGTGTTTATTTTATCGTTTAGAAGTTCCTTCAGCAGTTACCAGCCACGCCTCATGTGCTGGGGGTTGACAGCTGCAAACTCGCTCATCGAATCTTGAGAAAGATTCGTAAACTTTACTAGCACACCTCCAGGCCACAGGGACTGCCGACCTTTCACCACACGTTCTGTGAGAGCTCTGTGTCGTGCTCCAGCTACGTAACACTTACTCATAATCACAGAATACAGTCTAGAAGCATTTAACCAAGCGCTTGTTATTTCAAGCTGTTTTATTGGCTGTGGTGAAGTGTGACCTCACAGCTTTATGTCATGTTCAGTCAGTTTTGGCTATCGCTATGCTGCTGAGTTATATGTCTGAATGCAATTATGGTCTGTCAGAACTAGTTGTTAAAGGATAATTAGGGCCCGAAGCACTACAGTGCGTAGGACCCTATTGTTCTTCTAGTGTTTCTTTGGCGGTTTGGCGGTTTGTTTGTTTGTTTGGCGGTTTCTTTATTTTTCTTACGCCACTTTGAACCTCAATTTGACCCCCTAAACATGCTCAAAAACTCCCCAAATTTGGCACACACATCAGGACTGGTGAAAAATTTGATATTTTGGGGGAATTACACATATGAATTGCAAAATGACTCAATAGCGCCACCTAGAAAACTGGGCTTTAGTGGAGTTAATACGGATAGTTTCATGTAAACTCATGAAATTTGGTACACAGGTACAGTAGCCCAAGACAAAAATATTCCTGCTGTTGAAATTTCAAAAAAAGCTCAACAGCGCCCCCTACAGCACGTAGTGTGCAGGCATTGGAATTTATCGAACTCCTCCCAGGATTTTTATCCGATCTTCACCAAATTCGCTGTGTGGCATCTAGACCCCTCCAGGATGAAAAGTTATTAAAATCTTGTGGCTGCGTCACACGGTGTGGGCATGGCATGGCGGCCATTTTGAACAAAAAAGCTAAACAGCGCCAACTAGAACACGTGGTGCGCAGGCATTGGAATTTAACAAACTCCTCCCAGGATTTTTATCCGATTTTCACCAAATTCGCTGTGTGGCATCTAGACCCCTCCAGGATGAAAAGTTATTAAAATCTTGTGGCTGCGTCACACGGTGTGGGCGTGGCATGGCGGCCATTTTGAACAAAAAAGCTCAGCCGCGCCCCCTACAGCATGTGGTGCGCAGGCATTGGAATTTAACGAACTCCTCCCAGGATTTTTGGCCGATCTTCACCAAATTCGCTGTGTGGCATCTAGACCCCTCCAGGATGAAAAGTTATTAAAATCTTGTGGATACGTCACATGGTGTGGGCGTGGCATGGCGGCCATTTTGAACAAAAAATCTCAGTGGTGCCCCCTATAAAACACTGTGCGCAGGCATTGGAATTTAACGAACTCCTCCCAGGATTTTTGTCCCATCTTCACCAAATTTGCTGTGTGGCATCTAGACTCATCCAGGATGAAAAGTTATTAAAATCTCGTGGCTGCGTCACACGATGTGGGCGTGGCATGGCGGCCATTTTGAGCAAATTCGCCATGTGGAATGAAATGAGTTTTGGAGGTGAAGGGATCCATGTAAAATCATCAAATCCACAAAAATGCTCAGTAATCTCAAAACCTAACGTTCAATATACAATTCAGGAGTGGACGTGTTCAAACGGCTCCACAGCGCCCCCTACAAATATTCAAATACTCATATAAAATCACTGCTTTATCCTACAAACATGAAATTTGGTACATACATATAGTATCCCAAGACCAACAGATTTGCACGGTCAAAATTCCAATCGGCTCTACGGCGCCCCCTAGACAAGGTCGTGTGGAGAGCAGTGCGGTGAGGAGCGAGGGCCCGTCCGACGCTGCTTGCAGCTTTAATTTAGGTTTATTTCATCCTGGCTTATTTTCCATTCATGTAATCAATTAATTAGTTATTAATTAATGTGGTTGTTGTTGCTCTGTGGGTAAAGCTAACTTTGCCTCTGTTCATTGGGGGAGATGAGGAATTGTACAGGGCAGTACACATCAAAGCAAAAGGTGTGGCGTCCTTACAGCTTTCTAAAGATTTGATTTGTACCAACCATCAGACATGCGGCTTGGAGGGAGCATGAATCCAGCTTTAGAGATTGTGAATGAAAGATTTGGTGGCAGTATGGATAATTTACCAACTTGATTAACAAACTTTAGTGTCGGTTATTGAGTGCAGAAGTGTGGCTCAGTGATGTGTTTCATACTTCTTGGACAATAGCAGGGCTCAATGGGACGGAGGAATGAACTAGAATTAGGCACACAATCTTGTTTTTTTTTTTTTTTTTGGTGACGGTAAGAAACGGTTTACCCGATCCTTAATTATTTTTGCTTTATGTTAACTCTGGGGCTGCATGGTGACTCGGTTGGTAGCACCATCACCTCACAGCTGGAAGATCCTTCATTCACGTCCTGGTTAGGACACCTGGGATCTTTCTGTGTGGATTTTGCATGTTCTCCCTGTGCAGCGTGGCTTCTCACCAGGTACTTCCATGCTGAGGTAATTGATGATTCTAAATTGTCCATATGTATGAATGAGAGTGTGCTTGGTTGTCTGTCTATATGTGTAGCTCTGCGATAGACTGGCGACCTGTTCAGGGTGTCCCCTGCCTTCGCCTGAGGCGGCTGAGATAGACTCCAGCCCCCCGACAACCCTACAGAGGATTAGGCGGTGTATAGATGATGGATGTTAATGCTGTAAAATGACACATCAGAGGCTGAACATGTGTAGACAAGACGCACAAAGTGTGTAAAATGCTTTTCATGTGTAATCCAATCATATCCCTGTACCTGCTGACAAACTGGTGTGAGATAAAATGGGGTCTTATTCAGAGATCTACAGAGTCACTGCCTCAGTGGGTCAGAGCAGTTTTGCAAACTAATTAATGAATCAGATTGCCCACTTTGAACCTCAGGGCCTCGGGGCAGTTGCCTCTTCATCCAGCTGGTTATCAGTCTTTGCAGCAAGGCAGTTTCCATCATGTGACTGTTTATTTGTTTGTTTGTTTATTGGGGAGGGATTATTCACACACTCATGATTTTTAAAAAATATTTTGTTGCAGAAACGTTTAGGCTTTTTCTGTGCTCCAACTAAATCTGGAGATTCTGTAGTTTTTAATTGTTACTGCAGGACAGGACGACAATACCAAAAACAACCAAAACAAAAAGCTGTTGTTAGATCTGAGAGGATCATTCAGGGCCGGTGTTCTCTGCACTGTGTGTGTCTGAATAAGAAACTATCAGTGGCCACATATGTGTCGGTCTGTGCTTCACTTACATTTATCAGATTTTGCTGGGAATAACAGGAGATGCAGGTTGCATGGTTTGGTGAAATGAGCTCCTTGCCTCCTGTATTTTTCTGTCCCTGCTCCTGCATCCATCACGCCGGGCTGCACTTGTGACGGCTGTGTTACAGTGAGAAGTGTTTGAGTGATTAGGCCTACATGTCGCCTACCACTGGGTCTCCTCCTCTCAGCCTTTCTCTCTCTGCCATTGGTTAGCACGAGGCAGGCTCCGGGATGATGATGCCTGGAAAGGGAGGTAAACTCGGAGCGCACGTCTCTCCTGCTGCGCACACACGCACAGCAAAAGTGAAGTGAAGATGCTTCGACCCTTTCGATCAACAGTCCAGCCCGCGAGCCAGTCACTTCTTCTGCTGCTGCTTCTTCTCCTACCAGAGCGCCAAACTGTCCCCTTCCCTGGCATACAGGAGGAACTTGCGCAGCCGAGGCTCGTCCAGCTCGGAGGAGGCGAGAGGAGGCACCAGGGATCCGGAGCACCGTCACCTCTATAGCGTATCCGTGGAGAGCTACGCGTCGGTATGAGTGCGCTGACAAAGGGACGTTACCTCCTCACCCCGGGCCTCCTGCTCCTTGTTTGTTGCACAGCATTCGTCATCTCCAAAGGTAAGAGATGTGTCCGTGTGCATGCATGGCTACTTTGGGTGCCACTGCGCTGTAAACGCTTTCCCCGGCTTGGTACAAAACATTTCTCCTGTGCGATCCTCGTGGTTACGCACCACTTGTCACGATTGTGCAGATCTTGGTTATTGGTCAAGGTTTGCAAACACACCACCGGTCATCCAGGTCTCAGCGTGCGTTTTTCATTCATCCTCGGACTTTGTCACTATTTCAGTCCGCTCTTCCCCAATGCGCAGCAGAGCCTCTGCTATTGATTCATCAAGCCGCAGCTCACACCGGCAAGTTCCCACATTGTTTGTCTTTTTTTCATATCCCCCTCAGATCGATGCTAATTGTCCCATTTCACACAGTTTTGAGTCTTTAATGAATCCATCATCATGAGCGTGCCGCATCCACTAGCAGAGGCTTTGATGCAGGCACGCCTGTGCAACAGGCATGTCAGGGCATTTTTCTCTGAGTTAACAGCGCTGCTCCTTCCTAAACCATCCACTCTCTGATATCACAAAGTGGACACAGTGCCAGGGAGAAATAGAGGTGCATTGTGCGGGGTTCAGGGACATGTGTGCTGAAATCTGGCACAAATTAAGAAACACATTCTGCCACCGACGCACCGAGAACGGGCTGTGAAACGGCAGAAGAGACGGATTCAGCGGGCACTTTACACTTTTGAACAAAATTTCAATCTCTTTTGAAAGCCCTTTTCGTGCATAGTTGGCAAAAAATAAACATAATAGCAATCAACATGTTTTACGCAAATTGTAGGTAAAAACACAGCTGACTGTGAGGCGGCTGTGCCAAGTGGGGATCCAGATGAAGGTTGGAAACCCGCCTCTGCCTGGTGGAGTATTTTCTTCGCTTTTAATGTAGAAAAAAAAATCAAGAAGCAAGATTGATTCAGGACCCAGATATATATTTTTTCTGTTTTATTCAATCTATATTCAATGCAGAGACTTTCCTGTAGCTGAGATTTTAGTGATTTTACACAGCTGCACTGCACATCACTCCCCATCAGCAATGTGAAGCAGAGATCACAGCACACAACTCCACCAGAATTTGCCTTGCAGTCATGTGGTGGTGGTGCTGGAGAAATTCTCCATCAGCCTCCTGCAACTCAATATTTTACTCACTTTAGCGGCTGCAGCACTGATTCTCCTGAATGTAGATTATAGGTGAGCGTGGACGGAGATGGCATTTGAACCTTGTGTGTTATTAATGTTTCCACCATGGAGCCACACTCTAAACTCATTGCATGGCAGCTTGCGGAGCTGAACCGAATGCAGTAATAAATTAATGTTAGAAAATCCTGACTCTGCTGAATGTCCCTGTGTAAAGTCCCCTGTTGTACTGAGAACCATTCTATCTTTGCCATCTTATAGAGCCTATGTTTTATTGGTATATTGTGAGGAAATGGGGACATGTCATGTTGCACAAACAGAAAGACACGCTGAAACTGTTCAGACAACTTGTTCAAAACAAACAGAGAAATGATATAAGCACACCGAAATGATGCCTCCTTGCATCCCTCACCATCTGCTTGCATAATTATATTTATGAGCTACAAGAAGTTAAAAGGCACTTCAGCGGTTTATCATTGCACCTCTGCAAAGCTGAACAACAGGATGACCAGAATGGAAGCAGCAGGATAGCCTGATGTCTTGTGAGCTCCAAAAACACTAACCTACAGTTCCCACAATGCAACTTGATAGGATCTTTCATGAGACTCTTCTTTCCCAATAATGGGTCACATCTTTGAAACGGCACACTCTCAAAGCCGACAGCGAAAGAACCCTGATGGCATCATCAGGGTTAGTTGATGATGCTGTCAGGAGTTATCTGGCCTCAATCCGACATGATTCAATTAAAGTAAAGGAATTTGATCCAGATAGGAAGACTCTATGTTGGTTGTAACCCTTCTTCTTTGAATTATCTCATGACTGCTTAGTTTTCTCCCAGTGAAAAGGCTGATAATACAAGCACATTGATCCATACACATTTTTTTCTAATGTCTTTTTGCTGAAAAAAAAGAAGGAAGAAAGAAAGAAAAAGAAAAAGAGAGCTGAAATACTAATGCAATAGCCAAGTTTAAAATTAAGGGACTTCAGTACCCAGAAGCCCTGCAAGGTAAACTGCATCAGTAAACTGGGCTCTTGTTGTCCTGTGATGTTCTATACCAAAGGAGTCGTCATCAAAGAGCTGACAGAGGCACAAGATCTGAAACCGTGGTGTTTGTTCACTGCTGTTTAGACGACAGATTGAATTATGACTGTAATCAGACTTTAGATTCATCACTTCCTGAGTTCAAACAGGATCCTGTACCTGAATCTGATTAGCGGAACACAGGCCAGATCTTTAGATTCATACCAACAAAGTGTGGAAGTGCTGATGTGTAGCCTGTCATGAACAATTAACTTCAGTATTGATTGTATCTGTTTTTTTAAGTCTAACACGTCAAACAAAATGTAAAAAAGCTCATTCATGCAACCATCAGTATTAAACCCAAAGCTCTTCAGTTTAATATCATATGTAACAGAAAATGGCTGAAATCAGAGAATGTTGTTTTTGCATAACAAAATGATTGTACTGACTTCTTGGTAGTCGAAATAGTGGCGGATTACTTAACCTTGAACGCTTCACTAGTGTCCGCAGCACTCGCAGTGGCATCTCATGCTGTGTCCAGCTCTTCAAATACAGCCTTCCGTGTTACCATTTCTCCGCACGTCACATCACTCCCAAGCCCATAAATGTAACGACAGGTGTCACACGGACATTTTCCCACAAGGTTGACTCTATGAACCAAACAGCAGCAAGCAGCAGTGGCCCGGCGGCCGCAGTGGGACTCGACAGCACTAGCTCGCTCTCAGCAAGGTTTAAGCTCTTAAGGATCAATGGCTGATGTTCACAGGCCCCCGTTGGCTGGGAACAAGACTCACGCAAAGGGTCACGAAGGAGGGCCCTCCATGTGTACCGCGGCTGAGAGTAAGAATGGCGTGGCCCACGGGGAAACTTTAAAAGGCTTTTCAGCTGTGTCTCACAATTCTGCTGTAACACATGGGGAATACTTCAAGATGCAGCTTCCTCAGTCATGATGTGACTTCCATATAGATCAGGAAGCAGTTGTTGGCGTGTATTTACGTCCTAACAAAGCTCTACTTAGACATGCAAAAAGGCTGTCTGACTGCACTGATACGTAATATCCCTCATAACCTGGCTTCTGATGAGACTCCTGTTGATTTCACTTGACATGCAGCCGCATTTATTTGGGACTTCATGATTAATAATTTATTTGATGTGTGATTTGGCAAGGGAGGGCTGTGTATAGAATAAGAAAAGTAATGAGCAGGGGGATTATCTGATATTTGATTGGGGATTGTTGAAGTCATCCAGTTCATTTGTTAGTAATTCAACATATGCTGCTGTAGGTTTTATTAATGCTCCCTATGATTACAAGAATGCGTTCGGAGATTAGAGTATGGCACTGCTAATGTTTGCCCTGCTGGAAAGAGTCAGACTCTCCGTTCTGCGTGCATGCACATGTGCTCGGGCCCTTGTGGTCACCTCATTTGATAAACATTAGCAGCAAACAGCATCTTCCCCGCTCCACAGATGCACAATTGTGTCAAGTCTCGCTGAAGTAACCGTCGCCACATGGCGTGAGATGCTGTGTCTATCTGTTATCTGTCGCTGCAACCTCATTTGACATGTGGACTTGTCGATTCTCTTCAGGCTTCACTTCAACCTTGACCTTGCGCTGCAGATTGTGCGTGCACGTCCTTGCTTTTCAGGTTGGGCATTAAAAAACAGAGAGACAGCAGAGTGCAAAGGATACACAAAACTGTGGCTACTTTTGTTTTCTAGAAAAAAACTCAAGGTTTTTCTTTATTTCGCTGTGCACAGGGCTTTCATGAAAACAGACAAAGGTCAAATCTGTTATTTTCCCTCAGAGAAAGTAAAGGGGCTCTTATATTTTCCCTGCCGATCCTAGAATGAATCATCATAGTCAGGCTGCCTTGGGTGACAACGTGCGCAGTTCAGTGCCCAGATTTACATTTAAATGAAACCAAATGGCTGTACATTCAGAAATGATATACAGTAATGATGATGGTAATAAAAGCAAAGTCCTCTTTCATATTGGACCGGCTCCTACTTGGAATTGCTGTCATTTGGGGACTTTGCAGGTACAGTCGGTGAGTTATGTCTTTGCTATGTCAAGACTATTACCTTCACATTTCAACGAGTGGATTCATCAGCATGCTGCCTAAGAGGCTTAATGTAGTCAGCAATCAACCCTGCAGCTCACTGGGTTTCTCTGTCCGCTGGGTGACTGAATGGTACTGAGATATTCAGCTTTTTCCAGCTTCTGATTGTCGTATGTACCTGTAGGTAGTCAAGATCACCTGAACGGAGGCAAAGTCATGACCAAAACGAGAGTGTACCATGACAAGACCAAGGCTTTGAGGGGTTGAGACCAACTCCAGACCAGGAGCTGACCAGTACTAGTCCCACACTGGCATGTCATGGTTCAAGGAAGTGTTACAACAAAGATGTAAACAACTAAATCATAAAATGCACAGGCAGCTGTGCATGATAGCGCCACAGTTGTGGTCTTGACCAGTCTTGAAATAAAATCATGAATGCTCTTTGTCTGAGACTGAGATAAGACTGATTAAAAATGCGATCAATTCTGGGATGAGCCTTAGACCTTCAAAAAGTAATTGCAAGATCAAGACAGATCTCGAGTTCAACAATCCCATTGGTCCAAACGTTTTCACAAAGCCCCCGTTGGGTTCAGGTAGTCTTATAGCATGGTTCTCTGTAGGTGGGGTCATCTTTAGATGTCATTTTTCTTTATCCAGGCAGCTGACTTTATCTAAAAATGGATGAACTATCCCTGGCATCACCAATAGGTTTCCTAAAGAGCACTACTGAAGCTTGGTATGATGGTTCGGCCTGTCAGCATCTACCTACCCACTCATCTGTTGTGGCCATTATGGATAACTTTAAGCCTGAAAACAATTTAACCCAGTAAGTTATATAAATGCCACCCTCCTCACAGGTGTCATAAATGAGGAAATTAGCTATAGAGACCAAGTTAGTTTTTTTGTTGTACAAGGCTGTAAATATGCTTGTATCTTCTGCAAAGGTGGACATTTTCACATGGGATTCTATGGGGATTGACTCAGCTTTAGAGTCAGTCTGGGGCTGCACAGCGGCTCGGTGGTTAGCAGCGTTGCCTCACAGCTAGAAGATCCCCGGACCGTGTCCCGGTTAGGACGCCTGGGATCTTTCTATGTGGAGTTTGCATGTTCTCCCTGTGCAGTGTGGGTTTTCACAGGGTACTCCGGCTTCCTCCTACAGTCCAAAAACATGCTGAGGTTAATTGATTATTCTAAATTGTCTGTAGGTGTGAATGAGAGTGTGCTTGTTTGTCTCTATATGTAGCCCTGTGATAGACTGGCGACCTGTCCAGGGTGTCCCCTGCCTTCGCCCTGAGTCGACTGGGATAGGCTCCAGTCCCCTGTGACCCTACAGAGGATTAAGCGGTGTATAGGTAATGGATGGATGGATGGATGGATGGATAGAGTCAGTCTTAAGTGGCCATTTGAGGAACTGCAGTTTTTGGCTGTATTTCTCAGCCCTGATGGTTGCTGCGTGAAACGAACCAGAACATGTATTTATAGTTGACACAGCAGAGTCACCGAGTCATGGCATATTCTTTTGATCAACATGACAAACAGAGAAGTTCCCTTAATCAGTATTGTTGTGTCTGTAATTTAACTATTATTATAATATGTAAGGTGAGAGGAGTTCCTCACAGTGACACACCCACAGTGAAAGAATCACCTTGTTCTGTTTTTTGCAAAGCATTTTACCTTCTTTTAGCTCATTGGTTTGGTTTCAAATCTCATGTCTTTAGTGTTTTTGTTCACCACTTTCACAAATGATGGTAAAATATTTCTCTTATAATAGTAATGTTCTTAGAAAAATCTGATTCGTCAAACACCATCACCAAATGAAAAAAAACACCTTATTGTAAGGGATGATTCTCAGTGTACCTTATTTGTTCTTCAAAGTACTAAAGGTTCTTTGTTTTTATTGTAGTTGTGTACATTTGGTCTCTAAAGGATGAGAAAACTGAGAGGAATTGTCATCTAGCAATATGTTGTTCCATCTGAATAACAATCCAGAACCCCAAAATATTTAATGTATTCTAGTGGAAGGGACCCGCCAATGCTGCAAATTCTGACATCTAACTTTTTGGATTAAAAGCCACTTCATAGATTATCAAATAAAAATAAAACCAGGTGGGTTCTTTAGAGCGCCAATAATGTTGCTTCAGGGAGCAAGTTTTTATTGTTCTTCAAGGCACCTTTGGGGATTCACTGTGGAGAATAACTTTTGGTTCCAGTTAGCGCCTTTATCAGCGTATTAGTAACTGTCAGCTGTAACCTTTTAGTTGTCTGAAATAATGGGACAGATACAGCACCATTGATTTGTTTAGGCCGAATAACAATCCTTATTGCATTTGGCTTGCATATTTAGCAAACAATAAAATAAATAAAGGTTTACTTACTGAAGAGATCCCACTGAAAGCTGCAGAATCAGCTGTTAAAGACCAGGACATGGAAACTTCATTGTCAAAGCAATCTAAAGATGTCACTTATGCCATCGGGAAATTCTCATGAACAATTGTCAGAATTTTCTACAATTCCGCAAACCAAATGATTAACTAGTGAAGAGAATGTTCTGCATATGAATAAATAACGAATTGCACAGAGATGAGATGAATCAGATATTAAAGTAATGACAGTGTGAGAATCATAACACCAAACATGACATTTCAGTGATCTATACATGCTCCCTTTTGCTCCTTAGCTCTCAACTTTGCCATTTCCTCAAGAATCAGAGCGCTGTTAGATTGCCTCTAAAAATGCTTGAGTCATGACGGCCTAATCTGTCCTGGACGAACACTGTCTCCTCTGTCCTGCTTAATCTGAGTGGATGGCAATCAGGACAGGGTGAGAAGGCCCACTCAGTCGCGGTGCTAAATCATGTAACAAAGCTGCAGATACTCTTCATCCATCTCAGTCAACAGATTCAATCAGCTGAGCTCTTAGAGCCACATGTCTTCATTCCACAGTCCTGTCTAGACTGTGGCCGAGTAGGTTTCTTTTAAAATATCGCCGTCTTCATATGAGCTGTGAGTACAGGAACACAGATTGTTTTTTCTTTTTTGAAATTCTGTATTGGATTTGTATTTTGTCTGTTTTGTTTTTCAGCACTTGCAAAAGGACTTCCTGAGGGTAAAAAACACTTGGGATTTAGATGTGGTGGGCGAAAGACTCACTGCTGTGTACTGTACTGTATTGTATATATATATGTGTGTATATATATATATATATATATATATAAAGAAATAACATATATATATATATATATATATATATATATATATATATATATATATATATATATATATATATATATATATATATATATACATATGTATTTATTCATTGAACGTTCCTTTGTTTCTGTACAATTTGAAGATTCCTACATGTGCTCTAAATAAACCCATATTTATTGCCGCAAACTGTAATTAATCACACTTGTGAAGCAATTACTCTCAAGCATCAGCACAAGTAGTACACAGTCTTTATGTTTTTTCACATTCAGTCGGCCTTTGCTGTAGAGCAAATGCTGGCACTATGTTCTGCGGTAATATACTCCAAATTTAGAGGTGTCAGGTTGCACAGGCTTCATGAACTTCTCCATATCTGTGTTTACAGATGGTGTGCACCAGATGAGCTTTTTACAAGGCTACTTTATGATACCATCCTATTTAGCAAACCTCCAAGCAGCCATAAGGCCTACTGTGGGGATGTGTACATGTGTGAATGTGCGTGCGTGCACACACGCAGACACAATTTGGAAACCCACACATAGTCCTGTTTAAATTGTATTTATATTACGTTGCTGACCACTTTTGATAGAATCAGAGGGTGAGCAGCTCTAGAATTAGACTCAAGTGAAAAGCGAAGCCTCATCTCTTATCAAGTCAGAGAGAATTCAATATTGTTATCGAAAAACATGTCGCGTTGATGTATGGGTCGCGGCTGAAATCTATGTCAGCCGATCTCAAGTAAATGGCCTTTTGAATGACTGGAGCCTCTAAGTGAATCCTTCATAGTCCACCTATTGGAGCCAAAGTAAAGGACTGTGATTATTCTGTACATTGCATGTCCCCAACCACCTTTAGTTTTTATGAGCTATGTCAGCATGGCCATATACATTAGATGGTAATCTAGGTTGTGTTGGTTAGTCTATTACTTTGATCCACTCTGAAATATCTTAACAACTAAAGGGTGAAATACCGTGACATTTACTGAACATTATGATTCCCAGAGTTAGAATCCCAGTGACTTTCCCAATGAAGCATCTAAATATTGATTTGATGGCCTGGCTTCAAATTTTCGTGGACATTCATGGTTCTGAGGTGGTGTATTTGAAGGACTTTGCTGTGTGCTGCAGCTGTCACCAGGGAATATTGACGTCCCCTATTTTGAATTAGCAGCAGCAGGGAACAACACCAGCTTCCTCTGTTCTTACCAGCCCGTGCACTACAGGCTGCGTCTATAGGAAATGGTAACAGCGTGACACAACTAATTTAGCAAGGTTTGCTAACTACTACACAAATGTTGTGGATTGTCTCAGACTGGATAATGAGACCCTTCCTCATTGATTTGTCTGTTCTCTGCTGGTGACAAAGCCTCTCTTTAGTTTCTGTGGTTGCCATGGTCCCAGTGAGTCGCAAGCTGAAAAAGTTGAACCATTATGAACTCTGAATAGCAAAGAGCTGTGTGTTCATGAACCATCGTGTTTGAAAGCGATGAAGGCAGCAACTGCTGAAATATTTCAACAAAAATAGATGAATCACCTCTGACCTTGTTGCAGACTTGCTTTCCTCAACTGTAATCTTTTTAGTGATGTCCTGGGTTATATCTAGCACCATCATCAAGTCAAAATTTCAGATTTTCCAGTATCCAGCTCAGTGCCAGCTGCAAATTTTGCAATTTGTCTCCTATTAACATTCTCATAAAGATAGTTAGTGTCGTAAACATACCTCCTAAACATCAGCAGCCACTAATGATTGTTTTTTATAGCAGTTAATCTAAATGATTGATCTTCTTCCAAAAAATCTCAGTGCCCATTACATTTAAGCTCATTGTATGTTGACAAGCTGCATGTGATTGAATAACACACATGTTTACAATATGTACAAACTACAAAGGTTCACATACACAAGTGCTAAACTGTAGGCCTAAACTTTGACATTATAAAATCATATAAAAAGGGGGCTTATTAATTAAGTTGTGCAACTCAGACTTCCAAATTTCGATCAAATTGAGGAAGTTCATTTTGTATATTGACTAAAAATTATAATGAAGCCCAGTAAAAATGTGTTAGTTAAAAATATTGATGTTGATTACTGTCATGATTATGCCATCTAATCAGCATGTTATCTTCCTCACTATGGGCATGTTAGCATGCTAGCTTCAGCATTTAGCTCAGAGCACTTTTGTACCACATCCATGTCCTGTTGTTGTACCTACTGGTTTCTCACCTATGAACAGTATTCCCATAAACACTGACGTTCTAACCATGACTGGGGAAATGAGACTTCTTGAAAAGCTGTGATATTCCTGCTTTGGAGCTGATGATGGAAAAGCCCAGAAGTGGTAAACATGGGAATCTTTCCCATCATCACCTTCGCTTGCTTCAGTCTTATTGTTTTTGCACAGTATCTATAATTCTGCCTTTATTTTTGCCGTTTCAGCTTCTTTTCACCTACAGTAATATGCTGATGTGAGCAGTTGTGGGTCTGCTGTTATCGACTTGTTACATTAAGGCCAGCTTGGAGTAGCAGAGACAGAAGACAGTGGGTGAAGGGCAGGACTTTATTTCACTAAGAAAGCAGTTAGGACGGTAACCCAGCAATGTGAGTGAGCTCCAGTGAAGGGCCAGTACTTGTAGAAAAGCCTCTCCAATACATAGATCACAGGCATTTTTCTCGGACGCCTGATGTACGACCTTTGATATGCCAACCCTGATGCTTCTCTGCTGTTGCTGTACCTACTTTCATGGCCTTGGGTCAGCTGTTCAAACATGTCCTCTGTTGATCCATGGTGCAGCAGCAGGCCTACCGGGACAGAGCACTGCTGAAGGACAAGTTGTGATGAATGGACTGCCGAGCGCCAGTCCCAGCTCACTGTGTCCTGTCCTGCCTGGAGGACCTCTCGGTCTTGCTGCTGGCCACATGTTACTCATTGGACCGTAGTGTTTATGAGCAGGGGTTGACACACACAGGTGCTGCAGAAAAGGCCAGGGAAAAGGCTTTAATAGGAGTATTTATCTTTACAGATGAGAGGGTGCATGATGAGTTAACCCAATAATAACCTGCAATGCAAACAGTGTGAATAAACAGTTCAGGTAAGATGTTATTTCCTCCTTAAATGTTGTTACTTTTAAAGCCCTTTGTGATCATTTCATAGCATAATACCAAACGAGGCCATCGTGGTTTCTGTGTGTCTCTGTGTTTTCTGACAGAGTTAGGACAGACTATTGTAGTGCTTCTTTCTGCAGAGGTGGAAGAACTTGAACAACTAGCAATTATCCAATTATTTGTAAAGAGGAACAGATGTACTGCGGCGCTGAACTGATTAGTCGATGAATCCATTTTGAATTAAATATAATTAAAGTGCCACAATATGTTCCCAGTCCAGCTTTTCAAATGCTGCTTCTCTGTTTTATAGCATTTATTGCATATTGGATGTCTCTGGGCTGTGAAGGCTTTTGGACAAAATAAGACCTAACCTTGAGCTCTGCTAAATTGTGATGGCATCTCTTACATTCCCCTGGCTTTTTGTAAAAGTTAATCAGCTTGTGAGTAACTGATTTGTTCATCTGGTTCTTTTATTAAAAGTTACGGCTGTGATGAAATGACATCAGGACAACTCCACTTAGACTTTTACAAATGCATTGCTGTTGAAACACAGCAGTCTTTTTCTTTTTCCTTTCGTTTTTGGTGAGTGGTAAAATATCTAATTAATCCTGATATTATACTGGAGCCACAGCAGCTACAGTAAGTCATATATGTGAATCACACAAGGCAAGGCATTCATCAGATCTGCAATTCTGACCTTCTTCTTCCAAAAAATGTTTTTTTTGTTGGTACGTTTTTTAATATCTATGTGTTATTGAAATGAAAAAGGAAGAACTCAACCAGAAGGTCACAGTGCAGCACCTGGACAGGGTGCCGGTACTAGAGTTATCTTGCAGTTCATCCTCACAAAAGGCTGCATTTGGGGGCATTTTTGATGGAATGGCTTAATAATTAGCTTCATAATCATGTAACTGTGATTGCACCCCATCAGCGGCAAATTAACGTGAGCTCCAAACTCCAGCACTAACAGCCGAGACCGTCTGACCAACACACACTGCAGCACTTCACACCACTTCAACCTGAGAAAATGCCTGTTTTATTTGGACTGTTCTGAATAAAGATCAGCCCCGTGTTTTTACACTTTTATTTTTTTTTTAAATAATTCAAGAATCATTTTGAATCAGTTCTGAATAAGATCCTGACACTACCAAACCCTCCCACATCCCCACGATGAAAACGATCCTAGAAATAACTATACGGTGAATCTCTACATGAATTGAACAGAGGTGTATGTACAGATATGCAATAATAAGTCACTGAATTAGTAATTAAATTATTACGCGGATAATAAAGATGAAGAAGAGCACAGTATGCAACTCAAGCCCTAAAAAAACTTGGTGTCTTAGTGATTTAAAAGCAGTTTAAAGATGTGATCAATCTGAAGTGTCTGAATGAGCAGTGGCTGATTTAGGGTTAATGATCAGCACACATGGAAACAGTTGGTGAAATTCAGAATAGTGAAGAAGTCACCAAAATGGTAAATTACTTATGATTTATTCACAAACTTTATCAACACCCATGGTAAAGAGTTAAAGGCTAAATTGTTGTACACGCCTGAGCAGACTATGCCAGCATGTACCTGTCCAGCAGAACACTGTGTCACCTTGTCTGCGTGCTGTATCTCATGGCTGTACTTGCAGGTTTCGACGCTGCAGGCTCACGCAGCTTTTAACAGCAGACTGATGCTCAGAGCAATCAGAAGTAAGCGTCCTTTTATGACAAATTCATGCTGTGTTAGGTAAAAAACCATTTGCTCTGCACCTTTAAACCTGTAGATCCTTGTCTGCTTTCCACCTTTTTATAATAAAAAAGTTACTGTGTATTTATACATCTGTAAATACTTTGCAATATGCAAAATGTCAAGGTGACACAGGCGTAGGAAACATAATTCAAAAACCTGTGAAGTGCATTGCAGTGTGAAGGAAAGTATCACACATCACAATTGCCTGTAACACTCATCTACAAATGCATTTTGTCAGTCAGCTGCAGCTCTACAGCGGGACCAAGTGGGTGCAATGTCTTAGCATCAAGCAGCTTTGGAAACTCCAATCTGATCTGCAAATAATTTACTCCACTAACTCAGTCTAATTGTTGCAAAAACATTGCTAACAGAGCAGTGGTTGTCACACACGGATTAGCCCACACGGTGGAGGGGCACAGCGTTGCAGAGAGGCACTGTGCTACTGGCTGCCCTGGATGTGGATGATTATACATGAGGCTTTGATTGCTCCACATATTTTGGTGAATGAATTTAAAATTTGAAGCAAACCTCGAAGTAAATTCATGGGTGTCGTAGAGCCTAATAGCTTCATTTAGATTTGATGAAATTTCTGCTTCCTTGATGCGACTGTAAAGATGAAGGGATGAGCATCATTTCCTGTGCATAACCCAGGATTTAGGAGCAGTGGCGGCTGGTTAATAAGGCTCAACGATTTGGGGAAAATATCTAATTGCTATCTTTCTGACGGACATTGTGATTACAATTTGATTTGCGATTTTTAAATTTTTACTTTTAAAGTCAAGCCTCAGTTTAATATTCACTGTGTAAGAGATTTAGAACATGATGGAGCATTAACACATGAGGCGCCTTCAGAAGTGTCACACAAGGAGGATGGCATGAATTTGTAAAACCACTGACAAGACAGTTTAAACTCCGGGTCAGATGTGCTGCCAAACATACAAGGTGTAGTTTTAAATAATGAGACTGGGCTCGTGTCAGTAGAAACCACAGTGTACATGTCTAAACTACAGAGTGTACATTGATCAGTGAGCAGCATAAACAACCTCTAAAAAGTCTGGATTACAGCAATAGTTTCCTTATTTAATAGCTGGACCATAAATATTATAAATTGCAGTTTTTGTGATTTGCTAATTGCATTACTTCAAGAGTCGATTTGAATCTGTTTTTTTTAAGTGAATTGAATGTGATTAACTGTTCAGCCTTGCTGGTTAATGGTTAATACCAGTTGTCCAGAGATGGGCAACATGTTAAATGTAAATTACGTATATCATTTATGATATATATATATATATATAAATTCAGTTTACGTGTGCACCTGCTAGCCATATTAGTATTTGCTAAAAATATGTTTTAAAAGTGATTTTGGTTCATTTCTGTGGGAAGAATTCCTTTTTTGAGGGGTGCTTGTCAACCGTGACTGTCTCATCCACACCAGCCATAACTGTGTGTCTTTATTCTCACTCTTTTTAAAGTCATAATGTATCTGAGCTGAAAAAGAAAAGATGAAGTAAAGATCTGATTGTTTTGATTCTTGATTTTCCCAATATGTACATATGAGGGCTGACATATTGCACTCTGCACAAAAAGGGACCTTTTGGCCATCCTGGATGGGGGTTGGCTGCAGCAGCTGACTGTTTCTGTCTTGCTGTGAATTTAATGGTCACTTCTAAGACAGACCAGGAGGTTAAAGACTCACTCCAGCTCGCTGATGTATGCTCTGGGTTTATGCTGGTGTCATCCTGGTTATGAGAGTTAAATGTAGCTGATGTATGTAGATATCGGTGGAGGAGATGAGATCAGCAGTAGTGGTGGTAATGTAGTAGTGAGGAGCCTTTTCCACTCTATCTGTGCTTAGACTGGCTGCTAAGTGGATGTACAGTAGAGACTGTAAGTGTTGGGCACTTATATATCTTCCACACAATTCTTTTCATATTAATGTGAACCTATTCATAATGTAGTATCCACTATTGTACATCACAGGCTGCATGCATATGTATATGTCATAGTAGACGTTGTGATTCAGAACAACTGCCGATTGTCCTAGGACAGATTGTGATCGGAGTCTCTCCATGGATAATTAGTGATTCTACTAGTGCGATCGCAATCTGCCCTAAGCAAGATTGCGATTTTATTCAGAATTTACACAAACAGTATTTACAGTCTATTCTTACATACTCCAACAGTATGTGGGTGAGGGTGAGGGTGAGGGTTAGTGTATATAGTGTTACATGGTTTACTTGAAATTACCTTGTCAGAGGTCACTGACAAGAAATTCATCCATTATAAAACATGAAGTAATTCACTTAAAATAGTTAGTAATGGTGAATGTAGGCTTACCTTTGCTAAAACTGATTGAAAAGTTCAGTATATTTTCCAAAACATTTTGATCTAATCAGAATTTCTCCTAGTAGAATCGCCGTTTGTCCTAGGACAGATACTGATCACAATCTGTCCCAGGACAAGCTGCAATTTCTACTGTGACATATTTAAGCAGTTTTCCTTGTTCAAAATTTCAATTCTGCAGAAAATAAGTTATTTAGATTGTGAATCAGACCCCAGGTTAAACAAACAAACAAAACTTTTTTTGACATGCAGCTGCTGAAGCGGTCTTTTTGTTTAGATTTTAGAATGGGGAGTTTTAAAGTTTTCCAGGAGTTTCCAGAGGGGTGAGTCATGCTGAATAACCCTGATTTGCATAAAGTAGCCTAGACCTCAACTTTAGGCAAATGAGAACCTGCAGAAATGACATCTTGTGTCTGGAAACGCAGCGTGGAGCTACCAGAATGCATTACACGCCTGCTTACACAGACAATGAATGGGAAGCGTGGAAGTGATGAATTGTGTGGACATGTAGCATGAGACACCTTTGACAAGACAGCAGTAATTGACGCCTTGGAGAGCAGGTTATAATCACATGCACATGTTTAGAGCTCCCTCATAATACATCAGTCTTTCACCTACTGCTTTACCTCTCTTTGCAAACTGCAGCTCGACAGATGATCAGCAGAGATATGTAGCTCCGCTGTCTCCCAACACAGAGTACTTTCATGATTGTGACTATGACACGTAATCTCATAATGGACGTGAGGCTGATTACATGCAGGGGATGTGTGTGTGCAGTAGACTGACATTGTCGAAGTGTTCTGCTGATGGTACTGTATGTGAACTGCAGGATGTTTTAGTAACAAATCTGTCATCTGTGGGTTAATGTCATGTATAACCAATGCTGTCTTGGCGATAATGTTAATCAGAGAAGCAGTGGTCACAGTACAGCTACTGTATCCAGAGCATCACTGACTCAACCATACAAGCAGTCATAGTCCAAACAATAACCATATCCAGAGCCGCAGCCACAGTGGTGTTTTGTTGCAGCTTTCAAAAAGAGGAATAATCAATGAGCAACATCTTGCCTTTCTATTGGATCTACAGTGTTTTCCTAATCTGACAGTATATTAGAACTGGGCCGACACACTACAGGTGTCGATCAACATGTGGATTATGTGTGGCCAACGTCACATTCAGATGTATCTCTTAAAAGTAACTTTACTGCTTTCCCACAAGTTGCTTCATTTTAAAAGTAAATAAAATCTGGACATATTATTTAAAATTAGCTAAAGAGGGAAAAAGTTGCAGTTTCATGTGAAGACAGGACCTTTCAGTTGCTGCTCCCAGCATCTGTAGGACAGGACATATCTGTTTCTACACATTCAGTTCAACTCAGTTTTATTTACCTATATAGCACACATTTACCACCTATGTCATCTCATAGCGCCTAACATAGTAAGGAAGAATAGAAAACAGAAAACCCAACAGTCCAAAGCGGCTTTTGGATTCTCTATGAGTAAGCAGTCAGCAACGTGGGAAGCAACCAAAAACCGTGTAGGATAGAAAGGGGGGAAAAAAACTCCGACAGAACCAGGCTCAGGGAACGCAGCCATCTGCCTCGACCGGTTGGGTTGGGAGTGGGGGATGAGGTGGGAAGGGATAGCAGGAGAGGTTGGGGTGGGCACATATAGATGTATTATGTGATAAAGGAATGTTTGACCTGCTTTCAGATTTTGGAAAAGAGTCAATGACCACAAAAGCATAAGTCAATCAGTACATTTCTAAAAACGTCATGTTCTTTAATTCCACTATTGTTCCTGTTCTATGGAAGGTAACATTATTAGAGAAAGAGTGAAAATCTGGTGAGTAAAAACTAAATTAAGTGAGAGAAATTATCGACGGTCGTTTGAAAATTGTGGTATAGTTTTGAAGAGAAGGTACCTTTGTGGGATAAAGAGGCTCCTTGTCCTCTCACCACCCTCTCGATGCTGGGTGCTTTATGGCTGCACAAAAGCATTAAAATAAATTAGACAGTGGTATATCGACGCTGGTGAGCATTTTTGCTTTCTTCCTCAAAGGCACCTTCTTGACCGCCTCCCTGCTTTATGGTCTATCTGCCTTTGACAAGTCTGTTCGCTCACTAGCCACATGAGCCATGCTTCTCATACAACATTACTCACTTCAGGTATCAAGCTGGATTGACAAATGATCAGAACCAGCCCCTCGACAGTTGTGGCCACTGTGAAACGGAGGGTAATATGAAAATACATTTAAAACCTGTCACCATGGCGGAGACATCGGGCATTAGTTTACAGCGTGCAGTGATGGGTTTCGGCATATTTCAAGATAGACTTCTGGACAGGAAAATGAGGTAGCCATGTTTTGATGATAGCAGACAGCTGCTGCTATCTCCTCCGAGTTTCTTAGCTGGAAGGTGATGAAACACTTGGCATGTCCCCCCCAACCCTTCACTGGCTGTTCATAACAGATTTTTTTGTCTTATTCATCGATGACTAACGCATTAGTATTTGAGTTCTGCCATACTAAGCCTGTTATCACTGTGTTTTAATGAGTAGGGAGTCTGATGGGGCAAACTTGTGGGTTATTTCACTGCCTTTCTGTTGACTATAGAGGTCCTGACAGCTGACTTGTGACCTGGTGCAGCATTTTGAATATGAATATTACATTGTACTCCACTCTGCTTTGTCTTGGCTGGTAGTGGCTGTGTAACTCTTCAGTTCCTCATGTGCCTGAGGCATCCTCCTACTGCCTTCTTTTCATGCTCGAAATTTTCTCTTTTGAAACTCATTTTGGCTTTTGATACAATCTCAGAGTTCGTTGGGGTCAGCGCTGTTGTGGATTACTCAACCCTCCCATGTAAAGCAACATGTATTCATCTCAACCTTGTGGGCCATGTAGCATCTTTGCTGATTTGCTGTGGCTTGTGCCCACACAGGATCGCAGGAAAAATGCTTCTTTTGTTGCAGTTGCGTGTGTGTGTTTTTTAAAACGGCATTAGCGCTAGCTCAAATTAATAGCTGTTATGAAACAATGTGGCGTGCACTGTATCCCTTGCCCGAAGCTGCTGCTTGTTTGGGAACATCTCATGTCAGCCGCTGGTGCCTGTATGATTCATCACGCCTCTTCCGACTGTTAGCATAAAATGCCATCCAGATGAATGCTGTCAGAAGACATTCTTTTCTAATTGGATGATCAGCAGTGAGCAGTGTTTGGTCATGATGGCAGTCATGCTTCTCTTTCTGCAAGTACTTCTAAGTATTTCATAAAGAGATTCCCTCTGGCCATCACTTTTGATACATACTCTATGTCATGCTAGAAGACCGATCAAATGAACTTGAATTTAAATATGATGTCAGTCTGTGTGGAGTACTTACTGTATGTTCAGAAAAGCTGTATCTGTATCACTATATCCATAAATGCAAAATGGAGTGAAACATCTATTTACATTAATGAGGGTGAAAATAACAAACAAAAATCTATATGCATTATGATGATCAGTGATTTAGAGTTAAAATCACTGATCACCCTCCCTAGGAAAGTAGGTCCAGTTCATTTGCAAGGTAAAGTAAATATTTAGCATTGATTTTAAGTACCAATTCTTTTTACGATAATAAACGGGGCAACGGGGGAATTATTTTGGTCACTAACTAATCTAATTTCCCTGAAATTAGACCCCTTGAGCAATTTCATTTGTCTGCTGAAACAGTAAACAATAAGCCATTATAGCTCTCATCATAATTACAGTGGTCTGAAGCAGCAAACATCTGCATTTGGAAACCTGAAAAACAGCACCCAGTTGGAATCTTACAGTTAACCCTTTGAAGCCTTTGAAATCACATTATATAACATGCACTTCAGTGTGTCCAATGTCCAGCTACAAAGAAATTTGCTTTGAAATGAACCCATTAATATTAATTCATCTGAGGTTACCATGGAGACAGCTTAGTGTCTGCTTGACAACTTATCATACCTTTGTACCGACAACACTTAAAGCCTCATGGGAATCCTGATTTGAAAACTGCATTCATGTCACAAGAAAACCAACATCCCAACTAGTGACCAAATCTCTGAACATGACTAACTCTGATCCCTGAAATACTGAAACTCAACTCACATTTACTAAGATAACTCTTAAGAAGTGCAAAGATTTGCAATAGAGGATTGTTCAAATTTGTCTCATGAGCGCTGTGGTAAATATCCAGCCGCTGAACTGAGAGTAATTGCACGCTTGCTGTAAATGACTTCTTGGTCTCAGAGAATTGCAATTTAATGTCATGTTCTCAGCAGAGGGACACACACTGAGATAAGAGTCATCTCTTTTCGTCAACCCCTCCATGCTCAGGGCATGTGAAATCCATATCCGCTCCACAAGCCAAAGATCTCCTGCAAAGTAACGCAAAATCACCTCCCAACACTAAAAAGCTTTTAACGTCATCCGCTAGCAGGTCAAGAGAACACTCTGCCATTAGTGTGAATGCTGAGACGGAGCAGTGGAGGAACATTTCAACATGATTAATAGGCAGCTAAACTTATTTATGAACTGCATCGATGATGTTTTCCAGCGCTATGAATTTCAAATATGGCCTAATTAATGCAAAATCATTGACTGGTGCTCAAAAAAAACAAATAGAGCCATTCATAGTTGGAACTAACAGTGAGATATTTATTAAGTCTGAATTTGTGCACCAGGCAGCTTTTGAGTAGCTCAAAAGAACCCGAGTGTGTGGTGGGGACATTTCAGCACATAAAACCCCAGTCACAAAATGTCACCACTGATTTTCCTCCGAAAGGTCCCAGCTAGTGAGGTAGAGTAACTCAAAAGGAGCTGGCAGTATACGCAGACTGTGTGAAATAAATTGAAGTAGTCCATCACTACCTTAAGTCCTTGAGTAATGAGTAGCCTTCGGTGCCATATGGAAAGTAGAATAGTAATTGCAGACAAAAAGGTTTTGAAAAAACCATTTCTCGACATTTTGTTACACTTCAGTGGCATCCGGAATATTCCACATTTATTTCGGCCTCTATCCACCACAGGGCACGACGGGAACGGAGGAACACATGTCTCTCACTCAAGCACAGTGGCAAGGCACTAGTAAAAAATAATAAGACAAATATCCAGACAAGAATTAAGAGCCATAATGGATTACACAAAATATGAAGTATAAAACCTTAAATCCATGTCATGTCTTCTAATCCCCATGAGCTGCTTCTGCTTAAGAAACATCAAGTGCCACAAAACACGCTGCTGCACCGACTGGAAAAGAGGCACTGATTGAAAGAGCCTTTTTTATTGCTCTTCTCCTGATGACAAAGAAGGTAGTGTTGCTCTTTATGGAGTGTCAGGGTCTTTACTGTAACAAGTGCATATAGCTGCTCTTCAGGAGGGTTTATGAAGCACTGCCCAGCAAGCATCAAAGCACAGATAAGAGAAATGTGGACACAATCCATTAATGCTAACTGTACAACAACAACAAAAAAAACGTCAAACCTCCATGAACTGTCCTGAGCCTGACTGCTCATGCTCAGATGTGAGTCTTGCTCTTTACCATCTGGTCTAAAACAGCGCTGCATACACAATGGTTCTTGTGCCTGCAGGCTCTGACAATTGACCAACTGGTGGAAAACTAATTGCTTTAGTTGCCTTCAGTACGCTGCACTAACCTTGGGTAATTTAACAAAGAGTGCACAGCAAAGGAGGTCCGGCTATCTCGCTTATCCTCCGCTGCATCTGTCCCCCGAGCAGCCTACTATTGATAGTTCTATGTGGTTTGCTCTGCGCTCACTTGGAAGAACAGCGTAATTGAATCTCCATTTGCAAAGCAACACAATCAATGGCAAACGGGCCTTGCTTAGGAGTTTACATTTAATGGTATGGACAGCCACACATTGCATTAAGGGAAATAAAATTAAGGTTTTTCAATTATGTGGTTGCGTCCTTCCAGGCAGCGTTGGTTGCATCACCGTCTAGCTGTTTCAAAGTGTTGCATCATCGTGTTCTTATGATTTGGTGCGGGGCCATGCTAATTGAAACGTAGCTTAATGAAATGATGGTCTTCTGTTCTAGCAAGAGGACACAAAGTCACTGCTCTCAGAAACTACACAAACTTCCACGTCCTGCTGTAATGCTGAGTGAAAAGATTTACTAATCCATCCATAAACCCGGAAGGCGCTGGTGAGCGATACACATGATGCATCGCACAACTAAACGGCCATATAGACAAGAGCCTCCTGATAACTTAAGATCATGATCTATAATTACTGAAGACTTTAAGCCATCTTAATAGATATAGCTTAGGTGTAACTCACCAACAGCAAGATGCAGTCTGGGGCCAAAACAGCCTTCATCATGCTCACCACGTTACGTATTGTTGTACAGGCATCTCTCTGAAACTTCCTCATACGGTGTATCATTGGTAAAGGCATCCAGAATAGTTTTAGCTTTGGATGGCATTGAAATCTGGCTTTGCTCTCATCATACAAAGCTCTGTAAAGCTGATTAAATGGTCAAACAAGTTAGCTGTGCTGCCTCGTGCGGGGACAACCATTCCAAGTCACTGCAAACAGACTGCCTGTTTTTGGTCAACATCATCCTTCATGCAGCCCAAATATTTCCATATCAACAGTGTTGTGTTTCTTTTCGCACGCCAAATGTTACTTTTCATTGCTTCTCTCTTGTTGTAGTTGCTCATTTTTGCACATGTGAAGCCTGAATGTCAACGAGCTCTGTGTCTTATACATACGATAAGAAAAAAGTGTATCTAATACTCTTTAAATCAGATCAAATGATCTTCTAGATTAGTCATAAAAATGAGAATGCTGCTTTTTTTAAAATTCTTTTTGTATCAACCTTAGTCCGGATTGCACTTCCTGCAAAAACTACTTACTGTGTCGCCCTAAATATGACTAAGTTGAAGGAAGTAGCTAGTAAATGGACCTAGAAATCAGAAGCATTTTCTAGAATCAGGACTGATATAGCAATGGGAGTGGCACAGTTAGTTTTCTATAGTTTCATACTAAAAATGCATTGTCTGATAGAAGTAAGGCTCAGGGTGCAGAGTCCTACTGGTGAGTCCAAGTTTAAAAGACACTTGGCACTACTCTTCCTATAATGCAGCTCAAAGACAACTTTATTCTACGTTCCCTACCTGGTGGCAGTCAGTGCTCATGTCCTGCAGACTTGCCAGTGTTTTTGTTTAATAAAATAAATTTTAAAAAGATCCCCCCCTGAGCCGCACTACACATTATACAACCATTTTCCCAGGCTGAGTGGTACTTCCTTTGATGAGCAAACTGAACTTGGTGAGTGCCCATTTAATTTAGTGTCCGGGCTGCTGCAGGTCTGTACTCTCATCACCATTTATGGTTTTGACTTTCAGCTAGATTTCATAAGGCTGATGAAGGTTCCCATCCAGACAGTGGGTGAGATTTCAGATGATGTTGTAATGTGATGAATGGCGTGTCCCTGTGTTGTTTGGCTTTTAGCGGCTCTGGTATTAAACACGGATAAATGTTACTTTGTAGGGATTGTCCCTGGTCAAAGGACTCCTTTAAAGGCCGTGTTTGTCATAATCAGTTCTTTGCTTCTAAATGTGGTAAACCGTGCTTACAGGAGAAGACAAGAGCCTAAATGTCAGCCGGAGACGGGCTAGGAATCCTCCGCAGTTTGGCAAGGACATCTTGTGTGGCTCTCTCTGGCAGACGGCAACTTGAAGTAGTAATTGCTTTTTAGCATCACCGGGGTTTGAAGCCAGAGCGAATGTAAATACGATCAAATGAGATTCTGACGGTGGCCTGAGACGCGGAGGGGGTGAAAAGTAATAAGAAGAAATGATATCACTGGGGAGAACAAAGTGCAGTGATTACATTTATTTCCACTGGCCTATTACTGGAGCACTGGGGGAAAACGAGCGCTGAGCTTTCTGTTTTTGCAGTAGGCCACAGGCCGTTAAGAGCCCACCGGCCTTTTTTATTCATGGCATGTCAGGAAAAACAGCTCGCTTTTACCGTTGTCCTTTGAGAGTTCTTGGATGATTTAGGCTGAATTCATTTTTGGGGAAAAGCATTTTTATGCTCATAAATTCCAATTCTGGTTTTAAATATCTAAATGTATCCCAGTAGGGGATTGATGATTCAACTATTATTGCAAATTACCCCTCTTTCCTGTTATCAGATCTGACAGTGAGAGAGATAGCTGCCATATATTAGCTCTTGGTATCACTTCTTGAAATAGACTGAGCAAAATGGATGTGCATAACAACTTTAAGTGTAAACGTACAGTCAAGCATCATATCTGTAATCGTATTCTATAGTTAGAGTTGGGGTTTGATTAAAAAAACAACCCAGTTACGCTCCTGAAATTCATTTTCAGGTTTTAGGCACAAACACTGATGATTAATTTAATGTTTGTGCATCCTAATGGGCAAAGCAATCAAAGTGCCTCCTACATTTATCATCAGATCATTTCCAGGTGTTCACAGTTTCCCCCTTATTAGCCACTGTTGCCTTTCTCATGCACATCATGAGTCTGGGTGGCAGTGGCACTCGCAGTGTCCTGACTGGCAGACATGATGGATACCCCTCCATTATCAGGGCGTGCTTTCCTGCCCCTCGTCCTGTGGGACCCAGCCAGTGCGACATTTATTAATCGACTGCAGATAATTCCTAATAAAACAGCAGAAGTGCCAAGGCTGCACCACAGAGATCTGGGATGGCATACATTGCGCAAGACATGATGCATTACCATGCCAATGCTTTCCCCTGACAAGAAACTATTATTATCGTAAGGACTGCAAGCCTGGTGGTTTTTTCTTCTGAAGTTGCACATCTCAGCTGGAAGATTGGACAGCTGCATTGTGCATCAGTGTGACATGACTTTTCATAGATGGTCAGATTAGAGGATGCAGTCACTTATCTCTCAGAGGCTGCGGTTGCTCGGATACTTCAAATGTAGAGAGCATGCCAATACTAGATTTTGTCACTGTTTCGCTTTTATTAAGGTATTTTCGGCCTCTCAAGGAAGTGATCTTTACAGGCATGGCTATTTTTAGTGCCCAGTATAATGCTCACTGGCTGATTACTTTTGTGATTAAAGATTTCTCTGAAAATATCCTGACAAATAATGAAAATATCCATTATAATGCTCTTAAATGCAAGTGGACAAATTAAAATAGCTTAATTTGTATGAGAAACAATCCAGAGGCCAAAAACAGTCACTATGCTCAGCTCAAATCAAGGAAAGCAGAAACTTTATACATTAGAAAAGCAGGAACCGCAGCCTGAAAGACTAAAACTCAAATATAATAGTTGTTTTCATTTCTTTTGTCACATTGTCATGAATTTATTGCTGATTCTAGGTGACAAATGAAGACGAAGAGCTCAGTTATGTTAGAGCTGCACGTCGACGAAGAAAGTTAGTAGGAAAAAGTGATATTGTGACGACGTGCTTTTCAGGGAAATATATTTTGTGACATGAAAAATCAGCTTAGAAAATGCAGCATTTGTAAGATGCAGTCTGTGGTCAAAGCACGGCGACCTGCTCCACTTGTTCAGGGCAGCAGCCTTCATCATGTCCACCAGGTTATCTGCTGATATAAAGACTTGACGACTCTCATCAAGGCCTCAGACAGTGAAAGCTCCACTCGTTCTCTTTGCAGCGTTCTCTCTTGTGTGATCATCTGGGGGGAAAAAGTCATTTGCAAACAGCTCCGAGTTGGAATTCTTCATTAATAAGTGGACGGTCAGACCGATGTGGATCTGTCGCTGCTGCATATTGTTCCACTGTGGCAGCTCTGTTTCAGCTTCTGTCGTGCATTTTTCAAACAGCTTGAGAAGAATATCACATCCCGCTTCTCAAGCGACTAGATCATGTTTTTAAAGTCCTCTTTAGTAACAGGGTTAATTGGTATCGTGTCTTTCACAAGTTGGAAAGTTTCTCATATGGTGTAACACTGAGAAAGACATCCAAAACAGTTTCTGTCTTTCTTTTTTGCTTTGGCTGGCATTCAGTTCTGGCTTCTTATTTGTCATGCAGAGCTTTGTGGTGCTGAATTAAATAGTTAAAGCAGATAAGTTGTGTTGCCTCATGTCGTGGCAACAATTGTAAAACACCGCTGGCAGAGTGCCTGTTTTTGATTAACATCATCCTTTCTGCAGCTGAAATATTTCAGTACAACTGACATCACTTTTCCTTTTGCAACCAAATGATACTTTTCAGCACTTCTCTCTTATTCCTTGCTAATTTCACTGTGATCTTGTGGAGCCTGCATGTCAACAAACTCTGTGCGCTCTGAATAAATAAAAAAAACAATGTGTGTGTCAGAGAACTCTTCAATTGGAGTGAATGATGTTCTAGAGAACAGACTTGCAGACTAGTGCTTGTGGTTGTGCTTGTTTTTTGCAGCATGCAGCAAAACTAAGTTATACCATGATGTGTTTGAGTTCATTTGCCTTACTTTACACTGCATATGGGCACACCTAATGTCGATGCTAAAAATAAACACTGCAGCCCAAGTGAAAGCCTTCTCCCACCACCAAAACTTTTTAGGAACTTTTCAAGGACTGTGGGAACCGTTTTAGGAACTGAAGACTTTTACTTGCATTTCACCAACAGTAAAAGGGTCTTAATTCTGTTCCTTGGCTGCGGTAGTTCCTGGCCCCTCAAAAGTCCCAGCTCTGGGCACAGTGCTTTGGAAAGGTTTTGGAACCATTGGGATTTGGTTTGTTCAAGTGGTGTTGGAGACGATGTGCAAATCTTAAACTAAGCTGTCACTGTTCCACTAGCATAATGTTCACCGTTGTTCCAGGGGTGCACAGACGGAGTATATTCCCGGATCAGCTTCTTAGTACAGTTCCTGAGTCCCTACGGCAACTCGTGTGTCTGTTCTACAAAGAAGACAGAAGCCAAGAATTGTTCATTAGTTCCCAACCTCAGGACTTAAAGTCTAGCTAATATGAACCAACTGTTTATGGACTCCTTTCAAACCTCTTTTTGTTAATTTCCTCCCTGATAGTTTAAATGTGGCATGGTGCTTGAGGTACAGTGACACCTTTGCATTGGGTAACAGATGCTCCTGACTGTGAGCCTAGCCTGTAGGATGTATTTAACTCTGCCCAGCTCTCACTGTGTCTGCCTGGGTGCAGCTTCATCCCAGGTGCTGCAGGTCACAGTGAGGGGCAGTTTGTCAGCTTTGGCTCATGATCAGCAGGGGTTTACTTTTACTCACATTTCCAAACAGGCAGGACGACTACCTGCTGCCTTTCCCATCATGCACAGGGTCATGTTTCTTCTAGACCTGCCGCTCATGCCGACTGCCCTTTGTGTTAGAACTGAGTTATTCTGCGTGCACATAGAATATCATACTTTGCATTTCCCTATAAGTCATCATTGTTTGCCGTTGCTTTGTTTTTTGTGGAGTTGAAGTGCATGATTCACAATCATGGGGGGCTGCTTTATTGTTTTGCCAATGGAATTCCATTTCACAGCTCCATGCTGTGAAATGGTAGACACTACACACTACACAAGATGGGCCAGCAGCCAAGGCAGGAAAGGGCTTTTCATTAGTCTAATATTCCTCCTGTGCATTGGCTGCTGTATTATGCTCCTGTTTCCCTGAGCAGGGAGACAGCTAGAGGCAGTGATGGGGAGATGTAGGAGAACCTCTTGACCTTAGATTTAAATGATTTGAAATATTCCCTTGGTGCTGTGATAAATGACAGAGATTTATTACTGTGCTCTCTATATCTCTGCCATTTGTTGACCACAAGCCAAGGATAACTTGACAAAATGTTTTAGAACAGCTATTTCAGAAGTTTGGTCTAACCCACTGCTGTTGAATTCCATTTTAATGTGATTTGTTAAAGATGAAAGCGGCAGTGCCACTGCTGTCCAGCTGACTGGAATCCCCTTGGCTGCTCAGTACTCATTCTGGTGTAATGCCTGTCATCGCTCCGGCCACGGTGTGGGATCTGAATGATGAGAGCAATGTTTTTCTAATGGTGTTTCTGGTGAGTAAAGTGGGCTGTGGTTGCTCACTGCTCTCTGCACACTGCACCCAGACAGTGAAGAAAAATGAGGCAGAAATTTTCTCCGCACTGAAAATTGACTTCACTATTATTCTCATCAGTATGCATGTGTACCATTAGCACATATTTTTGCCTTTTTTATCATAGTATATCCAGTTACAATGTGCCGCAATAGGAATGAATCCCCTGGGTTTACATCTGTCAGTGTTAGTGATATGCTTTGACCATTTGAGAACTGACTCTTAATGGGTTTGGCAGGCTATGAGACAGAGCTGTTTGGATGTAATAATCTTAATATTAGAGTTAAGCCTCAGTGGGCATCAAAGGGAGCTAAGGAATAGTTTTTGTGGCCAAGTATGGCAGAGCCCAATGGAAAAGACAGGAGATTGGAAAGCATGGCTATTATTGACTGGCACCATTGTTGCTATTAGAAAAAAAATCCGGTCTGGCCATTAGCATTATCACAGAGATGGGTAGGTTGTTAAATATTAATAATATACCAGAGCCAACTGAGGTCTGAGGTGAGATGCAGACTGAATCTCCAACGGCAGAGGCAAATGGCCAACATGTCATGTTATATTCAGTTAAAGAAAAAGAAAACCCAGTTTAAAATACATTTGAAATAATGGAAATGACAGAGAAATCAAGTGCGCTGAGGCATAAAACCTGTCTGTAGAATATTGTATGGTTGATGTCCATCTAGATACTCTGATCCAACCTATTGCGTGTGTATGCAACAAAGTATGCCAAAGACACCTGCGGATTAGGAAAGTTTTATAGTAGCATCCATGTACGTCCACATGGAAGTATCATCAGCAGTTAAAAGACAAGTGCTCCACTGGAGTAACAGAAGTCCTTACTTAAAGTACTACAGGGGCTTTAGGATGCGGTGGAGCTTGGTAATTAGCTGTTTGTGTGTTAGAAGGTTTTTGAATTCTGTTCAGGATTTTACAGAGAGCCAGTGAGAAGAAGCTAATATAGCAGATATTCGATCTCCCTTGCTAGTTTCTTTTTGGATGCTGGCTGCTGCATTTTGGATCAACTGAAAGTTTTTCAGAGTTATTGGCACATCTTGATGCAGCAGTAACATCTGGGAGGGGTTTTTACATACAGTACGTTAGATAGGTCAGAGTGAGATTGGAAAACCTCCAGCAAAAACTGGCATCACAGCTGTAACTTAGAGAGTAAATAAGAGCCTAATGACAATGAATCAGTGGCCCTGATGTAGCTAAACTGGAAATTTGAAGCAACACCAATTAAGTAGTGGAAGTAAGTGGAAAAATGATTGTGTTTTAAGAACAGATACAGACTGGTCCTGGTGAGGGGGCCTCCAGCATGGACTTGGTTACATCAGCTAGTATGTAACCTCCAGGTCTGGTTCATAATTATCATGCCATCGCTATGGTCTCCAGACTTATTCTTGTTTGTACATTCTGACCACAGTTTCATCTTCGCTATTCAACTCTGTCAGCTTGCAAACTCTCTCGAAAGAAACTGTGCTTCCTTGACTGCTCCCATTGTGCTTTAACTAAAACAAAGAGATTAATTGTGCCTCCAGAGCAGCTCTGCCTCGGAGAAACATTTAAATACCTAAAACTTCAATCTCCAATTAAGTCCTGTGTGGGAAAAAAACCCCAAAACTGTAGTGTTGTGTGATTCCAGCGGTAATTAAGCCGATCATGTCAAACTGTTCGAAGGCATGGAAAGAAATCTTTTTTCACTGTGGAAATTGTTAAACATATAATTAACAGGGGATGTACTGTAGGCAGACAACTTTTTGTGATATAGCTGTTCTGGGATATTCTAATTACTAGGACAATGGAAGGAGTTTAATTGTTAAGATAAACACTACAAGAGCAAATACTCGTCTCTGTTGCATTACTTAGTTAATGGATTGTACTCTGTGTATTGGCTTATGCATTTTGCCTAAATGGTTCCTCAGCTTTTATCACTAATCCAAGAACAGTTACTCCTAATTAACTCTATCATCTGCCTTTGTGCGGTACACTGTTCCTGGCTTTGCATCTAAAGAATCAGGGAAAATCAATTAGAGGGATAGGGATCTGTGTACCTAAAAAAGCACAAAGGCTAAGGTCCAATCCCTAAGGCTGGGGTTGGCAGTAATAACACACCATCTTTGTATTCAGCTGGGTTAAATTCCCACTGCCTGCAGGTCTGGAAGGGAACAGTATCCCCTCACTCATGATGTCTAAATAGATGTTCTTGGACCTAAGGACAGGTCTGCAGAAAGTGGCCAAGTCAAACAATTAGGCTGCAAAGTGCCATGTGATGTGGCATTAAAGCAGCAGCAGCATTTCACGGAGCTGCTTTCCCCTCTGTTGCAATCGGATGTGAATAAATTCTTCAACTTCTACATTCACCCCTTCCTCAAGAATTACAGTGTGTTACGGCTGAGTGCTGCAGATGGGGAAGCAGCGCAGTACCACCTCCTCTGCCTGAGTGCAACTCCATCCCTCTTTAGAAATTGACAGGAAAAGACAGGTGCAAATTATGTCCACTTAACCATATTATAGTGTTAGGCAGCGGTCGTGAAAAAAGAGGCTGTTTGGTTCCCTCAGCCATCATTTTTAATAGATGAAAGCGCTCTCCATATCTGGATTTAGAAGCGGGAGAGGTGTGTTCGGTCAGCCGGCAGAGGCTACAGTGGGTGTAGTGATGACCAGTGTGGCAGACAAAGGCAGCTTAAACTCCCTGTATAAATGCACTGGCTTCACTTCTCCTTTGTTTCTCTTCATGTAATAGACTGTAATAAATAACTGTTTCTCCGTGTGCTGGGCTGCCAATGTGAATCACTTCTATCCAATAACACTTTATTTCCATTGGCTGTGTGAAATAATTTGGTATTATAACGCAATTGACCTTTTCTTTTATTGCTGCACAGATCTGTCCATTGAATTCCATTGCGCTTCTTTATGACCCTTGAGTCCTTGAACATGGGAAGATCTTAGCAAAATCTGTATTATTGGCTGTGTGCATATAGGCGTACTTTATGTGATGCACGTGTACAATTCTGTTGGTGTTCAAAGGCACATCTGTCTCTAAAGACATGCAGGAGCGTGCATCTTACTTCGACTAACAATTGGAGTGCACCACATCATATAAGTTTAGCGATGGAAATCAAAACCCAATATTCCAAATAATTATTTTGCCTTTTAATTCTACCTTAGACGGTGCCGTTTAACACAGCTTAGAAACAAGACCTTGGGAAATGAATTGATGTGAACATAACCTTGAAACAGTAAAGCTCCACACCCCTTTAATTTTACTTTTAGACCAACCTTGAGATGAATTTCTTCCCTACAATGCAACCTTTGCACGTAAGCTCCTGCTGCACTGCCGAATCCATCACTCCCTGCCGTAACGCCTATCATTTCAATGTGTCACATATAGGAAGAAGGGCGATACATAACCGTTACCTGCCATGTCAGGGCACTGTTCATCACTCAGTGTGAGTAGTGAGAGCCATTCATTCTCCTCTGCATTTCAAAAAAAAAGAAACAACAAATGGCGGCCCCTGTTCCTTGACGTTCCCCTCATGTCCCCGAGGCTGCCGGGAATTAACAGTAATGAAAGGGCAGGAAGGGAGGTGGAGGCTTTGTGGTGAATGTGCAGGTGAGGGAACAAGTCTGTAGGGGACGCTACCTTCTATCTGAGAGAACTCGTTGGTTTTTTTCAAACGAGCTGTTAGCAAAATTGCCCCTTGAGTTCACGCGACGCTCTGTATCAATTCAAGCATTTCACATGCAAAATGGCCCCTGTTGACTCTGCAGGTACATGCCTGTTTGCTGTCGGCATTGTGCTCTGCTTTTCCTTCATCATTTCCTTGTGTACAGAGGTAATTTGTAGGATAAGAATAGCACCCTTGGTATTAAAGTACTTATCATCCATTTAGGTATTGTTTGCTGCGTCTCAGCAGAGATTTCAGTGAATGAAATGTAATTAAGTCGTTGGTGTCTGAATGATAGTTTGGTTTCTGTATTACAGTAGCTATCAGATGTATGTTATTCTTCCTCTTGTTTGCACTTGACCATCTCTTTTCTTAATGTAGTGATTCGTACCACAGAGAACCTACTGCACAGTACACTGGAAGATATGTTGCATTATACTGACGAATTTGTGCGGGAAATTAAAGGAGATTATGCTATTTTGTGGCTTGATGAGAGAGAGCTCCTTAGTTGTGAGATTGTACCAATTACATTTCAAAGAAGGAGGATTAAGGAAACTTTTAGCTAAAAGGAAGGAAAAGTAATGTTTCAGAATTTGTAACACTTATTATTTCTAAGCATTCACCAGTATAAGCATTTTAACTGAGAGACAGATTAAAGTATGGAGTTGATAAAGCAGCAGAAATTAACCCTTTGGGCCTAATTAACATTTTCTAGATTAGCATAATATTCTCCGCTGGGATGTCACTTCCTCTTTAGCTCTTTCTTTAAAATGAAACATCAAAGCTGAATTGGCTCAGAGATATCCCAAGCCTACCAATTTAGCGAGAAGGATGCGGACCCCGCGGACCACCACCAGAGAAAATCAGTGAGGGGATAATGAGGTAGAGGAGGTGTCAGAGGCTCCAGAAGGTCCTGCATTAGGAGATTATTACTCTAATGTCACTTCCTCAACAGCTTGTGCTGCCCACTAAAAATTCGTCCTTCACTCATTTTTCAGGCCACAGAGAGTTTGTGTTACAGGCCTCGTCCGTCGCTTTCACTTTCAAGGACAGCAGGCTACCCACTGTCCTTCAAGAGGCCATTGAATTTTGAGATCATAGAATCACAGCTTCATCAAATTACAGTCCTAACAATTGGATTCATACTGACACTAAATATATGTAGATAAAGTGGTGTTTTTCTAACTCTAAGTCTGGCTCTGCCTACTGGGACTGGGCTGATGTATTTGCCGATATGTCAGGCCGACACCAGCTGGTCATCCAGCTCTGATATGATGGATGGGATGTAGCTGGATTGGTTCATCAATACTACACTGGTTGGCTATGGAAAGCTCTTTTCCTGAATTGATCAAATTACATGCAAGGTTTCATTAATATAGACACAACCTGATTAACTAGCTTGGGAGGCCCGGAGCAGAAATGAGCTGCAGATCCCCCCAATAACCCCACATTCCCCACACCCTCTTTGTGCGTTGTGTACAGCATGCGCAGGCCTCTAATGCTGGAGTATCACACAGCCCCGGGTTTGCTCTGCGATAATTTGATTACAAATAAATTAACTGATCATTATAAGCATAGCAGCAGCTGGAGTAAAGAAGGTGGGTAACTGGGTTAGCACTGCTCTTCAGGACAGGGCGTCTTACTCAGAAGATAAAACTGAACCCACAAAATAGATTTTTTTTGTGTTTTATTAATAAATAATATGATTTTTTTTTTGGTTGTGCATATTCCTACATTGAAAACAACACAACTACAGCTAACGCTAATCTGTAAACCTGACGTGTTTAGGGGCCCTGGGCTGTGGAGCCCTGGAGCAGTGCTGCCTGTGTTACCTGCTTCAATATGGGTTTATGTAATTACTACTGGCAAGGAGCTCCCTGTTGAATTCTATTATTCCAGCTTTCTTTTAACTAACTCAGTAATATACATAACATAAAGTTATAAAAAAACAGTGTGTTACTAACCTACTTGTGGGGTGGGTGTGAAAGTTCATTCTTCACTGAATAATTTCAAAGTGATAGTTTGACACTTTGCTTTTGCTTCCCCAAGAACTAGATAACTATGAAGTGATGAAAGGAGCTATTAGTTTAGCCTAGCTTAGCATGAGGGATGGAAGCAGAGTAAAGCACTTAAGGCCACACTACAGGATAAACAGGCTGATTTTTGTCCCGATCCCCCCTTACGATCAAATCCAGCAAAGGCCTGATTGTCGGATGTTTGCAAACAACATTGTGTCTGAGTTTCCTGTTGTGTGGGGTGTGTTAAAAGTGATTTTGGCCTCGGAAGGAGAGATTGTAGATAATGAACATGTTTAATATTTGCGTCTAGAAATCCTGTAGTGTGTGGGGGTTTCCTCCGAGAGCAGCCGAGCATGCACAGTGTGTGATGTCACGTGTACAGGATTTAAGCCAATCAAAACGCGAGCTGACTCAGCTGACTGACGGAACAGGAAGTAAAAACAAACAAGTAGAGTTACCGTCGCTAAAAAATTTTATTCAGATTAATCATGATGATGGATTAATCCGCACTAACGCATCAATTTTGGCAGCCCTAAAAAATCTCTGCCCCTCGGCTTAGAGATCTAGATGATCTGGTGAAAAAACAGCTTCAATTCTAGTAACACGCCGCATTTTTGGTAGTAATGGTAACGACGTTATCATGATGGGAAAAGTAATCAGTTAGATTACTCATTACTGAAAAAATGAGTGCCGTTAGTAGCGCCGTTATTTATAGTGCTGTTATTCCATCATGTTTGTTTACACTGAAGTCACGTTTGACTACGCGAGATTTGGAATATTGAGCGTGAAGAACCTGATAGTCTGCTGAAGAATCGGTTAGTGTGTGTTTTGCTCTGTAGTGAACACCACACACTATCTTGTGCGTTCTGTGTTTTGTTATCATGAAGTGTGTGGTCTCTAAATCTGAGAGGGTTTGAAGAATGCTGTAATGTGTGCCAGCCTTTAGCCTAGCTAGTTAAAAAAAGTGCCCTCCATCAGTTCCAAAGGTCACTGATTAACATATGTTCAGACAGCAGGCTGAAGAGAGCGTTTGTGGTTTTAGAGGGAGCATGCTAAGCTAAGCTAATCACCTGTTATCTTTAAGCTTTCAAGTGCATCTCATCCTCTTTGCATTTAGGAAAGGTCTGGGAAAACCTTCTGGAGTCTGACTTACAATCTTGGCCTAAGCACTATGCACAGTATAGTCAACTACATAGTTAAAGTTAAAGCAGAGGATAGTCTCCATCTTTCATACATGGGAAAGTGTTTTCACCGATGAAATAAATGAATAAGGAATTTTTAACACTGTGACTTAAATCCACCCTTTTAACCTATTTGTGCTGACGTTTTGCCAAGCTGACACCGTTGAATCATGTAGCCTATACAGAATAAACTATTAGCAATGCACATATCTGTAATTATGCAGACAATTGCAACAGGACTAATTTAAAATGTTATTTTCAGGTGAGCTCTTTCCACATTTCCTGATGGACTTCGTCTTTAAGAGTCGAGGCCATACTAAAATTATGTTTTAGGATATGTGTATCATATCAGGTTGGTCTAGTTCATGACTCCAAGAGGAAATCAGGTTTTATTTTAAACTTAAATGAATCAAATAAAGTACTTTAATAGCCTCCATAAGTTGTCTCACAGTTACTGCTGCAGGTCCAAGTGCTGATTGTAATGGAGAGTGGGCCAAACTACAACAGCTACCTTTCCATTGCATGCACCTGTCCTTTTCACCTGGCAGCATCTTTGCCTGAAGGCTTCCCTGCTGCAACCCTCGAACCTCTGAAAACCTGTGAGTTTTAACATTTCCATTTTTAAAAATCTCCTCCCAGCATCACTCCAGTCTGGCTGTGTAGGCTCTGATAATAACTGGCCAGAGTGTGTGCTCTTTTCATGTGCTCTATTTAGCCATTCATCCATAGATGTGTTGACATGAAACACAACTTTTACTGCTGATTTGAGCTCAGCCATTTGGGACCATGCAGTAACATGTTCCAATTTAGTTAAAATCCCAGATGTTAGGACCAGGCAGCCTGCCAGAAAGGTTACAGTGCAAAAAAAGGCCACCTATTGTTTCTTCATGGAACAGAATCCCAGTGCACCACCGTCAGCAGCTCAAGACTCGGGTTATTTTTTTGGCGAAGTCTTAAAACATTAAAACATTCCAGACGGAGGTTTATTTGCTGTAACTGTGGAAAACGCTGGCTCGCAGCGGTAGCCATCTCATATTAATGTAAGACAACTCGGATTCATCCCCTAGGAGATAGTTGACTCAAGCAGTTTTTCAAATAAAGTCTGAGGGCATTAGGTGAAACTTTGTTAGCCTCCCCGTTGGTCTCGGCAGGTGCCCCTGATTGCTCTGTGCCCGAACAGAACCGAGGCAAAGCAGATGAGTGGATCTAATTGTGGCTGCACTGCGCTCTATGCCAGTAAGCCAGCTTATACCACTGACTCCTGGCAATATTAATATCCCAGCACTTCCACTTATTTATTTAGCTCATCTTTTATTATATTCCTCCGGCCAAGACCTTATTGCTCACTTTCTTCCCTCCACCAAACACATATGACTGCTGGCTGGCAGCCGCGCTACAATGCGGCCTTGACACTTTGACACCAGGGCTGTTGATAAGGCTCGTCTGGGTGCTGAGGACATCCACAGATTTTGGGGGGTGTTATCCATCTCAAGGTGAGAGATGTACCCCACTGCTGCCAAGTCAAGGTCAGGCTGACTGTTGGTGGAGGAGGATGTGAAGCTGCTATGAAAGAAGGTGATGCTCCTTGTTCTGGCCTGCCAGCGAGCTTCGCAGTCCAGCTGGATGGTGCAGAACTGTCTGCTGGGTCTCTGTGTGCACTAATCAGCTACACTGGGAATTCAAACTGCTGTCTCCACCAGGTACATGATTGATGCATGATGATGCCCATGATTGATGTAATTATTCACTAAGGGAAAATGTGTAGTGTAATTACCTCCGCGATGTGGAACTGCACTTGAGATCAGTTTCTTGAATTTAGGTGTGGCCTGAGAAAAATAAAGAAAGGATATGTCAGTGCATGTTCTGGAATTAGAAATATAACAATTAGGGACACAAAGCATGTTCGTGATATTGTGTGCATGCCTTGTATGAAAGAACATATTGGAAGGATTTATTTTCTTTCCTGACATAAATACATGAAGTGCTGCCATTGTGGTTTGAAACATCATTTGCTGTTTGAATTTTTTAAAGAGAGAAGAGAAGAAAAGGGAAAAAAAAACACAGTGTGCTGGAGCCAAGCACATGATGGATGTGTCACTTGGCTTATTTGACGAGTTAATTGAAAGCTGTGCTCTGTCCTCGGCTAGATTAAGTGCTGCAAATGACGGGTTACTGTCAATGAACAGGACCAAATGCACCAGCCGTTCACTTAACTGGAAAATCAGTCATCAGAGTTGCAAAGGAAATTGTTCCATCTGAAGAACGCTTTTCACATAATTCTGTCATGTGCTCCATTTGCTTAATTTGATTCACATGTAACTAATTCATTATAATGCAAAACAGCCTGCAGTTATCTGCTGTTGACTCAGTGAACATTCTGTATCAAACTGGGAGAAAATTATTAAATATGGTCATTTACTTTGGAGAATCAGAAGAACACAGAGTGTTTGTTACAAATATTGAGTAAAACATCACATCTGCATAAGAGCAGCTGTGCCAGGTAGAGATGAATTACACAAAGATGTCAAGAAGCAGTATTTTTCTGCCTACAGGAGTTGCTGATGTTTCTTTCTCTTGTTTCCTTGAGTGCTACTGAAGTCAATTTAGTATATGGTCCCCCAAGAGCAGGTATAAGGAGCCTCCGGCAAATGTATGGAACGCTCCATGGAGAGCCGGTGCAACTGACAGACTTCCGATAGGCAGCCGGCATGGAAACCCATTACAGCCGTCAGTCTGGCACTGGCGAAATCCATTATATGATCACCACGATCAATCCATAAGGTAGCTTTTTTGATGTCTGCATTTGAAGCAGCCCAGGGTGATGGATGATTTTAGCCTCCGGTTTTCAGGAACCTGTTTGAAATTCTGGCTTTTTTTTTTTCTCAGATTGGCCAGTCAATATGTCCTCAGAAGCCACAGCTTCACATCAGTGGGTCTAGGTGGAGGTGTGGGTACAGGACTACTGGGACAAAAGAAATGGGAACCACGGAAGCAGGTTTCCTGAGGTTCATGTGGCAAACTCATTATGGCCCTCCGCTGTGTTCCCCAACAGACAAAATGCTGTCCCCTCGTCGAACAACTCCATTACACATTGTACTCTAAACATAAACATATTTTCTCCCCTGGAATGTATTGACATGACATGATAGATTGCCGATGAAAAGCTGCCATCCATCAAGCTCATACAAGCTTGTGTTGCTGTAGGGAACAAGTACACTGACAATTTTTCTCAGAGTTTAAATGAGCATGCTCATTGGATACAACACGGGTCATTAGTTTTCCCAAATATCCAACACACTTTCACAAGTCCCCCATTCTATTTTTAGGTTCATGCATTTTACTGCAGTACACAGAAATCCACATGCGACTGGTAATGTAATTGAGCAGTGATGTACTGCATGTTGACTCCTCCGATTTAATGAGCCGAAAACCTCCATAAAGACACATCGAGAATCCTCCTTGCTTCTCTATATAAAAGCTTCAAATCAGACATGGCCATTAGTTCAATCTCTGACATTATCCCATGACTTCACATTGTTCAACAACCTAAGAAAGAACCTTTCAAAAATCATTGTCCGGAGTAACTGCAGGGAATTGCTCACTGGAGATGACTAAGAATTCAGCAAGCATTGCCTGACTCTTCTAATGGCTTTTCGCAAGAATTGCTGTGCACCATAATCATTAACATTGAAATATCCCCAATCACTGAGTGTGGAAAGCCTAACAACCACTGCGGTCAACCCCGATCCTCCTGCAATGTGCAGCAAACAACTGGTGTGGCTCTTGTCGCATTCTGTCTAATGACCCCATGCAAATGAGCTAATGGGGATCCAGCACGATACCTCTGTCCTACCTCCCGGCTTCATCGTCCATGGCTAATTGTCACAAGCCTAATGACCACCTAAATTAGCAAAATAGAATCTGGACATGTGTATATGCTCAGACAGAGTGGAGTTGTGGGGATGGTATGGATTTTCATAGAAGAAGTCATCAAACATAAGCAAACAGTTGCCAGTTGGTCTGTGCTATTTGGTTTACTCAAGTCCAGTATTCCTTCTACACAATGTGATTTCCCATTTGACTATTTTCGCCCCAGCGCCATAACAAGGCTGATTTTGATATTGTACCTCTCAATAGAAAGCAGCTTTACCCGCATGTTTCCAGCAGAATCACCACCTTTGTGCTGCACACTGAACCAGAACCTGTTGCTATGTTCAGCTTGCAGAGCTGGTCATCCACAAGCTCTAAGGCAATAGCAGTTATTTGTATTTGTTTGTGGTCCCTGTCCCATTTTCTGGCACACTGAACCAGAACTGAACCAATATGGTCCTTTGCCAGGTGCCACCCAGTGTTTTCTTTTTCTTGAGCGTAATTCGATATGGTGTCATTCATCAGGGTTTATTCTTTCTCAGATCAGTGGGATCTATCTGAGATTTCTTTTTCACCTTATTTCATACTTCAAAGCGTCAGGGGTGGCAAATGAGGATAATGTGCAATATTGCAAGAAGAATTTGTTACACCTGGCTTATCAAGACCACCGCAGACAGAGCGAGACGCTGTGATCGAAATAATAATCGCACCACAGTTTGACTGGAGAACAGTCAAAGTTATTGTTTTCCCCAAGGTACACCCCCAAGGTTATTATTAGCTGGATGTTAACATTTTGTACATTTCCAAATTACACACCCACATGCAGCTGGATCCTTGCTGTTTATAGCCAGTGCAGTGGTAATCATATTAAAGAAACATTTGATTCGCACCGTCTTCTAGCCGTAATTACAATCATTAAACACTTTTGATACAGTGCACGCACGGAGAGAAAGAAGAAATGAGAGGTGCAGACAAACAAAATCAGTCCTCTTTCTGCACTTTGGTGTGCCAATTAGCATATGATAATTAGTTATGGACAATTGGCCTCCTGGATGGTTTCATTAAAAAGTATCACACTGGGACCTCATTAGCACGCTAATATAAAAGGAACTGTTAGACCTGTTTTACTCTGGTGGATGGATCTCGTTTAAACTAGAGCAGTGTGTTCAAGGCCCGAGATGTTTGAAGTCTCCAGGAAAATGGAGTCAAGTGGTGCATTTGATTTGTTCATGTCCTAACTTGTTTTTGAGGTTTTATGAATACCTGAGCATTATGTGCAAGTGTTTACAGAATGTTCACCGTGCTCTCAGTATCCCCAGGCGTGTAATTATTCACGGTGAATTGATTGATTGCGGCCACCTTGATGAGCGGAGCCAGGAGAAGACAACAACAACAATAAAAAAGGTGCTAATTTGAAAGAAGTCAAACATGATGCCTCTGAATCCCCCTGCTGCTTTTAGCAACTGTCATTGACGGGAAAGGTTACTGTTGCTCTCTGTTAGCTGAGGGGGATGCAAAAAGAGGGGGAGGGGAGTCTCCCTGGATCTTATCAGAGCAACCCCATCCACTCCGGCGTTCCACTTCCCTGCCCTCCTCTCCCCAGGTCTCCACTAAGGCCTCTGACAGCTCCAGGTTGTTTCACAGTAAACCAGAGGAAGGTTGTATAGAGCCATACTGTGAGGATAAAGAGCAACGGCCACACTCTATCTGCTTTTCATGAACTCATCTAATCCAGCCTTGCTAGGAGAAGTGAGCCATTGTGGGAGGACTCCATTCTTCAGATCACACACCTGATTCACTGTCCCTCCCTGTCCCTGCTGCCAAACAAATGCCGCATGTACATGAACTCGACTGATCTTTCCCAAAATCCACCTCAAACCTCCCCTTTCCATTCTAAGCAGGAGAGAGTTACAAATAAAGTCGGGTAGTGAGATGGAGACCGTGTTGGCAGGACTTCCTAACAAGATTTGTTTCATAACAGGAAAGGGAGTTGAGCCGCAAAATGAATTATTGATATGAACTCCGCGGTGACCCGCCACAGATCAGGGCGCGAAAGTTCACTGCTGCAAATCCCTGACAGTGCTCATTATAAGAACGAGCCAGCTGCAGCAATGTGTCCCTCAGTACCTTTGCTGCTGTCCTCAAGGAATAGCTCTTCAGATGTTATTGGGTGCCAGATGGTAAAACCACATTGTGACAACAGGTGTCAAAAGCTAATACTGCTAGAAAACAGTGAACTCTGTAGTGTAAATTGCTCTACAAAATCCGAACCTGAATGTATAATCGCACTTGGTGGAGGTGATTTCCTCTGAGATTTAAGGTACTTGAAGAAGCCACATAGTGTTCTGAAAATCCTCAAGTATCTATCTACGGGAAGAAAAATGGCTTATGTAAAATTGTCTTATTTTTCACACTTCTTTTACCTCATTTTATTTCAACTGTGCCAGCTAAGTCACAGAGGTGCGCTACTTTGCTCACAGCTGTTTGGACCTGGTTGAGGCTTATTTATGATTTTTCTTTTTTTACCGAGCACATAACACCCACTGCTTCCAAGCCTCGCTGTCATGCCATCAACCTTGGCCCCTCTGGTGAGTGTTTAGCTGGAAACATAGCACCTCTAACTAATAATCGCATTCTCTGTGATGAAATGGCAACAGCCGCATGGAGAGCGTCATTACTCAAAACTAATACAGTGGATTCATACTTGGTAATAATAACCTGAAGGCCTGCCAAGATCTGACTGAGCCGAGCAGCACAAGACAATGACATCTATCACATTAACTTCAGATAATTGTCTATACTTATTAAGTCACCAGGACCGCGGCTGGCTGAATCTAATTGTCTGACCTTAATTACCGTTGGATATGCTTTGTGCAGCCGGGCTAGACATGATAAAGCACGTGGAATGCAGCGGAGGTTATTTGGGAGCCCAAGCTGAAGCCAGCAGTGACAGAGTGCAACACAGCCATTCATAACGGCAAGTGGTGCACGTGGAGTAAAAGTGGTTTCCAGAGCCGCACGTAATGAAAGTCATGAATAAAATCCTCACTCTCACTGTGTGGAATGTAATCCTGAAAATACAAAGACCGTGCATGTACTGTACATGTAGGTATTGTTTTGTAACAGCAAAAATGACCTGCTCTGTGATGGTTACACCCCTTCTGCATGTGTTTGCTTTCGGTTTTGATTAGCATTTGATTTTAAGAAACAAAACCAGCTGACACTCAATTTTAGTGGTTCATTTTCTTGAGTTGGCCATGCTTCCTTTCAGTAAATATAACATGAATTGATGTTAAATTATTGAAAAATACATTTCCTTCCTGGCCTAGACATGACATCAGTTTTTCTGTAGCTGGTTGTGGGCTGTTGTGAGATGAGATACACCTCTTACTAAAAGTGGAATGCTTGTGACACTGGATTGCGCTGCAGGAAGTGGTTCCATCCTCTTTTTTCGGCATCAGCTTTGCTGCCGACTGAGTTTACACTTACAAGTAATTTGCATTGGTGTTGCAGGGCGTACCAAGCAGAGAAATGGAAATGAAAGGTAAGAGACAAAATAAATAAGTAAATCTTTGGAGTTAAGTCAGCACCATGACGTCTGTAGCTGACATTCTTGCTGTGACTGTAGCTTGGAAGGACATCAGCTCAGAATGTACAAGTAAAAAACAAAATTAAACTAAAAGTGTTTTGGTCACATGAATTAATCAGTTATATCACTGGGAACTGCTGTATGTATATACAGATAGGAAGTACAGAGAGAAAAATGAAAAAGGTGTCAATAAATTAGTGTAGTTAAGAAATAATCGTGGGCATCATTGGACCATTCAAACCCGACTGGCTTTCAGTCCTGCTTTCATCTGTATGAAAAAGGTATTAGATTTATCTATGTCATCTTAAAATGGTCCCAAGAGGTCCTACATATAATCTGGTGACCAATGCAGCAGCCCTAGTTTGAATGTTTGGGGTATCCTCCTGGTCTGGCCATTAAGAAAACAGCTCCTCTTGTGTTCCATTTGTTTGTGTAAGTAACAAATGAACTGATTTGTCTTTGTTTCTTTTGCAGTCTGTCTGCTGATGCTTCTTGTCCCATCACACTTTATTTATGTTGCATTCTCAGATCGCAGGTATTATTTGGGTGCGTACAAAGTTGATATAACTGGTAAAATTGATGGCCAAAACAGCAAGCTTGATCATGACTTATGCTTTAAGTCATCTATTATTATGAGCTATTGCATTTATTTCCTGTTTATGTCCATTACCAGCCTCGGGCTTTAAATCACAAACCAAGAAACCTTTTTCTCCTCAAAATAGTATTTTTCCGAGCAGGGATTTTGATTTTCTACCCCACTGAAACATACCCGATTTACTTGGCAGTCAAACATGCACCCCTATTAACCTGTCTTCCTGTGGCTCCCGAAGGAGCGGGGCAGCCCCGATTGCTGGTCAGGCTGAGGAATGTGAAGGAGGCATCAAGATAATTAAAGTTTCATTCCCAGCCAACACGCAACCAGCTCATGAGCAGACTCTGAAAGCTCTTCTAAGAAAAGAGCTGCATGGTGATGGTCCAAATGGACTTGCCTTGTCTGCTAAAATCCTCCTGCTCTCAGGTGCTTCGGCTTTGGTGAGATTTGTGCAGAGGCGCTGGAAAGTGCATCCCTCGCATCTTAGAGTTTTCATTTGAGCCTTTTTTTGCTGCGAGGCATTTTCAAGATTGGGATCCTTTGAGCAGATTTTCTCACCAGTTGTTGTAGCACACAACTGGCTTTTTGTCTTTCCTTTGGATTGTTTGAAATGGTATCACTACTCATCTCAGATAATCCATAAATGACACCACAAAAGTTAAAGCGTCCCTAAACCCCCTGGTTTCCAACAAGGTGTGGATGCTGTGTGCATTTAAAAAGGAACACAGCCTGATTTCTTTGAAAGTATCATTCACTCCCTGGGATGTTTTTCACAGATATTTGCTGCCCCATATACATTAATTCAACTGTATCATGTAGATTAAATCAGCAACCAATGTGACACTCTCTAACTGCTGAACTGGACCAATACACCAAATGTCAGATGAGAGTCTCAAATTATCATACAGATTGAAATGATTTCCAGTGTGTGATTCCTCTGATTTCCCGTACTTAAGATGGAGGCAGGAGGTCTGGCTACCTTGAATAGCTGCTGATCAGCTAAAGGATGCAGAGCTGCTGGAGGAGAAACCCAGCAGGTTCCTGGATTCCAGCCTAAATGGATTTTTCGGTGGTCAGTGTGATACGGGCCGTGGCAGTTATGCAAGGATCACTGGTGGTCACTGACCACATGTTCGGACAGTGGAGGCAATGAATAACTAATGAGGCCGGCAATAACCTCATCCTTAATATTACATGGATGAAAATGATTTTTTTGTGATTATGTCGTTGGAGTTTCAAAATTGTGAACTATTTCTACCTGGTTGCCTTTTAGTTTATGGACATTGAAAGCTTGGCCCATTATGATAAATAGAAAACAATATTAGTGCAAAGGCTTTAGTGCTTGATGTAGATAATGTCCAACACATAGTGCTATAGAGATGTAATGACATACAACCTTGTTAGAGCATATTGCGAGCCATATTGGGCACAGCTGAGCCCTTGTATATGGAATTTTAAGTGCATTCATGCATGTACTTGCAGATTTATGTGTAATATGTATGTCTTACATGCATTGCATGTCTTGCCAAGTATCTCTAAGACTGTTGCCCACATCAGATGAATCCACACTACATAGTTTATGCCCAGTGCCAACGCTCATACCAGTGCAGACATTAGGGTTTGTGGCTGGTTGACGGGCATGTAAAGCTGCAGACTTTTAGATGCAAGACTAGAGTTTTTGGTCTGTCACAGGCCCGACAGCTCTAACTCGAACATGTTTTAGTGGTGTTACAGAGTGCCATAACCACAGAGAGATTAGAAGGAAGATTTTTTTGTAATGGACTTGGACCTGGGGTTTTGCAGAATTGTCTGGCCATTGGAAACACTGTGAGAATTCCCAGTTGTCTATCCAGCTGATTGACCCAGAGTGTCAGATGAGTGTTAAAAAGTGCAAAATGAAATTTGTAAATCAAAGCAAAAACAGCAGTGAACAGTTACAGTAACTCAGAGTGGTAAACTCAAAGTTCCACCACCTCTTTTTTACACTGATCCTGCCTGTGTGTTGCATAGGACAAAAGCATTAACCATATGAACAAATGTACATGTATCATACAACGTTCTTTGATCAGGAGGAGCAACTGGGCGACTTCTCCCACAGTTTCATGACAATCACTGCATGTACAGTCATAGCCCAGAGGAAAAGACGCTAAGTATAGTATAGTCTTAATGACAGATGGCCAACTCCACTAACTCTTGCAACTTAAAGACACTTGGTGGATGTTTTTGAAGCAGTTTTAGATTAATAGAAAGATACTGATATATAGAAAGATGTGTTACTGCATAAATAGTAAGCAAAAAACACATAATATACTGCATCCTGTCTGTTGTGGAAGTGTGGTTCCCAGCCTGCACTATTATCCCAGTTAGGCCCCTGGGTGATAGCGTTGATCGTACATGTTATTTGAAGCTCTGTCGCTCCAAACCCCGACCAAATTACCCCGGTCTTGTTCCCATCATTAAATGTATCCATCTCTTAGATGTCTGTTAAAAGAGTTTGTATTTGCTGGCTTTTCATGGTGTCTGATGTTCTATCACCACGCTCATATTTCCCTCTTGTCTCTTTTCATGTTGCTTGTTTTGTCTCACATTTTGAGGTTTCTTCCTGGTAATTAGTCAGAACTGCTCCTTTTGTCTCTCAATAAATGACCTGTTTTTGTGCTCCTGTATTAAGCATGGACTGTGAGCATATCTCTCTTGAGGGATCCAGACTTATTGTTCTCAATCCAAGGCCTCGATTTGTAAACAGAAAGAACAATAGCAGTCGAGCAAAATGCAACTTCACCAAAAGAAAGACTATATAATATCCAGTGCCATGGTCGTGACACACTCAAAATATCTGCAGATATTTGTGGCACTGTTGTTTTAAACATTATATATTTGCTATATAGTTGGAGCTTCCAGATGAGTCCTTACACGACATGTCGAGTGCACCTACTTTAAGTGGAGGTTTCCCAAAGGAACCTGAACCTCTAACCTCATACATGTTAGGCCTGCACTCTATCCATTCTATCCAGGGCCGCTCCGTTGTGCAAACGTGTTCTAGTTAATTGAATCTGATACTGAGTCTATCATCATGTACAGTAAAGTCACTTTAGCTAACCTTGACATGAAAACCGTTGCTCGGGATTTCTCCCAGTGGAATTAATCTGCTATTGGCCGTCCTTTTGTCCCTGCAGTGATAATATAATGAAGAATGAGACGGTGACAATATTTTGACATTCATCTGTGTGGCTGTAATCAGCACTGAATCAATATCTCATCTGTTATCGTTTCATTCAACGCCCGCTCCACAGAGGATCGGTTTCAGCAGCAACATCAGTCTTTTATCAAAGCGTTGGGCTCCCTAGATCTCTATCCACTGAATCCTGAGTCGACGGAGATGCCCTTGGTGACATATAAAGGCAAGATCATGGCTATGAATCACTTGAATGTGAACTGGAATTGGGGAGCTGCATCAGCCAGGTTAAATTCGAAGTGTTTGAGTCGCAGTGGCCACATCCTCCCTCTCCTATTCCTTTCTGTTTTTCTTCTTTACTCTGATGGCCGTCCAGCTCTGCGGCAGCTCAGCTCCCCAAAGATGACAGAGAGGCCAAGTCAGAGGCAGCAATTAAATGGCCATGCTTGGTGTATTTATTTTCTGCAGAGATTATAGCAGGCGTCCTTCCGATTTCCCTGTCCTCCGGGCTGACTCCTCCGACAGTAATTTAGATGATGCGTGTAAAATATCCCCTCCAGCTCCTCTCCCTCCCAGACCATCCTTAAAACGGGACCAGCCATGCGGGGCTAACATGTCGACTTATTTTGCATAGTCTGAGCAAGCAGCAGAAGGGTATATTACAAGATGCAGGAGCTATTGGATGTGATTTACGTAACTTCTTGCCAAGAAGACAATGACAAAAGCCCCAACTTCATTCAGAGCACTTCGAAGATTAAGTGCTCTTCATTTTGGTGCCATCCTCATTCCCACTTGTCGTGTATTGTTGAATGGAGGGAGGGCTCTCTTGCCCTCATTGTAGTATGGTTTTTGGCTTGCTTTGTGGTATTCTAGGCTCCACTGTGGAATTATTTACTCGCAGTTAATTCCTGCTTCTGTGAAAATGTTTCCTCGCCAACATTTTTTTCTCTGTCTGTTCGTCCTGAATAGTCTCCGGGTCTGAACACAGCAGAGTGATGAAACAAATAATAAATGTGATCCAAAGACATGTCCCGTCTTTCCTGTCTTCCTACCTTGTAAGAGCATATTACCGCAATGAAGACATCATGCTAAGTGTAAATGCTTAAGGAGTGACGGAGGCGGAACATGCTTCCGTCAGCCGATTCATGGAACTCCCCTTGGCTAGATTTTCTTTCTTTAAATTATGTTGTGACTCTTTTACATATGCACATAATTAATCCTTCTTTCTCGACACTGGGACCACCCGCCTGGGGTAACTGGGTGTTTTTAAATCCTCGCAAACCCAGACATTTCGCTCTTGACATCCATGACAGTCTTTTCTTTAGCATATTCTTCTTAAACAGGAAACAGACAACTGTCTCCTCTGCACTATTTTTGGATCTGTTGCTAATGCTGTTAATCTCCCTTTTAGATGGAATATGAGCATATTTGTCTTTTCTCTGAGCTGAGGAGCTGATCTGGGATCAGTATGGCCTTTCAAGTTATGAATGAAATACTCAGGGGACTTAGTGAGTCAGCACTTTAAGTTTGAGACACTTAATGCTCGATTTAGTGGGAAGCCTCAGTAGACTTGTGACTGTGATGACCATCTCTGTCATTCATCGGCCTAACGTATGCATTAGACCGCCAGATATCTCATTTTTATCAGCCACCAGCTCAGCCTGTGTCTCCCTGTGATTTGAATATGCTTCACAAGGTGTTTACGCAGGAAACCACATTAAATGGCCCATTGCCCCGCTTTTATGTTAATGCTGAGAGTGATCATAATAATAGCTTCAATATTTGAAATGGCAGTTGCCGTTGGGACCACCACAAGTGGCTAGCTAATTAGACAAGCTTCTTCTTAGCACCTCATTTTGTACCTTTGACAAAGTTAGATAGGAGAGTGTCAAGTGGAAATGAAATAGAGAATTGCTCATTAAAAGTGAACTCAGTCAAAGGGAACGTAGTTACAACATAACTAATTCACTTGAGGACTTAATGGAGGACTTAATCATGCAGCTTTACCGACACGCACGTCCATGTGGGTGCTTTTTATCATCGCCGCTGTAACCACATGGTTAAGACTAGTGAATAAGACACTTGTGCTTCATTTGGCAGAAAAAGGTGTGAACAAACAACACTGACATTAAGACTTCTTTCAAGCTATCTGTGCAGATTGAAGACACAGTAGAGAAGAGAGAAAGGAGCATGAAGGGGAACAGAGCACATTTAATTACTCTGAGCATCCATGTGGTGTAATAGCTGCCTGCTGTTCAAACAACTAGCAGAGCCTCTTCAGCCTCCCCACAATGAAAGCTGCTGACACCGCAGCTTTGCTCCCATCTCATAGTCTCTGCCCTCAATCTCTCTTGATCAGGAACTTCACAGAAAACTTGCAAAGTTATGCATTTTTTCAGAGCCCACAGCAGAAGAGGATAGCCCAGGATATGCCAAGTAAATCTGACAGTAAATGGCCGAGAAGGCAAAAAAAAGAAAAAAGCAGGATGAAGCGATGAGAACTCTTGCTTTAATCTGGATAGCAGCCTGGCTCACAGGATGTACTGGATCAACAAATTGGACAAATGCTGGTTTGTCTCTTTTTTATTTTTATTATAGTGACAATATTACTTGTGATACAGTTTGTGATATGGCAATGACAGCTCAGCAATGCAGAACTTTATATTTGATAATAACTTAGTGTGTTTGTCTGGCCATCCACGTTCTCTTCCATTATTGAAAGGGAATTTTTCTATTCCAGCCGATACATAATGGCAAGACAAGCCCCCGCTTTCCTCAACAGATAACTGAAAGGCTGCATTTAAGATGTTCGACCTTCAGAAGTCTTTGGCTCATTTACCGTGGTCAAGAACATTCTGTGAGCCTTTCAAAGTCAATTGAGTTTCCACCAAAGAGTTAGGCGAGTCCCGCTCCCAGCTCAATCTCCAAGGCTATTTTTATCCATCCGACTGACAGATCAAGTGGCACTGATCAGCACACCTGCTTCTCTGTGCTGAGGGGGAGAGGGAGCAAAAACTGGAGCTCATACATCAATGTGTCACTGGCCAGGACTGTCCAACAGGCCCCTGGGAGCAAGCTCCCACCACTAGGTCGTGACCGGAGACCCACTGAAGTTCCCACATCCAGACTGGGTTGTCCTCACTGCCACAGTAAATGTCTATGAATTGGAAGGTGGGGGAGCTGTGAACTGTTGGCTTGACCAGTATTAATAGTATTTAATAAGAGGACTTTTAAAGGGAGGTGGGGAGGGAAAAAAATGTAGTCTTGATATATTGAAACTGCTCAAGAGATTTTCCACAACCTTGGCCCTCAAACTTGTGCTGAGTATTTTCCACAAACGTCTTCCCAAGCTGTCAGGAAACTTCCACCCCTCCTTTTCAGTCCCCCAGTCTGTGAGTACTTGAGAGTTGTCTGACATGCAGTGTTTACGGTGTATGTGTCTTCCTTGAAGGAGTGAGAGAAAGCAGCCTGTCAAAGTGCTGCGAACATTGTGAGTGAGCCGTGATGGTCATTGAAACATGAGGCTTTTAGGCAGTGGCTGCTGGCCTCTGCGGATGTGTCTGAAGAGTGATATGACCGTTGCGGTGCACAGGTTTGACAGATGGACGACTTCTGACTCCATCCCATGGTGGGCAGGTGAAGCCTTCTAATTGGGACTGCAGCAGAGAGGCTGTGTTTGTAGACCTCCAGAGGCCTTGTCACAGCGCGGCTGAGTGCTGATGGTACAAATGTTACAGCGGACAGGGCAAGACGGAGCAACAAGGGCTTTAATGGGGTGCTTGGTATAATGCATTTCAAGAAGAAACCTGAGGCCCAGAACCACATTGAGATCATATGACATTAATTAGGAGTAATTTGTCAGTCCTGAGGCTATTGATAATGTTACTAATGTATTTTGCTCTCTTTCTCTCTTTCTGCTATCCGCTGGGTACTTGCTCCTGTGAACCAATTCGTCAATCAGGTGAGTAAGCCTTCCTAGATATTGCTTTACACTTCACTACAGATGATGTCTGGGTTGTTAAGCAAAAAGTAGACTTAAGACAAAAAGCCTTTACAAATTACTCAGTCTTGTGGCATTATTAAATTGCACCGCCGGATATGTACTAAGAAAAGTCTCATTCTTGTACAGCTCAGAACTCCACACAAAAGAATGATCAGATTGAAACTGCTGGAATTAACCTTTACAGGGACAGCAGATTAGTCTCATCTCTATTCTGTCATTTAAAAACGTACACCGTGATGTTGCTGTGACGGCTGTGGGCAGTACTCCACGGAGGAAACCTCCCCGCCCCCACCTTCACCCACTCCCTTGTTGACGTGTGGTTATTTGATCGGGGTGTCCACATCAGAAGGAACGCATAGATCACTCCATTACAGGAGTCACTGGCTCTTTCCTGAGCACGTTCCCTTGTGGTCAGTTGAGGTCAAATTATCTGCCCACCTCTCAACTGACCTGTTATTCTTCCTCCGATAAAGCTCAGCGCGGACACTTATAAAAAGTCCCCACAGACAGCCTCTCCTCCTGTTGTTGTGTTTTGTTGTTGGCCTTGATATATTGGCCTAATAATCAGTGCCACCAAGTCGACCAAGAATATATTGTGAGACAGCTGGCGGTGCCTTGGGAGAATCTGCTTTGTAGTGGTGAGTACATTACATATTATTGAAAGAGTAGTCAACGTGCACCTAGAGGCTTGTTGCTTTGGACTTGGGAGGATTTATAAATCTGCAGGTGCAATATTCTTCAGGTCGAACAGAATTTTCTTGTTCCTGACAAGCGCATATTGAATCCTGATCCTAAATTAGAATGTGCAATCTACCATGTGGCCAGTCTATCCATGAAAACTGAAGCTTGAAATGTACAGTTTAAGAAATCTGCAAGTGTTGTTTTTTCAGTGAAAGGAAAAAAAATAGTGGTGCTTGTGGGGCTGCTTTGTGTGTGTGTTTGTGCATGTGTGTATGTGTGTGTGATTGGTTGGGAGTATATTGTAGCAAGAAGCTAAACTGTCACTACTAACACTGGCACAGATTTCCGATTACTCTGAGAGAACAGAGCAGCATATTGGCTTTTTACTGCATTGAGGATTTGGCTCATACAGACACTTTGATGAATGTCTTGACACATCTGTGACCATTATTTTAGAACACTCGAGAAAAATCAATAGTGTTTGCTCCGACTGCCCGAGGCAATGATATCCATGAATGCTTTATTTACCTCTTTATGCGTGAAGATTTGAAGCGCATTCAGTGTTGACTAATGAATGAACTGCCCTGCCAAACACTCCAGCTATGGTGCACAAGAGTATCTAATCACCTCCAAATGTCACTCTGGCTGTCTCCCATTCATATTCCATTCACCGTCCACCTCATCAATAATAGGTAAGGACTGAGCTCAGTGGAGTCGCAGTGAGGAGGATGTGTGTCCCTGTGCCCCAGCAGGGGCCCGCAGAGGCCTGCCGGCGAGGATGGTCGCTCGCCTTCTCCTCCTGTTTCTCTAAGTTAATGAGGCAGATGTCAGTTAGGCCAAAGGAGCTCCTCCTCGGTGCATTGAGTCTAGAACCAAATCAGGGCCCACCTCTATAATTGGCACCTGATGTGTCGGATGAGCTCTGTACGCCTGACATTCATTACACTTAATAATGCACTCTAGGCTCGCTGCACCCCTCTCTAACCAGCTGTCTGCTCACAACCCTAATGCCATTAGGCTTCAAAGCCAGGGTGTCAAGCATTGCTTTTGACACAAGTCCTCTGCAGTGGAGGAGCGTGTGAGCGCAAGCTATTTGTCCACCAGGCTGTCCTGCCTGCTTGGCCGTCCATCACTCCACTGAGCTGGAGAGTGCCATGTTCAGCTGAAGAGTGATTTCCTCCAGCCTCATGTAGAAATACCCAGGGTACAGGCAACGCTTTGAGAAGAATGTATGATTATGGCTGGCTGTCATGTGGGCAGCATCAAGACAGCCTTATCTGGCTGAACCTCCCTGTCATCAGGTGTGCTGCTAGTGAGCCATGCTGGCTACTGCTGCCAATCAGAGCCCAGTGGACCGATGTCCCTGCCAGGACGCCGTCGCGTATGCCGAATCCTGAACACTCTGTTGGCAAAAGTGGACCAGTCTGTCCTCTCCAATCAGGCTTGAGTTCCCCAGTATTGCTGCGTGTGCAGGAAGCGTGTCTGGGGAGAGCAAAGCTCCTTCAGCTCAAGGATCACAGGCCCTGTTTCGCTGGAAAAAAACACAACCGTCTCCGATTCTGCCCCTTCCACACTTTCCTGGCAGGGCACACAGAGGGGAGAGTGTGCTAATAGCAGTACTGGTCACACTATTTTCTTTTTTCTTTTTTTCACTATTTTTCTTTACCTGCTGTATGCATAAAGTAACTGAAAGTGTGTCTTGCTGCATGTTGGAAATTCTAAAGTTGATGTTTCACAACAATATATATGTATTTTTATTTGTTTCTAGGTGTTCTTGAGTTGTGGACTGAAACTAAAATCTGGACAGTGCATCTTGAATTGTATGTCAATAGGGCAGGATTGTAACACCTCCCTCTGGATCTGTGGGAGGAAGAAATAAGTTTAGACATTCAAATTCAGTCCAAACCGGCAGAAAGAGGCAAGATAGCGGGCAGTGTCAATTGAGAAGCCAGCAGAAGAGATTGAAAAGGGCAAAACACACCATATGGAGGGTCATGGACGAGTTAGGAAAGTTTTTTCTTTTATCTTTTAGAAGCAGAAAGCAGGCGCTTGTGAACCAACCCCTGACATTCTCCTACTGCAGTCTAACTAAAAGGATGCTGAACAATGCTGGAGCTGCCAACATTAGGAGCCGCAGTGCCAATCCATCTGGCCGGCATTTTCAGAAATGTTCAAAAGTAAATATGTTACAAGTAAATTTACTGCAATGTAAAGTGAAAAATATGGTAAATTACCAATTGTAAACGGCCATTAAACAACATGATTCACCATTTTATATGTGTAAATGATGTGCTGAGGATTAAGCATGGCCAACAGCTCCAGACTCAGTGAGAGACGGGAGACAGCCTGCCTCTTTGTATCCGTATGTCTGAACGCAGCATGAGGCTACTCTGCAGCTGCATGTGCTGAAGCTGTAGACTCTGTCTGCCGAGGCTGACCACACACTGATTCTTTGTCAGTCTGATATCAGCCACTGTAGGAGCAGCACTAGTGATGGCAGAAGGGAAGGATTTACGAAACAGGTGTTTGACTGTGTGTGTCTTAGTGAATATGCATGTTACAGATGTTAGCTGTGCTTCTAATAGAACAGACCTGGAAAAAAAATCATGGGTGCCACAGATCTTCATTTTTGTGTCATGTCAACGCCTGTAAAATGCATTTTGAATAATCAGCTTTTACAGATGATCAATTCAGATTCCCCTTACAGACACAGTACTGGCACAAACTACAAGTGCACTGTGTGTACTCTACAACCGGTGGCATCCTGCTTCTTTTGTGTAGCATTTTGTTGCTGCTGTTTTTAATGAGAAGCCACGTGGAGGACCTGGTTCTTGGACAGCAGGAGGAGCATTTACTCCAAATCGGTCCGTGTATGTCGCGGCCATTCGTTTTCTTATTTTGAGATTTCAAAATAAAAACGAAAAATAAACCGTTTCCCGTTTTCTCAGCGATAATACAAAATGAAAAACGGAAAATGGGCCGTAATTCATTATCCTAAGCAACGTTTGGACCCCACAGTGGGTCTTCATCAGGCCACGGCACACAGCAAGGTCTGCTAATAGTTAGCTAACACACACATAGCGCTAAATCGCAGCGTTCAGCTGCTTTTGGGGACATTTTTGGGGAGGTTTGGAGGTTTTCTGTTACTTTAGCTAGTGAAAAATCTTCTGTAAAATAGCGAACAATGTGTGCCAAGCAACGTTTGGACCCCAAAGTGGGTCTTCATCAGGCCACGGCACACAGCAAGGTCTGCTAACAGTGAGCTAACACTGGAGCTTTAGATACCAGATCCTTCCTCTTCAGAAGTCAGACGGGTCACGGAGCCGAAACGAACAGGAAATAGAGAAATAAGTTTTCCACGGGTGTATTTTAATTTGAATAACCCTACTAACTAACCCTAACACATATAATTAAATCGGATAACGGGTAATGGATAATGAATTACGGCCCGTTTTCCGTTTTTCATTTTGTATTATCGCTGAAAAAAATGGGAAACGGTTTATTTTTCGTTTTTATTTTGAAATCTCAAAATAAGAAAACGAATGGCCACAACGTACATGGACCCAAATCTTTCATGTTTCCATCTTTCTTTTTTTACTTTTCAATGTAAATAAACAGGAAAATAACTAAAATAAACAAAAATAAAATTATTAAAGTCACCATTGCCATAACTGCTAACCTGAGAGGGGTAACTTACTTTGTCCTGTAGGAGCCACTGATGTGTTGCACAAGTGGAAGTGAAGGTGATGTCGCCAGCAATGGAAGAATGTTTCAGAGGAAACGCTGCTGCTTTGAACTTTCCAGCTTGAGTCAACACTGTTGGCACAAAATGGAGCACTTGTAAAAAACACAAATCACCTGTACGTTAGACGAGCTTTTCATGAGTTAACAGCACATTGGTCAGAATGAAAGAAAAGCTTCATAGTTTTTAAATTGCCACATTTAAAAGCCAAAGTCAGTGTCTGATTTGACAGTGTAACTATTATCTAATTCACATCCTTTCAAATGTAATCTGGGCTGATTCTAGTTTTTGTAATCTGATTGTATAACCCTGATTACATGGCATCCATTACTATGTAAACCTGTTCAGTATAGAGCAAAATGACAGCTAACAATGCTGAGTGGGTGTGAACAATGAAAAAGAAAGAGAAAAGGTTGTCCTTGTGTGTGAAAGAAGCTGTGGTTCCTTGATTGCTTTAGCGTGCATTAATTGATTTTTGAATGTTGGCATATAAAGATGGGATGGCGAAGCTGTTAGGGGAGACTTGTTTATCCACACAACAAGTGGAAATGGAGCAACAATCAGCTTCTATATGGTACAGTCTCTGGCCCCTACCTCCTAAATGCTCCTCCAGCTAACTTTGTGTGTCTGTTATGTGATTTTAGTCTAACAAGTGTGTTACTAAACCCTTGCTTCATTTGGAAACAAAGCTGAGGTGAGCAGTGAGGATGAAATCATTTAGACAATGAAGTTGGGGACAAAAAATCAAAAGCAAAAAAAAAAAGAGCTGAAAGATGCCAAAATCTCTCATCACATCTTTGTGAATGTGTCAGCTTTAAATCTTCTCCCGCTCTGTCTGTTCAGACTTTTGGGAACACTCCATTTTGTTTATGCTCACCAACAAACAGCTCAATACCAAACCGGTGTTGTTGTTTTTACATGATGCTGAAGGAGGCAGCGACTCTCTGTGTAAATTGGTAACATTCAAATGACGCATGTGGTGAATTTTTGGAAAAAGCATCAAGTGATACACCATTGTTAATTCAGCTGAATACAAAGACCTCACTCTTCTCAGCTCGCCATACACAGCGAAATTAGAAGCCGTGTAATGATATTCATTTAGCCTTCCTATAATGATGCTTTCAGCTATAAGAGCACCGAATGAACGCAAAACAAATTATTTCCATTTTGGGATTGTGCAGCAATGGGATACAATCACACTGTAGTGTTTTTATTTGATCATCAACAAGCATTTAAGTTTATAGCGGGGACAAAAACCTGACAAGGAGCAGTTTTATAGGTTCAGTCATAACCAATTTATTTCAATCTGGGCCCTTTAGAGGGAAAATGCCTCACATTACAATGATGCATTATGTATTTATTCATTAGTGAGGGAGAGAGTTAAATGATAGTTGAGCGCCTTGTGGCAGCGGGATCGTTGAGAGAAAGAAATCGGATGCATTTTTTTTGGTCTTTGATATTGAACTGCACAATAAAGGCTGTCAGCAAATTCTGGGCAAAGTGGAGCAGCTGAGACAAAGGAGAGATGAGAGGCGTAGATAATGACTGGTGTTGTTTTATTCATCTGCCAGAATGAATGCTGACCAGTGTTTGTTTGTGTTGAACTCATTGTGTTTGCAGTCAGAACTGTGAATCTGCGAGTGTGTAATTAATTCCCTCCTGACTGCCAGCCAGCATTGGCTTCTGATGTACAGGGAGGAGAATCGGGTCTGGTTTACACTGTCAACACAGCACTGAACACAACAGTTGTTTAGGTGACTCCCTGACCCCTTTGGAAAAAGACCCGATGAAGTCCACTTCTCAGACTCTGCACTAGTAATGTGAATTATATCAGGAGCTAAGTTTTGTCTCTCTTTATCACTGTCTTATTTAGCAATAGTCAGTGCATTTGTATCATGTTCAGTTCTGTATCAATATTGAGAATGTCCCTGAAGCCCAAATGGATGAATCCACATATTCACAGTAATTACTTGGCACTGTTGTGGTGCATCTAGAAATCACATTACATTAAAGTTTAAAAGGACACACTGGGTAACATTTCTGCAGGTTGTGTAAGAGTCCCTTGATGTATAATATCCCAGCGTTGTTCTTCACCCGGATTAAACTTTACGTCTCAAACTCGCAATTTGCAGTTCTGAAAACTGCAGCTAAATACTGCGTCCCATCCGAGGATTCTGAGTCAATACTTGTGTCCTTGCAGAGGGAGATCATCCCAAGTTGTCTGAGAGAGAACAAACTTCTCATGAAAGAGCCCACAAAGAGAAACATCCTCGCAGTTTGAGATCGGCTGTGTTGCTTGATGTTGTGCTCAATAAAATATGGTGTACACCTGTTTTTCCTTGTTTTCCCAGCCGCTTTAACCTGCTCCATACCTCGCAGCTCCGCACTTTTTGAATGTAGTGAGACGATTTCGCTAATTGGGCTTCTTATGTTTATTTATTTTTCCTGATTAAGTCAATATCTAATGAAATGTTCACTGCAAGAAACTCATATTTCTGTTTATAGCGTAGTTTTTAGAGTAGTAGGCTCTAGATATGGTGCTGCAGACTGAAATATCTTAACAACTTCGACTGGATGGATCGCTGCCAATAGAGGCATTGGATGGATTCTAGCAACACTGGCTTTAGAGGTTGACTTCTTTGGTTTCAAGTGTCTTGACAACTGTTGGATAGACATGTCATTGCCATCAGCCTATTTTTTGATTAATGCTGATTTGCATGTTTCAAATGTTAGCGTGCTAAAATGCTAATGACAGATAGGGACCTTGGCATTGTGGGTGCAAAACAGTAGCAGTCATTATGGGACCAGCAGTCATTCATCAGCAATCATTATAGGAGCTGAACATCAACATTTTGAATTCCACCACTGCAGCTAAAGACTATTTTAATTTGTCGTTAACTAACAGATTAACCTGCAGAGCCTCATGGACACCTTTTGCACATCCCTTCTCCTCGGTTGAACTGCAGAATGCATTGCAGCGAGGTGTAGCTGTTTGTCTCTGTGGCTAAGTGTCAATGACAAAACAAATATCTTGAATATACATCAAATTTCATCCTATTTAAACTTTAAATGCAGCTGTATAACCATTTCTGCACCCATTACTCTAGATTGAACACCTCATTAACTGCTCATTGCAAAGATATGCTCATATACCGAGTATCTACGCGATGGTATGTTGAGATCACAAGAGAGAGCAGAACCAGAGCGTTGGGATTATGAGTATTTGTACATATCAAAGTAGGAACATTATGAAGACAGTTCAGACCTTTGCAAAGTTATGTCTTTTCCAGTTTCTCCAATTTTTAAACTCCTGCGTTTCAGTCACTGTATGTGAACCCTTCAGTGCATGAAGTAATGACATTTTTCAATTAGACTGTAAGCACATATTTTCAAAATTTGTCAGTCATACAGTTTCCCACCACCATGGTTCTAGATTCCAGATGACCTCCTCGACTCAATTATAAAAAAGAGATCTCTGCTCTTGGCATTTTATTGTGTGGTACTTGTAAAAACGAAACTTTTTTTCCCCTTGATATGACGTTGTTCTGAAAAAAAAAGAAGCAACATTCAGCTTGTATGGCTAGACCAAGAGTAGTGGAATCAGCCTGAAAAGTCAGCAGCATAAGGCTTGTGTGGTAACCTTTAAGTCTATAAATGTAAGAAAATAGAGAAAAATGCTAATTACGACTTTGTACAAGCCAGTTTGACTTCTTCAAATGTGTGATTTTGTCTGACCAACAGTCCAGCCAGGATCATTATTTGAACAAGATAAAAGTCACCGATCTTCACACATGAGCAGCAGGACACAGAAAATGTTCCGTATTTTTGCCTAAAAATGCTTTTTCGAAAATGATCATAGTCCAATTCGATGTTTCTCAATGATACAAATAATTAACTCATCATTTCAGCCTTATAGCATTGCCACCGTGCAGGAGCAGGCTAGTGCCGCTGTCCTAGCTTTGATTTTTTTGGTTCTTTTGGTGCCCATGACCACAAATTGTCATTCATGGACAGGGTCAGCACATTCGAACCATAACCCAACATGATATGTGGCTTGTCATCTTATCCTGTAGCCTTCCAGAATGTTTTTAGTAACCAATACAACACCACAACCAACACAAAAGACAACAGGAATGGCACGAGCATATTATCATCTCTGTATTATCTATGAGGCAGGTTAGGTTGATTTTAGTCAACTAAGACTACCCAGTTAAGACAAGGGGCAAGAAAAATCAACATGGAGGCTGGATCGTTGGTGTCAAAGTGTGATTTGTGGTGCACCAAAGCATCTAAACTAAAGTCCTTCCAAAGAGGAGAAGTGAATGGGAATGACTGCCATGGATGAGCAGATAATAAAGAGCCCTACAGTACTCCTAAGTAAATAAGCTGCACTGTGTGGACTCCTTGACTGACAGATCATCTCTGGGAGTTTCAGTGCAAAATCTGCACAGTGGTGTATGAGAGAGCTATAAAGACATCACATTAAGCAGTTGTACAAATTTTCCCCCAAGATGATGAAATATAAAATCAGTATTCCAGACTCAAGTTGGCAGAATAAGGAGTAAGAATAAGAACAATCTCACCCACAGTGGATCTACTGCAACGTTTTGGTTAATTTTCATTATATTTCATCATATTTGGCTGATAGAACTGGTCGCTCAGGCACAAAACCGCATATCTAATATATATATTTCTAGAGCCATGAGCTTAGCAATAACCTTTAGCACCACAGATGATACCAAAATCAAAAAAGAGCCACACAGACTTCCCCTTTGATGCAAGATTGACATATTTGCAGAGCTCATTGTTCGTTTCCTGTCCTTCATAAAACATTTAGGTGCTTTGTATTTTTACAGACTGAGTGCACAGGACGAGCTGCCGAGATGAAACAGCCGTGCCCTCTGTGTACTTTTGCCCTCTGTTAAACTTGGCAACGAGCGGCACTTTCAAGTCTGCCGAATGTGGGTCACACAGCGCTCCGCTTGTGGTCTCTGTGGTCTTGCTCTGCATAAATAACAGCACATCAGTAGCTACTTCAAACAATCTCTGGGGGCCGGAGACAAGACTCACTGTGCCAAACGTTGGTGTAGACTTTCTTGTTTCTTCAGCTGAGTCCACCAAAGGCTTGTTTTTGGACACTTGCAGAATTGCTAAATTGTTGATATCTGCCCCTAAACTCTGTCTGGTTGAGATGCACATGACTTGAATTAAATCTGAAGTTGTCGCCGGGGATGCTGCTGCTATAATTACATCAAACTGTGATAGAGGTTCATATATAAAAAGAAGTAGTGCTCTTCCTTCACATGCACTGCATTTCTGGCTTGACAGCATTAACTCTGTCAAGGCTGAGCCCTGTCTTTCCCTTCATACTGTACCCATCCTCCAGAGCCCTTCAGCAGCTTCTCTATGGAAGATAATGAGGCCGCCAGTGGAGAGGTAATGTTGAATAAGTGGGATCCTCTCCTGGCTCTTGTTAAGTGTCAGTTAAATGAAGTAAAACCTTTGGCAAAGCTGTCCACCCCGACATGAGACGAGCCTATTTTTATGAAGGCCTTTTATAGCGCCGTCTCCAGAACATCTTTGTCTGCCATGGTAGAGAAGTCCTCTTCGTCTCTTAAACTGCCTTTAAAAGTCAGTTTCGGAGACAGATTGTTCATCATAGCACGGCTGTCACTCTTCATGACATTAATAGTAAGCTGACCCGGCGTGAAGGTTAAAAATGACAAGGTGAGGATGGAAATTCTGCACATGAAGTTCAGTGTTCAGGATAGCGGAAGCTTTGAGCTAGGCATACAAGATCACAGGGTGTTTTTCAGCACTAATGTGTGGCTTAGTAAAGAAACTGCATTTCTATAGAAACACACTGGCAATGTAGGAACCTGCAATATTGTATCTTCAATTAAATACCACAGCTGTTTGAAATTCACTGAAGCATGAGCTTAGATGTGTGTATGCAAAAGAAAGAAAAAAACATTACCTGCACTCAAACTTGTTGGACTTTGTAGTTATTATAAAGGAAGGCTTTGCTTCTATAGAATGGAACGGAGAATGTAGCACAAAAACACCACAGGAATCTCAATCTAAAAGCCTGTCAAACACAAAGGAAGGATAAATGCTTTCAGGGCACATGTAATCACATACAAGCCCAGTGTAGAATCATTTTTAGTTGTATTTCTATTTATGTAATGTGGCTTCTGAAAGCTTTAGTTTCCTGAATATAGCAAAAAGGTATCATTTACACTACTTATATGCTTTTCTGAGTATTTGTACTGTGCTGCACCACAGAAACTAGTAGGTACTCATGTCAGACTAGTGAGTTTCTAAATGTTGTTGAACCAGTCAAATGAATGGTAAACGGTCTGCACTTATATAATGCCGTAGTGGTACTCAAAGCGCTTTACAACGTGTTTCTTATTTACCCATTCACACACACACTCACTCACACACCAACAGATAGAGGTGACATGCACTGCCATGGATGAGCTTCGCATTCAGCGTCTTGCCCAGGAGCACTTCGACATGTGGAAGCATTTCTCAGGACACTGTTCTAGTTGAGACATCACACAGTTTCCATCCAGCCATTTAAGCAGTATATACCTCTTGTTTTCAGAGTTCTTTGTAACAGTTTTTTTTTTTAAATCCCTACAGTCTTAAAGAGTCTGTGCAAGAGCTTTAAAGAAATCCACAGGTGAACCTAAATCATACACACTTTAACAGATAAAAAATAAACACATTCTTTATATATAAAAAGATGCATTTTCAGACTGTGTGTACACTTTTCAATTATAGTAATATAAAATCTTTGAATTGCTACATAATCAGTGTAAAAGGTACTTACTGGATGTAACTGGGTCTATGACTACATGTCAGCCCTCTTACAGGCTGTGCTATTGGCCAGACTTTAGTCTGTGGCGGCCAGTCTAGACCTCCTCCTGGCTCTGCCTCAGGTCAAACCACTTGGATGGTGGAAGTCTTGGACATACATGCTGTAAGGACCCAAAAATACAGCAGTGTGCGGAAACCCAGTAAAAGTAAAACATGGAAGACATTCTTTGATGTCATTCACCAGGTAGCAACTTCCATAGGAATGACTTGGGTGCTGTTTTTGATTGCAGCATTCAGTTCTCCTGAATGCATCCATGGTCCAATCAGAAAGCACTGAACCATGTGAGGACATCAGCTGAAGCAGAGACTGTTAATCCACACTATTAAACTGTTTAGCTCAATATTTCAGACAACTGGATCAGGCTGCAGCAGCTATTTGGAAATCCATCATCGGGTTTGTGTGCAACAGTCTTACTATACTTTTAGAAGTGGATTTTGACAAAACTGAGTGGAACCAAACATTTTAGCAAAAAAAAAAAAATCAAAGTAGTTACTTGCCTATGAATTGATCATAATCACGCTCATGGCTGAACTGATAACAGCCGTCAGTATCCACATTATTGCAAAGGTGAAGCTGAGACCTGTAATGAATTACCCACTGAGAGTGAATGTGCTGTCTGCTTTCAGTCGTCTTGGTCTGAGTGCTCCAAACAGGCTTCCTGCTGTGTTTTATATTTGTAGCAGGCAGATTATTTGGCTGGGTACCAGCTACACAACTGTTACATCCAGCGTCCACTAGCTGTACATGTTCAGTAACCGCTAAGCCCAGTGGAAGAACTACTTTGTGTTGTGTGACCCATTTCTGTCCCACTGCTCCACATCGCTATAGGCATCACAAGAAGCTAAATAACTCTATTAAATCTACTTGAAGATTTGTGCTTATGCTTGTGATGGATTTAACCGTGATTCAGTTTCCAGGAGCAGATATTATCTGGCAAACAAAACATGTTGACAAGGAATGTTTTGCAGATAAGTTCAGTATGTTCTGGAAGTGTAATTAACAGACAGCATCAGAATGAACCGAAGTGGGTTCATCTGGCACAGTTAAGATAGCGCAAGACAGAGACAGGCAGGATGTTAGGAAGACATGTCAGGAGCTGAGATTACATTCTCATTTTGAATACAGGAATAGAAATAACAAGGCAACTTTGTGTTCTTTGTAAACATCACATAATGAATGCTCAAAGTAGGATGTGTCTAATAAGTGAGATGCTTGTGCATGTAAAAAACAACAACAAAAAAACCCAAAAAGACAAACAAAACAAAAAAAAATGGCTGCAAGTGTGCTAGAAAGAAAATGTTAGAAAACAGCAGAATATAGAGATATTAAAAAACTCTGAAAAATACAAATTAAAAGGGTTAGGGTTAGTAAATCTGTAAAATAACAGATTGTTTGTTAAAAAAAAAAACTGCCCAAAAGAATTGCATTAATTGAATTAACAACTGTTAAGTGTTCATTTTTTACAGTGTAAGGCAAACATTCCTCTTTTGATGTGTGTTATGGCCACACTGGCAGTTGTTCATAAACAGCTTATATACTGTTCTAACTGTGGGGTCAGTATGAGTGAACACATTTTATCTCCTCTTTGACAGTTGTGGTGGAATAATAATAAAAAAAAAAGCCTGCCTGTTTTCTGTTGTTTGGGATGCACACCCAGACACTTTACCAGATTTCACTCTGTCTCTCAGTCTGTCATTCAATTCTGTGCTGACTCGGCACTCCTCCTCAGAGAGGGGAGACATCAACAGATCCATGGGAGAGATCAGGGTGTTCAGACTCCCTTCCTTTCTCGGTGTCAGCTTTTCTCCCTTGCTTTGTGTATGATGCAGGAGCGCCGTAAAAGCAGGCGGGCTGCGGCTCCCGCCCCCCCTTTGAAACAAGCTTGGGTTTGAACTGAGCCGCTGGGATCGGGCTCAGGGAACAGGCAAGGTCAGATGCCCAAGTGTTCACTCGCAGATAACAACACACATACACGCACATTTCCCGTTCTTAATTAGCATTAATCACTGGCCCTTTTGTAAATGCTGCTGGCTGCCAATTATCAATGATTACGCACTATTAGCTGCTGGGAAGGTGACGAGGGTCAAGACTGGCCCTTTTCACTGGACATTATTCTGTAGAAGGCTGCGTGGTAATAGCAATGAAAAGAACTTCACCCACAATTTATGATAATGACCATTTAGCTTGAAATGTGCCACCATCAGCAACCTCTTTCAATTGTAGTCATATTTCGGCAGCCACGTAGATGTCTGTGTGTCAGCCCTCGCCTGATATCTGACGAGGGCTTCGTATTGTTATACATCCAGTGAGGTTTTCACTTGGGGTTGAAGTCTGGAAAACATAATCTGGGAATGAAGGGAGTCTGTCAGATGTGGAGTTTGGAGCAAGTCAGTAGAAAAACTTTTTAATCACAATCAAAGAATCGATTTAAAAGTGCAATTATAAATTGATTAAACTATGTGCATTTAAATGATGTATTGAGTGAAGTCTGAATTATTAAATTTGCAAATGCTATTCATTTTCTTATTCTTCCTTTTTAGCAATGTAAATGCTTTATTGCATTTTTATTGCCTTTCAGTTTCAGTTACTACAGTATGTGACAGCAGACAAAGAACAAAGCATCCATTCATCAGTGCAAAATAAATATTCACATGCAGAACATATCAAATAATCATTTTTGGCCGAGGAGAAAAAATAATCCTCAGATATAATGGCTCGTGGGCATTCTTTATGTAATGAATTAATTAATCAAAGTGAATTTAATTTTTTTTTTTCCTTTTTAGTGTTCTATTTACTAATCTGTTTGAATTTTTAACTCTTTTATTTCATGTGTCCCATTTCATGATCACTTTAACTTGTAGAGGAATCATTTATTGTTACCCCTCCATGACCGATGATGTCTCACTCACAGCTCTCACATCATTCTAGATTAAAAACGTACATAATTAGAAACATTTTGAAGAAAAAAAATAGATTGGATGTTCAGTTTTTGCCATCAAAGCCAAACATACCTGCTGTGGAAGTCACAAGTCGTCCACGACTGAGGTTCAGCACTGTGTGTCTGCAGGCGAGATACCTACCCATCCTAGCATACGCCAGAAAAAGATTTAGTATGTCAAATGTTGTGTATCAGAAATACCAGGAAGTCCTAATACGTGTAGTTGGATTGTCAAGTACACAAGCTAGCACGCTTTTCAAACCCATAATCCTATGTCCAATGCAATATGCATCATATACATCATGGTCTATCACTTGACTATCACTTCACTGCAGGCTGTGATGGATATATGAGGGAGATGGCTAAAATTCGTAGTGTGTCCCAATGGTGCATATTCTGCATGAAACAGTATGTACTCTGTCAGGGCAGCTGTAGAAAGTAGTGAAAAGAAACAGGAAAAAAAGCCCAGTGTTGTTTTCTGTGATTTTCTAAGTAGATTTAGTGTTACCTTACTCTTTGAACACTTAAGATCAAGACTCCAGCGTGCTCTCTAAAAATTAAATGAGATCTGACCCGCCGAGCAGCAGCGGGACCTTTGATTGGCCAACTGTTGCTGTCTATTGCATGCTGTTGCAGCCTTATGCTGCGCAATAAAAACAGGCTGCAAGAGGCAAAGTGAGGGTCAGAGCTTAACAGCTGACCAGGCAGAGCAGCTTTAAAAAGGGTTTGTCCACATGCTAGGTGATTACATTTAACTGGAAGGAAATCTATAACTCTACACGTGTATTTAAAGGAGCAGTATGTCGGATATAGTACCATCTAGTTGTGAGAGTGAAGACCGCAACCAGCTCAATATGGCTTGCCTTACCCTCCTCTTGCAAGTGTATGTGAACCTGCAGTGGCCACTGAAAACATCGAAAATGCAAAAGGCTTTCTAGAGAAAGTGTTTGGTTTGTAGAGGTACTGTGGAGGCCTGCCGCTGGAACATGATGGACTCAGTGGAAGAAAACCCGCTCAATAATTGATATGAGGGGCTTATTCTAGTTAGATAGGTCACGAAAACACAGATTCTTATTTTCAGGTGATTATACAACAGTTAAAACTTAGTAATAGGGATGCACGATAATATCAGCGTCCGATAATTATCGGTTAATTTGGGCAATTATGACGTCATTCTGATAATAAAATATATCCGATAATAAAAAAATCAGCTGATAAAATGACCCTATAATAATAAAGACTTGAAATCTGGCGGTCGAGGCTCTAGAATGACGCCGTGGTTGTAGTACGTGGACCTGCCAACTCTGGTGTCACGCTCCGATGTCAACCCCCCCCAAACACCGCGGCACGGTTGACATTAACGGTTACCAGCTGCAAGAAGTATAAAATTGTCGATTATCGGTATCGGTTGAAATTGGCGTTATCGTGCATCCCTACTTAATAATGAATATTATGTTCCATTTCTGCCAAAAGATGCCCTCACATTTGACACAGTAGGCCTTTAAAACTTCATTTATTAGTGTTTTTTCCAAATGAAAACTTGCATTAAGTTGCATTAAGCTTAGAACTGCCGGTAGACTGAGAAGTCACCAAACAACAGTAAGACAAGTGTTTCTCACAAATGAAAGTGTAATATTCATCTGTTCTTTTAGCTCTGTTTGGTTTACACCTGCTCCTGATGGAAATATCCAGTCAGCTGAAGGACACTAAAAGCTCATACCCTGAAAACTGGAGAATCAGCTGATGATTCTCTGTGGCTGCTCCTTTCACATCGCACTGAGACATTCCATCAGTTTTTAATCTATGATAACTTGTTGCCTTTTGGAAGAAAAATAATTTTTAAAGTAGGAGTTTACAAAATGATGCTGGAGTTTTAATAGGCAAACACAAAACCCAATGGTGGCTCAGCAAGACGCGCCGTTATCCAGTGAAATGCAGCTGCTGATGCCTGAGTGAAAAAAAGAACTGTCAATCATGTTTTCTCTTTCTGTAGAGTCGAAATTACGTCTCTCTCAAGCAATATGCCTATTCAGCCTTGCCAGACTACAATAAGCAAAGCGAAAATTGTGGGCCGGCGTTGCCAGGCGACAGTAATATTTGCTTTTTTGGTGCGCTCACATTTCCTCAGCCTGCTTCATTTGCTTTATCTTGAGTTAGTGGTTTCCAGTGTGGAGAAAGTCGTGGGAACAGTTCAGAATAACGACTAACCTCCATCTCCAGGACACAGACGTTAAAGATTTCCCTCTGTATGATTTTATTTTTACTGCTGCAAAATGGCGACTCTACACAGAAGCCACTGTTTTCATTCTGAGGGACTGTGATCACAAGTTGACGTTTGCTGTGGATGTCTCAGATAGCTGAATTATGCTCTGCTGTCAAACTCTGCCGTTGCTGTGCTGGAAATATCTTGACATCTCATTTACATTTGGCAAAAATAAGAGAAATCTGCCGGCACACAACAAAATGGACCCATAAACACAGCATAGCCGTGTTATTTGGTGTTTCACGGTGGATTTTTCCTTTAAATGTCTCTTTCTCGTATTGGCAGTAGTTGTACCTTTGACAGGCGTGTTTTTGAACGACATGAAAATGGGGTGGCAATCCAATCGTAATGACACGCACTGTAGTAATGAGCTTAAAAACATTTGCTTATCTTCTTAACTACTGAATAAAGATAGAGCCATGCTCCCAGTTAAGAATGCAGCACAGAGCCGTGGAGAGGAGGAAAAAAAAGATAAATAAATAATGGAAGCAGAAGGCAAAGGGGGGATTTGAAACTCATTTGCATTGCACAATTGATTTCTCGCAACTACCCTGTCCGCAATGTCAGTCATTCCCTCTTTTGAGTTTTAATTAAATCCCCGACTGAGTTCTGTTCGAAATTCTGATTTGAAGCCGCAGTCAATAGCAGCAAAGTGTCCAAAGATTGGGCCCCGTTCACTAAATCAATTCCAACAATGCTTCCAGGCCCGTGCCTCTGCAGAGGGAGTCGGCTACACAATGGGTGTCAGAGGAGATAATATCTACCCGCTTGTAACCATCCCGTCCCTGCTGGGGGGAACACTTCACCACAGGCCTATCAGTTCTCCTTCCTCCTCCTGCCTCCTCATGATATGATCTCATTTTACTAAATTATAATGTGATGATGCTCATAATGGATGCTAATGAAGATTGAATTATCCACATTTTAATGGATATGAAAGCACATGGCCTATATATTACAGGGTAATTCCTCCTACATATTGCATGATAACACTTGCACGTACTTGGATGTACTACGTATAATATATTCACACTTAATACACAATCATTATACATACACATTACTATTAAATACTATATATGGAGTACATTACACATGCATAAGTATTTTTTGTTCACATGAAGGCCAGTAAAATCTGATTAGCCCATATGCAGAAACTCCTGCCAATTGGATCATAATTGCATTCTACAGAAAAGATGTGTGCTAACCCCTAGTGATGAAGCATGGAAAATATGAGGTTTCCCAGACAAAGCGGTGCGGTAGCCTATATGGACACGACCCATTGAGGACCCAGGTGCCTGTTTCCGCTCATTACACCTCACCTCCGGCAGGTTCTGTGTTGCATTTTTAATGAATCGGAGAGGAGAGCAACAGCTTTCATTTCACATCTCGCATTCCTTCACACCGCGAAGTCATCTGTCAGAGATGATAAACTCCAATTTGGTGAGAGGTCAAGTGAAATATTAACAAGGGCCTCCAGCACACCACCCCGATCAATTACAAAATGATATATTCATAAATCAATGGGATGGAGCTGACAGCTGAAAGGCAAAATGCTTGGATGCAGTGAGATTGGCATATTGGCTTTTGGAGCAAATTAAGATTTTCCTTTCAATTTGGCTAATTCTTTAAGTTTAAGCTTCCAGTTTCCTCTGATTTACTTCCAGATGTAACATTATATTGACACCAACAGAACATTGCTGCTGCTGCTGCTGCTGCTGCTGCTGTTCTCAATTTGGGTTAAGAATCCAGCATGTGCTGCTGAAGAATCCTTCTTAATCTTTGTAATCATGGCATTTTTTCCATTATTTCTACAGTGAAGTGTGCTCACATTCAAGTATGACTGTGTAACTTTTGGAAGAACAGAAAAGAGAATTAAATAGATAAGCTATGAAACGTATCAAAAACCCTATTATAGGATCAGTAGCTTATGGCGACTACTGTTAGTCAATGTTAGCGAACTTCAGGCAACTGTAGCTGACATTTCTGAGTTCGCTTGGTGATTTTATGCTTCCTCTATGGACGGTGCTACTGCGAGGTTTAGGATTAACGTCTGGGTACAGACCAACAACCCCACAGGGACTGTCTAGGTGTAATTCCAAAAAATCAATTGTCAGCTGTGCCTTGCACAAATGAAAACTAGAATGCACTCAAGTGAGATGCAGACCCACGCCGGCAGGTAGCCCTGCGACCTTGACCTTTTGACCCCAAAATTAATGGGTGACCAGGGTAGGTCAAGATTAACATATGTGCTGAGTTTGATTGTCTTATCTGTCTTTACTAACGAGGTATGGTGCAGCAGTAAGTTCAAGGTCAAAGGTCTAATTTAAGGCCAAGAGGTGCAATGTGGTAGTCCTACCCTTAGATATACCAAAGTTCATCATTACAAGCTTATATTGTAGATTATAAGAGGATTTTGCACCTTTTGACTCCAAAATTAATGTGTGACCAAGGTAGGTCAAGATCAAAATCTGTGCTTAGTGTGATTATCCTATCTCTATTTGTTCTTGAGTTATGGTGCAGACATAGACACCTACCAACACAGCGACACGCCCACATACATACATACATACATACATACATACATACATACATACATACATACATACATACATACATACATACATACATACATCATACATACATACATACATACATACATACATACATACATACATACATACATACATCATACATACATACATACATACAGACAGACAGACAACCGTGACCGCCCTACCCACGGCCGACTCCATCGGCGTGGGTAACTACAGTTGTGGTCAAAATTTTACATACACTTGTAAGGAGCATAATGTCATGGCTCTCTTGAGTTTCCAGTTATTTCTACAACTCTGATTTTTCTCTGATAGAGTGATTGGAACAGATACTTCTTTGTCACAAAAAACATTCATGAAGTTTGGTTCTTTCATGACTTTATTATGGCTTAACAGAAAAAGTGACCAAATCTGATGGCTCAAAAATATACATACAGCAATGCTAATATTTGGTTACATGTCCCTTGGCCATTTTCACTTCAATTAGGTGCTTTTGGTAGCCATCCACAAGCTTCTGGCAAGCTTCTGGTTGAATCTTTGACCACTCCTCTTGACAGAACTGGTGCAGTTCAGTTCAATTTGTTGGCTTTCTGACATGGACTTGTTTCTTCAGCATTGTCCACATGTTCGCAATGGGGTTTAAGTCAGGACTTTGGGAAAACCATTCTAAAACCTTTATTCTAGCCTGATTTAGCCATTCCATTACCACGTTTGATGTGTGTTTGGGGTCATTGTCCTGTTGGAACACCCAATTGCGCCCAAGACCCAACCTTCGGGCTGATGATTTTAGGTTATCTTGAAGAGTTTGAAGGTAATCCTCCTTCTTCATTATCCCATTTACTCTCTGTAAAGCACCAGTTCCATTGGCAGCCAAACAGCCCCACAGCATAATACTACCACCACCATGCTTGACAGTAGGCATGGTGTTCTTGGGGTTAAAGGCCTCACCTTTTCTCCTCCAAACATATTGCTGGGCATTGTGGCCAAACAGCTGGATTTTTGTTTCGTCTGACCACAGAACTTTCCTCCATAAGGTCTTATCTTTGTCTATGTGATCAACAGCAAACTTCAGTTGAGCCTTAAGGTGCCACTTCTGGAGCAAGGGCTTCCTTCTTGCATGGCAGCCTCTCAGTCCATGGTGATGCTAAACATGCTTGACTGTGGACACTGACACCTGTGTTCCAGCAGCGTCTAATTCTTGGCAGATCTGCTTTTTGGTGGTTCTTGGTTGACTCTTCACCCTCCTGACCAGTTTTCTCTCAGCAGCAGGTGATAGCTTGCATTTTCTTCCTGATGGTGGCAGTGACAAAACAGTGCCATGCACTTTATACTTACAAACAATTGTTTGCACTGTTGCTCTTGGGACCTGCAGCGGCTTTGAAATGGCTCCAAGTGACTTTCCTGACTTGTTCAAGTCAATGATTCACTTTTTCACATCTGTGCTGAGCTCGTTTGACTTTCCCATTGTAGCGTTTGTGGGCGTTTGTATCCAATGAGCCTTATTTAAATGGCCTCAGAGAAGTCACCAGCTGTAGTCACTCATAATCACTCACAATAAGTTAAGAGCCCATGCTATGAAGCTCATTTCATTGACACAACTTTCTAAGTCACCAAAGTTGTTAATTCATGTTGCTGTATGTATATTTTTGAGCCAGCAGATTTGGTCACTTTTTCTGTTAAGCCATAATAAAGTCATAAAAGAACCAAACTTCATGAATGCTTTTTTGTGACAAAGAAGTATCTGTTCCAATCACTGTATCAGAGAAAAATCAGAGTTGTAGAAATAACTGGAAACTCAAGAGAGCCATGACATTATGTTCTTTACAAGTGTATGTAAACTTCTGACCACAACTAACCACAAGACTGCATGATACTAGATCTGTGACACTGGTGTAAATTTAAAAGGCTGCTGTGCTTACATTTATGCAGTTAATACAATCCATATGCTGATTATTGAAACTTACTAACATTTGGCCACCATCAGGTTAGTGTGTGAGTGTAGGAGATTTGCCCTGACAGGCCAGGCAGTGGGGTGTCAAAGAGTCGGTAATCAGATGTGTGCTGAGGTTGTCTCACGCTCCATGTATTTGACAGTTGCTTATTAACCCTGCGAGCCCTCAGCTATTTTCAGGGTAATTTCACTACCTTTACTTTTGAGTTGCTGCCTTGCTCATTATAAGGGCTGGTCATACATGCTGTTTCTTGTTTTTTGTTTTTTGTTTTTTAGAACAGTCTAGGCTATCCAGATCTTCCATAATTAAATATGATGATACGGACAGATTTTTTAAATATTTCCACCCCTACACAATTATGAAAAGATATTTCTCCTACCGGCATTTTGTGGAGAGATACATGTGAAAATAACAATTTCCTAACACTTTTTGTTCTTTTCGTATAGACAAACAGCTGCATGCAGGTTGTAACTGTGTTTGAAATTTATAAAAATTCAAGACTGTTTTTTTATCACCAACATTTTGTCGTACAAAAGTGTGTTGTTACAAACTTCAGGTCATGTATGTTTGATATGTGCTGCCCTCACTTCAGTTATTACTTACAGTCAGACTCAAAAGAAGGAATGTGAGTTTGGAGACAAAGACAGCAACTCAAAAGCCCTGCTAGAGGCTCTTTGAGGGTGTACTAAGGCATGGCATTGCTTTTACACATCTTAGTTCAGCATGCCATGCCGGGCTTAGGCTGTGTTATTCACACAAAAATCATGCACATCACTTCAGAGACCACTTTTTTTTGTAACTCTTGCTTGTGAAAGTTGATGTCAGGCCTGTGATTGGCTGCTCATTTTAGCCAACTATGTTGCATGTTACTGTTTTCAAAATCCACTTGCTGCAGGCAGCAACCTACCACATTGAAAATTCTTCTACTAGTTGCTCCACCAAAACAATTCCACCCATCACTGAGGAAAAACACATTCTTTGCGAAGCTCTGCCCACAACAATTTAGATTGGATTAAAGTAATGCCGGAGCGTTTATTTCCCCTATAACAGAAGAATAATGAAGTGCAGCCAGACCATCATGTGCTGCAGAATGGGCTGGCTAAGCGAAACTGTCTTCATGATGACATTAGCTTATGAAAGATGGGACGTTATGATTGGTCAGGATCCAACGTGTAGTCAGAAATGTCTCTTGTCCAAGAATTTATGACTCAATAATCATCCAATCTGACACAGTGACCATCTTATCACAGCCAGCCAAAATAGTAAATCCCACTGTGATGCTAGTGGAAAAGTCAGGTGATCATCTAAGCTGTTGGGATTTATCCTCAGGGTCAGTTGTTGGCCTATTTCACCCTGGACTGACTGATGTCAAATCTCTAAAGCCACTGCAGGCTAAAAATGGCTAAAAACACCACAATATTACATTACAAAACACCTTGTTTTCAATCAGTTTCTATCCACCATTCAATAAACGTGAGTTCCAGTTGTAGTCTTACCCTACCATGCTACTGTAAATACAATATCTGTACAAGTTCTTTTTGAACACTCTGGATTCATGTGGCTATAATGATGTGACGTATCATCGTCCAAATTCCAAATGCAAACTGATTACAACTAAAATCCAACGACCTGTCTTTGATGGTGTCTGTTCTAAAATGCAGTAGACATGTATGCAGGTTGACGAAACAAAAAGTAAGCTTTAAATCCAAGCTGATGCAGGTTAACAAAAGTGCAGGAACACAACAAAAGTGCATGGAGATGGTTAGGCAAAGTCCAAGAAAATAATCTGATAACTTAAGTAAGGCACAAGGAAACACAGGAAGAAATCACTGGCAAAATGCAGGCAAAGAACACAGAGAGTGAAAATACAGGATCAGTACAAATATTGTAACAAGACAAGGGTGAAAACAATCAGGTAAGTAAAGACACATAAGGAAGGTGATTACAAAATGAAGCATGAAGCGAGTAGTAAATATACATGAGACTTGAAAAAGTAACCAGGATGGGTGAGCAGAGCAGAGCACACAGAGACAGAAGGAGATGAAGATAGAGAAGCACAGGAGGCAGGAAACCGCTTAGAAACACAAGGGAAGAACAAAAGAGAAGCTAAAGGCAGGATGAAGATCAACACGGTTTTCTTTTGACACAGGTGACATTTTAGCATTTGTCCTGTCGCTGCAACTGTGGCTTGTAGCTGCACTTTAGAAAAACACAACATAAGCATACCGTAGCGGTACACTGATCAGCCACAACATTAAAACCACCGGGAGGTGAAGTGACGGACACTGATCATATTGCTACAATGCAATGTTGTGCTGGGAAAGCTTGGGTCCTGGAATTCATGTGGATTTTAATTTGCCATGTTACACCCACCTAAACACAAGCACCCCTCCCCAGTGCCAGCAGCCTCCTCCAGCAGGACAGAGCACCCTGCCACACTGCCAGAACTACTCAGGCACGGTTCATAGAACTTGACAAAGACCTCAAAGTGTTGACACAGCCTCCTAACTCCACAGCTCCCAAAATCCGATCAAGCTTCTGTAGGATTTGAAAGAAAAAGCCTGATCCATGAAGGCCCCACACAGGAGCCAGAAGGTTCATAGCATCCAGTTACACGACTGGGACCCAGACAATATTAGTAGGTGGTTTTAATGCTACAGCTGGTCGGTATACTGTTTAATGTAGTGGTTAGACCTTCAGTCTACAAGCCCAGAATTCATGCATTTTAATCCTTTCAATGTGCACATGAGACTGTATAGGTTCTCTTTTTCAGTTCAAAGACATTAAAGTCTTAAACTGCATGAAATGTGCATTAGAGGCGTCTTTGACAAACCCTTCATGAGCGTCCGCTGTGCAGCCTTTGGATGGTTACTTAGGCATAAGCCCAATGACCCTGAAAAACAAAGTGCTGTGTAGACTACAAAACAGCATGTTCAAATTGCTGTTGTGCCACAGTGGAAACTAGAAATAAAAATTCAGCAGAGCCAGAGGGCTGCATTAATGCATGGAATCTATCTGTGCTCCTTCTGTATCTGTGATTGTGTGAGTGCAACTATTGTGGAAGCACCTTGAGTTTTTCTCGGCAGAGTGTTAAATAAGATTTATCAGAGCCGCCTCAGCTCGGGTTTAGAGGCCATTTCCCCTGAATCCCACTGTGGGCCCTCTGTGGCCCCCATCAGCCAGCTTGTAAATAAATCAGCCACAACCGTATGGCTCTCGTCTTTTGAGATTCAATTTACCTCACGACCGCTGAGCCGCTGTGCAGTTTTTTCTCATCAACAGACAACTGCGAGCTGGGCAGTTAGAGTTTAAAGAGGGGAGAGCCGGGGAGGCAGGCTTATGCAGAGTGAGTCTTGAGTTTGACAAGTTCCAGCATCCGCCCCCACTCTCTGTTTGACAGGGGAAATGAGTTGGAATTGGAGCTTTGTCAGGCAGTCACAGTTGGTAATTAGTTTCTGGCCTTTCAATTGAAATGTGCCAGGAGACAACGCAGGTAAAGCTTAAGGCATTTACCATAGCTGAAACAGTGATCAAAGCCATTCAGCCGGCCAGACACATTCCATTCAGAAGGCCTGCAGACCTTTTTGCATTTTCAAACAAGGTGCAACTGTGTCAGTTTAGAGAGATACCCTCTCTGTGGTATTTTATTTATGCCTGTTTTTATTTAAATGCCACTCGTTATAAACAGACAAGCATAGAAGAACACCTGAACAGAACACTCTGACAATAAACAACATTAAGCTTAATCATCAACCAGCTTAGTATGGTGCACACTTGATTAGGATATGTTTTCTCCTAAATTATTGTGACAAACTACTCCAATTCAGTCAGTGAAAATATAAAGAGTGCTGACTCCTGTTTGTATCTATTGTGGGTGAACAGTGTGGCCCTTAGTACACAGACTCAGTTTTGGTTGAGTATGCAATTCTATTCCAATACACTTTTTGTCAAGTTCGGTGAATATCGCCTCATGACTTGCTAGCTGGTTGCTCTGAGTGTCCTGCTCATAGTAAATAGGTAAAAACAGTGAAAAAAGTGGCCAGGACTGATCGACACAGCGCTGTCCCTGTATGCCCGGGACAGGGGTAAAAGGACTAGGAGGGAAGATGGAAGGAAAGGGGTGAGAGGGATGGTAAATCAGGAATTGAATTGAATTGAATTGAATTGAATTGAATTGATTTGATTTCCTAGAGTTGTGTTTTTACCTCTAAAATTAATTCTAAAACCAGTTTTTGTCTATTATATATTGAGTTTTTTTAATGAAAATGATGTAATCCTGCCTGAAAATGGCTTAGATGTAACTCTACACCGATGCCTCCTTTAGAATGTGCAGATCCACATAGTCCTCACCTCTGCATGCACCAGTCCTAACTGCAGTCGGAGCACAATATCTCACAAACACTGTAAAATGCTTTACTAAACTCTGTGCTACCTAATGGAAAGCTGTCATATTGGAGGAAATTACCTCTACGTGTTTGAACCAGAAATCAATTCTGAAGACGAAGAATATGGAAAGTCCCCCCCCTGCAAATTGACAGGATTGGTTGGTTTGTTAGTTATGAAAGGCTGATTGATAGACAAAGCAAAGATACCTGCTGCTTCCTGCTTCAAGCCCCTTATACACATGACAGCATCTTCTGACCTGACTCTCGCCTAAACAGTGAATGTAACCGTTTTCTGCTAGTTAGGTTTACAAGGATTTTTCTGAATCAAATCTTTTTGGATGGATCAAAGAATAGGCCGAATCTGAGCAAACATTTAATGGCAGCTTGTGTTACATCACTGGATAGATGTCTTTTACTGCATTTTGTTCAGTACTTGAAAACACTCAAATAATTTTGACGGAGCCACTGAGTCACCAAAGCTTAATCCCATTTAGCGTGTTTTTCACTTCAGGAAAACCACACAAAAGGCAAAAAAGTGTTTAAGACAAGCTCAAAATGAAACTGGCTGCAGTACAGTCATGTAGGAGTAGTTCCAGTCAAGATAAAATGTCTGCTCATGCATGATTTCAGAGGCTAAGTAGTCACCTAAACTCGTGAAGCAAGATATAAAAAGTACTACAGTTTTGATACCATTTATCTAACGTGGACTGAACAACACTCAGTTTAAAGAGAAACTCAAGCATCAGTCATTCTTTCATTTCATGTCCACGTTGCTGTACTACAGAGCCAAGACAACACTAAACTTTGTCACTAACACAGTCTGACTACTCTGTTTTCCTAACCTTAATAGATAAAGCACAAAATCTACCTTCTCTGAAGCCTGTTTAAGTCTGTGATCATCATCTCACTGAGGAAAAATTACTGGAATCAAATTAATTTAGCACCAAAACACTCTTCAAACATCTTGGCACATCGGGAGACATTAGAGCGTAAGATGAGTTTAATTTGTTGTAAAAGGTTACATAACAAGCTCTTTTAAGCGCAAGGCTGCTGTCGAATCAAACAGTCTGACAGCATATCCATCTACGCCTGTCAATTCCTGTTTCGTGCTTTGGGATTAACTTTTAATCTGATGATCCTGTGATACATAAAAGCAAGGTTAGCTGAACTACGAGACAATCCATGGGGATGATAGATTTTGTGGTAATATGTAAATCCATGTCATCAGTATTTCCTGCGACAACATTTCTACAGTGGCTTGAAGTCTAATAAAGGGCCGATTGATTCAGCAGTATTGTGAGGATTAGGCCAGCAGACACCTCATGTTTATGTATGAGACCCAAATATAATGCTGATGAGCCTGCGGCTTCCTGGTAAAACCACGGCTACCCACTCTGACTGCTAACAATGCTAACGAGCCATTTCTCCGTACTGTCATGCTAATGTGAAACTGCTTTGTTGCAAGCATGCAGAAATGAAGGAACATGACTTACTCATTGTATTTACTACAGTAATCACCTTTTACGATTTCTTAGGATATTAGTGACATGCATCAGCAATCAATGGGCAAAGCAATTTCCTCTGTAACCACAACAATTCCAATATTAAATGCAATAATTGCCCAATTTAGAATTCAGTCATTAAACAGGTAAGGGAAATGTAAAAATTAAACAATCTGTGAAATAGTGTAGTTAATACATTGTTAATTAAATGAATTTATCTTCATTACTATACTCATATAACTTTGTATTTCACATATTTGTTTCACTGTGGCACTTTTATTTTCATAATCACTGTTGATATTTCATAATGATACGTATTATTTTATTATTTCACCTTCAAGTCATGTCACTTTATACACCTCCACACCAGCGACAGCAGTGTCTGGAGACATAGTGTTTTAGGATTGTCCATCCGTCCATTCGTCTGTCCGTCCAGTCATTTCATTCTCATAAATGCAGCATATCAGGAACACCTTGAGGGAGTTTCTTCTTTTGGGCATTAGCGTCCACTTGACCTCAAGGATGAACTGACTAGAGCTGTGTAGTCAAAGGTCACTGTGAGCACTCATAAACTTTTTTGCCCATAACTCAAAAATTCATTCACTAGTTATGACACGTTTTTAAAGAAATGTCTAATAAAATTAAAATGATGAAGCCCGGACACTTTCTGCCTAGAAGTTTAAAGGTCAGCTTCTGTGTGACATCATCACATTCTCCAAAACATTTTTCTGGCCATTATTAAGCATCATAACTCTGGAACCAAAGGAGGGATTGAAACCATGTTTTACATTTGGTCAGATACTGGATTGGTGACACTGGTCTTGGGTGCCTGTTTGAAACTGAAATTACCTCCGCCAAGGAGGTTATGTGATGGCCAGCGTTGGTTTGTTTGTTTCTTTGTTTGTTTGTGTGGAAAATAACTTGAAAAGTAATGGACGGATTTGGATGAAATTTTCAGGAAATGTGTGAAATGGGACAATGAAGGAATGATTCAATTTTGGGACTGCTCCAGATCACTGTCTGGATCCAGGAATTTTTTTTATGTCAGTATAACCAAGTGGACAATTAAATGCGGTTTACTCTAAAAGCCACCAGAGGGCACTCTTGTTTTTGGGGTAACCTCCTGTGACCACATGAGATTTTGGGTCTCCACGCAACAAACAGTGACAATGACGGAGTTCTCTTTCCTTTCTGAGCGACATACGCACAGTTGGGCCGGCGTTCTTATCTCTGGTTGTCTAAGAAGCTGGGAGACAGTTACGACCTGCTGCGCTAGAGGCCGTGCCTGTTCAGTAGGTCGGATGGGATGAATGCTGCATTGTCGGTAGGACATTTGAACTGTATGTAATTACATTTGTATCTGTAACGTTCCGTACAAAATATGTGAATTGGGAGATTGTGTTGGGGGTGGACTGAAGCTCCTTGGTGGAGGTATGAGCTCTCTGAGTGCTTTTCTAGTTATGTATAGGTCTTCTGTGTTTCTGGGTTGAGGATGCGTGTAAAAGTTTCTCATTTTAGAATTTGTAGCGTTTTTGTAGCAGCATCCGTATTTTAAGCATTGTCTGCTGTCATGGCTACAACTGTGTGATGTATCAGAATCAGCTTCATTGGACACAAATGGGCTGTACCTCGGTGGTTAGTACTGTCAGCTCACAGGTAGAAGATCCTTGGGTCATGTCTCGGCCTGGTATCTTCCTGTGTGGAGTTTGCATGTTCTCCCAGTGTGGGTTCTCACCAGGTGCTCCGGCTATGAATCTGGGCAGACATGATGGAAACTGCAGCTGGCCTGTTTGACTGTAATACTAGTTTTTCATCTTGGCACTTTGTATTTCCAACAGGCACTGTGTGTGACAGCGGTGTTGTCACTGTCCTTCACCTTTCAGTCAGCCACATTCGTCCTGCCTCTTAAGAAAGGTGAGAGATCGGTGACAACAACAACACTGTTATGAAATGTCATTTTATGAAATAAAACTGGGTAGAGTGGCATTCAGTAATAGAAACAGAAAACCAGTCATTTTGAAATAATGGAAAGGACTGATGTAATAATGTTTCCATATGATGACATTTTATTATTCTTTTCATTATTTCACAAATTGCTAATATGTTTTACAAAATGATGTTTTTTTTCATGACATTTTTTCTGCTTGTTCAATATCCCACACTTTGGTGTTACATGTTTTACATTCTTAGGGAGCTGGCAAGAATCCTGCTTCTCCCTTTTTTCTTGTTTGTGTGATAATCAACACCTAAATGAGCTGCTGATGCCAACATTTTTTTCACCAGCCACACAGAGCAATGAAGCCCGAGCACTGAAGATGATTGAAATGGCTCATAGAGCGATGACAACACCTGGATGAATGCTAATGGGGAAATTTCTCTCCTTGTCTGGTGGTGATCTTCCAGAATTTCACAGGTTTTCATCTGTTCAATGTGTTGACACAGAAAATATGCTGAGCTCAAATAGGATCTGACAGGGGCGGAATATGTGGAGACTCTGTGCCAATATAGTTTCATGGTTTTAATGGAGCTTAAGCTGGTTGGCTGTATATCCAAGCCCTTCGCCTCTGTGTTAATTATATGTTATCTGGTCTGTTTTTCTAATGATGCTCTTTGGTGATGGTGTGGCCAGGGGAAGGCTGACATTTACTGTAAGTGATGGTTGACCATTAATGGCATAGTTAATGATACACCACACTAGCTTTCAGGGAAATGTTGACTTACTTGCACTGTAAAAATGTTGAAAATCAGCATCAGTAAATCTGTTATCAGAGATCTCCATCTTTTGAAAGCAAAGCTTGCAGATCTGGTGTTGCATTCAATACTAGGACGTCATTTTTGAGTCTGTCATATACAGTAAATCTTATAATGCCTTACCTTTCTCTGTCCTATATATGAGGCAGCAGTATGAGTCAAATCCTCTATCAGTCTGTGTAATTCTCTGTCACAGTGTTGCCATGTGGTGTACTTTCTGATAACACTGAAGCAAAAATTTAAGTCCAATAATAGAATAAAGATAATGTTGACCTTTACCTTCTTCCTTTTTTGCATCAAAACCTGTTCTTTCTGTCTCATAGCTCAGTCAGATTTGAATACACAGACTTAATAATAACCCTATTTTTAGATGTAGATCAACTTAAACCTTCCAAGGATGTCTTTATCTCTGCGGTCCACTGTGAATAAACTGATAGAGTGGCAGCAGAATCTGTTACACAAGTCTTCAGAAAGCCTTGCAGGTTGAACTGACGAAATAACATTTAGGACTGACTGACTACAGAGAGACTAAAAACCCTTGTTAGCTTACAAACATAAACCTTCGAGGCATATGGACGCACTTGCATCCAGAATTGCATCTCTTCTTCTCAGTTAAACTGCTCTCAAAGTATTTGTTGTAGTGAGGTGTGGCACTAATGAGATTAAACAGCATGTCTTGACCCTTCTAACAATGCTAGCTGTTTGTCTGAGTGACAACGTGTCGGTGAGAAAAAGCTATTCTGAATTTCCATCAAATTTAATAATAGAACTCTGTATACAGCTGTGTGTTCATCTCCACACCCAGTACTAGAACTCAGCCTGGTTTCTCTGTGATCCAAACATTAATTCCAGGTTTTCAAAATTAGTTCTGCGTTGTCTCTATGCAGGGCTGACATTACGTTGTACAACGAATAAACACAGAGTGATGAATTTGTTTTTCATTGCAATGTATCAAAAGGTGGGGCTAAGAGACAAGCTCAGGCCATCAGTGCACATGAAGGCAACAGTGATCCTAGACTCTGGAGGGTCCCAGTCAAAGTGACCATTGGCAGGGCCTTGTCTGGGGGACGGGGGCAAGCATTTGCCTGGGACCCTCCAGATTCCAAGGCAAATAATGACATTTATTTTAGGCATTAACCAGGTACTTTTCTAAATTCTATGATAAGATAAATGTGAAAACTCTTTCATATTATGATTTTTCCCCTTAATATGAAGGTTAATATAAAAATAATATTGTAATATCAAACGGTCAGAAAGAAGATGAGGAGCTTACCTTTGACTGTTTTCTGATCTGACACCACCAGAGTTGAGGTTTGGTTTCATTCCGGCCCACTAACAGCTTGGCTAAGCTCTCAGAACGATCATGGTTCAGGGTATTGTCATCAGCATACAACAGTGAGCTCGTAGTTACAGTTTGAGAACAGTCATGGTTCCAGGTGAAAGACCAAGATCCATTGACCAAGTCATCCACCCCACCCTGATCTCACTGTGGACTTTGTAGCTCTGCAATAAAATCACCTGACATTGTCCTCAACTTTAGACAGGCAGAGTCATAAATCCCTCCAGAGGACTTGTTGTCTTTAACATATCCACATGTTGGGTTTGGGGACTTGTTGAAATGACTTCTGGTGATTTTTTATGGCCACATTTTCTTGTTTTAAACTTAGCTTGCCAGAAAGATTCTCACTTCTGACTTCTGCCAGCTTTATTTTGCTGAATTTTGTGCACCTTTACCCTTGACTATGTATTTGACAATATGTGGTCAAGATTTAGGCTCTTAGAGATGCTTTGATGACCAGAATATTCCCCAACATAAAATTACAATAAAAGTAGTAACATTGTTGTGTCATGACATTAATTCTTTCACAACAAACTGACATACATATTCAATTGAATTCAGCTGAGTTTTATTTATGTGGCACCTATTCACAACATACGTCACCTCAAGGCACTTCGCATGATAAGGTAAAGACCTCACAAGATTATAGAGAGAAACCCACCAAATCCAAACGCTTCCCTCTGAGCAGCACTTTGGAGACTGCGGGAGAAAAAAAAACTAACCCTTAACAGGAAGAAACCTCAGAGACATCCAGGTTCAGAGAGGACCGACATCTGCCTCGACTGGTCGGGGTGAGGTTAAAGAGCAGAGAGAGCAGGTCAGGGGAGACAAACAGGGAAACAGTGCATTAGCAATAAACACTCAGGAGGTTGGTAAGGACAGTAACCTTATATCAGAGATGTACAGCTCTGTAGCCACAGATACCCGCAGAGAGGAGAAAACACAAACTGCAGGAGAGAGAAGACACAAAGTTAAATGCATCACGTTCTGAACAGCAGAGAGTTTATCTGAGGAAAACAACTTTTTCTTAACTTCCTAGACTGAAGACAGATTGTGTGGTATCAGATAACACAGAGCAGCACAACAAGCTTCTATTTTTTTTGGAATAAAATGTGCAAAGAGAAAAACAAGTTTCATTGTTCTTCTGTAGGATCTTTGAAGGCAAGTATCACCGGGGGATATGATGAGTGGCAGATATTTGATATTTAATAAACAGTCAATATCTACCTATCATTCTATAAGAAACAAATTCAAATGATATAAAAGCAAACATCCCACCTGGAGTTAAAGCAGAGACAGCATCTGTGAGCAGACTGAACGCGGGGATTTGTTTCCCAGTCTCTCTCCCTCTCTCTCTGCTGCCCTTTCTGGGAAGTGCAGCAGCCTGTCAATAACTGTCAGAGGCTGTCTCAGTCAATCAGGCCTGTAAGGCTGCTTGGGCCTCTGGTGTAACCGGAGGATCTAACAGAAACAACCTATAACTGACACAGCTCCAGATCTATGCACTGTAATCACTGGGGAGCCCACCTCTCAAACTGCAGCCTCGCTAGCTGCCTGACAGTGGACACATGTGCTGTGTAATTGCTTTTCATACCATTCAACCTTTTAAAATTGATTACAGTCCGTGTAAGAGGCTTTACTGAGAAGCGTACAGGCGGGATGGGGGGGTGTCGGAGTGGGAATATTGCTTGACAATGTCATGCTACAAAACGTGTATCTGTAAACAATGTGGCCCACTCCTCTTTCATGTGGTGAGGCTGCATGCATTGAGTCATCACCCACAAAGGGTCTAATCCTCCTGGGCCAGTGTTTGACAGACCACCTAGAGCATGGAAAAATAGAAAATCTCTTTCTGCTCCAAGAGTTATTTTCTTCTCAATTACTTAGCAGAAGAAGCTGTTTTGCTCTGATGTCTTTTGTCCATGAAAATATGACCTTGTGCATCCCGTGTGCTGATACTTGTATGTGCTTGTGTGTGTGTGTGTGTGTGTGTGTGTTTTCAGTTTGGTGAGGTGGGTTTGTGTGTGCTTTTGTACATGTCTATGGATGCAACTGTTGGTCGTGGACAATGGCAATGTATTTTTTTTTTATAATAAACGGCAATAAACCAATAGGCAAAAAAAAAATCAAAGATCAACACCTGATCAAGGAAGCATTAGAGGGTTAGCATCTGTCTTTATGGCTGAGATTAAGATTACATTGAGGTCAGTGACAAGTGTTTCTTATTTTTGTAATGGTAATTAACCAAATGGGACATTTGCAGTGCCAGGGCTGGTTAAATGTGTCCATTCATGCAGTGTCTTTTACCTGAAAAGAAAATAACTGCTGTGTTCCACTGTGTTTTATGGCACTAGAAAAGGAATCTGCTGTCTGCATAAAGTGTGTATTTGGGCTGCATGTGATATCGTTGCAGCGTGTGCATGCGCAAAAGTCACATTGCTTGCAGGAGGCATAATGTAAAATAAGGAGAACTTGCTCAACCACCTTCTTTTGCTGCTGAATGCAGAGAGGATGATGTTGACCATAAACATGTAGTCTGTCAGCTGCTGCGACTGTTGCCACAACATGAGAAAATGCATCTAATTGGTTTAAGCATTTAAATCAACACCACAAAGCTCTGTATGGAAGCCAAAGCAGTCCAAAGCAATAGCATTCTGCATGCCACCAGCAGCGCTACACTATTGGGATGGAGCTTTTTTCGGACCTTTTAAACCCTGTCTTTTAAGTTCATTGTAGATGCACTCCCCTATAAGGACCACTCCCATCATTTTACTGTCATTTGCTGATTATTTTTACTCAATTAATTATTCGGTCTATGACAAGTGAGATTATAATGCCAGACCCATGCTCCAAAATCCAGAGTTTACTATCACAGACGGTAAAGCTGATAGTATTTATAGATTGTTCTAGGTAGAGTTTATTATCTTTGTAATGAGGTTTATTATTGATGTTAACCTTTCCTCTTAATATGTGTGTTTTTTCTTCATTGCAGTTGCATCTGGAGGCTTGTAGGGTCTCTTTACAGGGACTCGGTTCATTTAAAGTATCCCTCCCTGAGATGGTGAAGGCTCATTCTGATGATTACTCTCAGTACTTAAAGGATTTATTGTGATCAGGTTGAAATTTCACCAGACTTTGTTGTGTTCTTGATAAAAGATTGTATTTATCCCTCAGTGCTCATCCTCACATCTCTGTATTTTACTCATTTAATATAAAAAAAACAACAAGAAGAAAAGGGAACGTTTATTATTGTTCTCTAACTTTTTCTATGCTATTAAAATGTTTGTTTTGGGGCTCATGCCTGCCTACAGTACATGGGAAATGTGATTAGTCGCAGAGTTTTCAATTACTTTCTATTTAAGATGGCTTCCTCTTTGCAACAAACCATTTGACTGATGAAGGTCTAACGCTGGAAGTTTGTGTATAAATGTATTTTTGCAAGTCAAACAGTGTGGGGGAGTGCTTAAAACTTTCTGACATCCTCATCCCTCTCCTACACACCTGTCTCATGAAGTAGATGAGCGAAGAGTTTCTTTGTCTGCTGTCATAGAAGGAAAATAGGACTGCAAATGTGAACATTTGAGGGGCAGAAACCAGTGATTTTTGGCTTAAAAACTGACACTGCGATGATCACTTAAGATTTAAGAGTGAGTAAATCTGAATTGGATGATGTCAATTTGGTCGTCTTGCGAGGTTTGCTGTTCATGAGCAAAGTTGTGTCTCAAATATGATAGTTTCTAAAAAGTACTTGAATGTCAGCCATTTGGAAGAGTCCTCCTGCTCACAACTGCATTATTATGGAAGGATAAATATAGGCACTTTGGTGAAAAACGTACAAATGCAACCACATACACTTTGATGGATTACTGTAGCTATCTCAGGCAGGTCTGTTCACTTTCGTACTGTGCGGGAATAAATCAAAGGCAGTCGCAGCCAACACATATCCTAAAGTGCTTTAGGGAAAGACTGGCACTAATGTAAAGTATACACAGCTTAGGATGCAAAATTACTGCTCCTTGGAGCTTCGAATCAGATTTGTGTTAAGGTTCATGAGGTTAGTGTGAGAGTGAAAGTCAGTGAATTTATCCCAAAGTAGCTCAAATGGGAGTGTGTGTTTGGAAGCGTGTATTCACCAGAGTCTCAGTCCTTTTAGTGTCTCCAGCACCTATGTTCTGGAGTTCACTCAGCGGTCTCTCAGCCCTGCCGTGAGTGGAGCCTTTTGCTGCATTCTTGTTCCGCCACTCTTTCTCCTTTAGTGTCAAGGATTAGCCTGACATCTCCCGACTCTCTGGCTTTCAAATGAGGAGGACTCCTGCTGAAAAGCTGAGAGGATACTCACCATATAAAGCCAATACTCACACTGCTGACGCTCCTCATCCTTGCCCTCCGCCTATCTCAGCTCCTGAAAGAAATCCATGAGAAGTCCCCGGTGATCTGAGGGATGTGAGAGGAGGAATGTGTGGTTTTAAAGGACTTTGGCTGTGGAGTGGCTGTGTAAAATAGTAATGTCCAACTCAGTCAGGAGACCAGGCTAGGAAAAGCATGAGGCGCTGTCAGCTTGATCTTTCAGGAACTCCTCTTTTCCTAGGTTCATTTGAGTGGGGTTTGCAGTGAACTGATGCTGAGCCGAGCTGTCAATCTAATGGCAAGAATGGGTTCTAGTGGTGAGGCACACCCGGACCATTATTTCCCTTTTAAAAAGAAACTGTCTCAGACTCACATTCAGCTGAGCTCCTGGTCCGTCCTCTTTTCCTCACCAGTGCAGTTGTTTTGTAAAAGTTGGTTGCAGCTTTCTGCATGTCTGTTTGCAAAGCTCACCACAACACTTCAGATTTCTGAAACCCTTTCAGTCTCTGTTGTCTAACAGTGCCAGCACATTTCATATAGCGGAGCAGAATTTCATTTCTCGTTTTTCAGAAAGCAAACATTAATGTCACTGATATTTACCCTGGTTTTCTTCAGCCTACGGGCGGATTTATTGGTCAGACCAGCATCTTGATTTAGACTAAGATATCCAGAAACTATTACCTGGGTTATCATATAATGTTGTGCGTCACCAGCTTAGCTTAGTCGGTCGGCATGCTAGAATCTGGTAAGCTCCGAACTCAAAGTACCCCTGAGACTGATGGGAACGTCTTTAGTTTTTGTATCTGGGCATAAAAACAGAGGACTGGACAAGCTACGCTTTCTACCTGATGAAGATGAAAAGTTGAAGTCTCACGGTTCATCATGAGAACGTCTAAATTAGATGTCAATCCATCCAACTGTTTTCAAAACATTTCAAGACTTTGAATACTGTACAAGAGTCTAGAGGTCTCCTTTGATTAGGATTCATCATCTGGGTAAAAGGAATGTGTGTACATAATTTAATTGCTGTCTGTGGATCAGTGCTGATATCCTTACAATCATGGCAGTCACTATAGATAACAGCAGGTATCTATGAAATTGACTGTGGGTGTCCCTAGACTCCAGAGGATAAATCCTAATCATCTACATCATGCCAAAAGTTCCCAGATAGATCATTTCTAATTCTGGGAACTTGGAGAGTTTCTCTTTTTTACCGCCTTTAAGCCAAAAATGTTGCAAACGTCATCATTCTTGCGACAACCTGCCTATCTGAGGCACTTATTCAAGATATGAGGCAAAACCCCGTGATTTAGCACAGAGTCCTTGATAATGGGTCGTCCGGCTCTAAGTCACTTTGTGAACTCTTTAAGAAGCGCCCCAGTTTTCCGACCTGTTTGATTTTATTGTTGCCAAAAACAAGTTGACCTTGTAGTTGAAGCACCTCGCAGCCCAGCCCAGTGAAAATGTGACAAGAAACTGGGAAATGGGAGCTGGGAAAGAGGACAGTAGTGGACCCACATCAGTCACAAAGCTCCATTTTTGCAATCAGCGCATTGCCATGCTGGAAAATCAGTGGTGTCGACTTTTCACTGCAGTGTCGACATGAAAAAATGTCTTATAGTTGACAGGTGGGAGAAAATCAATGCATATTATTATTATCTTCTTATCTGCTACAATTCTGATTTAATTCACACATTCCAAAAGTCAATTTTTGCATGTGTTTATAAAGCTAAGGTATGTTGCACAGAATAAGTAAGATGTGAGGGCACAGTGCAGATCCTGGACAGTGTACAGCAAACACAATAACCTGCTACCTGGTAATTCATCTTCAGAAGGGCCAACATATGGGTGCATGATGACTTTAGAATCAGGTCTTCAGACCCATGTGAAGTGTGCTGTTGAAGCTTTGTACACCATCATCCTTCGTGTAGCATTAGCAGAGTGTAGCTGCAAACTCCAGCACTAGCAAACAAGCCAGCCAACTAAATCACACTGCAGCACTTCACAATAACTCCACAGTCTTTTTCATTTCAAAGCCCTGCGCCTGTTGTGGCTTGTGGATAACGCTGGCTTTCCACAGTTCTCACTGTGCAGTAGAGAGGCTGTTCTCCACTGCTGTAGACAAAACAATAGTAACAACACAGCTGAGGACACCTTCTATGGCACAAAAGACATTTTGCCAGTGATGTTGTAAAGAAGCAGGCAGGATGCTGAAACAATTTTCCAAATAAATGCAGGCGCCTTTCTTAACCCTGCGCTGTGTATTTCATATGTGTACATTTTACACAAGTTTTTTTTTCCACATAAGTTCAAAACCTCATATCTCTAGTTTTTCGTGGTCTATCAACATCAAACAAAAACTGGCAGAGAGTTTCAGATCTGCACGTTGGAGGGAAGTTGACAGCATATCATGTCGGCATGATGGTGGATCTCTAAGAGGTAGATTAAAAAGGGTCATGCTGTTCAAGTACTTTTGCTTTTGGTGTTTGTCTGTGGCCCTTCTGCCTTGTGGATGCCTAATCCCATCAGATCGCACAAGCTAAGCGAGGTTGGGCCTGGTCAGTACCTGGATGGGAGACTGTGAGTGAACACCAGGAAGCCTGGGTGGATGCAATGTGAGAGTGAGTGGTTGGTGGTGGTCGGAGGGGCCGATGGTGCAGACCGGCAGCCTCGCCTCCGTCAGTCTACCCCAGGCAGCTGTGGCTACATACGTAGCTTACCACCATAGAGTATGGAGTGAATGAATAATGCAATATAAAGCATCTTTGAGTGCCTAGAAAAGCGCCATATAAAACCAATGCATTATTGTCTTACGGTGTTGCTAATGAAGCTCAGTGCCAGTTATGTTTCATATTCAATGTAGTGCCTCCTTTACTGTTTACTGAAACAAGAACTGATTTTAAATCAAGTCATAACACAAACCATGAGAATCCTAAGTAAGCAGTGCAGTTCTGCGGTTCAGAGTCTTCTCGTCTGCACTTGTCTTTAGAACCCCTGACCTACAATCAACACCAATAAGTTGTTGTTTTATGTGGTCCAACATCCTTGTTTTGTGGTATACGAATAACATTGCAGCCTCCAGAAGCCGCAATCACATCTTGTTTCCTCAGAAATAGTTTAGCAGATTAATATTCTAAAAAAGCTACAATCAGAAGCTGTCCTGCTATGACTCCCTGACTGTAAACTTCATCATTAAAATTTGTACTATCTCAAGCCTTCCTTGCATATCCAAACAGGCTGTGTAGCACTTACTGCCCTGGCATGTCTGTAAGAGATTTGCTGTTGATTTGAATCTCTTTTTGTTCAACATGGTCCCCTGGCTCTGAAGCATTGTCAGCCAGCCTGAGCCAGCAGCACCGATGCCACGTCGTCTGTATCCCTGTATGCAGATTGATACCCAGGGCATTTATCAGCTGCAGGTCCACTGCACCGAGGCTCATGCTAAGTCAGGTGGAAACCTGTGACTGGCAGCAAATAGGGTGGGGGAGCGTTTTTGAGGCAGTGTTAAAATTAACCAGCGTAATGAGGAAATAAGTGACTTATTGGCGCCGCAGTCATTTCCTTCATTAAGGCTGATATTTATGAGCATCCATTACGGGTGGAGCAGCCAACGCTACGGCTCCAGGTTTATGGAGCGTGGATTGTCACCTTGTTCCAATTATCTGCTACCTTTGAATGTGCTGAATGTTTAAACATTAAGAGAAAAGGACATGGCACATCATTAGTTGTTGTGCAGCGTGAAAAAAAGTGAAAGGAGAAGCCTGTCTGGGCACGGCGCTGTCAGGATATTTTTATTCATCATAGCAGCAATTAGCTGATTAGAGTGGGGATGCTCAGTGGCAAGGAAGGTGCTGGATGGAGGAGGATTACATGCCCTAACCATTATATGTGTTAGTGCTTTAAATGATGGCGAAGCAGCGTTTCTCTTTGGTTGAACAATTTCAGTTTTATTAGCAGGCTCCCGTATAAATTTGTGAAAGCATTAAAAGCTGTTTCCTTGATCCGTAGTCAGCACTGGCATTCATGCTTCCGTTTCTGACATTCATTATCAGTAATTAACAGGCCAGCAACAAAAAAAAAGAGATTCCTAATAAAATAAAAGTGTCCATCAGAGTGGCTGGTGGCAGCGCCTGTTTTTCAATAAGCACGTTAATCCTTTAAGGTATAAGGTTCTTTTGAATGACAGTGGAAATTAACCCATGAATTCAAATCTTTTAGGACATTTTGAAATGAGGATGGCCTTAAGATTTGGAACAGTGTCAAGGCTTTCAAGCTCATTAGAAATGGATGATCGGGTTATGCAATGTGTTGCACGGGGTGACGTATACCGACACTGTACACAGATGGTTGGAAGACATAAGAAAAAAATGATCTTGAGCTGCTAATTCTTTAAATCAGTGGAGCTCTACTGGAGAAATTAGCAGCATTCTTTTAAAATCTGTGTGGTTAGGAAGCTTACAGACCATACATGCTTTTAATGCAGTATCAATAGGTGAGGTGAAGTAAGGGTCCATCCATCCATCCATCCATCATCTATACACCGCTTGATCCTCTGTAGGGTCGTGAGGGGGCTGGAGTCTATCCCAGCCGACTTGAGTGAAGGCAGGGGACACCCTGGACAGGTCGCCAGTCTATCACAGGGCTACACATATAGACAGACAACCAAGCACACTCTCATTCACACCTATGGACAACTTAGAATCATCAATTAACCTCAGCATGTTTTTGGACTGTGGGAGGAAGCCTGAGGTAAGGGTGTCGTAGTTAATAGAACCACCACTTGTGGACGAGATTAGGGCGGACTATATTGTGGATTTTGTCTTGATAAATCTATGTTAGCTCTTTGGTTCAAGTGTTTCTGTGATGTTTTATAACCTTAAACGAATCAGCGCTGTGACAATGACAAGGAACCTCCTTCATTTTGATCCAAATCCTGATGTTTCCTGAAAAAGCACGAGTTGTTTTAGTGCCGACTCACCTGATTCAGATGTTATCAGCCCACTTAATGGCGTGTTATGAGCCAGTAGGGACCTCCTGCATCTTCTAATACGCTCAGCAGGTCATTATCGCCCCATTAAATTGGAGCTGTGTTATCGCCTTGTTTAATGTTAGTGAAGTTGCGATTTTGCACTCAGAAAGAGCAGACCTTCACCAAGGAGACCAGAGCTCAAGTCCCGTCTCTGACCTTTCTAATAATATTATATTTTGACTTAGCTGTCTGTGTGACTAAACCAGGCGTTAAAACAAGCTGTTTGAACTTTAGCAGTTTGGTCATACAAGATTCTGTGACACCATCATTATCTTGTCAAGGACATTAAAATAATGTCCAACTGTTTTCTGGTGTCAGCCACTCCAAAGCGAGCAGCGTGCAGATGTGACGGATATTTTTTTTTTGGAAATGACTCTCTGACATTTTAAGAGACCGAACCATTTAGCATTTTTAGAGAAAATAATGAGATAAATAATTCATAAAGAAAATATTTTCTTTTCAGCTCTGCAACAACACATTAGGATAGGTGGTATACAGAATAGCCCACTAAATAATAGAGGGAGCCATTAAAGGACGCGCGGAGCAGTTAAGCTTATTTTTATTTGTAGCGCTGAAGTCTGGTTAATGTTGTTGATGACATGATCTAGTGAGCAAATAGTTGAATAAAGCTCACAGAAATAAAAATATTTTCTGTGGGCATGCACTCAGCTACTGCCCTGTACGGAGGCCGGTGCATTTATTATGAGTCTCCATGTGTTTATTCAGGTTTCTCCTTCCATCTCTCCCCTAACTGTGGCTGAAAACATGTCGAGGACCCAATAAAGTTACCTCACTCTTAACTTGACCCCCAATAATGCGTGACTTATTCATGATGCTATTTTGGTGGTTCATAAATATCCACTGAAGAGGCTGTAATATTTCAGTTTAAGCCATAACATACCGTAAAATGAGATTATAAAAAAAGAGAGGGAGTATTTTTGCAAGTGTTTTCTTGGCTGCTGCTGTAATCAGCTTCCTAAATGATCCTCCTCCCTTGTCACGGGGTTATTTCAAAGCAGATTTAATGCTTATTGTTTTGTCAAAATTGCATTAGGGTTAACAGTAGCCATTATTTATCCGCACTACTTGTTCGGCGCTCCACTTATTTATTTATAATGCAAATTTGAAATACGCTTGCGGAGCTGTCGTGGCGAAAATAGCCTAATCTTAATATCTGCAGTTAAAAGATGCTGCATGATGAGCAGCCATGTGAGAACTGTCTTGTTTGCACTTTAATATGCACTCGGCAAGAGAAACGTTGCTCTTTTGAAAGAAACTAAAATGCCTCCGAAGTTTGAGGAGACACGGTGTGCAGACGGAGCCCAGCGACGTTCTTTTGAAAACAGCTCTTTCATAGCTAGGTGTCAGCCAGCCACAGGTCGCAGCACGTCAGACAAAGTACTGAGCTCCTCGAAAAACACATCCAACAATTTGCCTAAAGATGAGAATGATAATTACCACTCTGGGGTGTCATAAAGACTGTACCTTGTTTGAAAGAAAAAAAAAAAAAAGAGCAAGACTGTTTCATTTGATGCAGTGAATGTATAATTCATACAGCAGGGCTTAAATGAATCAGTGTGTGTGGAAAGCAGCTTGTGGTGGCTCATGTAATAGCTCAGCTCCACATGTGGGCAAGTGGTCGAAAGACTGCCGTCCCTCTGAGGGCAGGGCCTCGACTCAAACGGCATCTGGCCATGGTTTTCACACATCGGGGAATCATTGCTATATTGTCTTATTTGTTTTAACCCCTTAACGCCAGTTGTCGCAAATTTGCTGTGTACCGCTGCAGCCAAGATAGCGTATGCACTCCCCTAATGCTGGTTTGTGCTTATTCAATACGTACCTAGGAACCTTTGGTTTCTCTTAGGACCGGTTTGAACGGCATTTGCGGCATCAATAAAAACATTTTTACCATTAATGCCTGTTGCATTACACCTTTATATCTACTATATGTGCTGTAGACAAATTAACAATCTCCACTTAATTTAACATCAACTTGAAATCAAAAACACATAAAATTATTGTTTTTATATAATTGTAAATAAATTCAGGCGTCAAGGGGCTATACATATTCTTTCTCTTTATTGTCTGTATTTACGTTCATGTATGATAATGATGTGCAAATGACAGTAAATTTATAAAACAAACTGGGTGGAAGCAGGAATTCTGACAATCAGACTGGAGTCATTTTTGCACTAGAAATCTCCACTGGGCTGAGTTCTTCTGCTCAGACAGACGCAATATTAATAGATTCCATAATGTACACGGCCCCTATCATCCAGTCATCCACCAGCACATAGCAGCAAGAAATAATCTACTCACCATCTGAAAACAGCCCAGCAAGACCATTTAGAACCTGTCATTCTGTTGTTATGGAGAAATTGCACATGTTGATTCTTTCATGTTTCTCATTACCAAGTCATTCAGATGTTTTCAGATTTATGCAACACAGTCCCATGCAGCTGTTTCAGATGTTATCAGCTCATTTAACGGCTGTTATCATGGAAGATTATTCCCCTACATGTGGACCAGCAGGGACCTCTTCCACCTTCTAGTAGGCTCACTGGGCTGTTATCAGCCCCATTAAAGGTGGTGGAGCCGTGGCTCTGCACTTACAAAGAGTGAGAATAAGTAACTATAGTTGCCCCTTGAGTTCAAGTCTCATCTTGAACCATAACGATATAATAGTATGTTTCCTGTGACGCTGGTTTAGTCTAGACTCTGAAACTCCTTGGTTAGATTTAGAGAAGAATCATGGTTTGGGTTCAGATACACCCTGCTGCCACGTTTACCACAAACACTCCATTCTGTATGTTTTCAGGGTGATGACTGAACATGCATTTATTCATATGAACACAGGAGGTTGCTGATTTTCATATGCATGTGAATGATCTGTATTGATAACAAGACTTTTAATGGGCTAATAGCTTCCAAATGCTGTGTTCTATGTCCTTGCCGTGATTGTACGTGTCGTCTTGTTGCATGACATGAATATTCAGGCTGTTAACACCACACCTGGAAAATTTTACCTCGACAGTTTGACCCCTTCTGAATATTGCTGGCCTAAATGTAATGCAATGATGAAACAAGATCAAGCAATTGTAGTTTAAATAATCAATTTTGACAAAGCACTCTGTCAAATATATTCACTAAGAGATTTTTAAGAATTTTGTCTCCATCTTTAATGAGGGATTAAAGAGCGTTTCAGTTATGCTCAAATTTTGCTCTGACATAGTGACAAAATAACCAACCCTATCTATATTTCCCTAAACCTAACCCATGTAGTTTTGCAGCCTAAACTTAACCAATCAGTGAGTGAAAACTGAAAGCTAAAACCAAAACCTAAATCTAAGAACAGTGTTCCCTCATATGACACTAACTCTTCTCTTTGGGGCTACAGTTCTGCTGTTGGCTCACGCCTCCACCCTCCCCTCCAATCTCCTGATGCAGACTTTGTGGCTCTTTCAAACTAGAAGCCTTTCCTGCTCCCTTTTCACCTTTCAGTGAGAGAATCAAATAAATGTTTCAAAAAGAAACTCAGTTTCTTTGAAAACATAAATGAGAATGCTGTTTACTTGTGTAGGAACCGACTTGATAGGAGACAGGGTTAAAATAAGGTATGTGCCGAGCTTTCAGACCCGTAGTCGTCTTTGACATGTATAAAGTGGCAGTGTATGAATCTGTTCCCTCGGCCTATTAATCAGTTTGTATACATAACTATTTTTCCCTCATGACTCAGAAAGAATGAGGTTTCAGATCTTTCTTTCACATCCATGGCAGCAGGAGGCTCTGCCACCACTGTGTCGCAGCAGCCTGTCCACCAACGGCTGCTGCTGGCTGCTAACCACGCAGTAGAATCTCATCACACAGCCACACAGTGTGGACTGTAGCTTAAAATAGGCCATAGCGAGTTTTGCTAATTAGTATCACAAACACTGTTTGTTATCTCAGAGCAGATAATTGAGTCTGAAGCTGGTGTGTCCCCCACACTGTTTCTCCTCATTGATCAGTGTGTTCTCTGCTGCTGATGGGTGTCATTTAGATGGTTCAGTACCTGTGAAACACCTACAGCATCCTTCCTGACAGTCAGCAGCAAGTTAAACAAGTTGAACCATCATGAACTCCAACAGCAACAGCACGGGCCAACCACCCTCTCATTAGCATTCACTTTGAGATGTGAAAACACCTAAAAGTCTTATACCTCTACGACACAGAGTTGTTACTGTAGCACATATCAAGTTAAACTGCACGACCTGACATTTCCAACAGTGCTGGCTGCTTGTTAGTGTGACTGAAATCATTTTGAATTTACATCAAATTTAATCAAAGTTACAACTTGCATACAGCACTATGTGCATCTCCACTCCCATTACTCTTGTTTCAATTAGAGTAATTATGAGCTTATCATTGCAAAGATGTGTTAATGTCTATGTATGTTATTACCTATAGAGAGATTCTAGGCAGTCTCTCCTGTACAACTATGCCGCCATTTAAAAAGAAAAAAAATCATATTACATTTTTTCCCCTTGATATAAAGTCTAATTTAAAAATCTGTAGGTGTTGATGATGAAGATCTGGATTGACTTCTGAAAAAGAAGTCACAGGATATAAGGCTAGCCTTTATAATGGTTAAGATAAGAGCTTAGCAGTACAAGACGTGAAATTAGCCTGAAGATAGCCCAGAGTTTACTGGGTTAGCGTGAAACAGATAGTGAGAAGCTCTAACAGTTTGAAGTCTGATTTCCATTGAGCAATACTGCATGATTTAAGCTGTGTGTAAAATAGGAGGAGTAGAGCAGCTTGGAAGTATTTGTGTTGAAAAATGGGAGAAAAAGTACGTAGAAATACGTGACCAAAGGCACAAGGCTGTGTTTAGACTGAAGGCTAAAGTGACCTGGATCTGATTTTTTTGCCCCTATGTGACCTGTGTCTGATCTTTTCATGACAGTCTGAACAACACAGATCCAATTTTTAAAAATGCGACCCAGGACACTTGGATATGTGGTCCTAAATCTGATAGGTATCTGATCTTTTGCCATGCGACTTCTGTCTGAACAGCCAGGTCGCATTTATCCGACCTACACCTCATTAATACACGACAAAAGTCTCTATTCTGCATTTAAGTATACAAAAACAATAACTATAGCGGACGATAATGTGGAGTCCAGTCAATGGAGGTTTTGGAGTTAATTAATATTTGGGGGGACAGCTCTATTCAGGTCAAACACTAGGGGTCTTATCGGAACCAGGCGGTTTCTGAAAACATACCAGCTGAGCATGGATATAAACAGTCCTGGCTCCAATGTCAAAGAAGAATAAAGAGCAATGTAGCCTCCACCGTTACCGTCCATGTTTACTTCCACAAACACTGAGCACGCTCACTGTGTGTGACGTTGTTGTGTCCTCTTCTGCGCATGCGGGACACTTTTGGGTCGTATGAAGTTCACACAGGAGATCACATACAAGTCATGTTTAATTGGAAATGTGAACAAGCTTGCAAAGAAAATCGGATTTCACAAAAGTATCCAAATTGAGCCTTAAGCCCTGCAGTCTGAATGCAGCCTAAGTTACTTTCCCACTGGGCTGTGACTAAATACATGACAAAAGAATTTGAGAAAAAACTCGACTTGTTTTTTTTTAACTTCCACACTTGTACACAATCATCACCTGACATTAAAAATCACTGTAAGAGCAAATTGTCCTCCTGAACCATGTTCCCAGCTGCAGATGGGGTCAGTGTGTGCTGTCTACCCTCAGTTTAAAGAAAACAGCTCCCAGTAAAGAGAATTATCACCTCTCACACCCCAAATTGGATTTACTTCATAAAGTGGGGATTGGTTCACGTCGTGTCTTTTAAAAACAAGAATTGTGGAGCACCAGAGCACCAGAGCACCAGAGCACGGAAGCCCTGAAGAGGCAGCTCACTGTAATACTGTCCAGTCTTTCAGCACTGCCACATATAGATGGATAGGCACAGAGCAGATCAAAGGAGGGGGGATGATAATAATAATGTGTGCTGAGGAGAGATGCAGTCTCATTATTCCTTAAAGGTCTGAGAATGGAATTTAATCTGACACCCTTTTGTAAGCTTTGTTATTTTTCTATTGTAAAAATTATTTTAGATTTGAATTAGTTGGTAATTAATCAACCTAAATATTATTTCATTCATTTTATTATTATTTGTATAATTTTACATCTGTATATTTATTTATTTTGCTTCTTTTGTTCATGCATGCTGTTGAGTGTCTGACTGAAGGACTGTCGCTGTTTTTTCCTTTTGTTTTTTTGATTTTGTTAATGAAGTCCTGTGGCGGTGCAGCAGTGTGCAGATCTGTCCATGTGTGAATGATGAATTCACATACATCGCTGCTTTTCATGTCATCTTCCTGTGATTACGGCGCAGAATCTCTGAGTGGGCTACATTAGTACATTACGTTACATTGATACATCATGTAACTCACCACGCTGCCCGTCGGAGGACTTTGAACACAAAGGAAACAGGTTGTGACGGCGGTTTGAACAGTTGAAGGCAGTGCGCGTGGTAACAGTGTGATAGAGGCATCCACCTGTCCTACAGGTGGTAATGTCAGCATATTATTTCCATTCATTTACCTCCCTGCCTGTTTGTTTTATGTGTGGTCCCTCTTTACACCTGCATCCATTCATTTACCCATTTAACAAGGACAACATTGATTGAGAGAGGTGGGGAGAGGGCTGATTCGATTTCAAGGGACAGAATTGGATTTGATGGTGGGGGCATAATAGCTTTCATGGGCTTTTACGGCACTGAATAGCTTAGCTGGAGCTGCCTTGATGGGATTGAGGTGTAATTCTGAGAAGGATCCCGGGGATGGCAGGAGCACAAACATCCTGTTCCTTATTGTTGCAGCCCAGAGAGCACTCTGTGCTTTACCCACAGGAGACGAGCACAGGACACCATGTGAGGCCGAGACCTAGCTTCAGACCGAAAAAAATAGACCAAGTCACGCTCCCGCAATCTTAAAGATCCGTGTTTCCAAAACTGTGCTTAGATCGATGAGCTGCCACAACGGACAATAGTCGTGAACTGGGCCGGGCGCTCGCCAAAGTGAAAGGGAAAAAAGGGGGTAACCTGCCGTTAAAGACGCTGACACGTTGGTGCCAGCACAAAGGCTGTTTTTGTGTAGACCAAAATCCAGGCCTTGTGGCTGAGATAAGATGTATTCAGACTCCACAGCCACAATTTGGGTAATCAGTCCCCTCCTAATTCCTCTCCACTTGTTCCGCTCTGATTTCATTCATCTGCAAATTGCTCTGAGGAGAACAGCTTTGCTCAAACGGACAAATTGTGCTCTGTGTATACTTTGCCTTTCTGCAATATGTTAGCTTTTGGTGAATGGGGAATTCAAAACACTGTCCACTGAGCAATCTTCAGAAATTTTCAAGCAGTTGCTGTTTTACTGTTGTTAGTGAAACAAAATGCACTCAAATGCTAAATTGTGCATCCAACTGAAAACAGCTTTTTGTTTGTGCCACACCACCTACTGGCCACTTCCAAGTTGTACTTCTAAAATGTAACGGTGACAAAATAACTCGCGTGCTAACTGGGGTGTTGGTTTGCAGGTGCCACAGGTGATGCTCAGCCCGACGCCCTACCCTCGGTGCAGGGCACCCTGCCGCACTTCATCCAGGAGCCCGAGGACGCCTACATTGTCAAAAGCAACCCTATCAAGCTGCGCTGTCGAGCTGCACCCGCCTTACAGATCTTCTTTAAATGCAACGGGGAATGGGTGCACCAGAACGAGCACTTTTCCCAGGAGTACAAGGACCTCAACACTGGTAGGATGAAGTTTCCAGTTTTTCCACCAGCATGAATAACCTTTGGGTTATATGTAACATGAGTCTGTCTGTTATAGAGAGGAAGAACAGAAACTCCAGTGTACTTTTTAAAGAACACAACACTTTCAGTTTGAGCACTTTCATTAACAAGAACTTGAAGGTGCTGTTGTAAACAACACGTCGTGTCTATCCTTAAGGTGAGACGAATGGCAGGATGTTTTCTTTCATTATACAACATCTGCAAAGCCAGGGAGAGGCGACATCTCTCATTAAAACACAACAAACAGTCTTTGTTAGAAGGCTGCAGAGTGTCGCACATTCAGTGAAGAGTTTGTACGATTAAAATGGATGCAGCATTGTTTTGCTTCATTTCTGTTGCATCAAAAGTGGTAGAGCTGTAGTTTAGAACTTTTGGAATGAGCTCAGTAACATCACTGATTTGTTGCTAAACTGTTACTTAGTCTGTAATTCACTGTGTTGATTAAGTGACAGTAAACATTTTAGCTGGGGTGATAAGGAGAACCGTTGTCTTTCAAAATTCTCCCAAGTGTCTCTTCTCCATAGAACCCACGGTTATTCATTCGGGCCTCACACTTGTGGAGCTGTTATTGACTGATTTGGGGGATTTTTTTTTTTTGGTGGAAATTTCAAAAAGTGGCCTCAGGCTAAAGTGTTTAAAAGTTTGAAGTGTGCTTCCCTGCTTTCTTTATTGGCACATTGCTGTGTTTCATGGCCACCACCTGTAGACCAGTGAGACTGTGTGAAACCATTGGCAGGAGGTTGCATCAACTGTGTATTCCAGAACAACAAACAACAAAATGTGGATGCACACATAGAAAGTGGAATTCGGAAACTCCACTGTGAGCATTTAAGTTTCCAGCAATGCCTACCAACAAATAAGTTAATTAAACCTTAGAGGTCATCAGACCTGTCCAAAAATCACATCCCTTCTTCTCGGTTGAATTGTTTTTGAAGTGTTTATTGCAGCAGTGTGTCAAATGAAACCGCATGACTTGACATTTCTAACAATGCTAGTTGCTAGTCTGTGTGATGAAGTGTGGCTAGGGGAAAAATAGTGTTTAATTCACATCAAAATGAATCATATGATCATTAAAGCCAGAATACAGGTGTGTGTTCTCACCCATTACTCTGCTCTGAGTTACTCATGAACTTGTCTTTGCATCGATGTGTTATTATCTAGATATGTTTATTTAACTTTACAATTGTTACATGTTTTTCCATACCAGTGTGATCATGTTCTGATGATAGAAAACTTCTGAAAAAATCTTTACCAATGTCTTATTACATTTTCATGCTCCTGCTTCTCAGCTGAATAACTCAAAATTACCCAGTCCTTCCAGGATTTCACGTGTGTTTCTCAAGATTGTTGCGGCCTAAAATGTCTGAATTCACGGGAGCTTTTCCAAAAAAATGCGATTTAAGTTGCGATGTTTTAAGTGTATTTGTTGCGATAAAATTACAGGAGACAGTAAAAAATTGTCAAAAATTTGCATTTTTTTTCTTTGTTTGGTATAATTCATTAAAAATTTAAAAGTTTAAAAAGTTAATTTCACATCCTGGAACACACGTGTTCACACACACAGGCTCACAGCTCGTCACGTCAGTTAATTCATCTAACTGACCTTCATTCTTTCAGTGCTGCCACAGATCTGGATGCAACAGCTTCCGTCACGGTGATTTATCTGCTCTGTGGTCCGCTGGTTTCACCCATTCTCCTAATGTGTCTCACGGTAGAAAAATGTTTGTCAGTTGATGATTTTCGTTTGTGTTCCACCTCAATATTCCACGGGGTGCAAAACAGTTTACCTCCGCTCTCGTGAAGAACATCAGGGAATTGTTTTGCAGTAGTTTTTGTTGCATACGTATCTGTATCTTCAAACCATAAACAAGGAAGTGAATTTGGTGATGTACCTGCATTACGTTTGTGCTGGGGACTGCTGTGATTGGTGGAACTCACGGGAGGCGGGACAAAATTGTGAAAAAGTTGCGGTGATTGGACAAAATTGCAAGGTCGCACAGAATTCATGGAGATTGGTTGAATTTGCGTTAATTGTTGCGATCGCAACATCGCGAATTCCTGGACTGATTACCCCTTTTCCACTGAGCTGGTTCCAGTGCTAATTTGGAGCCAGTGCCTGACTTAGTACCAGTTCTTTGTGTTTCCACCACCTAAGCACGGATCCAGGTGCTAAAAAGTGATGCTTAGCAAGCATCAGCTCTTTACTGGGCCAGAGCTAAGCACTGAGTACGTCAGGGGCTGGGGGTGGGGTTATTGTAACCAGCAAACAGCGGTGTAAAGGGACACACAAGCAATAATTTGTGTCCTTTTTCTCCAGGACGTCCCTGGTCCGATCTCAGATGTGTTGGAATGACTCCCGGGACACATGAAATTTTGCACAAACTGTTGTGCGCTGAAATCCAGTACAGTTGTGTCCCACCAGTAGAGCAATCGCAGATGTTCCTGGGCAACAGGCGACCTCCGCCTCACAATCAGCCTTAAGACCATCAACTTACTGCGTTTGTTTAACTGCTATGTAATGGATGCATCGTAGTCGTTTTACGGTGAAGCAATGGCGTAGCTCCAACTTGGCTCCTTGCCAATGGAAAAACAAACAGGTTCTTAGGAGCACTGAACCAGCACCTGGTTCTTCTTGGTGTTAAAGGGGTGAATAAGGCCCTGTTGTTTCATAATGTAGGTCTACAGCTAATCAACGTAAACAGCAGCATTTACCCATCCAATGATGCAAGTCGTTACTGAATATCTATGCCATACACTTACCCACTATCATTGGTCTGATGTTGGGTTGAAACAATCTCCTCTACACAAGTATGAAAGGATGCCTCCACGGCCAGAACAGAAATACGTTTAAGAACTAAACTATTTTATAATTCGATTTTTCCCCTTGACATGAAGGCTTATGTAAAATAATCTGCAGATATTGTCAGATCAAATTATGGAAGATCTGGATAGACTAGACTGTTCTAAGACAAACACGATGCAGCACGTGTGGCCAGTCCTCATAATGGCCAAGATTAAAGCTTGACAGTAAATTACCCTGACAACAGCCTGAGGCTCACAGGGTTAATACATTTAAAAATAAAATATTGTGCAGCCAGTCAGGGGGGACGATACAGTCAGCTGTCATCTAGATTCCTCTTTTATCTCTACAAACTCTCTTAAATCCACTGAAAATATGGATGTGAAATGCAAACACTTCTTTGTGAAATAAAATATTAATGAACACAATCAGACTCAAAGTTAAGGAAAAGAATCCTGAAGAGCTTTGGAGTCTTCATCGCGTTGGTGTGGTGTGACTGACAGTCGGAACAGAAGTAAACTAACTCCCAACTGTCTCACAGTGTGATTTAAATGCTGCTAAGTCCTGTGTCATCATCTTTCTCTGGCTTAATCATGCCCACTTCCACCTAACGAGAGACGCAAGGACTACAACACCAGTACAGGAAGCCTCTCATGTTGCGTGTTCATCACTCACAGCAACAGGCCGAATGGGTTTCCGATGAGTTCAAATAGCTGATCAGTGACCTTCCAGCATGTTTTTATCTGCACATAATACAACTAAAGAATAACAATGTGGCAAGATGAGGATATCCTGACTACTATGGGAATCAAATATCTACACTTGGTTGAACTGAGATTCTCCTAAATACTCACAAGTCCCAACTTCCTAATCGGCTTTACTGAGGAAAAACCCAAACGGATGTCAGCAGGTGAAGGTCTGAACTGACCAGCATCGCGTCAGGTGAAGACTTGTTTGCTCAAATTGAAAATGCATGAGTGAGAATTTAGAGATACAGGAGTTTAAAAGGATAGAGTGTGGATAAAAAGTTTCCAAGCTTACATAATAGGGGTGTTCATTTCATCAACAACAATTATGAAAAAAAAAACTCTCTGGCAATCTGTTTTTCAAAAAAGCAACATTTCAAAACAGCTCCTCTGATGAAGTGTTTCACATATTTCCACAAAAAAAATGTTCATCATGGATAAATGGACAAATTAACTAATGACTGGTTAAATGGGAAATCTTAGCTTTAGCAATCTGCAGCATCTGTGGAAGTGCAGCTCCTAATTACCAGAAGTGTACAAGAGATCTAAAATATCTCATATTTTCAAATACATGTATCTGGTGGCTCTGCTGTACTGTGGTGTGGGGCTGCCGTGGGTTGGGTCCACTTGTCCACTTAGAGGGAAGGAGTCACTGCAAATCAATAGAGTTGTTCTGCTGATCATCTAATGAGCTATTACTATCCTGATGGGATCAAGGAGTCTGCAGATCTCAATCCAACTGAAAATCTAAGGGAGGTTTTGGAGTGATGAGCGCTCTCCACCAGCATCATAAACCGCCAAATGAGGGAATGTGTAATGGAAGAATGGCGTTTACCGCTCTAGTACGGTTCCAGAGAATCCATGCTGAAGGCCCACATCTCGCCAAGACACTTTATGCTGCTTCTTCCTTTAAATTTAAGTCCCGAAATGTGTATTTTTTGAACTCTAAATGACAAATACGTTCTCATCAGACAATAGAGCACTGGGGATTTATTCATAGTTGCTGAATTTAAAAATGCTACTGATAAGAAGACATAGTAGTGAGTTGCAGCACTTTCAATGTCACTGTTAGATTCTTCACTTGAAGCCACTGAGGTCACAGTTTTTTTTCCCTCTGTGGTGAGAAGTCATTATGAAAATGAAGACATTGTTTTTGCTATTAATGCAGGGTTTCCCATATCAGGTGAGCTGTTACGCTTTCATTTAGCAGCAAAATACAACACAATTTGCAACAAGGACGTGCAATTTAATAACAGCCCATCCTTGATGAAGGCCACAGGCCTTCATTCTTTGTCTGTTGAGGAGGTTTTTGTTCTCTCAGTGAACACGCAGAACAGATGATGCATTTATGTAGCATTTCTCTCTGCATGGAGGCGCTTTGGGCCCTGACTGCCACTACTTAGTTCGACCGTCAAGAAGAATATCAGTGTGGTCTCAGATGGTTTAAGCCTAAAAGCCAACAAAGGCAGGGCAGCTTCAGTAATCATAGCTGGGTCAAGCAATATGTGCAGTATGTGCTTATTTTAAGCTCCTTGCAGGGCTAGATGGAGGAGTGTATATATACTGCATCACATCAGCACAATTTCAGCTAGTTTCACATGAGTCGCCACTCCCAGTAATGGAGAGGACTGATTTTCAAACACTTCTGTGTTATGATCACATACTCTGAAATAGTGTTACACCAGCACTTCCCTTCTGACTGCAGCTAAATTGAAAGTTGGCGGCAAAACTGCAAGTTGGTTGCACATTTAATTATTCACTTGTTAAATAACACTTCATTTACAGGCTGCTTCCTTAGAGGTCATGGAGTGGATGCTGTGGGTCACCCTGTCGTACAGAGCGTACCCTGAAAGAATTACATTAGTGTGGGTGGAAAGCAGAGGGTCTCATTAAATTTTGGAAGGAAGCAGTGAAATAACTTCAATTTGGCATGGAAATAGAAAGTTGGCAAGTCGAAAGTCCACTTTGGTCATACTCTAAACATCATCCTGTCAGTGATTTGCCCATGTGCACCCATGTTGTTTAAACTCAGACCCTGAACACTTGCTTTCTAAATTTACATATTGCTTTCTAACATTAACACTAAATAAACAACTATCTAAGTTAAACTTAGGAGGAAACAATTTTTAGTTATAACAAGTTTTTGATTTAGTTGTTGATAAACTCTGACTGGAAATTTGTGACATCACCCTGCCTACAGCAGAAATTCAGAAACTGTGCATATAATATACACCGATCAGACATAACATTCCGACCACCTGCCTAATATTGTGTTGGCTCCCCTTATGTGGTCAAAAATGCTCTGAACCATTGGACATGGACAAGAGGACCTCTCAGGGTGTCCTATGGGGTCTGGAACCAGGACGTTGGCACTGGATCCTTTGGGTACTCTGACTTGTGCAGTGGAGCCTCTGTCAATCCAACTTGTTCCACTGCATCCTGTTGATGCTTGATCACAATGGGGTGTAGGAAGTTTGGAGGTCAAATCAACATGTTGGGTCATTGTCATGTTCCTCAACATGTTCCTGATTGTTTGATGTTGTTTCCATGTGGTGGGGTCCATTTTCCTGCAGAGGTAGGCCAGTGACATTTGGGATTTCCATTTGCATGAGGGAGTGTGGTTGTTGTGGGACAATGTTTATTTGGGTGTCTAAGTCTCATCAACATGGATGCCAGAATCCAAAGTTCTCCAGCAGAACACCACATAGTACCAATATGATCAATGTTACTCACTTCATGTATTAAACAATCACTTAGCACGTTATAGCAGCAATGACAGTAACATCATTAACATTCTCAGGGAGGATGTCTGGATGGATGGATGGGCCAACAAATCATTCCATTTAGACAAGAGAGATTGCTTCTTGCTGCTTGTTCCCTACCAAGCTCAAGTAAACCTGACAAACTTCCGCCATAATGTTTTACCATCTCTTGGTGGAGAGAGCATTATTTATTCATATATCTAAAAGAGCATGACATTTTAGTCATTCATTTCTCACGTTAATTTTGTAGATGATTCATGATTTCAATCCATTTTTTCAATCTCTACCTAAGCTCAAAACAAAAAACATTTTAAAAATTGCTTCGCTTATTAAAACTATACATCTTTTTCGACTAACAATGGCTGTGCAAATGAAGAAAGTGTGAATAACGAAAAACACCTGGGGCCTCATGTACAAAGACGTGCGTAGATTTCCTGAAACATGGAGTATGCGCCAATCCAGAAAACGTCGTATGCACAAAAATATCCAGATGTATGTATCTGTGCTCACGTATGAATTCAAGCACATTTCCTTTGTACATCCCAATTGAGCACACATGTTGGCGTACCCAACCCCTCCCTGTCCACATCCCCATATAAATACGCAAATCATATTTAAATGAGCCCTGCACCTGAGATTTCCCTCTCTGCACGAGTCAAAAAATTAAACAAGACATAAGACGGGAAAAAATAAATTTGGCAGAAAGCGAATTGAAGACACTACTCGGTAGGGCTGGACCCGAATATCTGAATATTCCGTCGTTTTGGTGATATCCAGATCATAATTGTGAGGTCTGAACCCACCCCCACCCCCACCCCCACCCCCCACCCCCCACCCACTGTGTAAGTGCTACCATGACTTCCCTGATATAAAACACCAATATTGGCAAGCAGCAGGGACACTGGAACATACAGCAGCTAATGCTAGCTGCCCTGGAACAAGGTTTGGCCTTCTGCCAACTGTTTTTACAACCTGCAAACAACATGGTGGTGTGTTTGAGGTCAGACTTTACAAAACTAAACCGTTTCCATTTCACCAGAGTAGTACAAACTACCTTTCTTTGTTCTCATTTTACCCAGACCAGAGCTTGGAGACAAATTTAGAACTGAAAGATGGATTTGCAAACTGGGAACATGTTGTTAGAAAGACGTGGGAGTTACAGCAAACACAGATTATATTTAGACACTACCAAGTTCCATCGTGGCAAATAGAGAATCCACCATCTTGGGTGCTTGATAGATATTAGACCAGAGGTAGCCAACTCCGGTCCTCGAGAGCCCCTACCCAGCATGTTTTAGATGGTTCCCTCTTCCAACACACCTGATTCAAATGATTAGCTCATCATCAAGCTCTGCAGAAGCATGATAATGATCCTGATCATTTAATCAGGTGTGTTGGAAGAGGGAAACATCTAAAACATGCTGGATAGGGGCTCTCGAGGACCGGAGTTGGCTATCCCTGTACTAGACATTGCTTAAAAGTTAGGAAATCTTACCCTATGCTGCTGGATTTTGACCATTTGTCTTTCAATATGTCATTTGTGAGTCCCCCGACTTTATAGAAGTGCTGTTCTAAATCACTGGAACACCCTGTAAGCATGACTTTTCCGCTCTTTATCCAACAGGAGAGCACCTGCTTTATTGGCCTGTTGTTCCTCTTATTAGGCACATTAAATGCTATGCAGTGAAAATTGAGTGGTATTTGAGAAGCCTCAATAAACCAGATTCAATTCTAAATACTGTTGCAATAATTTTAATCATGGTTTAAAAGCCTGAATTGCACTTCCTTGTGGCAAGTCTTTTTATTCACCGGGTTTATGTCCCAGTTACACTGTGTTTACATTTGCTGTCATGCTCAGACATTAAACCGAGCAGGTGTTAAGTAAGTCTACGTTTGGACCCTGACCTAGGTTTACCACCAAGGAGATATGTGGGCCCTCAGGCTAGAGCACCTGGAAACCTTAAAATAATGTATGAATACTGTTTAAACAAGGTCTGCCTGTTTAAACAGTAGCCAATACATGCTCAGCTACAGTACGTGTGATGTGTGTTTCAGGTTGAGGTTATGATTTGAAGTGTGAGGGAAGCAGTGGCGTGCCATACCAATTAAGTCCTATTAGTTTTTGTCAGGTGGAAGCATGTTGATTAGAGGACCTGACTGAGGCCTCCTGAAGGGATTTCTGCCAAACAACAAAGCCAATGTGACACCTCGGCTGGAATGCTCTGTGATTAGAGGCTGTGAGAAAGCCGTCTTTCTTGTATTCATGAAGGTCCCTCCACAGGAAAGAGGTTTTAATTGCTTCTGGAAGTTCATTATAGTGTGATTGCTGTGCTGTGAAATTGTTGTGAGCTTGATAATAGCAAAATGAAATTTGGAACTTCAATTGCTTGCCGTTCTGTGTGCCGAGGAGAAGTACAAGGGAAAGTTCACTTGGCGGTAGTCGCCGGCTCACTTCATATTCCGCATCAACATCCAGCATCCAGCAGGAGGGAAGCTAATCAGTGGATTTGACAGATAAGAGTGAGACACCAGGAGCCTGCTCTGCCTCAAGGCTACAGCATGGAGCTGCCCTGTTAACAAAAGGCCGGAGTAAAATCTGAAATTCTGGTACAAGTGTTAGTGAGTGAGTGAGACAATGGAACCTTTAGAAATAACTAATTATACACTTTCTTCCTTACCACTTAAAATTCACAAAACAGCAGTAAACTCTAAGACTGGCTGGTATGACTGGTAGACTGCACAAGATTTGTTGTTCAGGATTTAACTTGGAGTTGGAGTCACAGTCATAGGCTCCCGATGGGCAGCAAGGCTGATTGAAATGTCTAATGTGAGTTAACACATCATACATGCTTAATACTGTGGTCTCTGATGTTCTGCCTCCTGGTTTTCAAGGTTATTTGACCTGGGGTTTGGTATGCCTAAGTCAAAGGTTAACTCTAAGATCTGGGCCCCTTCCTCCATAAGATTTTTCCTCTCTTTTAATAAGTAGCTTATTCGTTATTTCCTGTAAAGCCATTCCCCTATATAACTGGGTAGAAGAGGCCACTTGGAGAGGGATTCTATCTGGCTTGGATTTACCCAGACTAGCATGCAGTCTGTGATGCCTTACTTTAACCTTTTCATATATGAACAAGACAATATCAGCGGCGAAGTTCTTCATCATCTTCACATCATCGCTGCACAGTATACCACAATACAGTTCCTACTGTGTCTGCCAGCTTTCAAGGCTAATGCTGCTAACAGCTGATGGACAACACTGTACTGGAACTTACGCTAGAATTTTCAGCTACTTAGTCTGCAGACGTAAATAGACTTCTGGCAGTGACTTCTTGGATCAAAGGGTGGGGAAGACGAGGAAGCCAAACATCACACACGGAACAGTTCAGGATGAATACATGTACTACAACAGCCCGACTCTGACTGCAGCTATCAGCCTGCTATTGGCTGCACTTTTCACGCAGCTTTTCCTCCCCTTCACCTGTCTTTGTGTTACGGTTTAAACCCCCCACCCCACCCCCCATGACACCAACCTGCAGGCAGCAACATACCGCGCTGAAAAAGCTTTGCTGACTATTTGAATCGAGCGACAAAGCAGCTCTGCAATTTCTTTTTAGTGAACTAGCCCTTTTATTGGCAGCATTCGCCTCCCTGCATGCAGATGTTCTACAAAAACAATCCCCTCTTCATTATTCTGATGGGCCACTGTCGCTGAATCCTTTTTTAAAATACATATTGTGCCCAACGGTATTGTGGTTTATTTAAAGAAATACAAACAAACCAGGCAGGTTTTATTCTCTATAGCAGAATAGTAAAGAGATGCAGCCACACCCTAAGGAGCGATAGGAGTGTCATAATTAATAGGAAATAAATGTGGAAATATAAAGAGAATCAATCAAAGAATCAATAATAAAAAATAACTAAATGTAGGAATATTCTTTTTTCCATTTTACTTCTTCCAATTTGTCTTTTTTCTTTTCCCACCAAGTAAAGCAAAGCCTTTTTCTTTTATTTGATGGATCAAGCTGTCAATCAAATGGCTGTGGGCGGGTCTTTCTGTCCAGGTTGACTAGTCTATACCTGATCACACCATTCCTGCTTGACAGTGGTAGCTCTGTAGAGAAAACTTTCAACGGTAATACAAGTTTTTTTTCTAAATGCTACTGTTAATGTGACACAAAATGTAGTTTGAAGATTATTTTAGGCGAGAAAGTAGTAGATTAATAGTCAAATCTGTGGTCAATTTCTCTAGATAAAGTCTGCTTATAAATTCGGAGATGTGAGTGTCCCGGTTAGACAGCTACGACCAGGAGGTCAGCGCTCACAGTAGCCCATAGAGAGCAGCCTTATCTCAGCTAGACTTTCTGACATCTGCCGCTGGCTCTGACAGGTCTATAGCAGGTAAACAGGGATATAAGTAGTTTTTAAAGGTATCTAACGGTCAAACTTTTTCGCCTGTCCACAATCACCAGCTCCCATAAAAGCCTGGTTCACTGATTCACACACTGCCAGACCATAGACTGTGCAACCCTTTTTCCTTAGTGCCAGTCCCTGACCTGTCTTCTGCCTGCCTTCCCTGAGCCGCTGTCACCAGGACACCCGGCATTGGCGACACACTCGCAGCTAGCCTACTCTACTCGGGCTCCTAACCTGTCTCCTGCTTCCATTCCCACTGCTGCCTGCATGTCCTGCATCATTGACACACTCACCAACCCGACCCTGCCGGTGCCTGCCGCCGGCCCTGCTGCGACTTTTCCCCGACCTTCCCCTGCTCAGGCTTTTCTTGCCAGACCCCGGATTCCATGAGCCTGCCTGCCCTTCAGTTTGATTCCCCCATGCTGTGAATACCCTGTTTGTTAGAGTGTCTTTAGTTTATGCTGATTAGTTTCCTTAAGATTCCTTCCTGTTTGAGTGCTTTGTAGGTTTTTGTAATTTTCACTCTCAGCCTTAAATTACATAATATTGTAATTAATTACATTAGATCACATTTACCGTTGGGTGTAAATTGGTTAGACAACATGGTTATTTCCCGCCTCGGTTTAGTTCTTCATTCTGTATTGGCTTCATTTCATTGTTAAATAAAGCCTTTCTTAGCCTTCACCTGTCCCTGCCTGGTCTGTGGTTGCTAGGGTGTACATGCTAGGGTTTATTTTTTTAACAAAATATTTAACTGCTACAGAACCGTTAGAGCCTGATGTCAGAAAGTTTAGCTGAGATAAGGCTGCTCTCAGCGGGCTACTGGGAGCGCTGACCTCCCAGTTGTACCTGTCTAACCGGGACAACATCTCTGAAATCATTAGAGTAAATTTATAAGCAGACTTTATCTTGATAAAATGACCACAGATTTGACGATTATACAACGAATTTCTCGCCTAAAATAATCTTAAAACTACATTTTGTGTCATTATAACAGTAGCATCTACAAAAAACTTGTATTACCTTTGAAAGTTTTCTCTACTGTCAAGCAGTAATCAAGTGATCAGGTATGGACTAGTCACTGTGGACAGAAAGACCCGCCCACAGCCATTTGATTGACAGCTTGATCCATCAAATAAAAGCAAAAGCAAAAGGCAAAGAGAAAAGACAAAGACAACACGGCAAAGCAAAGATAAAATGGAAAAAAAATATTCCTACATTTAATTATTTTTTTATTATTGATTCTTTTATTGATTCTCTTTATATTTTCACATTTTTTCCTATTAATAATGGCACTCCTATCGCTCCATTACACCCTTCTGTGTCGCAGAATGGTCTGACTATTCAAAGACACTAAGAAAATTCACACAACTTCTTTTGTGTCAATTGTGTACACAAAATCTCTGAATTGACTTTAAATGGGCCATGTGATCCAAAACACAATTTCTAATTGTTTCAAGAGAACTTAGATCCCCAGTGTGTCTAGAGACCTCAAAATATGAGAAGAGTTTTTTTTTTAAAAAAAGGGGATATAATATGGGACATTTAGAGCAGTATCACGCTTCCTTCTTTTTTGTTTGTTTGTTTTTACAATTTGCAGGGATCTTATAGTTATTATCTCCCTAGAAACAGTGATGGGGTTAGTAAACTGTTACCAATATCAAGCAAGAACAGAACAAAATCAGTTTCCATTTTTTAGCCCACCTTACAAACATAAGTCCAATATTTCTGCTATTTTTAACTGTATCCTTAAACTCCTGAAGGGAATAGTGACACAAACACTTTACTGTGGTCACCCGCTAGCTGTTCATTTTGGCAGCACGCTAACAGAGTTTGTTTCTGTGCTGCACTGGAAACTAACTACTGGACTGCTGGAATTATTGGGACTAATACTGGTGAAAGCTGTGATGCTGAAGAGTGGCATTGTGGTCAGCAATACCAAAACTAGAAGACACTAAAGCGTTTTGCAGAGCCGGGAGAGCTGCAGAGATTGCTGATTCTCTGCCTGCTTATTACAGTGAGCAACCAGATTCACAAAATACAGCTTTTCCATTGTCATTGGAAAAATTTTGATTTGAGCAGCTTAAAAAGACGCTGTATTGTTGTCCACTGAATTATATTTGAGCTAGTTTTAAGATAATTTCATGCACAACCCAGCCTGTGTCTATTTATACATCACCAGTTTAAGAGACCAATCAGTCTGTCTGCTTCTTACATGGCTACAGCAATAGCAACATAGCACATGCACATAACCATCTGATTATATCCAATAATAGCACGTCCACTAATGCATTACTCTGAGTTGTTTACACGGGGACAGTTCTATTAATATTCCTGTTTCCATACTACAGAAGACAGTGTGATTAATGGCTGGGACACCTCCTCCACAGCATCACAGCCTCCCTCCAGTGTTCAACCCCAAACCTGATCTTTCTGTTGAGATGCTACTGTGATACCCTTGTGGCCATCTTTGTGCAAACACCGTAATTAAACTGTGCTTTGAGTCATTCGTTTTCAACGAAGGGGGGGAGACAAACCAGCCTGTAAATGGACTGTAACTCCAAAAAAAAATAAAAAATACATGAGAAGATTTTGGCCTCAAATGAGTTTTAGCAGCATTAGTGTTAAAGAACAAATACTGCAACCATGTCTGAAAATGAACAGTTCCAAGGAGCTGTATTATGTAAGCTTTCATTGCCTATAGCGCAACATTTAACGGAACTGAGCCACTGTTAATGTTATTAGTTACACCTGTGCTTTCCCTGTTAAGACAGTAAATTTTAAAAATGCCTATTATTGGATGAATGACCTTTATTGTCATTATTATTGGGTTATTAGAGCGCATGTAAATACAGCCAACACAGGGGGAAAAAAAGAACCACGTCAAAGGGACAATGCAGAATGCTCCAATATAAACACTTGTTCCTTTACTGAAAATAAACCGTGCCTTGTAGCATTTAAATGTGTGAACACAGTGATAGAAATCCCTTTGGGTTAGAATATGAATAGCATGGCCATTACCACGCGTTGGCTCAAAGGACAAATTGAAGAAAATCCTCTTCAGGAAGCTACATGGAGAGACAGGGTCTAGCCTCAGGGAGGGACTTTGCTGAATTAAAAGACCACAGGCATGGCTGTTGGTAAACTACGACCAGCACCAAATGCTGTACAGCCACAGCAACACCTGGCTTCACTCTCACCTCGGGCTAGATGTTGTTTTAAAGTCAGACAGCTCCCAAAGATGAGTGGCAGGTGCTGGGGCATAAACCTGACCAACCGAGGGGGGTAGGAGGGCGGAACTGACACTATGAAGAAGCATATTGTAGCTTTAAAGCCATGTAATAGGATGCTGATTGCATTTTGTCGGTTGAAGTAATAAAGGTGCATGACTAACACAGTGACTAACACTGAGTGATTACAGTTGTTAGAGTCTCAAGCAGCAGTCAATTCAGGATTTTGTTTTTAATTAAAATATATAATCTCCGTTTTGTTACACCAGTAGAATGGTTGCTAGGACACCTGTGGACATGATGAGTGTTTGAACAGTCACCTACAGTATCTTCTCCCCAATTTAACAGCTGTTCTCTTGTTGTAATGCATGGATATAAACTCACAGTAAAGACTGCTGGTTTGTGTAAAAGGCCCATAAAGTGGGGTTCAGGGTTCCCAGGTGTCTTTCAGGAAGCATCATTTAAAGAGTAGATTAAAATCTCCTCAAATCTTGGTCTTGCCAACCTTGAGTCCTTGAATGCCTCACCTTGCTGAGGTGGTGTATAGACATTGCTGGGTGTGATTCAAGTGGCATAAAGTACTCTGACCACAGCCAACCACACCAGTTACTACGGAAAGGTGAAACAAAGCAGAACACTGCCTTAGAGCCTAATTTGGAGTTACTCTTTACAACCGACGTGTAGATTATTCGTACTATACGTTCATGTCATTTGTCTGTCGTATTTTCTTGATTGAATGTTTTGCAAATAAAATGCTATAGAAATGATAGAAATCAGAATTCATGTCTTCAAAAGTCTTTTATTTCCAAACAATTTATCCTGCGACATCCAAGGTATGACACATTTTAGAGGCTGGAAACAGGAAATGTTTGACTTCTATGTGACTGACTAATTATTTCAGCTCTAGATTCCATTTCGATCCATTGGAAACACCAAACTGCACAGAGCTGTTAATAATCAGCTTTACAGCTCACTGAGGCGCCTAAATGAGATGAGATTTCAGTTGCAAACGACACTTCAGGTGACTTCAGAAGAATCACATGAAGCTCCTGTTTGGGGATTATTTAAACCTGGCATAGCAGCATTTTTAGATTCACCATTCTCCCAAATGTCTGGTTAGTGTACGTATTTATTTAATGTTAAATGCAGTGCAGTTTATTTCTCTGCTAGTGTCCTTTTTGATAGTACCACAGGGGACTCCTCAGCAGGAACTTTAAGGTCCTACTCACAGGTACCTCAATCCGATGTGTTTCACTGAACTCATCTCACTGAGGAAGTAATTAAACCAATAATAGTTGTCTCTCCATTGTCTGTTTAAAGGTCCTTGTATTGGATATTTAGAGCCCACTGAGGTGGTTTCAGGAGACCTTGATGAATTTTTTGTCACTATACCATCTTTGGAGTAATTCTGATGGTGTAAGTTTCAGTTTCACAAGACTGTCCTGGTGAAAACTGTACGTGTCACTGCCACCTCAATGTGGAGCAATTTTATTATAAAACCACTTTGAGCAGCAAAGTCACAATTTTCAGATTCTGCTCCCTGAAATTTTCCAAATTAGGTTGCATGTGAAGAATGGTTCCTAAAATACCTGGTAGTAATGCCCCCTCCAGAGAGTGCGTTTAACTCAGAGTTCCACTGTCTAATGTGTGTAACAGTACTTTCTAGATCCTAAACACCAACTAGTTAATGCTATCCATTTCCTCTCCCATCAGTTATGCTCATTGCAGATCACTTTGAAAGGGAAAATTGATGCATATTTCATATTCATTAACTCAAATTAGGCTCGGCTTGTTCATCAGCATTCTCCCGTCAGCGAGTGCCTGCTGCCATCAGCGCTCTTTACTGACTGACAGCACATCCACCCCTCCTTTTCCTACCCTCCTTCATTATCCATGCCACTTCTCTATATCTCATTCCCATTTGGGGGAGTTTAAAAAAATTACAAGCCATTTTACCTCAGCTTAGTCTGTCTCTGTGCACCGATTGGTTACCTCTCACTACAATCACCGTTCTTAACTGCCTGTGGTGACGCCAGACCAGCTGAAATCTCCTTGCTATCTGCTGGCCCAAGTGGATTAGCAATTAGAAGAGCCCGAGGATGTCCTCGCCGTAGCCCCTGGCATAGACCTGCCTTATATCAGTAGTAAACGCAAAACCACAGATAAGGCCGGTCTTAACGGGAAGGCTTTGTCCTGGCTCGGTAATAGACAGCAACATTGTGTATTGGATTAGTTCGGCTAATCAGAAGAGGAGATCAGTGAAGAATTGGAATGTTATTGATTAGGACATGGGCCCTCAATGCCACCAGGAGCACCTGATAGCATCTCTTATTTACCAACTAGCCTGATGAATCACTAGGCTCTGATAAAGCTGACAATGCCCTTGAGTTCCCCAGCAGCAGACACTAAGGGAGGACTGTGTATATCTGCAATGTGTGCTGTGTAACCCCAGAGGACAAGCAATCCTGCAAAGTGTGTGCATGGATATTGATTGCATTTTTTATAGATTATTCTAGTCCCATCTATAAAAAACGTTGTCAGCAGCTGTTTACAGATTAAATTTTAGCAAGTTCATTTGAATGTCACTTTGAAGCCTGAATGTTGTCAAAAAATAGAGGACATTTCCACTCTATATATTCTGCTTGTGTGATTGTAAACTCCAGGTTTTAGTGTGGATCACGACACTCCTTCTATGCAGCGTCACCATTTCAGACCAACATTCAACAGCTATAGAAGGAGAAATCCGTCATAGTGGAAATGGAGATACCTTCACCTCCACCCACAGTAGCGTCACCAAAATGCAGTGTAGCCATCAAGCAAGAGGCATTTTTTAGCTGGGGAGAAAGCTTGTCTTTTAACCTGCAATATACTGTATTTATGTGGTCAAAACTTTTCGTGAGCTTGAGTCAAAAGACGGAAGGCAACAAGCCTACAGCCCGTCACTGAGAAGCACTCTCGGAAGTGTAAAAGTAGATGTCTGGGACACCAGAGACACTTTGTCACAAAGTATTCCTGGAATGCACTCAGCAGGATCCCAGACGGATGACATACTGTATGTAAGTGTAAGAGGAAGAAGACTTATCCTTTAAGAATGGTCTCAACTGTTTTGGCCGTTATACTGAATTTTAACACTGTTCTGGAGACACCAGAGTTGAATGAAACACAAGATTTAGTTTGACTCTTTGCTAGTGGGAGCTACATATATTACAGCAGCCTAACAATGCAGAGAGATGGCTTAGATCAGATATGCAAATGACAGAAATAATAATAACCATTTCCTTTATTCTCGGGGGCACACTGGAATGCTCAGTATAGCTCTCTGCAATTATACGAATATCCTGATGAAGTCTTGAGTAAATGCTTTTTTGTTATTAAAAAGGTTTCATCCACTTATTTTCATGCTAACTAAGATGTGCTGTATTACAAAAGCTGACTGGCAATGGTGAAATTAGATTTTTTTTAATCTACAAAGGCTTTATGTAGACTTGAAGCAAAAAGTTTTATATTTGTGTAGACCTTAGAAATTGTGATGGAAAAGCATTGTCCAATATTCAAAGGCTTGATGCTGCTGGCTTAATTTCAGTGCACTGTGCTTCAGCCTGAACATCTCTCTCAGACAAAACATATTGCCCTAATAACTGTTCCAACACCTCAGATCAAAGGGCCCAAAAGCTTCACATTTGCTCAATATCAATTATAGTCTAATCCTGGAATTTTGAGGCCCATGCTGATGTTGACGTGTCCACAACTACAATGTTGATGTTTAGCAGCTGTTTAGGGCCTGGTTAGTGCCTTGAGAATGTGTTCATGGACAACTGTAGTCATTACTTACTTAAAAAAGGAGAGAGCATATGAAAGCAAAGAACAAAACTTTAATACAGAAACAAAAGCGTGTCAGATCAAACAGTGAAACTAAAAGAGTATAAACAAAAATGATGCAGGAGTAATTCATATTCACAGAGTGTGAGTGATTGGACCTTCCTTATCAAACTTTCACATTAGCTTTATCATATTACTTGTTGGTCTTCCTTGTTTTGGGTGCGCAGACAGTCCATGAGGTGACAAAAAGTTGGAGGGTACAACAAACATACAAAGCCTTTCATTTGATCACAGAAGTTGCATCCCCCTGAACCAAGTGGACTTTTGCATCCTGCAGATTTAGAAGATATGACACTAGCTTTACTCGTGCACCTCCTTCGTTTAGCATGTGTGTGTCCTGTCCAGAAGGTGGGACGTTACACTCAGAACCTCAAAAACCAACCAAATAGTGTTTCTACGGAAAAGATCACAAGATCACCGAAGTCTTTAGGAAATATCTTCTAAAAACTATGTGTACCAGATTCTGTGTCAGTTCATTCAGTATGAGTAAAGATGGTTCACTGATCAGTGAAAACCTGCTGAGGGCTAGAATTCAGAGGATTATCAAAGTCATTAGGACGAATTCTCTCGGGGCCAGTGGTGTTCATCTTCAATTTTGTGTCATGTGAACAAGTCCATGTAAGATCTCCAGTGGACTATGTACAGGCTGTACTGAAACCCAAACCAAGCTAGTGTTCGTGGCCAAACTTAGTCATAGAATACAAGCTAATTAATTAAAAAAATAAAAAACAAAACTATAATTGTGGTCCAAAAGGGACTTGAACTAAAATCTTGTGTGTGAAATTCTCCTTCGTCACCTCCATCCTCCAAATGCAGGCATTTGTTCCTGTTTGTAGGAGCTAAATCGTGGCTACATCTCCCTTAAATGCAGTGATAATGGAGCCCATTTAAATGAAGTAATTAAAGCCTACTGGGCGCACGAGAAGGTTAGAGGAGGTCCCTACCTGCCGATATGTTTTGGAGTGATATGCATCATTAATGCATATTGAATGGCATGTTCCCACCCAAATCTGGTGGGCGTATGTATTGATCAGGCATTAACATTGATTGCTTGTAAATAACTTGATCAAGTGAAGGAGCACTGTGTGACTACAACACTGCATGAGTCTGCCCTGGCAGAAGGGCTCAGCTTTGAAATCTAGTTTAAAGGCCTTTCGAGGTCCACATTTCTGAAAGAAGTAATGTTCGTCAAATCGCTTTAAACAAGCACAACCTTGAGCCATGTAGCGTCATTTCTAATGCTGCACTGGCTGGTTTCTGGGTGTCCGTGGAAAAAAGGAAGCTGCCATTTATAGTAGGAGTCAATATGAGCCCATCAAATTTATGCCCTCAGGCCACCCACCATGTTAATCCAGCCGGGGTTCTGTAGGTTCATCTGCCAGTTTTCACTGTGTCACTGGTCAATATTTGTTGCAGGAGTAGAATATTACACATTTATTTATTTATCACTCTTGATGTTTTCAGACTGCATTAAACATGGCAAAATGGTTTCTTTCTGCAGTACAGCAGAACTTGCCCAGTTTTTAAAACATTACCTGGTTGTTTTTTCATTATTTTTGACAAGTTTCTTACTTTTCAGCAGTTTCTGAATAATTTGCTTCGCTGTTGAATAAAAACACTGACATCTGCTAACATTAAAATCATATTCAGTGTATTTATGATGTGCATGATAGCAGCCACTTCATCAGAGGGGTGTTTGGACACAGTATTCGTCAAGTGAATCCGTCTGCCGGAGCTTGGATAAGTTGGTACAGCTGTCTAATTTTTACAGCTATCTTTCATGCCTTCGACTCTATTAATAACTCTGTGATATATATCTGAGACATGAGAGTGAGAGTAATATGAGGGGAGCTATATGAAAAGAATATTACCAAGGCTTAGACCAATATGGGATTAGGATTTGACTCAACAGTGTTTGGGGTGTCAGCCTGGAAAGCCTGTAATGGATTCTGCCTTCCTCTGCCATAAGGAGCTGCAGCCACAGAATTTCATTAGTGTGGTATTCAGCGGGGAGTTCAAAGTTCCCACGACGAACACTAGAATGAAAATCTGCAGCAGAATATATCAAATATTCTCAGATACAGTTTCTGTCGAAAAGCTGATCACACTCGTCGAAAATAACTTTGATTGTGTTTACTCGTGGTCATGAAGCAAACGCTCACCTTGCTTTATGGGAAAGACCCAACAAAAGCTATAAAGCAAATGGAGAAATTCGACTCTTATCCTGTGGCGTTTGCGGCTCCTTTGTGGAGCGGATGTGCTGCAGAGTATTTCTTTGTAAGGGCTACACCTGCAGCACTCAAACACCAAAAGGTCGTAGTAAAACAAGATGATGAGTTCAGTTTCTAGACCCAGCAAAGTGCTTTACAACTTCTTTTTTTTAACAAGTTAGTGTAATATGGGTGAGCTGATATCTACTGGAGGCTCTGTACAAAGGGGCCTGGAGCACACTGATCAGTCACAGCCTTTAATTGTGTATACAGAGAAACACTTCAACACTACTCTTTATCAGAGTCAAATTGGGTAAAAACATAAGGCAAACAGATATATTCAGTTTAAACCAGGTGTACAAATGTCCTGTAGTTGTACAGGGTGTTAAATTTCTTATAATATATAATATACTGGATAATAAACCCAGGAGTAGGAGTTGTCATAGTGACTGCCCAAGTGTCACACCCTTAGCACCATGACAGAAACACAGGAACACAAACCTCTCTTAATTGAAGCAAGTGTGAAAGGTGACAGCCCAGATGAAACATGAAGCATCAATTAATTAAATATGTCAGAGGCCTAACATCATGTCAGAAACTATACAAACCTCTCTTAGAGTTTCAAGGATGAAGACAGAAAAAAAAAAATAAAGGTACAAATATCCGTCCAACCGCCTGCTGGTACCGGCAAATAAATGCTGACAGAGTGATCAGGACCCCAAAGTGGAAGGCCTGTTTGATATAATGTAGCCATTTCCTGGATGTCAGTAGCTTATATTAAAGCATAGACACTTTATGACTCATTTCTGTGTGTAGTGGCTGCACACACTTTTAAAATACATACAGAAGATTGGCCTGTTTTTGTGTTTCTAGGCATATATGCACCACACATGTGCTGCTGTCTGTCCAGTGTAGCCAGTTTTATTGATTATAGTGGAACTGTAGTAATTCAACGAGCAGTCCACATATGTTAGACAACCAGTGTAGCAACGGGGTTATTACTGTCTGTGGGATGCAATAAAATCACTTCTCAAGGCACTGTGGGATAGCATGCACCAGGAGATGAAAGGGCCGTCTAAAAAAAGAGGTGATACTTCTTAAACTTTCTGAGAAACAGAGCAAAACTTGGAGAGATTAGCCAAATTTTGGGAGAAATGTTCTACCATTCTTCCGAGACTCATTTCTGGAGGGGTTGTGCTGTTCTGTCTTTCTCTTTCAAACACCCCAAAGGTGTGCTATCAGATTCAAGTCAGGCGACATGCTTGTACAGGTCATAGATTTCACTTTTTTCTTTTTTTTAGAAAATGTGATTTTTGGCAGTGTGTTGTGTCTCTGGTGTCTTTTAAAAGCCAGCTAAAAACACACCTGTTTAGACAAGCATCTGGGTAATCTGTATGCACTAGCCCTGTACTTGTTTTATTTATTGATTTATTTATTTACTGTGTTTCTTTTGCTGTGTACTGCTCTTTTAACTATGTGTTGTGCAGTTTTGCACTTGTTACTTCATAGCTCAAGTAGTCTTTTCAAGCGTTTTTGTGTTTTCTTGTATATTTATTTCGCTGTTGTAAGGCATTTTGTGACCTTTTGTCTGTGACAAGCCCTTCCATCCATTCATTCATTATCTATACACCGCTTAATCCTCTGCAGGGTCACCGGGGGCTGGCGCCTATCCCAGCCGACTCGGGCGAAGGCAGGGGACACCCTGGACAGGTCACCAGTCAATCACAGGGCTACACATAGAGACAGACAACCAAGCACACTCACATTCACACCCACAGACAATTTAGAGTCACCAATTAACCTCAGCATGTTTTTGGACTGTGGGAGGAAGCCAGAGTACCGTGAAAACCAACACATGCACAGGGAGAACATGCAAACTCCACATAGAAAGTGTGACAAGCCTTTATAAATAAATTTACTTGCCTAGTTTAGATTGTTAGACTGGAATATTCCTCTTCTTCCTAGATTCTCTAGACTGGGAGCCTTGTCCGCCAGTATTTAGATATATCCACAGGTATTTATTCTGCCATCTATAAATGTCATCTCTCCAACACCTTTTACACTCATGCAGCCTCATGTCATCACACTCCCACCTCCATGCTTCACTGTCAGGACGATGTGTCCACTGTGGTCGTCCTGGTCATGTTATGCAGTGTATTTTCTATCTGAACCGTCACTGAAACTGATTTTTACTGTTAACCCCTGTACACGTCTACGACAGCTGTTACAATAAGTTTCTATTTTGTATTTTTAATCTAGCCTGTCTAAAGTATTTGTTTTCGATTGTTCATAAGAGGAAACGTCTACTTCTTAATTTAGAAACAATGCATTTAGTGAGAGGTGATATCATTTTGAATCATTTGACATTTACATGATCTTGTGCCCCCATTTTTGTTTACTGTATGTGCCGTGGAGCAACTGTAAATGCAATATAAACATATTACCTCTATAGATTTGCTTTTTGGCATGTCCGTCTAACATTGAGCAACATTAGCATTTATTTGAAGTCACCTTTCTGGCTAAATTAGCCCAGTATTCACTCCCCTTTAAGTTCTATGTTGGACTACATCTTTGCTAAATGCTCTGCTGTGTTCATCAGCTACAACAGAAGACCAGTTTTATTTGAAGCTGCTGCCTGCTTCAACTGGAACTGAGGTTGATACTGAACCAGAGTTGTAAAGGGGTTTGCAGTTAAGACAAAACAATGAGCTGAAAGGTGCAAAAATGCTCCGTAGAGCTGAGGGGAACGCTCATTGTTTTCATCTGTACCACTGTTACCCTTCACAGTACACAGTCTTTTAAAGCACTGCTGACAGAACAGTAAAGAAAATGTTAAATTTGGACCTCGAGTTTCTGATCATACTGTACATTACAGTAAAAACATACTGACTTCACAAACTTCTGTTTGATGCCACTCAGTCTAATGCAAACCAAGAACTCCTCCTGATTAAGATTCACCTCAGCCTCAGGAGATTAGTAACTGAGTGTAGGTGGGTTTTTCTCAGCTCCATCCCCTGAAGTAAACTCCGTCCTATTTCCTATTGTGAAGGAAGCCTCAGCATTTCCTCTCACGGTTGCCATGAAAACCTCCCCGTCTCACTAAATCTGGGAGACTCTCAGCGGGGCACCCACTGGGAGAGCTGACTGATCTCCTGGGTGCTGGGTGTAAACCGGGCCCCTCCCATCCATATGTCCAGGACAGCAGGGGGAGCCGTCACTCATCTGCGCTGCCTCTCCTGGCACTTTCCTAATCGTGATTACTGCCTCCATCCTGGGAGCGTGAGAGGAAATCAGCATCCACCTGGCTCTATCAGGGGGAAACTCTTTATCCTTGTTTGTTCTAAAAGAGGAGACGTGTTTATACTGTTAGGACTTGCACGCTCTCCTTTATGTGATTTTAATTGAGGCAGTTAAGCCTCCCTTGGAGGAATCTGACTATTAAGCTCTTGGAGTTGCACACAAACAAGTTTCCATATAGAGTTCCTGGTGTTCAATAGTTACTCATGAAAAAAAAACCCATTGACCTTTCTTTCCAGCATCTGTAGAGAGTGAATGTTATCATTGGTGAGCAGCGAGCAGAAAGAGCACTCGCCTTCAGACACTGCAGAAGCTGTATCACGTGTGTGTGTGTGTGTGTGCGTGTGTGAGGGGCTGGTCTGCGGGTATCTGTGGGGGCATGGGTGCTAAGCATTTATCTGTGTGTGCATATTGTCATGTGGGGTATGTGTCTGAATGGGAGTTAATGTGTGTTATGTGTGTGCAGCAGTTTGACCATCTGGATGTGTGTATAACTTATTTGTACTGCCTGTATTGGTATTGCATGTACGCACATGTACACAGTGAGACAGTGTTTTTGTGCATGGGCATGTATAGATCGTGTGCTTATGTGTCGTGATGCGAGGATGTTTGAGTGTGTGTGTGCTGGGGAATGTGTTTGTACAGTATGTGTTGGTGCATATGTCTGTATTTGTATTGTGCTTGCAGTTTGTGCCTTTGCATAGTTTGGAAAGAGCATATGTGGAGTTAGCGTATCTTTTGTCGTGAGTGTATATGTGCTTTTTTGTGTGTGTGGAGTGCGAAGGCCTGAGTAAAGCAGATAAACAGCCTTACCTGCCAAGCGGCCCAGGGGGGCTTGTTGGAGCTTTGTTGGTGTGTGTGTATGTGCATGTGGTCAGGATGGGGTTGCCGGGTGGACGGAAGGTTGGGCTTGACAAACGGGCGGTGACACCTCACCACCCTTCCAGCTACTTGGCCACCGCAGCCTCACCTCGCTTTTCCAGCACGCCACGTATATCTCCAGCTGAAACGTAATGGCCTCTAAAGCCAGGATTGATGTTATCGTTGCCCCGGGGTTGCTTTGTGAGCCAGTTAATGGGGTTGTTAACCGAATGTGGCCCGGACAATACACCTCACACACACTTAAACACACACCCTCTTACCACCACTATAGACTCCCGGGGGGAAAGGAGGGGCTATAACTTCTCTTTTTTCCTAGAGATGATTTTATTTAGTCTTACCGCATGTTTGCTGCCAGAGCTGATGCTCTAAAGGATTTTTTTTACGAGAGAGAAAGGACCCCTTTGTCACTGCTGATGAGTCAGCAGATTCAACTTTCATACTTGAGCCATTGCAGGAGTATTAATGCATACAGTAGTGTTTTTATATCCAATTTTGAACCTTAGAAAGGTGCTCAGCGACACTGTAAAAGTGAGATTCTGAATGACTTCAGAAGCTGCTCAGTGCTGCAGGATTAAAAAAAAAACCTAATTCATGGCTGGGTGGTTTAGCATCCTTTTTCTTTGGCACGTCTTCCCCTTGTAGCAGTATAGCTGATAGTGTAAACAAAGACAAGAACCTGGTGAGGTAAACAGGGGAATGATATATAAGGCCTTGGCTGGATTCAGACCAAAGATGATGCATTTCACTGGAATGCACTTTAAACACTGGGCTACCACGGCTCCTCAAAGTTTTACTGTGTGCCATCACATCTTTCTTCTGCCTCTTGGTCACAATAGCAAATGACTAAACAAGGGTTGACCATACATCTCTCTCTCTTTAGTCATTTTCTTCTGCACGTCTTGCAGGTTTATGAGGCGTCTCAGTGTCACGGTAGAATGGCCTAGGTCTGTTTCTGGGCCTTGGGCTAGATCTTCTAATCTAAAGATCTCCTTGTAATGGTGTTTTTATTGCACTGGTTTACCATTAACCCTTTGAGCAGACGAATGCACTTCGCATCCAGATTCACTTCCCTTCTTCTTAATATTTTTTTGCAGCAAGGTGTGAAACCGCACAGCTCAAACTTTCCAATTATGCTAGTTGCAATAAATTTAAACATTGTAACAGCTGCGCATCCAAACATTCACCTTGTTTGCCACCTCTGCCAGTATAGACTACAATGAGTGAACTGTAACCCAGGTTAAGAAAAGTTCGAACAGACTAAAAACTTGGTGTAATATAACTTTAATGATATGTTAATTACATCTGGTAGAAATTAGTGAACGTTCAGATACATTATAGCAGCTTAAATGTTGTACATATAATTTTAATGAGTGTACTGCAGAAACTAGCCAATGAGGTTGCTGCTGGTGCCGAGCATTGGTCAGAAGAAATACAGCTAGACACTGCAATAGAAGTGAACAGGGGACGAGGAGAGACAAGACAGACGGATAAAGCGAGTTTGGAGCAAAATTTTTATTTTGCATTTGTCTTTTTGGAGGTTTTTGTATTTTTCTACTGCGTGTTTGTCTGGATATTGTGTTTTTGTTGAGTTTAACCGAAGATTTGGTGAGTGAAAAAACTTTTCACATGAATTAGCAATGGTGTTTCTGTTGTTAATGTAAATGTGCAGCTAAAATTAGCCTTCAGCTAAGCTAAAGAGCACAAGAGAGTGTTGTTGTTGTATGAATTCATGTTTTTTCTGTGCGGAGCTACATGCAGCGCAGGTTTAAGCTAATTTCTGCTAGTAGTGTGAGATGACTGTAGCCGCCATGTTAGGCCACATTTCAGAGTAACTTCACTATTAGCCTTCAGTAAAAGTTAGCTCTCTTCAGATATTTAGTTGTTATGTGATGTATGAAGCTAAAAGTATGTGTATGCATATCAGACTGTTGACAAACAGGCTAGATTTTTTAGTTGGGATGATTCCCTGATGCTACACACTGCGCTGGAATCCCGCGATGCCGAGCCACCAACCAGAGATGGAGAGGAAGAGACATCTGCATAAGTGAGACCAGCCAACAGGTGGACAAAGGACACTGATTCAAACACCTGAGTCGGGGTAGGACCAGGGATTAAAGTGGGCCCGAAACCTCAGGGCTGAGCTCTGCCACCATAAATTATTCAATTCAAACTAGCAGTAGTAGTGCTAGGGACAACAGATTATTTTTACATGCACAACCTGCATGGCTCTCTCATAAGCACCGAGATGCTCAACAAATCAGAGCGCAACATCACCGTCTGCTGGCCCCGCCTTCTTTAACACGCAGTATCTACCGAGTCAGTCAGACCACACCTGCCGCGCCACCCCCCAACACTGAATTCTAGGGCTCAGCCCATTGGGTAGGACTAACCCTCCTGATTTTTCCTGCAAAAGCAGAGGAGTGTTGGACTTTGTAAAGACTGAAAAAGAGAGAGAAGACTACAAATACAAGTGGTTGTGAATTTTTAGTTCATTCATTCATTGTAACTGATCTGGGAACCCTTGAGTTGTTTGTAGATCCTGATTGAAATGTTTTTTTTTTCCATTTATTTTGTGCAATTGCTGAACCAGAGAGGGTTGTGCAGTTGAGAACTATTAAAAATGGTACAGGTCAAAACAACATATGAGTATTAGAACAACAATCTAAAATAGATCTAATAAGATAGATAAAAGTGATAATCTAGATCTGAGTTAACTCAAATGAAACAAACTTGAACTAAATCATCTTAAAGGAACCTTGGTTGAAAATTACAACTTGAACTCAAAAAGGGTGAATCTATGTGTAAATTTCCTCTTGAATATTTTTCTTTTTTCTATTAAGTGTCTTGTTTATGTCAAAGTTTATGTCAGTGTATTCCATGTAAATCTCTACCTCATATAAATATGCCAGCAGTTCAAATTTACCTCTGGTCTGTGGTTTGGTACTTTTGGATTATGTTATAAACTGCTCTCCCGAACCTATAGCCTCTGGTCCCAGCCATCTGTAAACATCTACAGAGCTACAGAACACTTTAGTCATTTTTACTGACTGAAGTCATAAAGGTAGGTATCTTGCAGGCATCCAAATCAGATGCTCGAACCACATCAACTGGCTCTTCTTCTTCTTGAGAAAAAAACAGTGCTTCCACTCCAAGTTCCTTGCGGCTGTTTGAGCCCCCTGTCTCTAAGGGTGAGCCCAGCCATCCTGCAAAGGCAGCTGTTTGTATCCTTCACCTCATCCATTCGCTCATTACCATAAGTCAGGGTTGTGTCAACCAGTAAATTAAGACCTTCACCTTCAGGCTCAGCTCCTGTTTCATCACAACAGCTCTATTCACTGTCGATATTACTGCTGACAACACCAATTTATATATTAATTTCAGAATATATCTCACCCTCTCTCATGTACAAGACCCCAAGATTTCATGGAACATACATCTACGGCGGGAATGACTTAGTCCATAGGTGTCAAACTCAGGCCCGCGGGCCAAATTTGGCCCGCAGTGTAATTATATTTGGCCCGCGAGGTAATACCAGATGACTACTAAAGCTGGCCCGCCGGTATTATACAGCGCATGTATCGCTAATACTACAAATCCCAGAATGCTCTGCTCTGTACCGGCGCGTCAATCATAGACATATGGCGTCAATCAGGACAGGACCCATAAACACCCTCTCCTCTGTTGACAGTAGTCATAGCAACCGCACGCTACTGACCCAACCACCTCCACCCCTCCGCCGCCGCCACCTGACTGAGCATCTGCACCAGTGGCACACCAGGACACTGCTACTGTACCACCACCAGCAGGAGATATTCACGCTAATGCCGTCGGATTCCGACGAACACTTCCCCTTCGCCCTCGCCGCCACCCCCGGTCCCGGCCACCGCGGCCGCCTGACCCAAATATTCAGATATTTGTCAGTAACTGGACCAGAATATCCGGAGCTCACCTATTGCTATTCAGACCAACCTCGTCTAGTATGTGGAGCCAACGTGGCGATAACCACGGAGAACAACATTAGACAACACTATGAAACGAAACACCAGGACAAATACAAGGACCTGGACATGACTCAAAGGAGCCAGAAAGTAGATGAGATGAAAAGAAGTTTGGTTTCACAACAGACTATGTTCAAAAAAGCCATAACACAAAGTGAGGCTGCTGTAAAGGCTAGTTTTCTTTATATATAATATCAACATATCAATGTAATAATGTTGATAATTATAATTATAATATAATATAATAATATATATAATAATATAATAATATAATATATATATATATCTCAGGAGCTGGTGTCTTGTGTTATATATATATATATATATATATATATATACATATTATAATAATATAATGTTGGCCCGCGACTATGTCCAGGTTTTCAGATTTGGCCCGCTGTGTATTTGAGTTTGACACCCCTGACTTAGTCCCAATTCACAGAGAATAATCCACTATTTTGCTGTGACCTCAGAAACGTTGGTAACCCTCATGCCCGCCTCCTCACACTAATTTTGAAAGTGTTTACTTCTGATGTTTACAGCAGAACCGTACCCTATGCAAAAAGCAGCGATGCATTCCTGAGACTCCACACCCAGGCCATGCCCCGAGATTCTGTTAATGAGTATCTCTCTCTCACTGAAAAGGCACATCCCTGGCAGTGCATTGCCCTGTGAACACACCTTTCTTCTGTTAAACATGGACCAAATGGCTCAAAGTAATGACTCCAGTACTTCATACTTATGGGTTCACTTTTTTATCTCATTTCTCATTTGGCAGTGCTGCACTGCAGTGTACTGATGAAATTACTTGCAGAGAAAATGAAGCTAATGTGGTTGTAATTTAGACAAATTTTGTTGTAAAACACAAAAAGTGGGTGCTAGTGATTGGAATTAATGTGCTCAATATGCTGTAGTAAAATCCATTTTAGAGATGCTACCTGAAGCAGAAACAGAAAAGGGAATGTGAGCGTGGAGACATAAACTCAGGGCCGCCACCCTCCCCCCAACTCCTTGCGCACACGGACAAAATGCTTGTAGTTTATGATGACTTTTCACTCGAGTGGGCCGATTTGATGTATCAATCTGCATTTAGCTCCCCATCCAGACACAGACGGAGAAATACAAAACAACTTATCCTTGTTCTTTCTTTGTGAACCACTGTAGTTATAATTACTGCTGTTTCCCATCATTGCAGTGTAGTGTCACTTTTGTTCTCCCCGTCTTATAGCACTGTAAGATGTGTCAGTTGTTAGCGGTTTGTTTTGGGTTCGTCAGGCTTGATTTCACATTTTGCAGGCCTAAAATTGGGTATCATTTCAAGGAGACACGGCTGTGGGTTGGGACTCTCTGGTTACAGAGCTAAGAAGTGGGCACGGGGCCTAATGGAGTTGGGAGATAAAAGTTCCCCTTTTCTGGGAGGAATAAAAAAAGGTGGGCTATCACATATCCATCCCCATGAAGATAGGTGAAATAGACTCTAATGGCTCAATGCACTTGCTCATATGTGTGCTTATGTCTGTGGATGCTTGGTTTTTTGTGTGTGAGCCAGTTTTGCCAGTATGCAATATGAATGTGGGCGAGTGAGACAGTGGCTAATTTGGGGATTCATTCTGAACAAAGCCTCAGTACTTTAAATGCTCCTGTTAGTGAACAGCAGGGAGAATTTTCAGAACAGTACCTGCAGGATTCTTCTGTCACCGTTAAGTACTGGTGTGGAAACCAGCCCTGTAGTTGGCGAGCTGGAGCGCACGTAATGAGACCCTGATGGAGGGTGACGCTAATGTGCTAATGCTGTTCTGAGATCTAAAGTGTAGTGTCCTCAGTTTTACTTGAGGAATTCTTCTGTGGCTCTTACAGCATGTGGGTGGCACACAAGTGCAGGCAAGCACATGGGCAAAACAGATAAAACGGAGCGATTATTGGCTATTATTAGTCCTTGTGAGATAGACCTTTCAGTATTAAGATACAGTCTTTTCCGCTGATGAAACACAGTAGATAAAAAGGGAGCTGATGCATGAACATGGATGTTTTTCCTCAGAAAACTAGATCCACAAGCGACTTGTTAAATTAAAAAGGTGTTTTAGAATCATATGTGCCCTGTTGGTTTTTAGCATGTGGTAAAGAGTTTCCAGTAAACAAAAACAGTGCAGGACAAAAACCTTTTGTATGTGGTTGCATTAATGATAGTAAATGACTGTTGTAAATCTGGTCATATGCAATATAAATCTGATTTTGAATACTTTTATCCTGCCCTCCTTTGGGCTATAAATAGAATCATACAATTGTATATAATGAGTCTATAGACTTTAAAAAGTGGCACAGCTTTTCTTTTTTGAGTAAGGGTGGGGTTGGTCAGGGTGCACTGTGGTGTCTGGTACAGGGACGTTGACAGAGGGTCCTTTGGGTCCTGCAGGTTGTGGAGTAGGGCTTCTGTGGGACGAGCCTATTGTGGTGCATCTCACCAATGTTTGATCAGATTGGAATCTGGGGAGTTTGGAGGCCAGGTCAATGTCTTGGGCTTTTTTTGTGCTCCTAAAACCATTTGTGAGCAGTTTTTGTGGTGTGTCAGGATACGTAGCCCTGCTGAGAGGGTTGAGGAGGTGTGCTTGGTCCTAAACGATGTTTAGGTGGGGTTCACATCAGTGCCAGGACTCAAGGTTGTTCAAGATAATTAACGTTATTCACTTCACCTGTCAGTGGTTTTGACGTAGCTGATCGGTGTATAAATTCTTTTTTGTATGCAGTCATCACTGAGAAAATTCCCCTTTGTAAACATTGTGAGTTACCTTTAAAAGCCTCCCAGTGTTTTGACAAGCTGTAATTAACACACAATAGTAAATAGAAAAACTTAATGCTTGGCAAATCATCTGCTGGTAACAGAATATATTCAGGAGTGCTCCATCAATGATGCCTTCTTCCCATAAATGATGACACATTTCCCCCTCCCTGTATTAGTACAAGTGAAGGAGACACTTTGACACCTCTAGTGTGGAGCAGCTTAGGTGGACCTAAATTCCCTGAGGTGTAAATGTTACTGGTTGTGTTAAGTTACTTTTATGATGGACCAAAGACGAAGACCAGCAAACCTTATTCTACTATTGCTACCATACGCCATGGAATTATTAAATATGATAAATACTGGTAATAATAGAATTAAAAGCAAAGTTTATATGAATTAAATGTGAACTCCAGTTGATCAGTAACATGGTGCATATATCTGAAAGTCAAATTTCTGCACTTACTTCTGAATTACAGCGGGGAAAATAAGTATTGAACACGTCAACATTTCTCTCAAAAAACATATTTCTAATCGAGCTATTGACATGAAATTTTCACCAGATGTCGGCATCAACCCAAGTAATGCACACATACAAAGAAATCCAAACATTTATGTCCATAAATTAAGTTATGTGTAATAAAGTGAAATGGCACAGGGAATAAGTATTGAACACATGAAGAAAAGGAGGGGTAAAAAGGTCTGGAAAGCCAAGAAAGCAGCTGGAGTTTGTCAGTATTTAGAAGGTTAACCTGTCCCCTATTAGTGCAAAGTAATATCAGCTGGTTTAGTCCTGATTAATGCCTTTTAAAAAGGTTTCTCACCAGCAAGGTGTTAGACAAGAAGCATTGCATGATGGGTAAAAGCAAAGAGCTGTCCAAAGACCTACGCAGCCTTATTGTTGCAAAACACACTGAAGGCATTGGTTACAGGCGCATTTCTAAACTTCTGAAAGTTCCAGTGAGTACCATTGGGGCCATCATCCGGAAGTGGAAAGAACACGGCATTACCATAAACCAGCCACGGCCAGGTGCTCCTCGCAAGATTTCAGACAGAGGAGTCAAAGCAATCATCAGAAGGGTTCTCCAACAGCCCAGGACCACTCGTGGAGAGCTTCAGAAAGACCTGGAATCAGCAGGTACCGTTGTTTCAAAGAAAACAATAAGTAATGCACTCAACCGCCATGGCCTCCATGCACGCACACCACGCAAGACTCCATTTTTGAGGAGGAAGCATGTTGAAGCTCGTTTGGAGTTTGCGACACAACATTTGGATAAACCCATGACATTCTGGGAGAACATACTCTGGTCAGATGAGACCAAAATTGAACTCTTCGGATGTCATAAGACACAACATGTTTGGAGGAAAAATGGCACTGCACATCACCCCCAAAACACCATACCAACAGTCAAGTTTGGAGGTGGGAGCATCATGGCGTGGGGCTGTTTTTCAGCATGTGGTACTGGTAGACTTCATATCATTGAAGGAATAATGACTGGAGAAAAGTATCGAGACATTCTTGATCAGAATCTGCTGTCATCTGCCAGGCTGCTGAAGATGAAAAGAGGGTGGATCTTTCAGCAAGACAACAATCCCAAGCACACAGTCAAGGTAACACTCAACTGGTTGAAGAAAAAGAAAATAAAGCTGCTAGAATGGCCCAGTCAATCACCAGACTTGAATCCAATTGAAAATCTTTGGAAAGAACTGAAGATCCGGGTTCACAGAAGAGACCCCCGGAACCTTGAAGATTTGAAGGCAGTTTGTGTGGATGAATGGGCCAAAATCACACCTGAGCAATGTATTCGACTGGTTTCTCCATACAGGAGGCGTCTTGAGGCTGTAATCACCAACAAAGGTTTTTGCACTAAGTATTAAATAAATTTCAGTACGCGTGTTCAATACTTATTCCCTGTGCCATTTCACTTTATTACACATAACTTAATTTATGGACATAAATGTTTGGATTTCTTTGTATGTGTGCATTACTTGGGTTGATGCCGACATCTGGTGAAAATTTCATGTCAATAGCTCGATTAGAAATATGTTTTTTGAGAGAAATGTTGACGTGTTCAATACTTATTTTCCCCGCTGTATCTTTTCAGAGGAACTTGCAGCTGGGTCTTAACGTTGTTCTCACCAAGTTAAATACACCGACGTGCAGTTTTTCTTCCAAATAAGAGGTTTTTGATCGGCTTGTTCACAACTTGCGTGATTGTCTGTCTGCTCATGTTTCATGCTCCATTAGTATGATGTCATCATTCCAGCAATTAATGTAGTGAGTATGATCTTACAAATGACTGTAAGAAGTTATGGCCAAAACTACAAAAATAAAGAGCTAGAATCATCCTTTAAGGAATCTAAGAGATGCACCTCATTGTGTTTTGAGAGCAGCATCTAAAACACAGTGTAGATCAAACTCCAAATGCTACTTTAAATGCTGCATTTCATTACAGAGAGGCTCACACTACAAAATATGAGGATGTCATCTGTGATTTTCTGTTTGTTTTGTTTTTTTATTTTATATCGGTCTTGCAATTTATGTATTCAATTTCCGTGCGTCCTTTAATATTTTCAGGCTTTCAGTTGGGAAGCACCATTTGCTGCCCTGCTCATTTGCTGCCACATAATGGACAAAACAGACTCAGGTTAGGTCACAACAGTTCATCGCTCCATCAGCCCGTCATGAGTGGTAACCATGACAACTTTGCAGCCAGTTAAGTAACTTGGTGTGGATAGGTACTTTTTGTATTATCCGTAGAGTACCGTGTTTACTATAAATGGCTTTATGGAGTCGGATGAATGGAGATGTACAGTTCAATCAATGTTAAACATTACAGTGATGATGACGTGGTTCGGTTTTCTTAGTGTTTCATTTAAAGGCAGAGACACACATTAGACCAAGACTCTTCTGAATATGATTTGGGTGTGATGACTGATGGGCCCAAGTTGGTCTGTTGGTCTGTTCCAGTTTGGGTCAGTTGTTGAAAGTACAGATAAAACCGTTCTTTTTACTCCTCTTTTGGCCTTTTCAGCCCAAATGTCACTGCATATAAACAGAACAAGCTGCTGGTTGCCGTCCATGTTGGTTTTGGTGCACGAACACAAGAACGCAACAGTTGCCATTCATGTGGGATTTGCAGGGCGTCCAGTGGCTCCCGACCAGTCACTGACTGCAATCTTATTATGCATACAGAGGTTTGTCAAGTTGTAGCAGGTTTAATCTCGTCTTCAGGTTTGATCCAAACTTAATCCTGTTTGGTGTCCGGTGCCATTTCTGCAACAAGTGATGAGATGTAGTCCGTAACGATTAGTCTTTGTAATATTTTTAAAGTGAATGCTGTTAAATGCAGATTCAAAAACATACATATTTCCAACCTCAAATCACTGTCATTTTTAAACTGATTATCTATATGTACAGTAGGTGGTTGATGGTTATGAAGATTCTGAGTCATCCAGATCATTGTTATCCTCATGTTTTCAATCGTCGCATCTGGACTGGCTTGAGTTTCTCCAAAACCACTCAAGTAAGTCCAGATGCTACGACTGAAACCATGAGGTGGTTTCATGGTTGATGATTTCTTACATATATACCTAATTTTACATTAAAAAAAGTAAAGGTATGTGTGATTACAGCTGCAGCTCCTTCTTGTGTGTGGACACCAGCATATATCATTTGATTTCCTGTGAAACAAGTTGCCTATATATCACAAATTCTGTGTCATCAAATTGTCAGAATGTCCATCTGCTTATCAGCTGCTAAAGCTAATTTGGTAAGTGTTACCGCTGTTTGGTAAAGAAAAAATGTTATTACAGTCCAGTGCATTGTGTGTGTGATGGTGGAGGGGTGGGGGTGTCAGCTGAAAACAGCTGCTGCACAAAGGGGTTAAGGTAAAACCTTGATGACAGAATCTGGTGCTGCAATTAGCTGTGCTGCTGCCACCACTTGACACTCTTACACTGCAAACATTACAATTAGCTGTTTGAATGCTTTCAGTCTGTGGCTGAGCTGCAGCTTCCCGACGCGTCTGCTGCACAGCTGTTTCTAAAATACTCTCACCTTTTCCAACATGAGTGCATGGATATCCAAGCAACACATAAATGACTGGAGTAGAATTTGACCGCAACACGCACAAAATGCAACATGTATTAATTATAGATAGCGTAATGAAGGAGCACATTTGGAGTGCTGCTGATAAAGGACACACATGCCAGTGTCACGCTCAGTGAGCTGCATTCAGCATATGTGCTGCACACATCAGCATTGGGTGCACGTAGCGTAAGTTGAGAAACATGCTAAGCTCTGATAAACTTGCATGCAGGCACACTGCAGCAGACCATAGCAACCAGTGCAGATAAAAGCCACCTGTCCATTGACAGTTATGTGCACCAGAAACGTGGACCTGAGTTGCTCTAGAAAGGCATCAAAAAGAAGATCATGCAAAGCTGCCATTTATCAAAGACACATGCTGATTAGAACCTGTTCAGCATACGTAAAGGAACAGAATAGACCTTGTTTGATGACATTAGGGAGTGTCCATTTTAATCATGAGTGCCACAGTGGCGGTGGGCGACTGGATGAGCACACATTTTGCATATTTATGACTGATAACTACAGCAGAAGATTCTAATTCTTTTATATTGCCCATGGTGGCAGGTGAATAAGAAAATAGCATCTGTTCTTTTCAGTTTTTTTCAAACCAGACAGAAAGGTTTATCGAGTAGAAAAGAGGTTCTGATCGATGGTTGCTACCTGTCAAACCCACTAACTCACCAGCCGCCATTATAATTTACCTGCAGTTGGCTGGAGCCTAGCAGCATTTTCACACACTGCTTCCAAGATGTTCCAACAGTTGAAGCTCTACTCTAAACATTCAGTCCTGTACTAGAGATATGACCATAATGAAGCTTTTACAGCTAGTAAAAAGCAAAGTGTACGGTGGTTCCATTTGAAATTTGTTATGTATCATTGCAAAAATAATTACATATAATTAATTTATCATCAAACAAAGCCTGTGGCATTAGAACTTTAATCCAGCTGTTGACTCCTCTCTGACAGTCTGTTGAATCAATCACGGTGAGCCTCAACAAACACCATCCACACAGTAATCTTGCACAAATACAATATAATCAAAAGACAAAGACCAGGAATATGAAATTAATTTATGCATACAGGGGCCCACTGGTGTTTCACGCCTGCTGCACACTGCTGAACACACTGCACTGGAGATAAGCAACACAATTGGACCCGAGATCTACACTTCTTTCAAAACCATTATCTAGCCACATAAAACAAATTGCATAGGGAAGTGCTGTGATAAGCCATTCAGTCATTGTTTCTATAAACACACAACCTGAAGTACCAGTGCAGGCAAGCAACCAAGTTTGCTGCAACTTGTCCATTAATTAGTCCATCATTTAGCGGCTGGGTGGACAAGCACTGTTTATAACTCACTCAGCCCTGTTTTTATTGGATCATTCAGTCAGTAAAAGTATACTATAAAGTTGACTCTATGTAAGGTTATTTTAAGACAATATATAAATATCTTATAAGCTATTATTCATTATGAACAATTCCAAACCCAGACTCAGGGTTTAAATACTTAACGTTCATTCACCAGAGTCATTTACACTGAACAAAAATATGAACGCAGCATATAATTAATTTATCAAACAAAGCTTGATGATAAATTATTTTTGCTCCCATTTTTCATGAACTAAGCTCCAAGACTTTTTCTGTGTACACAAAAAGGCCTATTTCTCTCAAATATTGTTCATAAATTTGTTTAAATCTGTGTTGGTGAGCACTCCTCTGCTGAGATAATCCATCCACCTCACAGGTGGGTGGATTATCAAGACACATATCAAGATGCTGGTTAGACAGCATCATTACTGCACAGGTGTGCCTTAGACTGGCCACAATGAAAGGCCTCTCTAAAATGTGCAGTTGTACTGTATTGGGGAGGTCCAGGGGGTCAGAAAACCAGTCAGTATCTGGTGTGACCACCATTTGTCTCACGCCTGTGGAATGTTGGTCCACTCGTCTTCAATGACTGTGTGAAGTTGCTGGATATTGGCAGGAACTGGAACACGCTGTAATATACGCCGATCCAGTGCATCAACATGCTCAATGGGTGGCATGTCCAGTGAGTATGCTGGCCATGCAAGAACTGGGATGTTTTCAGCTTCCAGGAATTGTGTACAGACCCTTACAACATATGGGGCCGTGCGTTATCATGCTGCAACATGATGGTCGTGGAAGAATGGCACAAAGATGGGCCTCAGGATCTTGTCACGGTATCTCTGTGCATTCAAAATGCCATCAGTAAAATGCACCTGTGTTAGTTGTCCATATCATACACCTGTCCATACCATCACCCCACCGTGGGCCTCTCAACTCACAACGCTGACATCAGAAAACCGATCACCCACACGACGTCATACACGCTGTCTGCCATCTGCCCTGTACAGTGAAAACTGGGATTCATCCGTGAAGAGAACACCTCTCCAAAGTCCCAGACGCCACCAAACGTGAGCATTTGCCCAGTCAAGTCGGTTGCAACGACGAAGTGCATTCAGGTTGAGACCCCAGTGAGGACAAGAAGTATGCAGATGTGCTTCCCTTGGACGGTTTCTGACAGTTTGTGCAGAAATCCTTTGGTTATTCAAACCGATTGTTGCAGCAGCTGTCCGGGTGGCTGGTCTCAGATGATCTTGGAGATGAAGATGCTGGATGTGGAGGTCCGAGGCTGGTGTGGTTACACGTGGTCTGCGGTTGTGAGGCTGCTTGGATGTACTACCAAATTATCTGAAACGCCTTTGGAGACGGCTTGTAGTAGAAAAATGAACATTCAATTCATGGGCAAACAGCTCTGATGGACATTCCTCCAGTCAGCATGCTCCTTCAAAACTTGCGACATCTGTGGCATTATGCTGTGTGAGAAAACTACACATTTTAGAGCTGCCTTTTGTTGTGGCCAGCCTTAGACACACCTGTGCAATAATCATGCTGTCTAACCAGCATCTCAATATGCCACTCCTGTGACATGGATGGATTATCTCAGCAGAGGAGTGCTCACCAACACAGATTTAAACATATTTGTGAACAATATTTGAGAGAAATAGGCCTCTAGTGTACATAGAAAAAGTCCAGGATCTTTGATTTCAGCTCATGAAAAGTAGGAGCAAAAACAAGTGTAGCGCTTATATTTTGGTTCAGTGTACATATTAACTATTTAAACCTGAAAAAAATTTGATCAAATGCTTCCTTACCTGACTATAATACACAATATGACCCTACACTATTATTAATGATAGAAATTAACCAAACTCAAACCAAAATCAAACTATTATAGCTAAGAAATCCTAAGTTTTATTTTTTTGGAGCTTCACCTAACCTATCTAAATACAAGGGTAGGACTGTACAGATATTTGACATGATGTAATTATGGAAATTAGCCTGACTAATTTCAAACTAAAGTTATCACTCTACAAAAGTGTACCTAAAAACCTAACTCAGATTTCCCAGATCCCATATGAGCAGGCTTTGTTTTTATTTTGTCTTGTATGTGTGTAGAATAATCATACGCATACTATGTACTAAACAAGCCTTTCTATCCATTCATTGATCCATTCTTCTGTACTCAGAAATGTGAACTGCTTTGCCAGTTTTTATCATTTATACCACAAAATAATTGTTCTGCTGAGAATGACTGGGATCTTTTCCAAGAAGCAGTTTTGTTTGGTTACAATTTTATTGAGTAGAACCTGGAAGCTTAGCTAAACTTTACCTTGGACTCAACTCACTTGCCTTATAATGATGTGAATACCAGAGGAAATAGCTTGTCCAGGGTATGATATAAATAATGCTCCATAATTGGCCCGGGCATTCCAGCTCATATCTGGGTGCTGAGACTGAACCAGGGGTTTGTGTCCTGCCCAAATTCAGGTCACCACACATGGTCTGTTGCAAGGAAAGATGTAGGTAGTATGGTTTTAAAATAAGAAGCCATTAATCAGCAGTCTCCAAACAAAGAGCAAAAGGAAAAACGAAACAAACTTACAGGAAAAATAGTCAAAAGTTAACAGTAAGTACACAAGATTCGTTTAAAAATTCATCCAACTGGGCTGTTGTATAGCTCGCTGAGTTAAGGCGCTATCATGTGGGTAAAGGTTGCTAGCAGCATTCGTGAGTTCAAGTCCAGCTCACGACCCTTTGCTGCATGTCTTTCTCTCTCCTCTGTACCCCCTTTCACTCTGTCTCTCTCCTGCTATCAATAAAATGGAAAAAAACTCCCCAAAAAATATTTTAAAAAACCCAAAAACTCGTCCAACAACAGTGTCTCAGTTTATACTAATAGTTCCACAATAGGTCACCAGTAGAGCACATCTAAAATGAACAAAACATTTTTGGTTCCATCAGTATTTAACTAAACTACTTTGAATTCCATCACACATGTATTGTCAAATCAAGTTTAAGACCCCCACCCACTCATCTCTCCCCTCCTGTACATTTACATTTACATTTGAGTTTTTTAGACACATGAGAAATCATCGACAGGCTAATGGTATCGCCTTTTTTGGTGCGGTCGATGTGTCTGTGTTGCCGGGTAAATCCACTTCATTAATGTATTTCAGTTCATCTTTAATTCTTCTTCACCTGCAACAGAAGCAGATTCATGGTGGGCGTCTGGATCAGGTGACTGGAGAGAGGAAAGAGAAAAGCACTGGGCAACAATAAATTGTGTATGTGCAGTCATACCGTGTTGTATCAACGGCTTCACAGTAGCTTTTCAATCCTCAACAGCCACATTTGCCCAAATAAATGTAAATCAATGCAACACCAAAGGCTGTTACATCTGAAGGAAAGCTTTTTCAGTTTATAGCAACACCTACCCCATTGGTACTGGCAGTCAAGTCGACATCTGAATAAAATTATTTCACAGCGCCCAACAAATATTTATTCCGTGCTAGTTATTGGTTGACATCACATGGGATGGAAATGCCCCCTGCGGTACAGGTGCTGTGACAGTTGCCCCCGGCACTGACAGATGCCCTGATAATGGCTGCTCTGAGTAAACACAGATGATTTTTTTGTTGTTTTTTGGGAGGTTATGGGGGAAGCAGGGACCCCATTCCTCACAGTAACTGTTTGTTTCCTTTTAGTAAAATGTTTCTGCTCTGGCTTTTTCACCTCTTTCAGTAGCTGTCAATAAATCCTCATGAAAATCACTCTCTTTGCAGTCTTTCCCCAAATGTAGTTTTTTTTTTCTTTAATATTAGAAGTGATTCAATTCAGTTTTATTTAAATAGCATAAATTTACAACATATGTCATCTCATAGTGCTTAACCTAGTAAGGCATAGATCTTATGAATCATACGCAGAACAGAAAACAGAAAACCCAACAATCCAAAGTTGCTTTTGGATTCCCTCTGAGCAAGCAGTCAGCGACGGTGAGAAGGAACCAAATAAATCCCCATGATGGGGCTGGGTGGGGGAACCTCCGGCAGGACCAGACTCAGGGAAGGCGGACATCTGCCTCGACCCGTTGGGGTGGGAATGAGCGGGGAGGGGATAGCAAGAAGTTGGGGTCGAGATGGCAGGACAGCAGGTGGTGAGACCAGAAACTGCAGATCAGGGACGTGGAGCTCCAGATCCAGAGACATCCACGGAGAGAACATGAACAGGACACATTCAGTGACTGCTGTCTGCACACCCATGGAGCAAATACAAACAGGAGCTGCTGTGAAACTGCCTTGGAATTTAAGGTTGTCTGTGTAACATTCAGAAAACCCTTAATATTAATGTCACCAGTGACCATTTACAGTCACAGGTCGGCACAAGAGAACACTCTGAGCATCATCCACAACAGTTGCATGGCAACATGAGATTGAATGCCACGCCACTATCAAAACTGCTTTTAACTGTCTGATCACTAGGTAATGAAGGGTTGGGGTGGGCAATTGGGGGTTGGTGGGTGGGTGGGGTGTGTGTGTGTGTGTGTGTGTGTGTCGGGGGAGGGATTTGTTTTTGTATTTTAATATGAAGGTGTTTTATTTTTGCATGTAAAGCACTTTGTGTTACACGTTGTTTGAAAAGTGCTCTACAAATAAAATTTGATTTGATTTGATTTGATTTGAATGGTATCGACACACAGGTGGTGACAATAGCTTCTGCTGTTTGGTGACGTTGTACTGCCCTGTTTATGTACATCTACAGTTGTTTTTATCTCGGTCAGACAGTCATAAGGAAAATCTCTTTTGCAGTTATCATTCTGTCCCTATGTTATTTTAGTTTCACACAGCCATTACTTTTTATAACTTATTGTGTATGTATTTGCACATTATGACTGTTTGACCCAGATAAAGTCAGCTGGAGATGCACATAAACTGGGTGAGGTCAGGTAGCGTTTGCTCCTGCAGCAGTCAGTTTTTGCCAGATGTCACTTTTTAGCATCACGTTGATGGATGAGTCAGCTAAAGTTGTGCCGCTGTTATAGTTTACCTATGAACTATATTTTAGACAATGCATTTGAAGTGTGGAAATACATCTGGCTGCATGACAAGATAGTCTGCCAGCTTTATGTTCCCTGTTTAGTCCTCTAATGAGTCCAAAGCCCTGCTAAGGTTGACCCCAGTTTTCCCCCGACATCAGTTGCATTCATTTTCAGCCAGACAGACTTTTTTTTATTTTTTCGGGCTTGTGTGAACTTTAATGGAGTCTGTGTTGTGCTAGGAAGCGATCCCGTGTTGACATTAGTGAACTCTGTTTCTAAACTAACGCTGGCTGGTGTTGCTCACTGTAGGGGAGCTGAGGAGAAGCCCTGAGGCAAGACGATTGGGACCAAGCATAAATGTCACATCCTTTAGATGTTCCTGGAAAATTCCCTCGTACTTTCCATAGGAGCCAGCTCACAGGCTGTCATAGGCACCTGAGAGAGTCCAGGAAGGGCTCATTCTTGCCATTAAAAAAACAATTTAAACATATGAATTGCTTTACTTTCTTACACATAGCGCTTTTAGGCAAACCTTAAAACCACTTTCATACCAAATGATGACATTTGTATAGACTCATAGTAATGGCATCCACACAGACATTTGAAATATCAGAGTTTAAAAGTGAAGCCAGGGTCAAGTGAGGGTAGCAAAGTCTAAAGCTCAGCTCCCTGTGCTTCAGAGCCAGTGGACCAGTATTTTGGGTTTGCCAGTACATTGGTCAGATATTGCCATTTTCAGAAAGGTCTAATATTGATCTATGGGACAGCACCACACTCTCATTTTACCTTTATTAGATCGTTACCAGCAGAAAGAGAGAGAAAGATGACATGGAATAAAGTTTTCAGCTGCACACAAACCCCTCAGAGTTGAAAGCTTTTATGCAGAGAAGATCCTAATGCAACATTTGAATAAGAGTCTTTTCAACCACGGCCAAGTTAATATGCTCGACTGTGGCAGAGCGACAGCAGCGACACTCCCCTCTTCACTGGATCTCTGATCCGCCAAAACTTAGTTCTCATTCCAGCCATCTTGCCAGTCTCCCTCCGAGTGATTCAGCCATTTTGGATGGATTTATCAAGTGACTCAGGAAATTGTGAAGAGCGCGGAGGGGATTGGGGAAGAGAACAGATCAAGTGGTTTACTCTAATGAGCCCCGTCTACAGTGTTCTGCCTATAAACAAATAGGGCTGACAGATGACACAGTGGCAGCACTCATCTCCATCTCTCCGGCAAACCACCTGTCGACGCCGGTTTGGACTCCAGGAAATGTGCTGCTTTGTCTAGAAAGCTTACCGTCGTCTTCTCTCTCTCTCTCTCTCTCTCAGTCTGTCTGTCTGTCCTCTCACTCTCTCTTCCTCTTCTCAAAAACCCAGGCTCACACATTTTAGGGCATCATGGAAAGTCATTAGTCATTATTTTCTCTGCTGTCTCTCTTCCCACACATACGCTGTCACTTGCCAGCTCTCTGCCGCTGCTCGAGAAATTATGAATTATGCTTGTGTCTCACTCTCTACAGGGGCTGCGACTAGGAAGCACCAAGCGTAGAGCTGCTGTTTTGTTTATTACTCTTCTTAAAAGTGGCCCTTTTTTTCCCCTCCAGTCTTGTCAATCATGATTTAAACTACCCTGGTCACCAAATACACCACATGCGCCACGTTGAGACAAACCACCTAATTTGTATCTGCATTTCACAACTTGTCAACCACATTTGGTGTGACAAACAGGAAGAAGCCCAGTTTTCTGTTATTGTCATTTAAACCCAGCACAGCGGAGACCGCCCACCACGAAATGTTCTCCATTACTTAATTTTTACCTCGAATACCAGCATGGTTTCATTGTCGTAGCTGAGCTGCCATTCACTCAGGCTTAATTGGTATTCATTTAGAAGTCTGCGCAGCGCTTCGCAAGCTGTGCAGCCGCAGTATGAGGCTGTTTGACTTTAGTAAGAGCATGTCAGATTAAAGTGTTATTTATCAGAGAGAGTGGATGCCAGAATAGTCAGGGGTGGCTTTTGGTCTTTTGCAGTCCCTATTGCACATTGCACATCCTTTGCCTTTAATCCAGCTGTGGGTAAAAGGCCTGGAGGCTACAGAAGGCTGCGAGAAAACACATGTGACAGGCCCTAAGCCGATGACTCAGATTAAATATGGGCGCTGTATACCCATCTGAAGCTATACGACAGGGTGACGAACATTTCCAGCTAGAGGTTGCAGCATGGTGCCTAAGAGGATTTTCAAATAGAGAGTGTTGGGTTTTTTTTCGTCTTCTTTAATGCATTCAATATAATGAGATCATTGGGCCGCATGCTGTGTTCACACGCTTTTTGTGTTGCATAATACAGTATATTGTCCTGGTGTCGCTTACACAGGGAGCCTACATATGCTGTTAAATGTAGTCCAAATTATTAATGCTAATTCTGCTACAGTTGATTTAGCTTTCCTCTTGTTAGCAGCATTGAGCGCTCAAAACATACAGCAGGGTCCCTTGGGGGTCTGTGTTTCTGCCAATTTCCTCAGTGATGCTCTCACAGCTCAGCAGCGAGAGGGAGAAAGCAGTGATTTAGGAAGTGTGTCAGCCCTTCCTAAGAACTTGTGCATAACTAATCCTGTAAAACCCATTGATCACTGACGCAAGCTTTTAGATGTATCGAGGTATTGATTAAGGATTCTTTAAACACCGTTTTTAGCATACAGTGCTTTCTATGGTTCTGTTTTCTCTTGTGACTGCAGTTCAGCTTGTGCCTAAAAAAAGGGGGGCCTGTACATAAATGCCTCTTGAACCTCACCCACTTGAACCAAACTGCCAAATGTCAAACCCCATCGCAACTCAAAACCTGAATATTTGTAGTGAGCATGGCACCAGGAAGAGCAGCATCAGTGGATTTGTTCACAGTCTTGATCGTACCCCCACAGGTCATGGATGTATGGAGTTAAAATTTTGCATAGTACCTTACAGTTCCTATGAAAACAATGGGAAATGGGAAAATGGGGAAAGTGTAAGGATCAGAATAACATTGATAAGTTCTTCTGTTCATTGTTACTATGCGCATGTGACTGTCAGAACTGAGCCATTGAGCAATGGAACAAGTCGCCCTGGTCTAATGAATCACATTTTCTTTTACATCATGTGGAGAACTGGTCCAAGTCAGTCAGAGAAAAGAAAAGTCTTAATAAATAACATTTGAAAATAGCTTGATTTGTGGTTCTTGTAGGCAAGCAAAACTCTTCATGTAAGGTATATAAACAGATTTAAAGCATACATGCTCACTGTTCTATCCTCTCTGTTCACCCAGGGCTGAAGGTGCGTGAGGTGATGATCAATGTGTCCCGCCAGCAGGTGGAGGATTTCCACGGCCCTGAGGACTACTGGTGTCTCTGTGTGGCCTGGAGCCACCTGGGCACCTCCAAGAGTCGGAAGGCTACTGTCCGCATCGCCTGTGAGTATGAAGGCCATCAATTACTGTTGCAGCTCTGTCACAAAGCTTAAATAGTGGGCATTTCAGGCAAACTTTACCTACTTCCAGAGCGCATGTCTGTACATTGATTGATGGAACAGAGCGGGTGACAAGCACCATTTTTCCGCCCTTTTGTTAACCTCATCTAAGGAACAGCCTTCTCCTCTCAAACATTGCAGTCAACAGCATAAACTTCTTCACATCACATAAGAAACCCTCCATTGTTCTACTTCCTACATGCTCACAGAACTGGAGTTACGTCCAGTAACTACTATTTATCATTGTTTTGGTACACTGACAATGCAGCTGGTCCTACACCGCAATGAAAAGACTGAAGTGTCCAATTAGGGCGCTGTTCTTTAAACATTCATTCTACCTTGCCCCAAGCTCCTGCATTGGAAATCCATCCATTGATAGTCTAATAACATGGATTTGTTTCTAAATTAGGCTGGTGTTATCTTTAACCCTTTTAGCTCAGTTGACTTGAGTTAATTTAAGTTAGCCAGCAGAGTCAGCAGATCTTGAACCTGGTGCATTTGCTCATTGATTTTAGTTCATTTAGCCTTGTAAGGATGTTGTCTTTGCAGTGCTGAAATAAAAGTGGCCTCCTTTACTTTTATGTGTCATTTCTTTGCAATGCAAGCACAAAGTGGACCGAGATTTAAGTGGCTGTGATATTTGGCACTTGTATGAATGAAAACCTAGATAAGCTGACTGGATTCCTGCTGGTGTTCAGCAGCTACTTGGTTACCAGTAAAGCAGATAAAAGATGAAACAAAACCCTCAGCACAGTGAAGTACAGCATGACTAGCTGTCAGTCACTGCAAAAGAAACAAACTCGTTTTTCCCTTAGTAGAATTATAATGATGTAGAATGACAGATCACCAAAACTATCTGACAGATGATTCACACTGTTTGTCCCTCAACATACTGGAGCTAAAAGACAACAGAGTTTTGTTCTAAATTCCTGCTTTGGTTTGGACCACACTGTGTGAGAACAGCAAGCTGATAACATCTTCACGGAAGCTGAATCAGATTTATCAGCGATGAAATAATCAATTCCCTGAAACTAATGCTGTCTAATCGAGTTAGTCACAATCAGCTATTCACAGTCGCTGGTGTCCAAGACCAATACTGCTGCTGAGGTGTTAGAGGTTATCTGAAAGTCCTCCTTTGTATTGAATTAGGTGTTTTCTTACTGAAGGCAGAGAGAAATCAAATACTATTTAACATCAAGAAAGCAATGAAGTCTTCTCTTGTCCTTTGAAGAAAGAAAGAATTTGACTTCACAGATAACGACAAGATGTCAAAATCTTTTTCTGCTCAGATTTGCATGTCACAAGGTTCGCACTCATTTTTCACCTGCCTGCCTTCCTGCTGAACTGAAGTTTTCACTTCAAGCTTCACAGCTTTATTACTGCGTTTAGATCTTTTATATGCATAGAACCACTCATGGTCCTAAGGATCCATTAAACCCATTCATAACTGATGTTAAAATTTCAAAGGCATGTTCCTACTTTGCCAATTTAAAGGTTTTCCATGGATAACTGCAGTGCAATAAGCTATCAAAGGGAGTTTTGAAAATGGCCCAAATAGGATCCGTCACCGTCGTGTGCACATGAATGCCCCGGATGATCAGAGCAAACCTTGTGCACTTCACCCATCCTGTGTATCCTCCAAACCACCTTGTCAACAGATTATCCAGCGCAGGGCCATCGGATCCTGTCTATCCTATACAGGCTGTAGTGGGTTTTGAAGGTCGTGGCGTGCGGAGCCGGGGTGCAGGCTGGCATGTTAGCTACTGAAGGGGATTGAGGCCAGGCTGACCGTGACACTTGACACCTGACAGCTGCCTCTTATCTCCCCACACAGACCTGAGGAAAAACTTTGAGCAGGACCCCCAGGGGAAGGAGGTGCCAATCAACGGGATGATCGTTCTGCACTGTCGCCCTCCGGAGGGAGTGCCTGTGGCGGAGGTAAGGCCGCTGCTCCTCGGCTCCTCCTCTGCTGAAAGAGGAGAAGCTTATACTCCCACTGAGCAGAAAAGATCCGCATCAGAGCGGCAATCCTTATTCTGTGAGTGTAACTCTGTGCCACTCACACAGTCGATTCTACCTTCAGCTCTGCTTTCCCTGACCTTTAAGAGATTGATATAGTTGTGTTTAGATACCAGCGATAAGTGCACATAAATATTTAGAAATGAAGGTGTTGGTTCCAGAGTGGAGTAGCTGTGTCCAGATGGAGAGCAACATAAATAAAACAACATAAATTATGTGCACATCTTATACACACAAATGTATAATGTATCAATAAAATATACAACAGCAGACACTCGGGGATCGTCTGCTCAAATTCAGTTCACAGCAGCATTTGCCTTGTGAGTCTTTGAGTTCATACTTGGAGAAACATCTGGCTTAAAATAGGTCAGGCCACAAAGTGAATGGTCCAATTACAGTTCTGGGGACTGATTTAAGGGAAGGAGGGATGTTGCTCTCTCTCCTCCTGGATTCCGTAGTTTGATCCATCAGCAGCTGCCACTGTGAGTTGACATAAAATTCATGAAAGGGAATCTCATCATGTGTCTGTTGGCTGCAACATGGACATACAGATCTTTGACCGTGCATTGCATCACTGCATCTGAGAAATCATTTACAAAAGGCCAAATATATTTTTCAGTTGTCTGGACTCTTGGCTGAGTTCATTTACATGCACACCAGTGTCCCATTTTCCCCTCAGAGGCTTTTCCTGGTGTGGATCATATATCACACCGACTATGAGAAAGCTGATTATTTTTGGGTCTAATATGATCCAGGTTGCTGATCTTCTGCCGCACTGCAGGTTTGTCTTGCTTTGACTCTTTCTCAGACAAGGAATCTGTCATTTTGGTACCAACTGGGGTACAATAGCTTGTAGCAGCTCGCAGTGAACAGAGTTTGGCTTTTAGCTGTAAAGATTCAGCTGCATTTACCACTCTACTGAACTGAACTTCTTAATATGATCAATAGAAGATAAGAGTGACGATACGATTCACTGCACTGCCTCTAAATTCAAGGTATTTCTTGTCTGTGTTGTTAAATGTGATTAGACATCTTGATCTGTATGGTTTAAAAAAATAAAAAGTTTGTCAGGCTATTTTGCTGTTTGATATCCATTGGTTTCTCACTTAATTTCAAATAAATATTGTTATTGTTACTGTAAAAACATTGTCACAATACAGGAATTTATCCATACTAATCAATCCTAATTGCTTGACCCTGTAAACTCTGATGTATTCTTTTATAGCAATAAATGTTCATGACTAAAAAGGAAACATCAAAGTAAAGAAATACCTGTCATTGTTCTTTTTCACAACTTTCAGACTTGAACACTCATCAGGGCTGTGTAGGCTAGATTTGTTAAACAGTAATTACACAGTAATTAGACAGCACGGAACTCATTGTCAGATTCAAATGTTACTATATTGGTGTATGGTAATCAAAGCTGTGCTTCCACTAAAAGACCCCTGAACTTTCAGTTCTAGGAACTAATGTCCACGAAGTTTCAAAAGAAATCCCTGTCAAGATTATCCAAATTAGTCCGTTGAAGTATAAAGAGCCTCTTGCAACACAACAAGACGATGCCTAGATGGAATTTCCTGGTAGACTTTCTATAACGGATCAGTTTCTCTTATCACCAGTCCGTCTGTCATGGGATGTGTAAAGTGACTCCATGCGATTGTGTCAAAGCAACAATGAAGAAAAACATCATGAACAGCAGTTGTAGATTTTTATAAATGGAAAAACAAAAGTTCCTTAACCTCCAGGAAGTACTAAACCCCTCCCCAGAACTTCGTGTAGTTTTTGGTTTCACTAAATGAGTTCTTTTCAAGGTTCTTTTAAAGTTGCTGTGGTACCGTCACTGTTTCGTTATGGAGCCTTGTGCACGTCAAACCAGCAGAAGAGCAAAAGAAAGAAAAAGATGAATCTCTTGTGTAAAATGGTCAAAACCAAACTTTGGCGGAATGTTTTGAGTTTGTGTACTGTAGGACTCTAGAGTTAAAAGCTAAAGGATTTCCGAGACAGTTGGTCCACACTTTAATGGCTCCAATAAACCTTTGGTGAGTTCTACACAGTGCTTTACAAAGTGTTTCTCACCCTCGTCAGTGGTGAAAGAGCTGCCGTACAAGGTACCCAGCTTTCAGCTTTGTGTCTTTCCTCTGTGGAGAAACCAAGGATTTAACTGCAGACCTTGTGATTAGTGGACCGCCCTGTATGTCGCATCACCATCCAGGATTCCAGCTGGCACTGTGGAAGACAGGATGACTGTTTTACTCATGTCAGACAGAATGTGATACAATTCATACCTGCATTTAGTTTAGTGGGTGGAACGAGAAGTTTTCGGCCATGATGAAAGTCAATGAATCAGTTAGTCAAGCAAGATGAAAAATAATTAGACTTTTGTCATTTTGTCTATTTTTTAACATTACTGACCCAAACATTTAAATGATTAACTGAAAAAAAAAACATAATAGAGATTAATCACTGATGGAAGTGATCATTAATTGTAGCTCTACTTTGTTAACCAAGCATCTCTGTTAGGGATGGAATTAATTGCACTATACTGACATAACATTTAACGCAGTTCAATCAAGAGAAAGAGTGGGAAAAAGCAAAAAGAGGAAGTGGTGAGAGAGAGAAAGTAGAGCTGAGTCTCTTTAAGGGTGTCAACCAGATATTAACATGTGACACCTGTTTTATATGGACAAGATCAATGCATTTAAAGTCATTTTGACACCACTGCCCCCATCTTACCAAGCCACACTCATAAGGCTCACTTTAAGGGACACATGTAGAATTTTTTTTGAAATCACATAATCTCATTCTATTGTTGGTGCAGTAATAATTACTGTGACCAATGCATGTGTAAATGATGTGTGCAGAAAACAGATTTAGGTAGAGGTCAACCTCCGGTCCTGCACTGTATAAATGATTCAGCATGAAAATGGAGGAGTGATGTCATTCCAACACCGCAGCAGCCACAGCAGGGATAAAAATAGTTGAATCTGAGTGGCACCGGCCGAAGTGCAATCTCCCATCTAGTCTTTTGTCAACACAAATGAGCCCAGCCACAAGAGATGGGAGTGAATAATGTAGAGAGCACAGGGCAAATATCCTTAGCCCAGTCGATTCCAGCGCACCTCGTCCATGAAATATTGAGGCGGTGTTCATGAGTGCGCTAGTATGAGGTTTCAGAGAGCAGCTGCAGAAGGGATGCTGCTGTAGCAAACATAGCGCAGGCCCAACAGAATGCGAGCTTGCGGTTTGGAGTGCAGCGCAGACACTGTGTTTGGAAATAGACCTCGTCAGCAGGGATGTCAGGGTGACCCAGTGAGTCTCCAGTCACTCAAGCCGGAATCATTTATATCATGTGGTTACAGCAGTTTATTCAAGCAATTTATATTCCTCTTCTTTTGTTTGAAAAATTCCCAGTGTGTTAATATGTGTGATGAACAAAAGCAGCAAAACCTCACACAATTTTTGTAATTTTGCTTGTGATTGCTATTGCGATGAATTTGAAATGAAGCAATCAAGGAGTGATTTTCAGCTTTAGTTCAACGGGTTTGAACAGCATCTCATGAACCATTTGGAAATTACAGAATTTTCTTTTTTTTTTTTTTTACAGTCAGATGGTGCCACTGAAAATCTTGGGGTGGCACCCGAAAACCAAAAACTGTAAATGAATTTCAAAAAAATTCTAGTGTAATGTTGTTGTACAGAGGCTTGTTGATGCCAGAAAGAGAGTTAGGAAATCTCATACTGACTGATTTTTGTGTTTTACACTTGATGTTACCAAGTGTCTGATGTGAATAGACACATAAAGGTACAGTTAGCTTTCTTTCATTCATATAATCAGGCAATTAGGATTTAAAGTTTTCAAATACCTTTTGATCTCTTCCTCAAGACGTCATCCAGATGGCAGGGATGCACTGCCTATCAGCTGATGTTGCTGAGGCGTGGTCAACCTGTCAGATTTGACTCCCTCCAAGACGACACTCCAGTTGTGGATCAGGTTGTCGGCTCCCTCATCCCTGTTCATCGTCCTGGGGCCACGTTTCCTGATTTCCACTGCCTCCATTATCCAACATCGGAACCGATTCTCTTCGGCGTGGATGACTCTGGCTTCTTTCCAGTTTCCACAGGGATGAGGGAACGTACAACCTGTCCCACACCTGGAGTGCCGTCTTGGGGGGAGGGGGGGGACTGACAGCAGGAGGCGTGGTCGACCTGTAAATTTGACAGGTCGACCACGCCTCAGTGACATCAGCTGATAGGGCACGTCTTCCCTGACATCTGGATGACGTTCTGAGGAAGACGGAAGAGATCCGTGCAACCTGTCAAAGATATTTGAAAACTTTAAATCCTAATTGCCTGATAAATATGAATTAAAGAAAGCTAGTTAGTCCAATGGAAGGCACAATGAACATTTTTACACAAATACAGTTGATATTTTGGTTATTAGAGCAACCACTGCTGAGAAGTGAAAAGGGTTGCTGTGGTGTTTAATGGGAAAATTTCACCTATAGGCAAGACATCCATAGTTTATTTTTGATTTCCTAAAAACTGAATATTATGTATGGTACAATAAAAGTTTTTTCCTTGTTATTATGCGATTTGTGGCCACAGTTTATTTTATAATTAGAGAAGTCACATTCTATAATGTATCCTTACGCACATTAATGTCACTGCTGCAAATATCCTGATGGTAAACAGAAAACTTCCTTGTCATAACCTCACAATAATGCCAGTAGATTTCAGGAGCGTCTGTAGTCCCTCCCAGCCGTGCCTCATTGCTGCTGATTGGTAGAGATGTGTTTGGGCTGTAGGCAGGCTGATGGGAAGCTTCACAGATACGATGCAGGAAACTACTCCGTCTCTTCTGCACGTGTAATGTTTGGTGTTGTTCTACTAAGACAGAAGGAGACAGTTTTCCTAAGGCAAGAAATAATGCTCAATGAGTAAAACTTCCACTTCCAGTGTCAGTGTATTCATGCTTTGATGCATTTAATGTTTTTTTTAAGTTACTTATTTTGCATTTGCGTGTGTTAAAGTACAGAAGGTTAATATACAGTGACAGTTAGCACCTATAGAAGACGAGGACACCAACTATACTTTCTCTTTTTTATTTGAAAAAAAATTCTTTGAAACCCAGCACACAAAGCACTCCTTTGCTGTTGAAATTGACAGTTTAACCTCTCCCTCAAACATAATACCAACAAATTGGAAGGCAGTCAGCAGGTTCGAGCCCCTAGAGTTACAGAACCAAAGCAACGTGATAATCAAAGAGTTTTAGGTAGTGTTATGTAATAGAAAATGGAGCACTGAAAAGGAAAATGGAGCATGGTATTTATGCAATTAAAAATATTCCCTATAGGCAGAACAAGTCCTTTACATTTGTTTTGTTTCCTTTAATGTTTTTTTTCAACCTTTGATGTCAACACTGTAGGTCTTTGTAAATCACACTGCAGCATACAGTATATTACAGTAATTAATCATTGATAAGAAGAGTCTTTGAGCGAGGGCAAGCAAGACCTTTACATGGTAGCAGAGGTCACTGTAGAGAACTACACCCAGGTGATAAAAGTATAACTTGCTGGAAGATGTCTCGGCGTGAATGACAGGTTTGTGCTAAGAGAAATGTGTATTTTTAGATCAGTAACAAAAAAGACACAAAACGCTGCTTTTAGCTGCTCCTCTGAGCGCCCATGCCTGCCACAGGACTGCCATCCCTGCACTTCTGTAACTGCCTCTCTGCAGTATCTTCAAGTCACAGGTCTCCAAATCACTTCTGCACTATGTGTCACAACAACTGAGGCAAAAGTGAGAGGGCGTTCTCTGGAACCATGTGAAGCACACACCGGCATCTTTGCAGGCTGAAGTGAGCCACTTGTACTCAGGAACACATTCAAGGAGGAAAAAAATCTCAGTACAAAAGGTTTTGTTGCAGGAATTTGAATACTGGCATGGCAATCACATTTGAGCTCTGGCACCGATGCCGTAAAGTGATTGCTTGTAGTGACAAATCCAACTGACAGACAGATGAACAAATGAACCTAACGGTAATCAAAACTGTTGCTGGAGGTAATTATTACCTCATTGTTCAGCTTCATGCTAACGTTGCTCCATGTCTGTGTGATGTGTAAATAACTTATAATCATCTAACCTGTTTCTGATTGATCTTATTAGATCAGAGAGGTATGATACAGCCAGGCTCTCTTTGTGTTAGCTGGCTCGACAAAACACAGTCATACAGTTAGCACTAATGTAGCTGCATGGCTTCATTCAGTCGCTTAACTAATGCGCAGGTTTGCAGATGTAATGTGAGATTCTGTATCACTCAGAGAGAATATCGCCAGGAAAAGAATCGATTTAAATCCCAAACTCCGAACAGAACCTCCTCTGGCGCAGGTTACCTGTGTTACCATGGTGATCTAGCAGGTTAAAAAAAGAGACACCTTTGTGTCATTAAAGAGCTTCAGGTTCAGCTTACCTTGCTTACCCACTAATCTGACTTTATAATACAGACCTCTAATGTCGTGTTTTCAGCTTGCTTGCAGCAAATGTACAGACTAGCTGGTGAACATAGTCGAGTAGTAGACTTTTGATAGACAAAACAGACATGACAGAGAGAGAAGTAAAAGGAGAGAGCTGCTATTGAACTTCATCAGGTGCGCAGAAACATGCTTCAAATGGATACTAATGTGTAAATAAGCAATACAGCTGATGTGATCATCATAACAACTTTACATTAGGTGATTAATTTTTAGGTATTTTTTTCTTGTTCCAGTTTAGCTGTAATAGGTCATTTTAATGAACATAATATCAGCACTTTTGCATGGAAGTTGCACCTGTCTATAGATCAGCATCATGTCTGACCTAATAAATAATGTTAAGTTAACCCCTCTACTATTAACTATTGATTGTGTGGAATCTCAAGTGTTGCTCAGTATACCGTCTTCTAAAACTTTATTGAATGTGATGTGAAAAGTAAACATCTATAACACAACAGAGCAATTGTGAAAATGGTCTGCACTTTAGACTAGTTGAAATGCTGTTAAATCAATAGTTATTGTCTCCTCATCTTCACAAAACATTTCTTTGTCGGGCAAACTGACTCAGACTTTAATACCCAGACATCTTCAGACATCCATTCAACAGTTAATCAACAGTAAAGTACATGTTCGTGCTTCCAGTGAATTCAAAGTTAGCAACAGCAGCATGGCACATGCAAATCCTCAAGTGTTTTGGTGCAAAAATACCTTCATATCTCCCATCCAAAGAGCAGACACTGTAATTTGCTTATGGTTAATAGAATGTACGAGCAGCTTATTTGTAATTTCGTTCCTGTGCTCCCGATCCAAAACCAATCCGCCTCTCATAGTTCACAGATATCAGGGGGTGTGAATGCAGAGGAGATCTTTTAACTCAGGGAGAAAGGAGTCCATGAGAACCCTGTATAATGAGTTTCTTTTGAGAGGTTACTCTGAGAGAAAGTGTGAAATGAACAGCCAAACAGGAAGCCAATTTCAACTTCTCTGAATGAAAGCCTTTAATCCGAGATGAATCCCCTTGATCTACAGTAGCTCAGGTAGACAGGCCAGGCTGTGGCACAAAGGGGAGGCAGCTAAATGCTTCTGCACTGTAATACAAGCTGTTCTCTGTTGAGCTTCACAAAGACGTTGCGATGCTATTCCGAAACAAGTTAGCATTTAACTCTATCCCACCTCCTGCCTCTGCTGCACTTGTTTCTACTTTCAGATCGCTCCTCTGTTATTCTCTTATAGGTCAGAGAGACTCTCCTAGAGAGCAGATGATGAGCTTCATTATTAAGCCAAGCAATTACATCCCTCCAAGCCCAGGCTGAAGCCGGGAGCTCCCTCTATTTATTTCGTTAAGATAAGACAGATCGAGGTGGAATAGTAATTCAGTGCCACATAGCTCGGAGGGGAGGAGAGGTGGCATTTGGGAAGCAACAGGGGAGGTGCATGGGGGACCCAGGCCCACTTTGTGTTCTCCTCGTATCTTTTCTGATTAACCTCCGGAGCCGGAGTGTGCAGCTGAGCTGCTGATAGCTCCCACCGACTCTACCTGCTGCTGTCAGGCTTGCTGTCCATATGAACACACTGAGCCATGCTGAGTTCAAAGTGACTCTGGGTATGTGTGTGAGGGCACAGTAAGTGTGCCTTTCTTTACATGTGCTGCTGATTGGTTACAGGGAGGATCCATTGGATGGATTAGCTCCATGCTCTGCGGTGTCACTTCTGATGCTGCTCAGTGGGTCCCGTAGACACCCTCTGGGCCCCGGGGGTATGCCTGGCAGAGATGCTTAATCCATGTAATTGTGTTGATGAGATACTCAGCAATTAAAAAGTTCTGCCCTCCATGCCGGTGCTCCACAGGCAGCTAAGAATTGCCAAAAGGAGAGGAGATCACGCTAAATTGTGATGCCTAAGCGTGACTCAGCAGGTAGATTTTTTGCTCCTTACACCACTGAAGCATTTGTGCTGTGTCACCTTGTCATCAAATGACCATTAGACCCAGGAGTGGGGTGATGAGGCACATGAGCAGAGGGGAAACGCATCAGCTGGCAAGGTCTTGATCAGCGCTCTCCTCATAAGTCTTAATGATGGCTGCAGTGTCACCTGTTTACATTGCTCTTCTGTCCTCTAATTGCCCCTCAACTGCCACATTTCTCAGCATCTAATCATCAGCAAATGTCATCTGAATGAGCTGTGTGCATGTGTGGACCTGGCCGCTGTGCAGGGCTGAAGGAGGTGACCTTCAGGGGAGGTCTGGGTAATGAAATCACAGGGAGGAAGCCCTGACGCTGGGCTCCGCCTGGAAACCCCTCCGTCAAGGCTGACACTGATGACCGCATCCTAATTGAAACAAATGTGCCAATTAGGCAATTCATTTCTCACATCCTCTGCCACACACTCGCTGGGCTAATTTGTGTTTGTCCCTTCATCTTTTTTTCCCTCCCACCCCTTCCCCATCCTCCCCCCTCTCTCCCCCTCTCTTTGTGTGTGTGTGTCTCTCTCTCTCTCTCTTCTCTTCTGCTTGGTGAATCTTTTCATCATTACCCAAGGGCTGTTAGCAGCAGATAGACAGCTAATGCGCAGTGTGGCCCCAAACACTGCGAGGGCCGGCTCGTGCCACACGTTAATTGCCTCTTTCAAGTCACAGATTCACCAGGATAAAACTGAAATAAATACATAAAAAGATGGCGGGTGGGGAAGGAGAGGTGGGAGGGGGGTGAATGGGTGCCACCACTTGTGTCACCAGCTCAGTGACAGATGACTTTAATCATGAGAAATTAGACTCCATCGCCTGCTCCCCTGTCTCTCTATTTTCCTATCTATGATACGATGCCAGGCGCTTAACCTCTGATAAAACCCTGCACTGAAGGCCATTTTTTAATTGTACTGAAGAATGTGGGGGTCTTCGGAGATCGACTTCCGAGTTGTCTTCAAGGCAAATGGGAAGAAATGAAGGCTTCAGTTGCTGCAACCGCGCTGTGCTCCTCTCCTGTAAAAAGCTGAAATCCCCACTCCTGCTCAGAGTGGTACAGTTGGCTCAAATAGGTGTGAAAAAAATCCTGAATGTGAGAAATGATTACTGTGTTATGATGTTCATTATCATTTTTATTCGTGTCAATATATACCTGCAATCCATCATCCCTCTGGTCTGTGTGTCATTTCTATTTACCCAGCGTTTGCATGCCCACAGGCACTTCCGATTTGCATCCAGCATGAGTGTTGTTTATTATAAAGAGTGCCTGTGTGCTTCCTATAAATCCATCAGCCCAGCCCATTCTGCTAAGCTATGAATGTAATTTGCAAACGCAGCGATGCAGCTCCCTTACCAGGGTAGAAGCAGTAAAGCGTCACTAAGTTTGTAATTCATAATTAGTTTTGCTCTCTGTTGCTAGTAATTGGTTATAGTGCTTCTTTAGACTGCCTAATGGCTTTAGCGTTGGTGCTTATGCTGCCTAGTTGTGGCTAATCAGCAGGGTGGGGCTTGTAAGGTGCAGCTGACCAGCAGTTATGAGTCTCTCTGGACTGAATCCAATTATGAGATCTACATTTGAGGATGTGCGAGTTGAGGGATCAGTAGGCTTGAAACAAATGACTGCATGTTCACTGTATTTATACCTATAATGGTAGGCGGCACTCGAAGAGGACCGCTATCTCAGCTTCCTCTCACCACACTGTGTCACTGAACTCTGCATCTTTAGCGTGGCAGTTTGAATCAGCTTATTAAAAAGAGATAACCAATAAATTAGCCCTGGAATGTTTGCGACTGCATTGGTTTTGAACATTTGACATTTGCAAAGTTAGTGAAAACCTTATTTCATATTATGAAATACTATGTGTGTGTTACGACCCATCCATTAGGGGTAGCTGAGTGCAACAAAAGACAGATGTTATTGGTTAAGCAATGCAATTTATTGCCTAGTGACAAAATTAACATAAATCAGGTGATACACAAAGTAACAGAACCTGGTGGGTGTTGCTAAAATCAAAGAACTGAATAAAACCAAACAGAGGCTAACAGAGCTACCAGAAATTTACTAAACCTAAATAACAGATCAAAACTAAACTTTATAACTAAACCAAAAACAACAGCAAAACCACACCAAACAGAAATAAGAAACGAGTTCCCCGTGCACAAAACTAAATAAACCAAAAGTGGTGCCTCTAAACACACATCACAAACATGGCACAGGACACGAAGCACCTCTCAACAGAGGCTACCAAACACACGCTAACGTTAGCATTTTGGACACACAGAAAATACTGATGTTTCACGAAGCTAATGCAGTTGCTAACTGAGGCCGAACGTCTTCACTAAGACACAAATGCTTCTCCACAAGTTAGCAGACTGCCGAACGAGGTTACATTCCTAGTAACACACAGACACAAGGCACCAGGGCAAACTGGTCACATCAAACCTTCAGGTGTGAGATGGCTGCAGTGGATTGGCTGGATGTGGAGGGAATCGAGTGGTGGCCCAATCCTGTCGGTCCGGAGGCGGGGAGAACAGGAGCTGCGGAGCAGGTCCTCAGCTCCAGGTTAATCAGCCAAGATGACATTCAGCTGGTTCCAGGAGCAGCTCCCAAGCCAGCCACAGCTGGACTCACACAGGCCATCCAGACACAGTGTTTGAAACAAAGTCCACCACAGCAATACGGCACACTGACTCCAGTGACCGTAACAGTACTTATGTGTATTTATGGTTTACTATCTTGTAATTTCTCACAATTACAAAATCTTTTGTCATAACTGTGAGATGATGTTTTTTTTCTTTTAAGAACGTAGTGCACTTGTGCATTTGAAGGTGGTATAGATAAGTCAGGTGCCTCTGGCGTGGCCCAGTGCTGTAATACTTTTTCAAAAAAATCTACCAGTCTGAATGAACACTACCAACCCCATTATCCCAGTCTCCATAGAGATCAGCCCATCCTTGCTGCCGTACCTTGTCCTTTATTTGACTGTGCTGCATTTTACTGTAATACAGTTATAGGATCAGGATGTTCTTGTAGCCTAAAGTTGCTTCGGCGTTCTTAAATAACGAATAATGTTTGATTAAATTTTCACATTAGTCTCCTCTGTCATTATCTCCCCTCGCACAGGTGGAATGGCTGAAAAATGAAGAGCTGGTGAGTTCCCTGACTGACGACAATATCGACACCCGAGCCGACCACAACCTCATTATCAACGAGGCGCGCCTGTCTGACTCGGGCAACTACACCTGCCTGGCGAGCAACATCGTGGCAAAGAGACGCAGCGCCACAGCCACTGTGATAGTGTTCGGTACGCCGTCCCCACCGCTGCTGTTATGCCTGTTACAACACATTACAGAATCCTGACACGATGTTTACATGGCACTTCAGATCAATTTGGCTTCCTGTGCCCCTATACACAAGTGATTAAGAGACCCATCTCTGTGTTTCCACGGAGAAGCAATGTTTCCTCTTTATTCCAATGAATGTATTATTCAAAGACTCAATTTACTGCCTCTCATTTAAAATCAATGTGTACTTTATGAAAGGAAATAAGCCACTGTGTCTTAATCTCATTTAAAAGGAGTGTTGCTTATTAAGTATTTATTTGCCAGAGGCCCTGAAATGTGGGTTCACCAGCTTTGATAGCACTGCTGAACATTTAGCTTCCACACACGTTAGACAGAGAGATCATAGAGTAAAGTGCTTCAGTCACAGCGCTAAATGGTCGACTCCAACCTGTCGACCAGTATGAGTCAGTGTCGCCCTTAGGAATGGCATTTCCGTTTAATGGCTGTTTTCCTTGCTTTTCACACAGCTCCACGCCTTTATCTTAATCCAAGAGCAAGGAACATTGAACTGGCAATTAGAAAAGGGGGAGCTGTATATCCACCACCATGAATGCGCTGTGTTCAATCTGCTCCTGGCGTTATGCATTGCTGCTTTGCAGTGCCTCTGAGCCTGCGTAATCATTAATAACCCTGGCTCTTGTTCGAGGCTCTAACTATACCAGACTTGTGCAAAAAGTAATACGTGTTGTTGTGCACTCACTCTACCTCTTTCTCTCTCTGACTCTGCAGTGAACGGTGGCTGGTCCCTGTGGACGGAGTGGTCGCCCTGCAATGTGCCGTGTGGGCGGGGTGTCCAGAAGCGATCTCGAACCTGTACTAACCCGGCGCCTCTGAATGGAGGGGCTTTCTGCGAGGGCATGTCCGTACAGAAGATCACCTGCAATGCACTCTGCCCAAGTTAGTTCCACTTCTGAGTTTCAGCATAAAATTAAGATAAAACTTCATGGAGCTGTACAGATAGAAAAGTTACTTTTCTCTAGGTGTCAAAAGTTATTAATACTTGACTGAGAATAATTAAGCTCAACAGGCTGCCAAGAATGGAAAAACAATCTTCACATTTCATTTTCTAATGATATTAGCTGATGACAACCTATTAATTATCACTTCTTGCACAATTTTTCTTTCAAAGTTTTAAAGCACTTTGCACTATGACAGTGTGTCACCAGCAGTAACATATTAGACATTTATCCGTCGCTGATATCTAGAGTGACTCAAATGACTTGAATGAGCTTAAATTCTTGCCTCATTAGCATCGCAGACAGCCAATAGTACAGATTGCAAGGGACAGATCCAATAGTGACCTGACAGTAGCCCTGCACTGCAGGACCGATTGTGCACTAGAGAGAGAGGGGGGTGCTGCATGGGAGAAAATACAAAGAATAAAGAGGAACAGAGGATATGTGATGCAAAATAAAGTGACTGGAGGAGGCGACATGACTCAGTGTGCACCTTGTGATTCACGGGGAGAAGGTGAGCTGAGGTGCTTGTTGAAAAAAATGAGTTTTTACCTTGCAAGAGCAAACATGGAGGGACTTTGTTGTTCTGGCGAGAAGGGTGAGGTTTCTTCTCACAGAGGTTATGTTGTAGGTTGAGTGCTGCATCAACCTACAGACACGTCTGCAGAATGGAGCCGTTTGTCTGCAGCTACTTCCTAAAGGCTGCTGTAGAGCCAGAACCAGTCTTATTGCTTGGGTTAGCCACAAAATGCAGAGACACAGTAGTTCTGTGAGGCTGTGGTGCTTTGAGGTTATTGATCAGATGCTGCAAACAAAATAATCATGCAAAGACTACAGAACTGTGATATTTCACTGAAAACTATTGAACAAGCAAATAATTGATCCTCTTGCAAACACTGAATTGACAGTGTAGTCATATTTATCATTTGAATGAAGAACTAAATAGATCAGTCACATGGAAATCATTTATCACACCTTCATATTCATATAATTAGAATCAGCAGTTCCAGATTAGCTGCTTGATACGGGAATTTGAAAAGGAAAGTATATGCAAGAAAACCTACAAACAGCAAGCCAGGGTCAGAGACTGGTGGACAATTATGCAAAACACTTACAAGAAGATATTTTTGCTCAAGGATGAAATACCATTTTTGAGGTTTCTTAAGTGCTTACTTTTTCCATGAGAAAGTCGTTTGCTTGATTAAACGTGTTACCAAAGCCGACAGTTTCCATGGGATGTACATTCTCGCAAAGGGCAGTATATGAACAGCAGCTAGTGTTTAAAGGTCTGTGCCGTGGCTCACAGTACAGCCGTGGGTTATCAAGTTGACTCCAACTAGGTCCAAAAACAGAATTTTTAAGAGGCTGTGAGAACCAGTACGGTAGCTCTCTCACAAGACGGGTGCGTGAGGTGTGACTGTATACATCAATGACATATCTAGCAATTAAAGGCTAATCAGGAAAAACTTTGACACGTCCAGATGAATTTTAGGGTTTCTAGGATTGTTGATGCTACAAGGACAATGATTACTGACAATACAGCAGGCCTGGTTTCAGACCAGTATGACCTAGAGTGCATCTAAAATTAGTGGGGTGCTCCAGTACAGACACCTAAAAGCGATCATCATTCGCTAAACACTGGTTATCAACCAGTCGGGACTCCAGAGTAACTTCTTCACCAGTAGCACTGCTGTCATCAACTTCGTCAGTTTGATTGCCCCCATGCCTAAACCGAAAGAACTTACATCGTATGGGTGCCATTGCTTCATTGTAGTAGACATTTTTGTGGTCCTTATCAAGGATTTCAAGCAGACTAGACTACCAAAATTAATACGCATTGTGGGTTTTGGATGTGGGAATTGTTGAATCCTTGTTTTATGTAATGAATGAAACATTTTAATTATCATATACTGACCAGTTAAAACATGATACATAGCAACAGTTGGAAAAACTCATGTAAATATTGTGACTGATTCACAACATTTTGCTCGGCCCGAAAATACATTCTTTCTGATAATGAAAGGGAATTCAATTAAGAAAAAACAAAAAGCATTATATTGAATTTCAAAAGGTGTACAAGTACCCTGACCTTACGTTGCTTCATTTCTAGGTAACTCTTGGCACTATATTGCCTATGAAGCACATTTAAATGCTCCATTCATATACCGCTTTGTTTATGCTTAAACCCAACTTTTACATTAACCTGTTTTGCCAATGAGCTCACAAAAAAAATTGCATTTGCACTGATCAAGTTGCACATGAATCTAGTGTTTCCTTATTATGTTGATAAAAATATAACCTCCCCAACACTATGCGTCTTACTTCCTAATTTGCTCATGTAAATTAGTTGTGTGTGAGTGTATAAGCTCCAGACATCAGTTGCCCTTTGGCTCTGTACATCACTGATTGACTCAGCTAACAAGATTATTTCTGAGTAAGATATGCATTTATGTAAAATATGTATGTTGATCTAATTCTCAGTGTTTGACATTCAGAACCAGCAGGACAAAATCAGATATGTTTGATGTCTACAACATGGCAAGTTTCAACAAATGGCTCCCATCTGTACAGAAATGCAGATATTATTTCTGCTGCACGTCAGTCTTAAGAGGGAAAACAGAAACGAGTAAAAAGTTTTGTGAAGAAGATTTCTTTTTGCTTGTAAATATTTTCAAATCATGACATTGTATCAGTAAAATAAAATGAGAAGTGCTTTTCAACTTTTCTCTGCTAAGATTGGTCATGATAGGGTAAAGCAGTGCAGCAGTGGCAGAATGAGAGCAAGTTGCAGCAGCCTGAGACAGTTGGGTGCTTTCATTTATTTATTTATTTTAGAATTACACTTAATCCCTGAAAGACAATGGTTTTGTAACAGCTGCTTAAGACAGTGGAAGTTGTAAGATTATGCAAAATACATATACAAGAACACAAGAGAGCACAGGGGTGCAGAGTCTGGAGTCTCGCCACAACAGAGTGGATGATGTCACTTACATCTTTCAGGATAGCAGAGGAAGGGATGTAAATAGCAAGCGGGATGTCGGAACACATGTATTTAAATTTTTGCAAATACATGTTCTCTCACTTTCAAAATTAAACGTGTGTTCTCGCTTTCTTGGCCAATCACCTAGTGTGAGCATGTTTTCTTCCAGTGAATGTGTTGAAAGTAATATATATTTTTAAGAATATTCTTTGTTGTGGAGTTTTCCCAACCTAGTCAGCCTGTAGTGTGAGAATATAAATATAGGGTTTGGCGTGGAAAGTGCCAGACTAGTAGGTGGCAAAACTTGGGTAGAAAGAGAGGAGAGAAAATGTTTGCACAAAGTCAGAGGAGACAGAGGAAATCTGACTTCAGGAAAATGCTGAACTCTAAAGCGATAAAAAGTGTATATTTAGCAGCTATCTTGCATTTCACTACATGGTTTCCAGTTTACCGGGGCTCAACTCTGCATGTCTATACGCATTAGCAATGCATGTGAAGTAAACATATGTTGAAGGCCTGTAATTTGGCTACAGGTATATGCCTTGTCACCTCTGTGCAGATGTCGGGCCCCTGTGGACCCGTCAGTCCCAACACACCGGTGCACATCCTGTGTACACGCTGTAATTTTCCACATATTGTCTTGTTTTCCCAAAGAGCTCAGAAGCTTGGAAGCTGGGGGTTCAGTCGTTGGCGAGGTCATCCAACGAGACAGCCTGGTGCCAATTTGTTCAGTTTGGGGAGCTTCAGACTGCCAAGACGCAGATGGGGACAGACAGTCAGGTCTGGTTTAATGGCAACAGAGAATGCCAGAGCAGGATGGCCGAGAGATGTGGAACTGCTAGGGAGGAGCAGAAGTCAGGCAAAAGGAATCAGAAAGACTACTGACAAAAGTTGATACATGAATTTATAAGGATGATATATTGTGGTAAATGTGGGATTCAGTTTGCTTTTTTTTAAAAGTAAACTGTAAAAGACCCCTTTTAATGAAAATCTAGTTTTAACCTTCTTAACATGTTCATATGGTACTTTTAATATGCTCAAGCACTTATAATGGGCAAAATAAGAAGTTTCATACATAAGAAACCTAAGGAACCAATCCTGTCATATTGCAAGATGGGACTTTCTGTATCAATCGTCTTCTTCAAAAGCATTTTGAACATATAAGACTGAACTGCTCCAATATCACAGCTTGCCATTGTGTAGCTTATTGTAATCTTACAGTGTTTACGCAGAGTCGGAGGTGAGCTGGTCTGCTTGAGGTGCTGTGAGTGGGCAGAGAAACCTAGCAGATCTGCACATCCTAGAGAAAATAAAGGTGTAGTGTTATATCCAAGCCATTTTAAGGCAGGAAGGGAATAGTCCCCTCCGTTGGTGTGCTGTCTGTGTTTAAGATGTCCATTTCCAGACTGACATACTATCCTGTTTCAGTATTGAATATATGACTGCAGGCATCTGTCAAGCATCTGACAGTACGTGTACTTTAGTGTGCATCTGCCAATTAAACCCACACTATCGACGAAACATATAAAAACATGAACAAGTGCACATATTTGTGTATTTTGATTAGTTGTCATGTTACATATAACATGCCGGCCAATCACAACAGTCGAGGAAGTGATGTTTAAAAACCTCCAAACGAATCCCACATTATTCGGGGAGGGTGGAACGGAGCGTGACACCGGAGTTGGCAGGCCCGCGTACTAGAACTACTGCGGTGTTCTCGAGCCTCGGCGGCATACTACAGCCTCAGCAACGCTCGGCGGCATGCACAACTATTCGAATATCAAAATTATTATCCGAATACCACCACAACAAAGGAATATTCGGATATTCGGATATTCGGATATTCGGGGCCAGCCCTACTGGATAAGAGTCTTGTGTGTGTGTTAGATATCACATGTATGCTGCAGCTCTTTTCATTGTAGCCTTAATGTGACATTGACATAGGAGGGACTCCTGTCTGAAGCATGGATGCAAGCAATGCAGAACACTTTAAAACTACTGCTGCAAATGTTTGCAAGGATAGAAACCTTCAGTGTGTTTCTAGATCTAAAGAACACACACCAAAGCTTATGATGAGAAACATGAACATTAATTTGGTTGTTCATAAAAGAAACTATGCAAGGTAAAATTACTGACTGAGAATGCATCAGAGAATTCTTGCTCTGCTGTTTTGTTAGAAGTCAGGTGTATATTGTATGCAAAGTATTTTTTTTCTACTGTTAAGTACAAATATAAATAATTAATAGTCATTAATGTCAGAAATTAAGTGCTGAACCACAGTGAAAGCCCATTAAATTATTAAGGACTTCATGAAATATTGCTAAGTTAATGCATTGGGTCGTTTTGTTTTCTTTTTATAATAAATACTGTTAATATTTGTACAAGCTACAAAGCATCACATCAATAATTCAGTTTTTTAGAAGCATGTGTTTTAATCTAGCTCTTAGCTTCACTTCTGAACTTTTATTCCATTAATCAATAAGAGTGAGTGGGTGTTACTTTATTATCTTGTGCATATCGAGCTTTCAAACCCAAGCTCTGTGTTTATGGACTTATATAGTATCTAATCAGAACTGCCAGAGACATACATCTATTCATGAAGGTGCCACAGAAAATGACGCTGCAGCCACCTTCGATGTCAGTGCAGGGGAAAAAAACTGATTAGGTAGGTGATCAATAGCTGTGAGAGTTTTTGTTTTTCAGGGTCTGGCTTTCAGAAGTCACCTTCTGGTTTCTGGTGTGAAACGAAAATTGGAATCTCTGAGCACTAACTGATGTGTGTGTACGTTTTCAACTAACTGCCTCTCGCTGCCAATTAAAACTGTCAGCCTTAAATGCCCCAATAAGAGCTGGGCAGGAGGTGGCTTGTTATTGCAGAGTGGAGTTCACATGGAAATATCATTAAATGGAAAAGAATCTCCTACTTCAGCAGAGATAAGCAGACCTGTGCCACTGTGGCCTGGAGGCCTCACAGGATGACTGAAGTCCTGTGCAGCAGGGAGAGAGGCGGGTGGTGCCCTGTTATCAGGGCTGATCCATGTCTTTGTGGGTGGAAGGAGATGCAGACAGGAGGGAAGCGTAGGCTGCAGTGAACCTGTCTGAGCTGCTGACTGACAAGTCCATCCAGTTTTGACAAGGCAGCCCAGAGCATTGCCTTAATGATGGTCTGAACGCAGGCAGAGCACGGAGGATGGACGAGGTCAGAGGCTGCAGCAGGACGAGGCTGATAGCCACTTAGCAGAGAGCAGACAGAAAAGGATGCTGACAGAAATGAAGCTCATGCTGTAGAGAGAACAAATGATTAAGACTAAGTCAATACTGAATGTGCACTACAATGTATAAGGCTTTCCAAAGGACGAGCAGTAACTGCAGGCAGTTGAGTGAAGGCCTTTAAGTTTGAAAGCTCCAAGGGATAATAGATATTTAAATTAAAACTCCTAATTTTCTGCTCTGATTCTAAATCCCTGGTACTGACTTTTCACTAATCTAAAATATTTTTGAAATAAGCCACAGATTCAACCTAAAGAGCTGTTGTTGTAGCTTTCTTGCTCATTCAAACTCATGAGCAAGTTTAATACATTCATGTTAAATGAAATAAATGTAAAAAAGTATGGATTACATGCAGCTTAATAAAAAAAAGCCCTCACATTCATTTCACTATATAATCAGAGACTGCAGACGTGGTAGCTGCTGCTGCTCTGTTGAGCTGGACTAGTTAGCTTTTAGCAGCATTAGTTTCTGCTGTTGCTTTGTTCTCCATTATGATTTCAACTGCTGCATTGTTTATGGGATGTAATGAACTCAATTACGTCAAAAGTAATTTTTTAAATGCAGGGAAAAAGCAAATACTGGATGAATTTACTTCAACTAAAGCTATTGCAGCTGCTAGCTCTAACTAGCCAAAAAGCTGTCAATGTAGTTTTACAAGTCCCCCCGCCCACACACACACACACACACACACACACACAAATTCCAAGGAAAACTATAATGTTAAAAGGTCAGAGTGAGAACTTTACTTAATTTGGACCCAACTCAGTATGCACAGAACATAGTAGCTTTTTCTGGCCAACATTAGCTAGTGTTAGGGAGCTAGCAGGTGTTGCTCACGGTGGAAACTCTAACAGTAAATGGAGGCCTGACACAGACCAATCAACTGTTGTCACTGACAAGTGTAGTACTGTAATTTCACATCTGTCAAAGGCCATTAAAGCCACTGTTTAGGCCATAAAGCCTGTTAAGACCATAAAGGCAGTCTGACTCATCCTTATAAAAAGTGAAGGTATACATTTCTTACCTGTTTCTAATTATTTTCAAATCCACAAGACATAAACATGTAATAATACCTGCAGTGGCACAACTTTTGCTTCGTTTTATTAATAATACTTTGTGTCATGTGTTTTGTCACTGTTGTGAGTTTTAAACTGCAGCCCCCACTTGAAAGGGCAGCTTGCTTCAGGAGTTCGTACTTGAATTCACTCAATGACCAGGATTCAGCTGTCTTTCTTTCTTTTCCTTCTTTTATTTCTGAACGTTTCCCCAGGTCAATACAGGGAAAAGCCTTCACACAAACACAAAGAAATTCAAGTAAATGTAACCCAAGAAACCATAGCCAATAAACATAACTCAAAATCAATACTTAATATTTAAACTACTAGAAATTAACTTTGAAAATAGTAGAAAATACCCAGATTTAAAATCCCAAAATAAATCATATACTTTTTAAAGTACTGTGCCATGATGACTTTATCTTGACATATTTAGCAGCTTTTAACTTCACAAAATCACATTTATTAAATAACTACTCGTTTTTAAAATACACCACATTTTAACGATACTTTTACCCACATCATATTAAATTTAAGACATTTTTAAATGGCATTTTATTCTCAAGACTTTTTAAATACATTACATTTTATCCTGAATTTACACACATTATTAGTTCACATCCACAAGTCCAAGGCAAGCTGCAAAACCATAGAAAAGAACTTAAAGCTCACCGGCTCCTTCTTCCTTCTTTGAACGAGCTCTAATCATGCAGTCTCCTTTTCTTTGTCCCAACTCTTCAACACTGCTCTCACACACTGCTCTTTGTGTGAATGCCTCCAACCTCCTGATTATTGGATCATGCTCACCTCGTGCACTTCATTAGCTGCCTGCAGCTGGGAGCCACACCCAGACCTGATGCACTCAGGCAGGGTGGGTGCAGCCTGCAGCTCAGCTCCACAATTTGGATCACAAAATGGCGCTGACCTCTGAGATCATTCCACATGTATAGATCCAAGTACAGAGCTGACAAGTCTGTTGTTCCTGGCTTGCTTTGGCTCTTAGGATCTTAGAGATCACTGTGCTGCAACTAAAAGAGGAAAACTAATCAATGGTGTCTCTTCAGTGGTCTTTGCAGACAAACATGTTGTGTCATAAGGCTGGGTGAGGTCAGGCTGCCCCTACAGAGGCCTGCAGCCAATACAGGCGGTCCTCGGTTAACAAACGAGTTCCATTCCTACGACGCGCCATCAGCTGATTTTAGGTGTAAGTCTGATTTTATACCTAAATTAATGTTAATGACCTGAATGACACTTTCTTCTTCGTTGTTACGCCATGTGACTCAGTGTTTCCCCCGTGACTGTGTTCGCCGCTGCACACCAGCAACTAGTTCTCCCACAAGTATCGTGTTATTTACAAACCAAACTGAAACTAGGTTTTTTAAGTAATTTATGGGAGTCATTCGTAACCACGAAACATCGTAACATGAGACCATCATAAACCGTGGACCTCCTGTATATATAGTACCAATGTACAGGACAATCAAGTCCTTTTAGAAATACACTGTTCTACCATATATTTCCAGTGTATGCTACATGGCAGGAGTTAATTCTGCAATCACTTCATGAAACTTTGCAATTTGCTTCTTTTTTAAGACATAGGCTCTCTGTTGTCTTGGGAATTGAGTTCAACCAGAAAAATTGGCTGAAGTGAGAAAGAAAAGGGCATGAAAATCAGAAAGCAGTGTCTGCTTAGCTGCAAAAATGTCACCAAAACAAATTAATGAGAATCTGGTGAGTAGCCAATTTAAGAAACTAGACAACGCAAAAAAAAAGAGAGAAATAAATCTTAGATTTTTCAGCCAAAAAAGATGCAGAGTTTTGCAGTCATTACAGTCGCACTGTATCTATTGTTTAGCAGTAGGCAGATGAGCTCATTCCACAGAATCGGAGGAGTCAGAGGAGAACTGTCAGGAGAAACAATATGCATACACTCACCAGCGACTGCGGTCAAGCTCACAAGCACTCAGCGTTCTCTCCACAACATACAATCACCTCATTTGCATTTCAAGTAGCTGAGAAGAAACCACAAACAAATGTGGAGTGTAGGTAGGGCCCACGGAACATCACAAAGGAAAATTACCTTCTCCACCACCCACAAGACTGTATTATGAGCATCGCAACTGCTGCCAGGAAATCTTCAGGCACCATATGGTCTCCCAATATTTGTTAAGCTAAGCATGATGAGCTCTTCCTTGATCAGATGACAGAGTGTGGTGGAAGAATCCCAGCTATTAGCATGCACCCGGCTGTCTTGGTTTCATAGCCTTGCATCAAATCCCATTATATAAACAGGCCGGGGGGTTAATGGGGAGGAAATGTGCCTCAAGCTGTACCACCACAACGCCCTGTTTATTGTGTGTCTGAAAATGTGTGTGTGTGTGTGTGTGTGTGTGTGTGTCTGCTACAGAGAGGTTGAAAGTGTGTAAATGCTGTATTAAAATGAAAGTTAAGGGTTGTGTCAGAAATCACTCTCTATTTACAGTTTATTATTTATTTATCTACTGCTATTTTGTTTTAATGCCAGTACTCTGTGTAAATCTACCCCCAATGTAGTTCCCTTAAACAGTCCTACAGTGTATCAAAAAGTAGTGCCTATGACATGTATACTATGTTCCACTAACAACGTAGTAGTGAATATTTTATACATGGATATACAAGATTACCAACAAAATGACTTAACTGCTCATTATTGCATGAACTCTGTCAGTTGTGTAGGAATTTGTGAATAAATGAGAGTGATTTTGGGCACAGTCATATTGCAATACGCTTTACAGTGCAGTTAAGAGAGCAAGGTGACAGCTGAATACTTGAGAAATGTGCAAACATAAAAGAAGACTTACAGTAAACTGTTCCTGTCTAAAATGATTTTACTGATATCTAAAATTAATTTCTGATAGAACAGTGAAGTCCCGACTCTTTGTGTGCACAAAACTCCATTAGAAAAAGTGAGGACTTGATGTCCTGACTGCAAGTAGTTGGTGCATCCAGGACAAACGCAACCATTCACTGTGATGACGAACTGTGAAATGTGTGAAATACTTTCTAAATCACAATCAGACTTATTACCACTGCACAGAGCACTGAGGCAGAGACAGCTCCCTTATATCATGTAATGACAGAATAAAAAAAATTGACTCTCATTTCCCCTAAATATTTGTAAAAACTTGAACATGGTGCTCTTTAAAATCTGGGATCTACTGGTAGGGCGAACACTGCTGTCCGCCTGCCTGCACTATAACTCAAGAACAAATACAGATAAGATAATCAAACTCAGCACAGATATTGATCTTGACCTACCCTGGCCACCCATGAACTTTGGGGTCAAAAGGTCAAAGGTCAAGGTCGCAGGGCTACCTGCCATGTTTAGGAAGGCATCCGGCGTGGGTCTGCATCTCACTTGAGTACATTCTAGTTAAACTTACTGTTGTTACATTAGACGGTTTACGTGGATGTAAAGTGGGCTGAGGCAGGTGAACAGGGTTCAGGCAGGTTTACCGTGAATTAGGAAGATTTTTAAATACATTTAAAATGAAAAGCTTCTCTGTTTGACATTCTTAAATACCCTTGTTAATGACACCACTGCATGTTAAGTGAACTGCAGTCAGCATTCTGCTGCTTGAATGCCTGCTCGCATTCTGCAGACAGGAGAGGGGAGCATCCTGGGCTTCGACCAAAACAGTAATGTTACATACACAAGACTTTTGGTAGTTGAGTGATGTTGCAGTTTGACCGGCAGTCTTACTTTCTGTTGATGTTTGTATAAGGTGACTTCCCACTGCAGGACCGCAGGGCATAGGCAAGGTGGTGTGTTTTTACAGAAATGGCCCTGTAGTCAGCCCTGTTGGCCTTTCTGTTTCCATGCAGTACAGGATCTGGCAGCTTCAACTGCAATCTTAACTCTGAGCAGGACAAAACTAATAGTACTTACATCCAGTAACTAATAATTTTCCAGTTGCTTATATTGCAAATTTTATGTTGGAAAGGGCAGAAATTATTGCGTTTGTTGTCCTCTCCAAATTTAACATATAAGCATTTCTCCTCTTGGAGTTTTTAACTATTCAATGTCAAGACTGGCACAGTGTTTTTTTAGGGCCACTTAGACGTACAGTGCTTGCCATGGAAAAGGCCCTTTACCTCCCCAGATAAGAAGTTCTATATGGGCGGTTCTTGCCACTGGAACACACACAGAGGTTCAGGCTGCCCCAAAGCAGCAGTTCTTACAATATTCCTAAAAGTGCTTGCAATGGAAAACCTAATTCCACCCCATAGGCTCCAGATTCTTCATTTTCACGAATAATAACTATGTACCTATTACCCCTTTTCCACTGAGCTGGTTCCAGTGCTAGTTCAGAGCCAGAGCCTGACTCAGCACCAGTTCTTTCTGGCTCCAGGTGCTAAAAACTGGTGCTTAACAAGCACTAACTCTTTGCTGGGCCAGAGCTAAGCACCAAGTACGTCAGGGGCTGGGGCGGGGTTATCGTGACGAATGATCAACAGTAGAGTAGAAACACAGAACCGCTATTTTTAAGAAAAACAGCCGAGCGACTTGTGTTTGATTTTGTTGTAGATTTTTTTTAAACAGTTGAAAATGGACACTAAACTCAAACAACAGTGGTCAGAAGAGGAGATCTAGTGCTTCCTGGCACTGTGGCACGAGCGTTGTTGGGCAAACGGCTACGTACTGATGTTTTATGGTGATGCAATGGCGTGGCTCCAACTGGGCTCCTTGTCAATGGAAAAGCAAACCAGTTCTTAGGAGGAACAAGATTTGAACCAACTAAGCACCGAACTAGCAACTGGTTCTTCTTGGTGGAAAAGGGGTAGCTGAGGTCTGGTGAGATATATGGGAGACCTTACTGAAAAAGCATCAACATCACCAGTTCATGTCAAAAGTTTATCCATATTAATATCATCTCTAGTTAACAACACAAAACATGCTGGACAAAAAATCCAGTTCAGTTGCTGACGTTCTTACACATAGTGCCTTTAAAATGTGTTCATAGTTCCCAGTCTCTTAGCACAGCTTTGATATGATATATTATTCATTGTGCTGAGAGAAGATATCGCCATCCTTATCTCCCACCCACAGCTTACCCTATAAACAGACACAAGCTGTACAGTTTTCACAAATCTGTATTTTCATGGTAACAGAACTCTTATACTTGCAACATAACAACTTCAGCCTGCTTTACTCTCTTTCTCTTTCTCTCTCGTCCCGTCTTGTGCATGGCACAATTTAACTTGGCATTCTGTTAAGGTTTGTTTCAGTTTACTGAGTTAAATAATACCCATTATTCATTATTGTATTTATTTCAAGATTTGCTTACTATAGTTAAACTTGTGATGAACCACAATAGTGTCCCAGTTATGTTTTATTGCTGATAATATTTGGGTGATTTTAAAATGGGAGCAATTATTGAAATGAAAAACCTAAAAATAATAAGACATCACTAAATAGACCCTTATATAAGGCCACATCTATGACCCATGATGGTGTCCATATATTCACATCATTTCCTTTATCAAACTACACTTTACCTCATACGATTTGACATCTAGTCTGATGACTGTATGTCAAAGTCAGCTTAAACATGAGAGAGTAGGCTTCACACATGATAGATATAAATTCACTGGCTGACGTATTCTGCTCAATTCTAACGTGTCATAATGTAGGCTATAGAGACTTAGGTAAGTTAGGTAATATAACCTTAGACATCAACATTAGGCTATGTTTTACCATAAGTGGTTACGCACAGTGTAATGGTAACTTGCACACAGTAACTTCAGCTATAATACAATAAGGTCATTCCCTTTATATGTAATATTTGCCAAATCTGGACGTGTGCTACCAAGATTACTTTCTCTATAAAGTTCACCTCGAATTTAGGAAGCTAATTTTGTAAGCAAGGACTTCGCTAGGCATAGCCAGGAGCCAGGTCAGTGTAGGTGAGTGTCCAAAGTGTCCTGAGCTTGTCAGTCACATCCACCTTCTCTCTTCCAAATAGAGTCGCATTTGATTCAAAAAAAAAAAAAAAAAAAGATTAAATGCTAAAGTCGAGGCTTAGAATGGCAGTCCAGAAACCTATGGTTGGCGTCACCATGACTCCATCCATCTATGACTTAACTTCTTGCTTTAATCACTGGTTTGCATATGCCTTTCACATGTGCTGATTGACTGGGTCTGGCAGGCAAAACGTTTTCACTGAGGACCTGTTTCCTATAATTTCTTGCTGAAAATACCTCCAAGAGCCAGAAATTGCAAATTGTCCTTGTAAATGGTCTGTACTTATATAGCACCTTTCTACCTTAATGGTACTCAAAACTTTGCAATGTTTCTCATTCACCCACTCACACACCAATGGCAGAACAGAACTTCCATGCAAGGTGCCTGCCTGCCATTGGGAGTAGTTTGGGGTTCCGTGCCTTGCCCAAGAACACTTCGGCATGTGGACGGGCTCGAACCGGCAACTTTCTGATCAGTGTACAGCCTACCTTACTGGCCAAGCTATGCTAATCTTATCTGAACTGCAAGGATAACATACAAGCATGAGGTTAATATCAATTTTCCTGTTAACTGAACAGCAGATTGTATATTTTTCAAAACTTCTTTCAGTTCCTTGGGATATTTAATCTCAACTTTAATCAAGCCACAATGTCATTCTCCGTTTCTTTGGCTTGCCTTTGAACTTGGCTGCCTCATGTGTATCACTGCCAATCAAACTTCCCTCTATCCTCTGTGTGCATATGCAGACACATGCAGTGTGTTAATCTCTTTGTGCTGTATCTGTTCTTATGTGGCAGTTGACGGAGGCTGGGACGAGTGGAGTGAATGGACAGTGTGCAGCAGCCAGTGCGAGAGGCAGCGGAGTCGGGAATGCAACTCCCCAGCGCCCAGACACCGAGGCAAGATGTGTGAAGGGAACAGCGAGGCCAGTGAGAACTGCACAGATGGACTATGTACCCAGAGTAAGGCCTTTCTCCATGCTGGGTATCGCCATCCTCCTCCTCCTCATTGTTTTCCCGTCATTATCATTCTCATATATACACTCACTCTAACATGGCAAAACCATCGCAAGCATGTTTGAACAGGAAGTATGTGTTGGAGAAAGAACACACTGTGGATTGACACAGATTCGCAGTGCATGATAATGTCAGTGCTCTTTCTCCTGTGTACTGCTCACTTGACATATTGTATGTCATACTGAGTCTCTCACTGGGTAAGAAGTGCAGACATTCACTCTTGAATGATGCTTGATGCTTGGAATGAAATGTCATTGCACTGTTTGGGTCATGCACATGCAATGACTTTAAATGGAATGTTTCACTCAGCGGCACAAATATAAGGACCGTGCAGAGCTGAACTACTGAATTTAAGATCTATGTTGTGATTTGAAAGAGGGCAATTTTCAAATCACAAGAGGCATGATCTACTTGTTAGTTTACATTACTGTCTAAATGAGCTGTAAGGTTCAATGAAAGGTAGTCAGTGAACATCAGCTTTGCTTCATACAGAGGCAGCCATCCTTAGCAAATGTACACTGCTGCAGCAAGTTAACTCATTGTTAGCCAACGTCAGTCTGGGACTGTCATCTGCTCTCTGCATGATTTTGTCCATTCTAATAATTTTGGGCCACAGATTGGAAATGGAAATACCAATCTGTATCAGGTGTGATGTTTGAATGAAAAGACAGAGAAAGGAGAAACTGAGAGATGATTCTTTTTCTCGCATTGCAACTAGCTCAGTTGTTGTCGAGCATCACAGACAGCTGGTAGATGAGAGAATAGTAAACATATTTGAATTGAAATATTAAAGCACAGTGTTTAATAAACTGACAGTAGGCTGCGTCCCACCGCAGGAGCTTGGTGTAGGTGCACGGTGGTGAGGTTCAGGTTACTTTATTTATACCCGTAGGTAGATTTGTTTCGCAGTCAGGTGAATGAATCCTTTTCACACTCAAACCACAAACATGTACCAAGAAAACCAACACGAGCTGTCTGTACATGATTAAATAAAATAAAGTACCCTTGGTTCCACAAATCAGGACATAAACGATAAAAAGAGATAAAAGAGAGAATGGAATAAGACAAAAACCTCTGGGCTAACACCAAGGCTAAAAAGAGGTATGAATGGATGTTAGAAACCAGTACGAAATAAGTTTGAAAACCCAGATGATACACAAATACAGGACAAATAAAAGGGAATAAGAAAATAGCTTATGTGCAATACATCCTGCTAAAACTTGTTGAATGCTGTGACAGCAGCAGGAACAAAGCTGTTTTTGTATCATTGAGTTTTGACTTTTGGAACTTTGAACCTCCGTCCAGAGATAAGAAGCTGAAAATGGCAGCGCAGTGGATGGAAGTCATCATTTATAATGGAGGTAGCTATCCTCTGTGCCTGTAGACTGTACAGGGAAGCTGAACTGAGCTGTGGCTCACCCAGGGGACGACTTGACCATTTAATGATTTGGTCTATGGACTTTCTTTGTTTTAAAGTTGCCTGACTGAACCATGACACTAAAGAAAAAGGTACAGTAGCCTCAATAAAAGGTTCGGTTCGGTCAATATGGAAGTGATGCTAGCTTCCTCAGACAGTGTAAGCTCTCTTGACTCTTTTTGCATACCACTTAACAGTTCTCTTCAAATTTCAATTTATTGTCAGTGACAGTCCCAAGACATTTGTACGACTCTATACACTCAACGGTCTGATCTTTGATTAAAGGCCTCTCGTGTCTATGAGTTTTCCTCCTGAAACCAATCAGTATGTCTTTAGTTTTAGTTGTGTTTAGTTGCAGGTAGGATTCCTCACACTAGTGGGCAAAATCATCAGTGACTGGTCCGTGGCTGCTCTCACCATCCTGGAGCAGACTGACAATGACTGAGTCATCAGCATACTTTATGTTGCTTCTGTTGTCATGTCTGCTCTGACACCTTTGTGCACAGGATAAAGAATAGTGGTGACAACACACAAAGAGCCAGTGGAGGAGCACTTTTAGTCAGACAGTGAACTGGTGACCCTAACTCTGTGTTCTATTGGTTAAAAAAATCTAAAATCCAACCCTCTAGATTCTTAGTCAACTCAAATTGTTCTAAGAGTCTTTCAACTAAAATGTAAGGTTGGATTGTATTAAAAGCAGAAGAAAAGTCCACAAATAAAAGCCCAGCATGTGTCCCACTTAAATCCAGATGTCTAAAAAGCATGCTGAGCAGAGGGACTGTGGCATCCTCCACTCCTCTGTGAGGCCTGTATGCAAACAGCAACAGGTCCAGTGCATGTTCAGTTTGCCTCAGGACCTCGGATCTGATCAGTTTGTCAAAGATTTTCATTAACACTGATGTTGGAGTGATGGGTCTAAAATCATTTAGCGTTTTAGGATGGCTTGGAACAGCTACAGCATCTTTCCAAACTTTAGGCACATGTTGTGTCTTATTAAAGATGTAATGGAACACAGGACTCAGTCATGTGCACAGGACCTCACTCCCCTGCATATATAGAGTAGCCTTTTCAGCCTCTCAGTTTCCATTACAGTGAACACAGAGCAACTCAAAAAACAACAAAGTCCATTTCTATGAGCACATAGGAAATAGAAGTTTATTGTGTGAGCCTATATGGTGAATTTTAAGTTGAAGATGGCAGTAGTTTGAGAATAGACTGCTATTTAATGGGACATCAAGAGGGCAAGAAATGGCACTAGTCCTCTCAGCATTTGTCTTCTGAGTTTAACTTTAACCAGTCAGCGTCAAGACCTGTACAGCAGCTTTTTAGAAGTACCTATCCTGGAGTAGGCACTTTTATCTCCTTCGAACGGCCCTGAAAGAGGTTCTCGATGGTTGGTTCTCGCAGTCAGAACACACACACACATGTTCATGCCACAAGTGCCTGTGGTGGAAAATGCCCTTGTTGTTGTAGAGTACATAGAGTCATCGAGGTAAGACCAGTAGCTATCTGATAGATATAGAAATATGCAAAATAAATTAATTAAATTGTTAAAAATAAAGTTCTTGTTTGGCAGCTGTCTGTATTTAGAATTACTAAACGCTAACTAGCTTAGCTTAACTGACCAACATTAACTGCTACAATGCAGGATCTGACTCTGAATAAGCTACTTTAAAAACATATATTTAAATAAGTTTTAATCATTAAATTTATTCAGTTGTAACTGATTAGTACAAGCAAAGACGGATGCTGCAAGAAGAACATGTCTTGATTGTAGGTGTTGTATCTGTTTTTTGCTTAAGATTGTCCAGATATGAATGATGTGTGAAATAGTTCAGTTGTAGGTTTTGTGATTGCAGTTAATAATAAAGCTTCAAGAGCAAGAGTTTTTCCATTTTAATGATAGGTGAGAGACAGGGTGAAAGGGGATAGAGAGACATGCAGCAAAGGGTCGTGAGCCGGACTTGAACTCACGACTGCTGCTGGCGACCTGCGCCCACATGGCAACGCCCTAACTCAGTGAGCTATCCTGGTGGCCAAAATTACACTTTTAAAACATTAATACCCAGTCAACAACAAACTCCTTTTTGACAGAGCTTTTGATAAATGCTACAAAACTTTGTTATTTTAAGCTAAGGTTACTTTGGCTTCTTTTATAGTTATTTTACTTTCTTCAAGTTGACTAGCTTGGGATAAAGGACCCAAGAAGGACTTTAACCCCTTGATGCCTGAATTTATTTACAATTATATAAAAACTATAATTTTATGTGTTTTTGATTTCAAGTTGATGTTAAATTAAGTGGAGATTGTTAATTTGTCTATAGCACATATAGCATATATAAAGGTGTAATGCAACAGGCATTAATGGTACATTTTTTTTTGTTGATGCCACAAATGCTGGTCAAACCGGTCCTAAGAGAAACCCGTGCTTGCAAAAGGTTCCTAGGTATGTACTGAATATGTACGAACCAGCATTGGGGGAATGCATATACACTATCTTGGCTGCAGCGGTACATTGCAAATTTGCGACAACCGGCGCTGAGGGGTTAAGAAGCATAGCTTTTATCATGTTATTTTAAACAAAGGAGTTTGCACATATGCATAATGTTTATTGTTGTGTAGTTTAAATTATAGTTGCAGTGTTGGTCAGTAAGAAACAACACAATTCTTTCCTAAACATAACATACATTTGGAGACAGTCTGGCAGAGAAATGTGTGCCTTCATCCCTCCTAAATAAATCAAACGTGTTTTTTTGGCTTGTGCTAGGAGATCATTAGCCCAATCAAAGATGCCTTTAAGCAGCCTGCACCTCACCACCTTTATCTGTGCTGGAATGAGAACAGTAATGATGCCTTCCTGGCCATTATCAGATACTGTATATCGCCTGTGAGCACAGTCAGCAGAAGAGCTTCCCTCCGCTCAGGGTGTTGGATTTGAGACCACACTTGTTAGTCACTTCACAGAGGCTCGGACTTTAATCACCACTTTCTCTCCTCTTTGTCTCATTCTATCTCTCTGTCTTTGCAGATCGAAAGCTGCTACATGACGTTAAACCTCAAAGTGAGTCTTCCTCTGTGGATTTCTTTCATCTTCTACTTCCCCCCCTCCTGCCCCCCACCTGCCACTAATATGCAATATGCCCTGAATTCCGGGGGCAAGAGATGATATAGGTTGGAAGTTAGCAGAAAGAGGGACCAATGAGAGTGCTTTGCATTCAGTCAGTACACACTATGGAAATGGAAACATCATGAATTACAACCATTTAGTTCACCTTGATCTCAGAATCTCCTGGATTAACCCAGCAAATGCTCATTACACATTCATGTCATTATTCAGTGGCCGACTTTTATGACAACCGTGACATCACAGCTGTGTTTCCACTTTGGGCCAGGAGATATATTGGTTGTGACAAGTGAACATGTGCTATGTTGTGGAAGATTAATGGGCTGTAATCATTGCAAACGAGCTAATTTGACCAATTTACAGCGCTGTCCCCGCATTCCTGTGGCGGCTTTCAATCACTCGCCAGAGTTAGCCCGGCTAAGTGATTGTCAGGTGCTACTGTAGCTTGAGTGCTTTCATTAGCTTGCCACTTTAGTAAAAGTCGTGCCTACTGCTATCTTTGCAGGCTTTAAGGAAAGCATGAATGATTAAATGGGGAGTGCATTAAGCTGGTATGTGGCAAGCAATCACCCTGGTAGGAATACTCTAAATTAATTTGCCTATGATTGGTTCCTCGCGACGAATGGTGACCACAGCCCTCACCACATGGGCTGTGATTGCCTTCGCTGTGAGATATCCATCATAGCTATTGGATATAGACCAGTGGGTCTAAAGGCAGTTAGGCTAATCACCCTCCATGTTAGCAGCTTGAGTGTGATATGTAACAGTTTAGAGTAACGGCTGGACATGTTCATTTATTCCTATCTGTGGTGCACAATGTAGCATAGAGAGATAAGACAGATGGGCTGCTCCATCTTACTACTTTCCATCCTTCTTGTTTCATTTTCATGGTGGAACCAGTGTAACACACTGTAACTCTTGCCTGTGGTTGCCCTTGAACATCTACATAATAACAGTATTGTCTCCACTGCTTTTCTTCATCTCCTCTTCACTGTCTGTGGGTCTTTATTAATACAACAAAGACAATGCTCTTTTATGTGCAACACATAAAAAGTCTCCCTTGCACTTTTTTTTTGCAAAGCTGCCTTCATCACAGAAAAGGAATAGATCCCTTTACTAGGGAAATATCAGAAGAATACATTTACATGCTCTATATTCTTAAATAGGAGCTGTGGCCTTTGTTTGCCTCAGTGACTGAGAATGAAGACTTTATTTAGGCTAAAATTAGAGGTATGCTTCTCCATTTGTACCTGTTCTGATAAATCCAGTACAATATACATTCTTGCAGCACTTATTCATTTGTAAAAGCAAGAGTCATTGCACTTTGTCTGTTTCACTGAATGATTTGAAGCTTTAACAAGTACTTCTGCCTTTCCTTTATAAATTTTGCTCTTACAATGAAAAAATGTTGACTTTCGACGACAGTACCTTCAATCAATACTCCACCTAGTTAGCACTGGAGAGGAAAATGAAATTATCCAAATCAATGCAGCAGTGCCAGAGAGAGTGTTTTTTTCATTCTGGTGCCTACATTACCCACAACTGAGCCGCCCACAGATAAGTTATAGATTCAGGCGTATTACAGTTAGCTAATGTAGCCTTGAGCTATCAGCCTCAGGCAGAGATGAGAGGTGGGCTACAGAGGTCTAGTGAGCTCACTTCCAGTCCACACACTCTTGATTTTTTTTCAGTTTTTTAATCTTGTAGTTTTCTGACATCACAGCTCCCTCTGGAGCCAAAATCTATAGATTTTTTTTTCACATTTGCAGCTGTGCTACCCAGCACCTGAAAATACAATAGATGTTTTTCTCCTTTAACACTGATCGAGAGTATTTGAAAGAAGATTTAACGTATGAATAATGTTGAATTTGTGCTGTGGAAATGGACATTCACTCAGTTTTATCCCATCTTATTGCTTTTCTACTTTTTAGGCACTGCATTTCTTATGTTGTCATTTTGTATTCTGTGAGCAATCTGTGGCACAAGAATCTCCTTCTGGATTAATAAAGCTTCATCTTATCTTATCTTATGAACTGTTTTAACCTCACTTACTTTTCTCTTTTGTGCAGGCTCTGGCCATTATTGGAATTTTAAATGACAAGTCATGGTGGCTCCTGTTTTTCTGTGTTTCAGGTATGGACAGCTCCAATGACGTGGCTCTGTACTCAGGCCTTGGAGCAGGCATCATCGCCGTGGCAATCCTCGTGGTGGCCGTCATGCTGTACAGGAAGAACCACAGCGAGTACGGCGTGGACGTCATCGACTCCTCGGCTCTCACCGGGGGTTTCCAGTCTTTCAACTTCAAAACCACCAGACAAGGTAAGTGAGAGAGTGCCGTCACACGTCTACATGGTAGCAGCGTCACCAAAGACCTCTCCAACAGGGCCACCTCTGTGATTGATGGCATTTGTTTGCATCGGGCAAAGTGGCATGCAGGCTCCCTGTCTGCTTAGGATTTATACCTCCATAATAAGTAAAAGGGCCCGTCCTTCTATTTTGACAGACCTGCTTCTCTGTTATTGTGAAGCAGAAGATAATCAATCTCTGATAGACACCAGCGCTGCTCCACCCCCCTCCCTGCGGACCACCCATTTGACTATCAGGCAACCAATCTCTTCCATCAGATTACGCTGGCCTAAGCCACTGATGGATAAATGTGAGAGGTATGGAACAGTGAACATCAATTCCATTTTTGTTGTGCACAGCAATAACTTCTGTTGCTCATGTGACTGTGGCTGTCCCGGCCAGCCTCGCTACAGGCATTCATATTACTGTCACTGACACTTCTGGGTTAGCGCAAGTGATAGCCATCGTGGCGACAGGTGATCCATCCTCGCCGCCGTGGTGACAGCGCCCCACCAGGAGCCCACACTGTGCCCCCCGGCTCCCCCAAGGCCTGGGAAGTTGGTCAAGCCCCCACTCCTTGTCACGTGATTGGAGAGATGTGAGGAAAACGGTGGAAAGGGGGTTTGGAGGAGGGGTCTGGGTCTGCATTCAGCAGGTCATCAATCCTATTTAAATAGGCCAGCTCTCCCCGCAGCCTGCCTGCTGTGCCCTCCACCGGCCACAATCACTCCTTTCCATTTTCCTCTCTATCAGCCGGGCCGAGGCTCCCTGGGAAATGTAGAGCACTTGCTTCACCCACTCTTCTTGCAGTGCAGCAGCCCCGGTTTGTTTTGTAGGAAGTGGTCGAGGCATTTTGTATGAGCCTACTTGTGCTGTGATTGCATTGTTACCATTCCACTGTCCTCTTCATAAACATAAGAGAAAATTAAACACGTCCTCGAGGGGGCAAGTTCTTTCGAAGCATGGGTTTAATTGTATATCAGCAGCTTTTATGCCTAATAATCACCAGAAGAAAAAAAACCTTAAACACTTTAAAGAAGATCTTAAATACTTTCGGATGACTCTGTGCTGCCGGAGCGTCTGTAAGGCAGAGTGCAGAATGAGTCTTTGGACCTGACCCTGTCTCTCCACATTACTTCTCCTTCTGAGTGATTTTTAATCAGAGGCCCAATTCCAAACCCATCCCTCAAGGTATTCAACCTGAGGTACATTTCATTAACTTCTCTCATCTCACCACTGCCATTCCATTTTCGCCGCGCCATTCTTAAAGATGCACACTCAGGCGATAATCAGATCATTCTCCACTCGACCGGAGGGGGAGAAAATTTAGCAGTGATCGAATGTCAGCTGCAGAGCGGTAATGTCCACTGCAGCCCTGACCCAGAGCTCGAGTGTCTGCAGAGTCGCCTGTACCTTCCTTGTCACTATTCGGCTGTTTAGAAATGAAAAGTGCATCTTTTCGTCCATTTTTTATGGAGCATCATCTTAGCAGCAATTATAAGAAATGTTATTCTGTGTTATATATGCAACACAATATATTTATAATGCAGGTGCAAACATGGGGCATGGTGGGCCGAGTGTAGCCTGCATGCTCACTGTTAGATTTAAAGTAGATTGATGCTTTGAATGTATTCATGCCATATATTTTTCACTGCTGGTATACAGTGACAAAAGAAGACATTTGAAGATGAAACCTTTAAAGACTCCCCACTGGTGAAAATCTAGTTTTTTTTACCTTGTTAGCATGTCCACGAGGTGTTTTTTATATGCTGGAAGACGCACCAGGAGCAAAATATGCAGTAAATACCATGGCTGAGCACTTCTACCATGAAACTACAGTGTACTGATCATAGTTTCTAAAACATGGAATTGGACTTCTGGAATTTCACATGTAGCAAACCAAAGGAACCTATCCTGTCTTCATGTAAGGCAGAGCTTTCTGCATCATTGTTCTTCTTCAGAAGCGGATTCTGCTTCAAGCAGATACAACAGTGAGCTGGTGTGCTCAGGCTGCGGTGGGAGGGGTTGGGGGCGGGGAGAGAGGCAGGGACTTCATAGATAAGTACATTGTAGAGAAAGCAACAGTCTAGAGTTCAATTTAAGTAATTTAAGTGTAGGTAGAGAATATTTTAATGGATAAAACGTCCACATATGTAACTCTGATGCACAGAGATGACTGCAGGGAGACTTTAAAGCAAAGATCCTGTGATCTTGATTTTTGCTGTTTGCTGACATTCGCAAAATGTAGAATTGTATGTTTTTATTCTTGCCCCCAAATCCACCATCATATTTACCAGTTCTTGAGCAATAGCAAATTCCCCTTCGAATATGTTTTTTTTTCTTTGTGACATTATGTCATTGATAAGTTTTGTGCATTGGTGACCAGTAGTGTATGTGGGATCTATTCATAGCTAAGCTTAAATCATCCAATATTTTTTAAATAAAATAGTCATTATGAAACAATAGTAATGAACAGAAATTTATCAAAATGTGTCTGCAGAGGTCAATTTTTCAAGATTTTGCAATTCATGTTGTGCAGAAGTCGTTATTTAAAATGATAGAGTGAGAATGATTTCCTTAAACGTTCACGTCAAAACATGAAAGATCAATAACAAGCAGTGATGATTTAGAACCTGATGACACTCTGCAGTAAATCCTGCAAGACAAAATGACGATTGTGACTGAACTTAATCAGTTTGTGTTCTGTATCGACCTTCGGTGATTACATTTTACACGCAATTTAATTATTTTAAATATTGTCAGCTAAAGTACTATGGGATCACAGAAGAACAAACACGACATTTTCCCCACTGTAAGATACATTTTATGCTACTTAAATGCTGGATCCACACTATTATTACCATTATGATAACAGTCAGACCTGAAATTGGGCAAGGTTTCTTGATTTGTTTTATCCTGTGAAGTTTATCAGTTCATCACAGCTGAAGCCACAATTTGGACATCTCATGACATTCGGCCAAAAAGACCAGCCTGTCAGAATAGTTAATCCTCCCTTGCCCTGTATGACAACTAACTTCATCAATGCAGTTGACCAGCAGGAGCTGAGAACACTCTTCTTCCATGTTCAACATAGTATCTCTCGTGCGAGAGGTCCCAGGTTCAAATCCCGGACGAGCCCCCATTTGTTACAGCCCGGCTCAAGACTGCAACAAGGAGGGAGGCAACGAGGTGGTTTTTCAAAAGTTAAAAGAGTGTTTATTTACAAAAACGCAAAAATAATGCCAGCAACACAATGGAAACCAAATAGAACTGCTGTTGTCTGCTGCTGAGCGGCGTCAGGTGTGCCAGAGCCAGCCTCCTTTGCAGCAGCATCGGGGCACATTTATAGTGAGAGGACAATCAAGCCCAGGTGTGTCTGATTGCCATCAAACCAAGGTGTGTCAGCCACGACGACTCCGCCTGCAATCTCCACAGCACAACGTTACACAAGCAGAGCGGGGTCGTCACAATAGTGAAGTGAAAGACAGGCTAAAGCGCAGACAGCCCATACTGTCTTCTTGGTGCGACCCACAGACAGGTCCACAATCACTTTGTAAGGTTTTCCAAGTGCAAGACAGACAGTGTCATACACATTACTTTAGACGTCAGTGTTGGCTGTGTTTTTGTGAATACATTTTTGTTTGGCTGGACAGGAGCCAAAGTAAAGCAACAAAATAAATGACAAATATACGTCAATATGAAAGCTGCATAGGAATGTCGTTTTCGGGAAACAAGGCCTCAAAATGACTGTTCCTATTGTCAGAATTTGGAAAGCAGATGCATGTTGTCGGCTGTCTCGATTAAAAAGGATGTTTCTATGCTTAAAAGCATGGTGTATAGGTCCACAAATGCACATGTGTGTGGAACTATAGGGTACTTAATGGAGGAATGTTTCTCCAGGACAGTTAAACGACAACACCTCCTGAGACCTCCATCCTCAAACCACTCAGGTCTTGTGACTATCATGTCGGCGTTATCACTCCTGCTGTGTGGTTTTATTTATATATTTATGAAGGCTACACTTACTGTTATATATATTATAAATATATAGTGCACATATATAGATATATATATGCATCAAAACAATTATCTATGTGCAAAAAACCCCAACAACAACAACAACAACATGTGTTCATACTATTATATTATGTAAGAGTGACTGTTTAGTCATTCCAGACTACACGGGAACTGTATGAACTCTGAAGCTTCTTCCATTACTTTGATAATTGTTACTCATCCCCAGCAAGCCTGAAGATTGGCCAAGAAAACAGCAGCAAATAGAAGGCAGCAGTGCCCTTGATCTATGAAAGTCACAACAAACTTTTAACGTAGACCTTGCAGATATAACAGCAGCTGGACTGTTCCTTTCTCGGTTCCCTCAGATTAGTTCAGAAACAGATTTTGATGAACACCTAAAGTGAAATAAGTGAAAGTCAACATAGCCTACTTCGAACAAAGGGAACCCCACTATGTATTGATCAAACCCCATTGGCTCCTGCCTCAGAAGGCAGGGCTACAACTGGATCCTTCATTTCTTTATACATCTATCGTTTTTGGAGGTCACTTCCTGGTACCTCCTCCCTGAGTGTAGCCTGTCATGTCTCAGACAAGTCATGGCAAACATCTATGACTCTAAATCACATAATCCAACACAGTAACCATCTTAAAATCTGTAAATAAGGGATGTACATGTGTAATATGAGCATGGTAACATTTAACAGTACCACATGGATGAATGTAATGGTCTGTACTATGAGTAATTGTAATAAGTCATAAGTGGTAATAGGCGCTAAAACAAGGTGGCTGTATCCTGAATACTCAACGTCAGGTTTAGTGTGGTGCATTTTGAGTGTACACACAGAATTTTTCATTTAGAAGTAGCATTTTTTTTAGTTTGGTGTTTTGCCTTAAGGTGTTTTTTTTACTCCAAAGCTGCTGGGAAAACTGTGAATAACATTTTTCTTGATTAATCAAAAATAATCAACAATCTAATCAATAATGAGAATAATGATTAGTGGCAGCCCCACTTACTATGATTCAATCTGCATATGAACAGCAGCACAGCTACAAAAATGTGAATAAATTGCTATTTACCCTCATATTTAATGTACAAATAATTTTGTTGGGAGGAAAACACAAGAGGGAAAGTTGTGTTTTGAAAGAACGAGTCAAAACAACACACTCTGAAGTGCTCATCACAAAGCACCCCCCGATAATTAATGATTTCCCTAAAAATAAAACAACATTAGCCTCCCGCTTTGCACCCCTCGCCAGGCAACAGCTGGGCAGCAAGGACTCGGTGACTTCGCCGTTATCTTGGCATGGCTCATCCAGGGGCACGCTGGTCTGCCAGATCGATGCGGTGCGCTCCTCGCTCCGTTTGGCAGCATCGTCACATCTAATGGCCACAGATGAAGACACCCCCCACCTCCCTCCACAGGCTGTTGGGTCCACACTGGGAGCTGAAGCACTCCCCTCATTTACAGAGCAGTCACCTAGACCCCTCCTGGCCCTCCCCCCTGTCCTTCAGGAGGACGGCTCGGTGTCCAGAGGAGCTGACTCCAGCAGATGGATTATGGAGATCAAGCTGTGTGTGTGTTTGGTAATTAAATCTAATGCTCTGACCGTGGCTCCGAGCCCTGGACCTTCTGTCCAGGTTGTGCTCCCTTACCTCTGATGCACTGGTCGCCTGCCCAGACATGTTGCTTTAATTGGTGCTGCAGCTTCACTGGTCAGCTGCAAGAAATTTCAAGAGAAAGAGCCCAGAGATGTGGCTCTTAAACCTGATTTGACCTGGGGATAATATCATCGTGGCACATCCAGGAACTGCTATTAATTCTGCCGATTAAAGGTGATTTTAATCTCAAATCCACTATATCTGCTTTTGGAAAAAAAAAGACAACTCTGTTGAACACAATCTACCGTACAGTGCTGCAGACAGTGCGCCCCTGATAATATTTAATCCATGCAAACACCTGGCACATTTTCTTTTTCCTTTCATCTTTTTCTTGTCATGTAAAATGAAAAAATTGTGGCACGTTTTCCAGCTTTTAAACATTTTCAAATTTCCACTTTTCATTAGCTAAAATCAAGACATAAGAAAAAATAGTACACTCTTGACCTTGTTTAGCTGTATCTGGGACACCAGTGAATTTCATTATCCTGTGTGAGTGCTGTTCAGGAAACACAGAGGTTGGGCTTTGATTCATTAATTAAACAAGTTCCCTGTATAATATGAGTCCCATGTGAGCAGGGCTTTTAGGTGACTGTGTGGCTGTGCTATCTCTCCATCTCTGTAGGCAACCCGCTGCTTCTCAACTCCTCGATGCAGCCTGACTTAACAGTGGGACGGACATACAGCACCCCCCTCTGCTTCCAGGACAGCACAGACAAAGAGCTCTTTGACCCCCTTCCAGACATCAAGGTCAAAGTTCAGAGCTCCTTTATGGTTTCACTAGGTGTGGCCGAGCGGGCGGAGTTCCACGCCAAAGGCCCCGCCGAGACCTTCCCACGAGACCTGAGCCGGGACTACTGCAGCACCATGGACAGACGTAAGAAGGGCCTGCTCACACTCAATGGGCCCTTCAGCACCTGCAAAGAGCAGCTGAGGACCACCGGCGTTTTTGGCCACCCCGGAGGGCGACTGGTGGTGCCAAACACAGGTGAGCTTACTGGGACAAAAGCACAGATTCAATAGGAGAAGCACTGTCTCAGTCATATTTTGTGTTTATAATGAAAAGCTGCGGGCTTCCATAATGAGAGGCTGCAGTAAATTCTCATTATATTAGCCATCATAAGCCAGATCTGTTTAGCATTAGGTGCAGCCTTCCCAGACTGTCTCGCAAAACTACACGACATTTTCTACCAGTTTTCCTCAGCTGCCATGCTGCTTGTTGTTCTCATAAACTCTCTGCTGTCTGTGCATCATGAATGCAGAGTCTGTCTTTTTTTCATTTCATTAAAGGACACAGAAAAATGGTACATCACACTCAGATTCAACAGATTCAAAAGAGGTCCGCATACATCTCAGTTTTCACTTTGAGTACACAAATTATTATTGACAAACTAAAACAGTATTTTGAAAATACTACACAAACAAATATATTAATAGGACATCATCAGCGTATGGAAAAGTAAAAGTATAACACAGAATCAATTAAAACATGAATTAAAAAACTGGGGAGCAGGATTTATAACTTACTGCTGATTACACTTGGGAGATAAACTTGTAGAAATACAGCAGCGCTGTATTTCTGGTCGCCCAAGGCACCTCATAGTACCTCCCAGAGGTCAGCGTCTCAGACTGAAGGAATAAAAGATGAGATCTGTCTGTCAGGATTGTCAAGGTTTTATCTCTACTCCTGACAGTAAAAGTCTCTCAGCGTTGTCTGCAGTATGCATCACATATTCTAGCAGATCTGTTCCTGATTCTGCAGTTCAGGTGATCAAGATGTAAAGTGTACATTCAATCCAGCTTTTAATGGCAGGGTCAGACAGCATATTATCAGCCTGATAATAGCTCAGTCTGTTACATGCAGAACGTTGGAACCAAGAATGAGCGTAGGGCACAGTTAATGAATGATTTTGTTCTCTTATGTAGTGTATAATAGCTGATCACCACCAAGGCCAAACCTCTGATACAAGACATTGCAGCAAAAAGCCTGTAAGACCTTTTTTCTTTTACCTTCTCTGACCCCCCTATGAAAACTTCCACCATGTGTAAGTTGTCAAAACTGAAAAAAAGCAAAGTTTTCTTGCATAGCAGGAGAAAGGCAGACTAAAGAACAGGCAGCCCACATTGTCCTCTTTGTGTGAAAGATAGAAAATCCACAGTCATTTTCCTTTTCATCTTTCTTCTTAGGCTTTCACAACACACAGCATGAACGACAGGGTCCCAAATGTAGCCTGTCGTCTCTTAGCCAAGTAACGTAAAGATCAGACAATGGCACTGTGTGGTCTGAACCTGGAGGACCAACTCTGAAGCTACACAGACTCTCAAGCACATGAAGTTGACTTCTTAAAAGTTTGGCTGTTTGAAAACAGTTCAGACATTAGTCCAAGTCTCTGTGTCTCCAGAAGTATGTTAAGGATAAGATGCATGTACAATCCACCGTACGAACCTTCTTAGGGTTAGGAGGTCTTTTTACCGCTCACCAGTAGAAGGTTATGATGCTCAAGAAGCTGCGGGAGGCACCAAAGATGACATGTTTGATCACGTTTTAATGCTTCTCTGGCTGGTTACAGGAAAAAACAATAGTGTAAGTCAGCTCCATGACGTTTATGCTTTATGAAAAAGTCACGTTCTTACTAAATCACTCTTATTAGGACATGAGCACACCCATCAAAGACTACAAACTGTAGGCTGTTGCTAAGATCCATCAGTGCTGTTGCCAAGGCAGGTAGCTGTTTGTTATTCCTCCTCATCCTCGTACGCTCTCTCAGGCAAACGGGGGTCACACTGTCATCATGTCCTGCCAACACAAATGGAGCGATTGGAGGAGTCTGCATGGACTGTTACAGTTGTCAGGAGGTCAACAGTCCGTGCCAACCGTTGCACTCTCAGCCCTCTTCTGTGGTCCTCGCATACGTGGCGGTGGCCCTCGGCCGGCGTGGAGAGGTGAAGTGAAATCAGCCTCCTGCGTTCGTCTTTCAGGCTGAGGGTCTGAGTGGAGGAGTCATTGCTGTCAAGTGCAGCACTCACACTGCTTGTCTGCGGGGATTGCTATTCATTAGACTGAATAGCCAGCCATACGCAGCACTTCACTGCAGATTACTGAAGCTTTCTGGTCACCTTAATGATTCACACCAAAATAGCTGCACAAATACTTTTAAGTTCAGCCTTTTAAAGTATGGATTCAAACTACATCCCAGCATGATTGAGGTAATCTGAATAGTTTTTGATGTCTACAGCTTGGAGAGATTTAATTAAAGTTTAGTTCAAATCAAAGCACCTCTTTTTTAGAAACAATGTCCCAATTATTTATCATTATGAACAAACCTCTCTTAGAGCATTCAATAGGTGTAACTTCGGTCTACCAAAGAAATTGTTTCTGCATTAGAGCAGTGGCTCAGAGATTTAAGAAAACGTGTGCATGAACTAAAACAAATACATGAAGAAGACATACAGTAAATATGCGCATGACAAAATTGCAGCAAATCACAGAGGCAAATCAGCAATTTACTGTAAGAAACACTGACCACTGGAGCTGCAGCAATGAACTGATCACTTATCAATAAAATATAAGTGAATCAACTATTTGATAAGCAATTAATTGGTTTGATGTTTCTTTTTTTCAGGAAAAAGGTTTAAATTCTCTGCTTCCACTTTCTGAGTATCTTTCGTTCAAATAAGACATTTTAAAAGCATCTCAAAAACGCTGCAATATTTTCCACTCTCTTCTTTTGTTTTATAGCCCAAGCAACTGACTGCCTAATCAAAATAACCATAAACATATTAATCAATTAAAATAAATGTTAGTTGCCGCCCTGCTCACCAGTCTGACAGCACAGTTCAAACAGCGTCCTGCATTACAGGGGTGAACGTGTCTGATCATACAACAGGCTGTGATAGACAACTAACCAGTGGATCTAATGTGCACTGAGACCTGCAGAAGTTCAGTTTATTATCGAGAACTTTGACACTTTCTTTAAAAATACTACATAATCCCTCGTCTATCACGGAGAGGTTCTGGAACCTAACCTCCGCGATAGACGAAATCCGCGAAGTAGCAACCTTACATTTATTTTAATATTTATATATATTTTAAGGATTTATAAACCCTCTCCACAATGTTATTAACCTTTCCCACACTCTTATAAACACTGGCTTCCATCACCGCCAATCAATCAACGACCGACTAGCTCAAGCGGACGCGGTCGTAGCTGCGTTTTCCATGCATGTGTCTGCTCATCTGCTCTACGCTACATATTTTATATACAATGTAAAAATCAGTGATACAGTGAGACCACGAAGAATGAACCATGATATGACGAGGGATTACTGTATTTTCATACAGTAGTGTTTCTAAATAGTATTTTAGTGTGCAGTGTCTGGTTGCAGAAGTTAAGATGACAGGAATTTGTTACTCACAAAACAGTAAAACACATCGAGCACAACTCAGAACCTTCTACAAATTGGACTGGGGCTTTCTAAAAACCTTTCACACTGACTATCTGTAAGGCGACATAATCAATAATGCTTGTTTACTGAAAATGATTGTGTATAAAGTAATCTAGTCCATGAACACAACACAGATCCCACTTTTTAAATCTGATTTCCAGCAAGGCGGCTGCCTTACATGAGTGTCAGAACAGTGTTTTTAGAGGGACTGGGTGACATTTAACAAACAGCGTACATTTTTTTTTAATATGAGTCTTTCCCACAATCCATAGATACTATTGGAAAACAGGTTAACCAGGAAATTAAAAGTCAATCAGGAGTGTGCCCAGCTCATCTAAGGGTTTGGGTTTGTAATCAATTACTTGCTTTCCTAGTAATAATGTCATTGTTATGTCATTATGTACGGAAGCCCTAAGCGGCCATGGCATGGTCCAACTTATTTTTTCCTCCGTTAACGACATAATTTTGTCGTTATCACAAAAAAACAAAATCCGCTATCTCGTGATAACGACAAAATTATCTTGTTTTCTTGAGAAAACAAAATTGTTTTCTCGTTATAACGACTTAATTTTCCGGTGAAGTAGAGAGAGAAACCAACCCACCGGACCAGAAGGTGCTCTGCCACCGCTGCACACTGACGACTGAGAGTTCATTAAAGTTGGAAAGATATTCACAGATTTGGACTTCCGGCATCAGTAGCTCATTAGTGACATGTTGTCAAAACATAAACAATGGCTGCAGTGATTTTGGTGACACTACAGTAGAGTGAAGTTATTAAATATTTATGTGGTGTCTCTCTTCACCATTTGCAGACGGTTTCTGTGCACTTGTCGCACAGCCGGCTGCACATAGACACCAGAGTTATTTGTGCAGCTTAAAAGACAGCTACTTTTGATAAAACTGGGCTTGTAGCACATTGTCGACCTTACAATGATGGGAAAGAGGCATCGTTTATGTTTAGACAAAGGGTCACTAATAAGTTATTGATGAAGTCCGAATCTGTGAATATCTTTACAACTTTAACAAACTCTCAGTTGGTAGTGTGCAGTGGTAGCAGAGCACTTTCTGGTCTGGCAGGTTGGTTTCACTTTGTACCTCACCGGAAAATTAAGTCGTTATCACGAGATAACAGATTTTGTTTTCTCGTGATAACAACAAAATGAAAAGGGAGGAGGTTTATCTCGTTTTCTCGAGAAAACAGAGTGAAAATAAATAAAATAGACCATGGCCGCTTAGGGCTTCCGTAGTTATGTGCCGCTGCTTATCCAGAATTGGGTCATGGAGGCAGCAGACCTTGTGTACTAACCCCTGACCACTTCCTCCACCTCTTCCTGGGGGATCCCAAGTTGGCCAGAAGGGATATATTCACCCTCCAGAGTTATTCGGATCTGCCCCATGGTCTCTCAGTTGAATGCGTCTGCAATACTTCTAAAAGGAGGCGTCTAGGTATCCTGGTAAGATGCCCAAAGCACCTCAGCAGGCTGCTTTGACCATAGAGCATTGCTAATGTCTGAGCTCCTCACCCTGACCCTGAGTGTAGAATGTGAGAATAAGAAGTTAGATCGACTGGTAAACTGAGAGCTTCACTTTCAGGCTCACATCCCTCTACAACACAACAGATTGGTGTAGCGTCTGTCAATGTCAATGTGTAGGCGTCCAACAGTACTTACCAGCTTTACACGAGGCAGTAACCCTTTCCCTACCAGCAGGGGACAGTCCACCGTTTTCTGAGCATCAGAGTCTGGGATTCAGAGGTGCTAATCTTCATCTATGTCACACTCAGCTTGGAATGACTCCAGTTCATGAACAGTATTTTGCCAAGACCATGCAAAGGCAGGAAAAGGGTAGTCGGTTATGGCTAAAATTGGTGTCAACAACACACAATAGCTAAAATTTTTCACATCTTGTAGTCGTTGTATAAGGAATGCAGAGGAATGAAATGCATTCGTTTGAACTGCTGCCTCAAGTACACATTTTCCAGACTGTAATCATAACTTATTTTTTGGAAATTTCAAACATTTGTAGTGCTTTAAATTTTAAATGGCCACGGAATGGAGAAAATGTTTCAGTCATCCTGTCCTTGACATAATACACAAATTTTACACAACAGAAAAAACGCGGTTCCATTTCCTTTCTCTCTTCATACCATTTTCCCCTCTGTACTACTAGAAGAACAGTAGCACTAACAGTAATATCTGACACAAAATGTTTATTGAATGAAAACAGACTTCAATGTAAAAACAGAGTCTCACTTTCAACATTGCGACATAGTAAATCTCAAGGTGGCCCAGAAGCGCCAAACTCTCTCCACTACTTCTTGGCATATCAGCTACTATATTTTCAAATGGAGCCAAAAGCACAACTACACCGTTTGACATAAGTGCATCACCATTCAGCATTGTGTCCCAATAACCAAAGTGTAAGGCAATAATTCGTACACAGCTTTCTCTAAAGTAATAATAAATGTCTTTCTGTATCTATTGAGGTGGTGCACTTTCTTCGAATGCCAACATACAATAACCCATAGCTGGAATTAGAAGATAACCAATCGCAGACCTTCCCTCCCAAGCAGCATCAATCAAGAAGCTGAATTACTGTAAGAACAACACAAGCATACGGGGGCGCTGCTTCGTGGCGACCCACAGTTCACCCCAACACCCTGGTGGAAAATCAATAAGATGTCATGTAGATACACCCCAGTTTGGCACATTCTGGACTTACAACTTCCAACAACTCTGTCTGCTGTCCATGATGGCAACTAAAGAGACTTACTCAACAACCAGTTCATATCATTATATATACTAATGATTAAAATCTAAAATTAGCATAACTAACGTCACATTACAATGCTCTGAGTAAAGTGAGAGTGAGCAGTTAAGTTGAGATCCCGAAAATCACAAGCTAAAAACATACTTATCTCAAAGCTTTATAAACTTCACAACTCATAAAACCCCCTCAGATACTTCCTGTCATACTCCCAGCTACAAAATGGGAAAATAACTTGGCACCCAACAGACTTCTGGACACAAGTCATCATCTCTTTGACCACCAACACAAATTTGCACCTCATACAATATAAAACTTTCCACAGAAACCACATTAAAGGGATTAAAATGGGACTGGCTGACACAGACACCTGTGCACAAAGCTCATTGGCTAGCACACATGATTATCTCTGTGCCACTTGGGCCTGCTAACCTGTTCCCTCTCTTTGGATAGCATCAACTGAGAAACTCTATCAACTATCTTTAGCTGCAGGATCACATTGTTCTCATCACGCGGCCTGCTGAAAGATATTACTTTAGTTGCCCTTGCAACTAAATACTGACACACATTGCTCATTTCACGAGAAAATGATCTTTCGAAACTGGGAATCCAGAAAATCCTGTCATGTCTCTCATGGGATTAACCTACTTACAGAACAGATTTCAGCAGAGAAAATAGCAGGTTGCTGGGAACAAAAGACAACACTGTATCTGTCTTTAGGGGAACCTGTAATACATTCTTTCCACCTCTAAACCCTTTGAAGAACTTACCAGAACACTGATGAATCTCCCAAATGTCACCGTACACCACAGTACAGGCATATTCACAAACACACAACAATAGATTAACACAAGAGGGTGTCATAATGATGTTTGCTTGATCTGCAATGGTTAGCATTGTTGTGTGTGTGTGCATGCATGTACATACGCTGCTACTGGCAGCTCAGGGTTGGAATTGGGGTCACATGGTAGTCAACCTCCTACCAAAGTAGGAGTACTACTAAAGTCTTCAGCATGACTACTGTAGGACTACAGAGGCTCTGTTGTACTGTACTCAAAACACACATATTTTTTATTTATTATCTATTAATCTATTAATTTGTTATCTATTAGTTAGTACAAGTGTATTTAAAACTGAACAAACGTCAACATAGAGAGGAATGTACCCTTTATATCCCATAAGTTTCCTAATTGAACTGTAGATATGTAACCGTAGTCACCATTCAGCTTCAGATATCTGTAATGAGAAACCTCAAACACGTCAATGATAAAAGTGACGTCATTTGCCCTGGGACGAAGGACAATCTGGATATCTGAAATGTTCTTTTTGACTGAGAAGAATTTAATTATGGACATCTGTAGTACAGATCTAATCCAGCTATTAAATGTTAAAATGACTTGTCATATGAGGCCAGTACTGCAGTTGTCTCTGGGCCATGGACTGTACTGTATGACAGCACCTACCTGTCACTCAAAGTAATCATGCCTCTAAATATGCAAAACTTTAAGCTTTATTACAATTTAAATGGGTGAGTTACAGGAAAATTTAACTCATGCAGAGTTGTCATGAATTAGAAGATTAGCTATAGGAATCAAAACAGTTTCTCGTACCAGGCTGTAAATATGTTTACCTCTGCTGTAAAGTTGGACTTTTTAACATGGGTATCTATAGGGACTGAATCCCTTTTGGAATCACCTGAGTCATCTGAGGAACTGCTTTTGGTGATACCACATTGGCTTCATTGTTCAGCCTTAGAAGAGGCTGCTTGCTGCAGACACAAACTCTAGTCCACTTGCTTTCTATCAAAGTCCCTTCAAAAACCATTTCTGTGTAACATGCAGCTACCAGCTTTTTTTTTCTTTCTTTCTTTAAGGATAAGACATAAAGATATGAATAATAGAGATCTAGAACTATAAAGTGAAAGGAAAGCTGTCAGTTTCAAGTCTTTTTATGGTCTTTTGATCTTTCCTACACAGTTGTGCAGCATATCAATTCATCCTTTTCTGCTGCAGTGACTGTTCCATGTAATGCTTGCCCTACTTTAATATTGTATCTATGGATGTATATGATGTTGTGTAACGCTTTGCTATGTTAAATCATGTTTTGTGTTTGATTCATTTACCAATAAAAACGATATATCCACTAAAAAACAGAGGAATACACATTTTTAAAATTTGCATTTCAGACAAGGCCAAGTTCTTATAAAATGTTCTCTTTAGAGATATCTGCCAAAGCCCTTCTTTATCTGTCATCTCCCTCCCTGCTCCTTTGAACCTTTTATTTGTGGAGCAGGCCCTTTGTATGCTCTCTGAGCTTCAGTGTGAATGCCTTGCGATTCACACAGCAGCAGATGAATAGTGTCAGGCAACAGTGGAGGACCAGTGTTGATCTGTTGTCACGCTGCAAAACATCTCCACTTGCTTCTTCACAGATGTGTAATCCGAAGTTAAATGTACCTGGCTGAGAGATCAAAGGAAATAGAAAGAGTGTTTTAATTCTTCCACATTAAAGTGTGTCATTCAGACTGACTTATTTACAGCTTAACTCAAATCAGATATTGATTCATGCATTTATTTTTGGTAGGCTTTTATGTATACTCAGGCTGATCAGATGAACACTGACAGACGTATTTAGTTTGTTCCAGACTGTGCCAGGTCCTTGTCGTCATTATTCAGGTACTGGTGGCATAACAACCTCTTATTCACTTTACCTGGTAACTTCATTTTAGTTTCCTGAAAAGGTCGTCAAGACTGTTGATCCAGTCAGTTTTCACCTCTTGACATATTATGTTTTTATATTTTGTATTTATTTATGTTTATAGGTTTTTATATGTTCAGGCTCATTACATGTAGACATATTTGATTGACTTTTTCCTCACCTGGTACCAGCAAAGTTGGAGACAAACCACCTAAGGAGCTAAGCGCCAAGAAGAAAATAAAAAATGAATCCCACGATTAGTTCGCAAATCAAATAGCATTACATTCCACAACTGGATCTATAATACATATGCTAAACCTCATGACTGACACTCTTAATTAAGAGCTGATTAAACAAATAGATGAATTCTGTTGGTGAGTTACTTTTACAGTGTGTAATGTATTTAACAAATTCCTCTGCAGCTTTAAGAGTGAAATTCATGTCTTTCTTTGGTGCACAGGTTTATTGAAAGAGTTTTACTGTTAAAAAGGACATAGACTCTGAAAAAAGCCCCCCAAAAAAAACATGAAGCATGATGCAATAAAGTTTGTTGTGCATTTTGAAGTAGTCGTCATGGAAACCAGAAGGTTTTATGTTTAATTTAAAAAATGAGATTAGGTTGCTGCCCTGAATTAAGAAAACAGAACAGTCCACATTTTTACAGTTTAAATAGTTATGGGGAAAAGGGAGACTTGTTTAAAGGTGTTCTTTAAAATAATGATCTATCTGGCTAGAGTCTCTGTTGTCTCTGTTGCCATAGAGATTAGCATGTGACTGGCATTTGCTGTGGTTTAAAATGCAACTGAAATGTGTGAGCTGGAGCCTTATTGCTGTGTCACCAACTACAGCAGTCTCAGGCTGATTTTCCCCGGTTACCTCTCCCAACACTCTGCTTACAGACTCAACTGCCCCAATAATATCAAACATGTTATATTTATGAGTTCAAATCTGGAGGGTAACGATTATCAAGCGGACAATGTTGCTAAGCAGCAGTAAGAATTCCAGCCCTTGAGGCCAATGTTAGCGACACATATTAACACAGATTGTAGAGATCTCACCTACTGGTATTGCTGAGGAACAAACAAACCATGTGGAGCCCATCTTCCCAACCATTTCCTCCTCCAGACATGTTTAGCCTTCTGCTTTTGTTGTTTACCACTGCAAAGTACTACTAGTTGTGTCATCACAGTTTCCATTTTGTTTGCATCTGCTTCTCCATGAGATCAGGTGAGGTGGCGCGCTGCTCCGTGTGTCATGAAAATCTTAATAAAATCCTGAGGTGTGTGATCGGCCATTATTTTCCAATCTCGTAGCGTATGCATTTCAGCAAGAAAGAAAAATATATGTGAAGTTTCTCCTCATGTATGTGATGTAACATGATCCTGAAATCTGTTAAAACTCTGTAGTCTGAGCCCACTATAGGTAGCAGCTAAACTACTGCTAAAAGAAATGTATTATTGTTCCCCTATAGGTGCAACCTGGTGATTATAATGGAGTATAATAGCACTTTAATATTTTACTTATTATAAAAACCCTTCTGTTCTGGGCCTCTGTTGTAGTTTATCCAGTTTATTGTGGTATTACAGTATTGCAAGTATCACTAAGTGTGTGAATAAGGTGAAGGAGAAACACCGTCAAGTGCTTTTTAAAAAGGCAAAGGTTAATAAGTGCGAACCATTTAATTATTTAACAACATTGTATGCAACATGCTGTATATGGAAAACATAATGTGCACTCTCCTTATAAACCATCATACATAATATTTAATTCAAAATTTCAAACATTATCATGGAACATATACGGAAAACATAATATGCTATGCCCTTTCCTTCTAACTACATAAATAATATTTACATGATTCATGATTAGTTCTTATAATGGGGTTGTGTGAGAAACATGTGAAAAGGGCTACATTCAGGAGTAAATTATAGCGGGAGACTGGTAAATGGTAAATGGTCTGCACTTATATAGCGCTTTTCTCTACCTTAGTGGTATCCAAAGCGCTTTACAATGTGTTTCCCATTTACCCATTCATTCACACACAACAGCGACAGAGCTGCCATGCAAGGCGCTAATCTACCACTGGGAGCAACTTGGGGTTCAGTGTCTTGCCCAAGAACACTTCGGCATGTGGAGGGGCCGGGGATCAAACCGCCAACCTGCTCTACCACCTGAGCCACAGCCGCCCCAGTTAAGACATAGAAAACATGTATACATACAATATAGATATTTACAACTGAAAGCAATTGTAAATATATTTTTTTCAGTTTTTGTTCTACATGAAAACGATGAGATGATTGATGACAGAGTCACTGAGTGTTCTACCATCGTTGTTTTGATATTTCAAGATTTCAGACAGTCTTCACAGTCTTCTACATGTACATACAGATAAACACATTAATTCCATAATACACTGTATTTTCCCTCAATATATAAAAAAGCTAATATGCAACAATTATTTCAATATGAAAAATCTGGAAAGTCTGTTAAAAAACTGCATTTTACGTGCTGTTATTAGTGATCATACAGTATTAAAGCTCAGGTGCTAGGTCTGCTGTGAGCTGGTGGTAAAGTTCATAAATGTTTTTTGTCTGGCTGTAAGGATGAAATCAAAATGTTTTATTTTTACTTTTGATATATGACACTGCCATATGGTGGCCCAAAAGGGTCAACACATGTGCAAAAGCCACAACGAAAGTGCGCACAGTCGGAAGAACAGGCTTTATTTCCAGGGGACAATATTTTAATGAGCGTTTAATGAGCACATACGCAATGTTATGACTATTTTAATAGAATATAAAAAAACAAAAGCCTGTTCTTCCGACTGCTGCACACTTCTGTTGTGGGTTAACTTCCATTGTGGCCTTTGCATTTGTGTTGTGGCTTTTGCAGTTGTGTTATCCTTTCTGGGCCACCGTACCACCACTTTCTTTGGAAAGCGATGAACTCAAATGAACTGACCTTAAAATTTCCAATCCAGTCACTAAAGACCAACATATGTGCCTGAATCTGGTGTTATTTGAAGTTGACACTAATGGCAGCTGTGCCAATACGCTGTCAAGCTGACATTCTAAGACTGGACAGAGCAGACTGGAAACAAACTACACTTTTGAAAACACATGCATTCTATGTCAAATAACTGTGTTGTTCAAGATGGTTATTCAGCAGCCTCCTTCTTTGTTGCGGCACACAGCTTGACAACATTTTGACAAGGCATTAGTCCCGCCCATGGCTCTGATTGACTAAGCGTTGGCCCTCCTGCAGCGCTCGTTGCACTGATTGCTTTTTCATCTGAGAAACTGCTGTTTCATGTCAATATACCAGATGAATCAGTCAGTTCAGTGGAGTGGACAAATTCGAAGGTTTGCACCCAGGCAACGTGACCGCCAGATCCAGTGTAAATAGTGGGAGTGTGTTTCATATGTTGTGCAACTGAAACAACACCTACATCCTCGGTCACACGTTAATAGATACACAATATATCATCAGTGTTCTCTTTGCCAAAATAAGGGCTTCCTTTTACTGTATTTATATGTTTGTTCAATATGTTTATACTAAAATTCATATTACAGTATTTCAATTAGAAGCCAAAGTCAGGTTGATTCTTTCAAATGAACTGAAGTCTTCCTGAATATCCTCCTAACCTCTAAATGTATGACATGCTGTAAGCCCTTATTCTGCCCTACGCTGTCAGGCTGCCAGAGTTGTTGCTGTTGACACATTTGTGTGTGTTTTCCAGGGGTCAGCCTGCTGGTGCCTCATGGAGCCGTGGCTGAAAATATGTCCTGGGAGATGTACATGGTGATCAATCAGGGAGAGGCAAGGTGAGGCCAAAGTTTACCCAAATATCATTTCAAGCATCTATCTGTCTGTCAGTCTCCCTCTATCTTATCATCCATCTGCCCTGGCTCTCCGTCCTCTGTCCTCACTGTCCTGCTCCTCTCTAATTATTTACCGTCCTCCGTTATTTTCATTCCAGCTGCAGTGTTGAGTGGGTAGGACCTTCACCTGGTAACACTTGTCTCCCTGCAGCAGATTATACAGTTACAAGTTTAATGCGCTCCATCACTGGCGCTCCATCATCGGCAGCTTAATTAGCACAGAATTAGATTCAAGCATGTTGATGTCAAAGAACTGTGTTTTCTTACTCCCTATTGTCTGAGTTGAGTTTGACTTAATGAGCCTGTGTTTTTTTTCATGCCCGCTTCACTCAGTCTGTCCTCCAAGTACGACATAAAAAGATTTTTAAATTAGAGGATTTATTGTCCCTCTCTCTCTTAACACTGTAATAGGATTGGAGACCAGTGTGGTAAAGTATATAACTGTTCCTTGTCCACTGGTTTCATTCACACTACTCACACAGCACTTCAGTTCTAGTACGAGTTGTTGTTCATGATCTGAGGTAGACAGATTGTAAGTGAATGACAAATCTAAAATGCAGTAAAGACTGCTGTACAAAGACACTGTATTTAGCTTAATCCTCAGAGACCGACATTTAGCATCCAAATTCGTGTCTCTTCTCCTCACTTCGATTTCTCTTGGAGTGTTTATTGCAGCAAGGTGTTGTGCAAATCAAATAAAGCTGCTTGACCTGACATCTTAACGATGCTAGTTGCTTGACTGTGTGACAAAGTGTCAGTGATCACATTGAATCACAACATGCACAAAGCACTGCATCCTCCTGCACACTGATTACACTCACATATCTAGTTAGATATGTTAATATCATATCACAAGGAAGGGGAAGTTGTGTTTGTCACATATCTATATATACTGAAGTGTACACGTCTGGGACAGATTAAACTTCAATGAAGTAATATCTTTTTCTTCACCCATTTCTCTGCTCTTGCATCTCTGTTTATTAAGTCACAAAGTCTCCATTGTTTCACAACATAGACCCACCACATATCAAAATAAACTGCAGAACTGACTCTTTCTGATCAAACTAGTTGTTTCTCTGTGTGCTGAGGAGTAATCGAGTTTTAAGATTATAGCACATTTCTGCATTGTGTCCAACACAGTTCCCTCTGCAAGTACTCTAGTGTATCTGATCACTACGCAGTTATTTTTCCCAATGTCTGAGGCCCCGTCCACACGAAGACGAGCTCAGGCCAAAATGCACAAATAGTTCATCAAACCCGTGTATCGTCCACACCAAGCCGGCCTTTTGGGGTCTGAAAACGATCATTTCTGAACCGAGGTCCCAGAGTGCAAAGATCTGAAAACACCGTTGTTTCGCCCTGTCCGCTTCTTTTTCTGACACGCTTGCATCATAGCTCCACCTCTCGACAAATGCGCCAAACTCAGAAAAACGACTATAACAATGGCGCTGTATGGTGTTGCATTTGTACTGTTAATAGTTACACCTTACATTTTTAAAACTATACGCATTTTGGCTTCGTGTGGATGGGGCATAAGTCATACAGGATCCCACCATCATGATTTCAGACAATCTCCTCTACACAACTCTGAAAAATGTCTCTATTGCCAGCACTTTATGGTGAAATGCATGTAATAGCAGAACTGGTTCATGATAGCTACTATATGAAATCTGTAATTATTCTGATATCGAATGATGGAAGCAGGCAAGCTTAGCCCCACTTACCCCTATTAACCCATCTCCTCTAGACACAGCTAATCTCTGCTCTATTCCACCTACCTGTTTCCACCTCACATGCAAATCAAATGAAGCTGACTGGCAAGACCCTACGTCACTGATACTTATTGAAGACATGAATCTGGACAAATAGCTCAAAGATATTTGGTTTCATTTTTCTAAAAGCATGTGTGATTTCCCAAGGCGATGATTTTAAGAATCAATTTTGAAAAAGTTATTGCTCAGGCAGATGTTTTTCAAAAGAAGATAAGATAAAACACTTGTAAAAGCATAGGGATATCAGTAAAAAAAACAAAAAGAAATGGATAAGAAAGGTAGGGCTGCACAGTGGCTCGGTGGTTAGCAATGTCACCTCACAGCTAGAAGATCCCTGGTTTGTGTCCCAGTTAGGACGCCTGGGATCTTTCTGTGTGGAGTTTGCATGTTCTCCCTGTGCAGTGTGGGTTCTCACCGGGTACTCCGGCTTCCTCCCACAGTCCAAAAACATGCTGAGGTTAATTGATTATTCTAAATTGTCCGTAGGTGTGAATGAGAGTGTGCTTGTCTGTCTCTATATGTAGCCCTGTGATAGGCTGGCGACCTGTTCAGGGTGTCCCCTTCCTTCGCCCTGAGTCGACTGGGATAGACTCCAGCCCCCCCACGACCTTAAAGAGGATTAAGCGGTGTATAGATGATGGATGGATGGATGGATAAGAAAGATATATAGGTATGAGTAGTCCAGCAATAGTAATAAGTGAAACTGATATTGTAGTCTTGTAAATGTAGAAAACAACAGTATTGCAGTACAGCCATGAGTACAGTAGCGCACACTGCTTCTGATGACGTATTGCATCCTAGTTGATTCGTTTCAAAGCAGATAAAAGAAACAAGCCTCACTTGTGTCATCTTTTTACTTTTTTTGCAGCATTTCAAAAGTTTTTTTCAAGCTTTCTTTACTATTATGTGGAAACACAGCCAGTGTAAGTGGGATTGAGTAGATGTAAAGTACAGTGTGTGTTTTCATGGCAGTGAAACATGTCGGACACTGATGTGTTTTAGTAGTTTTTCTCAGTAAGAGTCATTTATTGTTGGTTTGGATTTTTCACAGAGTTTTTTTTACCATAGGGAAAATATTAAACGCTTACTGCATTATCCTTTAACGAATACTTTTGGAAAAGGGTACAGTCATAGATAAACTGATAAAAAATGATAAAAACGTGGCAAAACTAGCACTTGTTAGTTGGTCACACATTGGGATGTAAGTGTTCGCTTAATAACATAAAGAGTAGGACGTGTGTATCTATGGGTTGTTTTCCTCTACAGGAACTTGTGGGCTATTTTAGACTGGCCCCAACTGCCCCTGCAGAACCTCTTTTTTAGGGCCATTTTCTTAAAGAATGAAGAACTGACCAGGTAAACTCAGAAAACACAAATGCTAATTGAATAAACAGAATGCCATTTTGCTGCCCTCTTGATGTCCTCATCGAGTAGCAGTCTTTTACTTTTAAACTTCACCACCAGCAGTTTAAAATTCCACATACAGACTAACATGAGAAACCTCCGTTGTTTGATTTCCTTCATGCTTATAGAACTGGAGTTACATTCAGGAAGTAATTCTTTGTTTCGGTGTGTTCAGAGTTAATGTTGTGGTTGGTGCTGGTAGTTCCTACAATGGAAACAGAACAGCTAAAAGGGTCAATTGGGGGGGGCATTGAGTGTTTTCTCTTCTCAGCTAATTCAGATTTTTGATTGTAACCTTTATTGTTATCAGTTGAGTGGTAGTCGTTGGAGTCTTAGTGGCAGTAGCAGTTATTGAGAGCAAGAATTTACAGTTAAAAGCAGCATTCAAATAAGCCTGTGCATGTATTGGTGTGCAGTAGTGCATACAAACATCCAGAGGATAGATATGTGTGACCCTCTCCATGGCCATCTCCACATTTCTGTGTGTTTACCCCAGGCTCTGTGACAGATGGGCCCAGCAAGCACGGCAGCCTATCTCCCGCTCCCTATAGGAGTCCTCTAGGTGTCACGATATGGGTGTTCATTTCCAGAAGCCCCTCACAGGTGGTTGTCTGGGCTTTGATGTCCCAGCTGCTGTATAGAAACTCAAGTTCTCGCCACGCGACCCCAGGGGGCTCCGCAATAGAGTCCTTCATTTAGTCGACCAACTCAAAAGGAAGCAAAGTCAAACCTCCCAATCCTCCAATCTCTTTTTTGTCCCCTCCACTCTGAGAGTCAATATGTAGTTATGTACTCCACTTGGTGTCAACAATGTGGCTCTCTGGGAGAAAGTCACGACCTGGGAAGCTTGTTTAAACGATGATGAATACAGTGATGAATGGAGCGTGGTGCGCTGATGGACACACTCGGTGGAATACAAGGCACCGACGTCTCCGGAGGCCTTTCATCTTGGCAGTAGGCTCATTATGCATTCTGATCACAGCTAGGTAATGACCCTTGGATGGACTGAGCGTCTCTCCAGGGGAGTGTTTGTATGCTCTTCCCCGCAGCGAGGCATGAGGGGTTCCAGTTTCCTCTGAAGTGTCACTGTTTATTCACGCCGCTTCGCTTGAACAAAGTCCCAAAAGAAAGGAGACCCCACAAAATGCACACATTAGCGGGAGAAGTGACAGGGGTGTGGATCGCCTCGACAGAGCTCTCTAATAATGAGATGCAGACAGCAGCGGAAAGAGTGAGTTACACCTTGTATTTGAGGTCAATTTTAGAAGCAGTATAACAATTTTCCTTTCAACAGAGTTATGATACATGCTTTCTGGACTTAAAGATGTCAGAGCAGCTCTTCTTTGTTCTCATCAGGGTTAGACAGACAGAATAGAATGCACAATTCATAGAAACCCATGACTCTCTAGCTTTGCTGCAAATCCAGTTTAGTCACAAGTGCTACAATGTATATGTGTAATCGAAAATCTTTACAAGACCATCTAGAGCTGCCTTCATGTCCTGTTATAGATTTCTACCTGCCAGCATAAAGCATCCGGGTTCTCCCACTGCTTAATCCACCTTTGAAGCACTTCAAAATATTTCAGGCTCCAACCTGACAGTATTTGGTTTCGGCCACGGCGGTGCTTTTCAAGTGCTTATTTTTTCCGTCACTCTGTGTGAGCTGAGAGGTGTTTACTGTAGACACCCTTATTTCTCCCTGTGGTCTCTTGTGCTTGTCATCTTGCCAGCTGTCAATCACTGTCTGCATGCTGGCAGGCCGAGGCATGCAGAGAATTGTATCCTTTTCTTTCCTGCTGCAGTGTCCAGCCCCAATCCCTGTCCAACCAACTTTTCGTAGAGTCCCATTAAAGCTTCTTTTTTAAAAGATGTCCTCTTGAAGCTTTTCAAAGGCTCATCTAAATCTTTTGAAGGCCAGTTTTTCTTAGGTCAGACATATTCCCTTTTGCCTCTGAGGTTTTATGAGTGCTTTGTGTTGTAAGATAAATCCCTCAACCTACTGAGGCAGAAACAGCTTTGTCCTCGTAGGAAAAGAACTTTTAATGATGAAACTAGTTTCCATATGTATGCCTTTTGAAAGATACCAGGCTGAACATTTGGGACCTGGTGCTGTATATTATTTATTGTTCTGGATGCTCCTGGCGAAGTTTTATTTCATAAATCAGAGGAAACCTCTGAGAACTCACAAAGTGCCCTACAGGATCAGTTTTATAGAGTTTGGAGGCTAACAATGATAATCTATTATACATGGCTGTCAGTAGAAGTGCAGCAGTGCGTAGGTGTGACATGGCTTCCTGCTTGGATACCTGGCCCTCTAGTCAGAGTCCTGGCTGCCCACAGTGGCTGACCCGGCTGATCTGTTTTTCTGGATGGAGAGTCGCTGCAGCTCACTCTCTAAGCCATCAGCTCTCATGGTCCGTAGATCTCATGCCGCAGATCTTTGGATGGACACATCACTCATGGTTTCAGTCCAGAGCTCACAAGTCCTGTGTCCCCTGCCAAGGTGGGAGCACACTTTAGAAATAAGTGCTGTCTGACTTAAAACGGAGATCCATCCTGATCTGAAATGTCCGACTCCTCCAAAGGTAGAGGAGTTCATCTACAGTTTGATGAAGACAGTGACATTCGTCCTGCCTGTTATACTGTAGGGCTGATGGGGTGTAACACTGTTCTAGGTCATTCTCTTATTATAGCTGTACTTATAGGAATACATGGAATGTAATGACCTGGTACTGCCTTTTTCATACTGCCTCAGTTATATTCATGAGTTTGCTATTATACCTTCAGTTTGTGATTCATTCCAAACACCTAGAGCGTGCCTTTATTTCTAATTTCCCCTAGTTTAATGCTGAGAGTTTCTTGTTTACTGCTGTGCTCCCTTCTATGTTGCTGCAAAACCAAGACTTTCTCCTCCTTTGGTTGCTTGAGATTTTCCAGATAATGTATATTTCACAGCCTTACTTCAATCAATAGAGAAGCATGATCATGGCGTACCCACCGCTCTGAATTTCTGTTTTTTGTTTGACCAAAACAAGTCAAACAAATAAATAAATAAAAATAACTCAGGAATTCCATTCAGTTTCACTTTGCTACTAAAAGATTCCATTCAGGTTCATTTATTTAGCATCAGTTCACAACATAAGCCATCTCAAAGGACTTAGATCCCACCTGACAAGATGAAGACCTTACAATATGATATTATAGAGAGAAGCCCAACAAATTCAAATGATTCATTTGAGCAGCTTTTTAGCTACAGTGGGAAGAAAAACAACACTTTAACAAGAAAAATCCTCCGGCACAATCAGGCTCAAGGAGGGCTGCCGTCTGCCTCAGCTGGCTGGAGGGAGGGTAAAGGGGGAGAAAACAGGACAGCAGAGAAAACAATGGATAAGCACTGAGGAGGCTGGTGAGGCCGGTAAATACAGTGTTTAGAGAGGACAGACCACAAACCACAGGAGGTAGAAGGCACAGGTTTAGTGGCAATGGTGGTAAAAAAAAATGTGTAAGGAGTGAGGGGGAAGTGAGGAGAGGAGCATCATGGGATCTCCCCTATCAGCACAACCAAGGGATGGCTAGGGTCACCTGAACCACCTCTAACTGTCATCTCTGTCAGAAAGGTCAGTAATGAAGGTGTCTGCCTCTCATACTCAACTGGAAGGTGGTTCCACAGCAGAGGAGCCCCAGTATTTACAGAGAAGGGTTTTTAAAATCCTCACAGAGAATAATGTCTCAGTGTCTTAGTGAGCTTTCAATGTAAATGATTTTCAAAAAGTGTTGTGTTTTTGATTCTCAGCAGGACAAACAAGATTCAAATTGGTGACTGAAGGCCATGTTACTGCAGCACATTGGTGAAATCTATCTTAAAACATGATTTATTGTTTTTAAATAACTTTCATTTTATTTAGATTAGGTTTGGGCATCATGCTTGCGTAAAAACAACATACTACTACCACCTAATGTAAGTGCCATCGTCTGAGCCACCATGCCATCCTCCTGTCTATCACTGCATTTGTCCTAAATCTAAATCATGAGCAGCTCAGTAGCAGCAGCTGAGTTGTCTGATCAGCAGGTGAACAGCACAAGCTGTGATATTGTCTTGTAACAATCACATTAATTTAACAAATGCTGCTACAAAATGTTTCATGAGGACGGGATTAGACTCTGCTATTGCTACAGTAAAATAGCTAAAGTAACCCCCAAAAAATACACCACCATCCCTACAGTGATGAGTGCTTTATCTGCCAAGGTGTTTCTATGTAGCAAGTTGAACTTCACACATGGAGAGCGTAGGAGGACACCCTGTAGAAGTCCTGCACTGAGAATGCTACTTAAAGTAAAAGCATGTACGGGAAAATGCACTGTTACGGTGTTAAGAGTAAAAGAACTCCATAGTACCTCTAACCACCTGCCCCTCACAGAATCTGACAGATAAAAATATAAACATACCCTAATTTAGATGGCAGAAGAGGAGGAGAATATCTTACATGTCCTTGCGCAGCGAACCACAACAATCTCCACAGAACAAATGGAGCACAAAATGCTACTGATGTTTCTTGTGGCTAATTAGATCATGATATTTTCACGATCTAATTAGCCACAAGAAACATTTCACGCTAGTAGAAATTTTATCCTAATGATGACAATATATCAACAAAAAGTCACCCAAGAGACATTAATTGATCCTTTAGGATGAAACATTCAAAATAAACATCAAATTGTATAATATTAACGTTAGATTCTGATAGGTCATGCCAAAAGCTAATGCCTGATTTTGTATAACTTTGAGGAAAAGTCCCCGGATCACCAGCATATGTAGTAGGAACGTGGAAAGTTGTTGAGGTTTCTTCTATTAAATAAAGTGTTAAAATAGAGCCTAAAATAATCGGCATATATTCAAAATAACACTTGGATCAGTGGCATGTTTAAAGGTTCTATGTTTATATATGTTTTATGTTCATATATGTTTATATTCGTACGTTTTGAGGCACTATCACAAACAAAAATATGAAAAGACAAAGTTTGTTTGAAAGGGATGCGGAATAAACTTGACATTGATATTCAGTGGGGTCATTGTCCTTTCCATTCTGTGCTGAAACAGGTCCATGAGTCAGCATATATCTATAAACACACACACATGTCTGTCCTTTATTGACCTCATCAAACCCAGAACAGATATTGGAGGGTGAGTAACTGACTTTTAGATGATCAGGTTTCTTGGTGAGCTCTTTAGCAACAATGAGCCTGATTAGCTGGCATCATATAGTGCTTAAATACTGCAATATGTATATATTGAGAATAATTTCTATAAGAGGAGCCCATAAAACAGCCACGAGACATTGAAATTCTTCATACTGTCTGTGGAACACATTTATATTCATGCTAGATATGATTCAGGAATCAATGTCTGCTGTACAGAAGCAAGAAAAATACACAGTAGTACCTCGACTTGGCAAAATGTACTGCTGTTTGTATGCCAGTTGTATAAGGGCTTCAAGCATTTATTGAGCTTGGTTCGTCTTTATGGCATTATTTTTAGTTATCTGAGTAGCACTCTTTGTGATAAGTGACCAAATAACATTGTGAGCTTGTTCAAGTGATTAGCCTCGTTGCTTACAATCATTCTCCCAGTCAAGTGCGTTGCAGTACACCCAGGTCCTGGGACTGGAGATGAAGTAGTACCAAAGGTAGTTGAATACTCATCATAATGGTATTATAAATCAAGATTCAGTGCCTCGTGATTCTTTTTCTAAACAGATTGGTGATTAAAGTTATTGTTGATGTTTTACCGAGCTGTTCTTTCAGTCAAGTACTGTACCTCTGACGATGCTTGATTACTGAGGTTGTTTTGATGGATATCTTGCAGTAAAGACTTTGCAGTTGAAAGGATGATAAAAGTAGGGGTTATGAAACGACGTGTCTTTGGTGGATATTGCAGCGATTCACAGAGCTTCACCTCTAGATGCCTGTTTGATTAATGTATCCATGCGGCACGTAAGGTGTCTACATCAACTTAAAAATGGGCAAAAGCACAGTGGGACAAACAGGTGGGAGACTACAAGCAAATAAAGGTGAAGCTAATGGAGCGTGCTAATGTGTGCATTTATTAAGCCGGCCGTCTCCGCTCCCGAACCAATCTGCCACTTTGCATGGCTCCCAGCGTCCCCGAGGAGTGAGTCATTGCTCACTTTAAATAATGCACCTCATCTAGTAGCTCAAGAAGCTGCCGTATAGAGCCCTTCATCGTGATGACAAGTGGAATTGAGAAAAGAGACCGCTAGCCTTGGGCGCTTCTTTAAGGTTGCCGCCGGACTCCGGGGCCCGAGCTGCAGGCTACTTAAGGAGCACGTAATCTGCTCCTTGCCTACACTTTGCATTAAATGTGTGATCAGGCTCGGCGCTGTTGGCTAAGGGATCGAGAGCTCTCTCAGGACCAGTCGAGAGGAGGGCTGCTGTTGACATAGCAGAAAAACTGACTGCGAGCTAAGAGACATAGGGGAGAGGGTGAGCTGGTGCAATAAGATGGTACCTGCAAAGCCCGATAGCCAGAGAAAATCAGTACACACACCCCACCCCCCAACCCTCCTCAGGTCGGAAGTTGAGGCAGTAATTGGGAAGTCTGGAGTGGATGTCAGCACCCAGAAAGAGCATTTACCGTGAAGGTGTTCCAAGAGACAGAAGCAGCTTTTAATTCAGATAAGCTATTATAATAGCTGAGGAGCTTATGTAATGTGTCTCTTTATGAAAAGTTTGCAGGAGGTGGGAGCGAGTGTCAAAAGGAAAAAATAAAGTTGGAGTATCTTTTTGGAGGCTGTTAAGACAATTAAGGCTGTATGAATCACTGCATTGCAAGTAAACAATCGGTTATGGTCTTTTGATTCGCAGGATGTTGTAAAGGATGCTTTTATCCAGGGAGAGCATGCACTTATAGTGTGGCTGCTCCCAGTGGGAAGCAAACCCCTAACCACTGTGGTGGTGGTGGCATGCTGTATATAGCGAGTGGCTCAGCAACATGAGTCAACTTTTAGTCTTTTATACAGCAAAGTAATGAGCGGTCCGTGTCCTCCAGAGAAGCACACAAGTGAGAGAATGAGAAAGAAAAAGCGGTAGATGTGGAAGTGTATGGATGGAGTCAGCTTTGATTAGCGGTGGAGAGTTTGGCACAGCAATATTTGTGCTATATGAAATGTCTTGTACATGCTTGCTGTGTTACATCCTGGAGGTTAGTTTTGAAATCCTAACCACTACTTCCACATATTCTAATAACTTAACTAGTAAAATCTAACACAGTCAGGCTGCAAACAATCCTCAAATTCGCCAAATTCTTGTGACTTAGTATTTAATTAAATAACGATCCAAACTGTTCACTGTAACATCCTCTGCATTTGGCTCAGCTTTGACCTATCAAAAATGTGCACATGGACTTCGATTTTGGATCTGCTCACTTCTGCTTTTACCAGACTTTTAGGTTTAAAAACACATCAGGCACATTGGTGTTGGAGGTGAATGCTAATGCCATTATGTTTCCTATTTAGCACTAGACACAAAGTACAAATAACACGGATACGAATGCCAGCAGCATGCAATTATTTAATCAAAAAACAGTTTTCAACCAAGTGTTTTCACCATTAGTTCATGTTCCAGAGACCACAACCATCCATTCATCCATCTATCCATTAACTATAGTCTCTTTATCCTGTAGAGTGGACTACAGAGGACTAAAGCCAATTTCCAACCTGGCAACACCACAAACATGTAGATTTTTTTACTGCAGTAGTACAGATTTTGATATGATGGTGGTTCTACATTGAAAGGTAATGTGACATAGCATATTTACATCTGAAGGTGGTCCATATAGGTATATGCATGTTATATTGCAGGCCGTGAACATGCACTGTACTTAAAAGTGGATAAACTAATACATGAAACTGGATGAAACACAAACAGGTGGAACATGTTCACTCTCATAAATGCTTCCCCCCTTGTAGAACACATCATAATTTGATGAAGCAAACAGAATTCCCCAGCACTTTTTTGGACCTCCTGGTACAGATTAGACCTGCTGTACTTGCTGTAGCTGAGTGCAGATACAGGCTTCCTCCTAATACAGTGGTTCAGGCTAACCTGCCGACTTGTTTTTGACCTAACTGACTGACCAAGTCAGACAGCTTGCCCTCTTGGAATTACTGCAATGCAGGAAGGAGGACAGAAATGAGCGTGACCTAGAGGAAACATCATGGTCTGGTTTACCGGTCTGCCATGATTGTAGATGCTGCTTCATTAACAAAAATAATCTCTGAACACGGTGTAGGTGATGATTAGTCTGGTTAATTGGGAAAACAACTTTAGATGTAAACATATTTATGGCAGGGGATCTCAGGGGGTTGCAAGAAGGGTGTGGAGTTCATAATAAATTAAATCCCAGTATATATTACATTAAAGAACTGGGCACTCAACTGTAGGCACCTACTTCTAATTTCAGTGTGAATTCTGCCAACAGACAGGGAACAACAGACTGAAGGAGGTTACCAGGTGAAAGTATACAACCAGCAGGCAACAAGCAACAAAGAAAACTAATTCTTGCTGTTCAACATGTTAATGATCCTCTAAAATGGCTGTCATGGGCGGATTTTTGCTGCTTGTGAAAGACAGACATATCTGCTCGTGGTATTATGTCCTCCCAACATCATATACATACTGTATGTGTGATACGACTCTCTCATTCTCGGTGCCACAACAAAAACATTCTTTGAAGGGATGCCATGGTCTGAAAACATTGGGGACCACTGGCCTACTTACATGTCATAGCCCCCTTTCTTTCCCTTTGTTTCTTGTCTGCATTTCCGTTGACTTTGTCTCCACCGCTAGGTCAAAAATGCCCCATAAAACCTAGTGTTTTTGTTGAATTACAGTACCTATGAAGAGCATTTTTCCCTTTTATTGCTTTTCATCTTTGAATCATCGTCAGTTTACTTTTGCCTCTTTTGATAAGAATTTACAACAAATACTCTTTGATGTCAATGTTGAGACAGATTTTTACAAAAGAGTCAATTAATTAAAATATAAAATGGAAAAAAGAGGTTCCATAAGTATTTGCACCTTTAAAGTGACCTACCTTATTCAACATAGGTTCAACCCATTGGTGCTGGAAGTCACACAGTTAGTGAAATGGAGATCATTTGAGTGTAATGAATGTGTCGCATGCCACTGTAGTATAAAGACTCCTGTATGTTGAAGGTTAAGTCACTGGTGAATCAGTGCTCCTGGGTATTACTACACCATGAAGACAAAAGAACACTCAAAGCAACTCTGTGGAAAAGCATAGGTCAGGCTATTGTACAAGAAAAAATTCCATGCCACTGGATATCCGTTGGAGTCCAGTTAAATGTATGATTAAGAAATGGAAGGAATATGGCACATGTGTAAATCTGCTTAGAGCAGACCATCCTTTAAAAAACTGAGTGCCCAATAAGGTGTTACAAGCCTCACTGGCTGAAATGGGACTGATGTGTTCCTGTTCTTCTCAAGTAAAAGCTTTATGGGAGAGTAGCAAAGAGAAACTCAAGGTTAAAAGAAACTGATATAATATCTCCACTAGAGTTCACCAGAAGGCATGTTGGAGACTCTAAAGCCAGCTGGAAGAAGGTTCTTAGGTCTGGTGTAACCAAAATCAAGCTTTTTATTTAGAGTAGAAGCTCTGTTTGGGCACCAAACACTGCACAAACACACCATGCACACCATGAAGCATGGTGGTGGCACCATAATGATGTGGGGATGCTTCTCAGCAGCAGGCCCTGGAAAGCTTTTAAGGTAGAGGGTGAAATGAAGGCAGCAAAACACAGGGAGCTACTGGAGGGTAACCTGATGCAGTCTGCAAGAGAACTGTGACTTTAAAGAAGATTCATTTTCCAGCAAGACAGTGACTCAAAGCCTGATAGCCAGAGCTTTGCAGAAATGGTTTAAAGACAACCTGGCACAAACCGTAACCTGACAGAGCAGTTTTATAAAGAAGAATGGGGTAAAAGGCAGCGCCCAGATGTTTACTGAGACCTATCCACACAAGCTCAGTGCTGTAATTGCGGTCAAAAGTGCATCTACTAAATACTGACTTGAAGGGGGATGTTATATTTTTAATTCACTGATATTACCGAGTAGAAATTAAATTGACCATAGTTCACTGTTAAATAGCAAAAACTGCGGAAACTTCCTAGTAAATGTTTCTTTTTATGCATTGCATGCCTTTCACTCGGCCAGTGCAGTGCTTTTCCAGGTGATGCTGCTTTGCATTCACTTCAGCCAGGTTCAGCTTTTTTGATGGAGGAACCGACTGTCTTGGGATGTTGCTGTGGTGGTTTTGACTTACATGAATGACAGGACTTTCTTATATTATGCCTGACTCGTACAAAAAAAATATAACACCCAAGTGGTAACAAATGATATATGTTTTTTGATTTGACAGCAGGTTGTGTTGATCCCACACTAACATATCATTAGGCATTCCTCTTCATTTCCGACCTGTCAGTTTAAAGCTGTTATGTAGCGTGCTGCACATTAAAGCTGTTCCTTTGCACAACGCCTCATTCAGGGGAGGAAATCTTAACGAATCAGCCCTCTCATATCTCTGGCCTGTGATGACTGATAGGAGCTTAGACTGCTTTGCTGAGATGTTCTTCTCCGCTGTCATGATCCCGCCTGCCCTTTCTCTCAAAAATCCAAGCGCCGCTGCCGCTGCCACCATCCAGTGGCAAGACCTGTTTGTTGTAAGCCGCTTTTAATGAGCACACTCCAACTCGCCGGCAAATCGCAGTGACTTTTTCACCTGTGCTGGAACTAATTCCAGCAGCTCAGCTGTGTAGCAATAACGTGAACTCAAGGAGCAACGGTCCACAACACTCACACTCACAAGCAGTCAAACCTGAAACTACAAGCCCGCAGGCATGTTTTGTTTGCAGCCCACCTCTTTTCATAAGCTCCTCTCATTAGTTTGTTTTTCCATGCCACAGCCCCGGCTCAAAGAGAGATGTTAAGCACATATAGGCCCTCTAAGATAATAAATAGAAAATGTTAAATAGGGAAAGTAATGTGAAGATCACAGCCTGGAGTCTTAGTTATGCTCATAGCGATGTCGTGTTCAACAGCAGGCACAATGTGACTGAGCTGTCTCACCGTTTTTTATGAGTGCAAGCTTATTTTTATCACAGATAATGGATCATGTGAGATTCCAATTAAGGAAGTGATTAGAACATCTCAGCCCAATACAAGGTGTGTTTTCAGCCTTGCAGCACAACATTTAATTGCATGCATGCTTAAAGTGAGAATACAGCTGTGCAGGCAACTCTCCCTTGCAGTAAAACATGTGTTTATGATGCATCTTCAGGTGACCATCAAAAGGCACAATTACAAAACGTCTAACAGAGTCATTCTGCTTACGTGTCTTCACTGTAAACAGTATCTGTTCTCTGCAGGACTGTAACTTCTTTTTATGTGTCGTTTACGATATAGTGCATTTACTTTCTGTGTGTGTGTGTGTGTGTGTGTCTGTGTGTGTGCGCGCGTGTCACGGTGTGTTTAGTGTCCAAACACTGGAAGGTTGTGAAATCCTCTTGGGTCCAGAGGTGACGTATGGTCCTCCAGGCCTGGACCTCTTCTGCCCAGTTGCCATGACCATTGCCCACTGCGCCGAAATGGACGCCGAGAACTGGAACATCCAGCTCAAGAGGAAAACCCAGGACAACAAATGGGAGGTGAGAGCTGGAGGCCTAACATCTGTCAACAACAATACAGCCCGTCACGATCTGAGCTTATGTGGCGTGTAGCTCTCCTTTCCTAAATGGCTTGATTCTTTTTTTGTTGCAAAATGTCAGCAGGAATGACGGTAGACACACCACACCTCAGGTTTTCCACTCTTTATGTTAGCAGTACAAACTCTGCTACACCTTTTTTGTAAAGTGAACTCCAGATAACACACTGCATGGAACAGAAATCAAAAATCTAAATACTGCCGATCTCTTGTTGTGGGGTCACTTCTAGCATAACAATGTTTAAGCCTGAAATCATTGCACTGACACTGCTGGCTAATTCAGTGTTTTTGAAGTGAGTTAGTATGTAAATTTGACCAGTTTCCCCCTCCACTGACCGCCTGTCTAACTTCAGATGAGCTACACTAGTAACAGCCAGTCTAAGCAGGATCTGCTTCATCGCGGCTGTCGGTCCACTGCTATTCTGATCAGCTCCATCTCTCGTGCGACTTTTTGTGATATTTCCATGTCATGAAGCCCATTTTTGGCAGAGAATCTCGTATCTGTAAGCATGAAAGACACTTGCTCATGTAAATAAATGCCTGTATTTGCTGACAGTTGGAATAGTGCAAGGACATCCGCTCAACAAAGAGAACACTGAAAGCCAATCAGCAAAAACTTGTTTTCTAACTGACGCTCCACTTCTGACAGACAACAGAGCTGGAACACAACACAGCCAGAAACAAGAATTGCTTATATACTGTGTCCACCGTACTGTTCTCTTGTTGACGCCGTTAAAAATAGCACGTTTTTCCATGCAAATACAGATGCAAGAGCAGGGTATGAAAAACACAGCGAGAAATGTCTTAATTGGTGAGGTAACAAATGAAAAAAGGAAAAGCTAAGTCAAACGAGGAGCACCATATCTGCACATGTTCTCACATGAAGGATACCCCTTCTGAGGTCCATCTGTTTCTTAAGAAGCAACTACAACAATTGCAGATGTTGCAACCTGCAGCAGGCTTACTTTGCTTTAAACTTCAAAGCTGCACTCATCAGTAATTCTTATTTTAACAGTGAATGATGACTCTGTGTTGTGTAAAAGGGATTGGTTATGGTGACCAACTTTACTAACGCTACAGTTCCTCTCAAGTCTATAGAGCAGTCGATGTGAGCAGGAGGTTAACCTTTCACTAGCTGGAGAACATTGCGGAGCTTTTATTTTATAAAGGGCCAGATGTGATTCTCTGGTGGCTTTTGATTGAGACCAAAACTACAGCTAACGGGAAGTAAACATGTTTGCTTGCTTTCATCAGGCAAGCAGAAAGATGAATGCTCACATTCCATAATGTCTGCCTGATGTGAAGCGTTTGCTAAGAGGTTCATCAGATCACAGCCTCCACCGCTGCTGCGACCGTCCACAGGCAAGACCTGCTCAGCTGCTTTTAATGACCAACTTACCAGTGAATCGCGGTGACATTTTCACCTGCGCTGGAAATAATTCCCTCAGCCTGGCTGTGTGGCAGTGACCCAAAACTGAAAGAACAAAAATCTACGACACTGTTTCTCGCAGTAGTCCAACCTCATTCATTAGGCCATCACAGACATGACTTGTAAATGAAAAGAACGCTAAAGTTGTGCTGTGTTTTCGTGCCGTGTAAATTCTTGGCTTACATTTGTCGTAACAGCTTCACAGAATGATAATATGTCACATTTCAGCTTAATGAGCATCTTGTTGGGTAGTTTCCATGTGTTGAGATAACTGTATTTATAGCAGCATCTCTGCAGTGATTAACAGCAAACTTCTCTTGACCTTTTCAGCATCACGATCAGTCTAATTGGCTGCCTTGATAGTCTTGAGGGATCTTGTGTGTTGATACAGGTGCTTTGAAATTTAAGTCAGAATTTGGTTTACAAGTTTTTCTATTTGCAGTTGTTTTTTCCCACACAAGTTGTTGAATGTAGTGAAACTTCGGTGTGAGAATATCTCATGATAAATGTGTTAATCTGTGTTTGTCAGAAACACTGAGGATAACATATTTTGTCACCAACACCACTTCCTGTTATTTACCACCAGGATGGGTTGTTATTTATCTGTTGGCTGATTTAGAGGTCTTTGTTTCATTGCAGTCACTCAGTATAAGATAATGAGTTTTGTAAATGGGTGTTAAAATCGTTCCTTGACATTAAATGACATTAAATGGGGTTGTTGACTCTTCCCCCTCCTTCTGTTTAGTGACCTTTGCATATGTGCTTTACCTGCAAAAAGGTACAGTTAGTCAATGGATGCATGACTGGTGAATTATGGGTTTTCCATAAAAGACAGCTGGGGCTTTGTGGGTAATCTGACTGATCCAGCCTTATGCTCTCCATGGGTCCAGAGGGTGACATGAAGGCAACACGGCTGGTCCGGCAGGAGGAAAATAGAGAACCAATTACAGCATGTAATGACCAGGAAGAGGCATGACTGCTGTCAGTCAGTCAGGTGACTGGCAGGGCTGTCGGTGGTGGGGGGTGTTAGAACAGAAGGCGTAAGACAAGGGAAGTATCGATTAGTTGGCCAGGAAAAGACATGGCATGGTGAATTTCGATGTGAGGCAATCAGGAGGAGAATCATGGAAGTGGTTTCTCTTCCGACCACGACCCTCCATTTGCCTCCACCAACACGCTCAGCGAACATACCATCGACTCCGAGGACAACCAAGCGGCTCAGCTCTCGCCCGTTATTTAGCATTTCTTGTCAGCTTCGCTCTGATGCTTTGCAACGGGACACATTGTATTTCTCCAGCTCTTTATGTATATGTTTCCATTCCAACAGTGTGAGCCTTTTCTTCCTTTTTTCCCCTCCTTCTAGTAAAGAAGATTGTTTTTCACTGGTCTGGATGAAGTCCCGAGAGCTTAATCCCAAACCCAAAGGCATAACAAGCCACAATCGCTGTCGTCACTTTGCATTATTTGCTTGTGTTTTTGAGCAGCAGCTACTAAGATGATAACAAGACATGTGGGGAAAGAAGGGGGGCACGGAGGTGGTGTTGTAATGAACAGAATATTCAGTCAGGCAGTAATGTAAATGTAAAGCTGACGTAAAGTTTTGGCAAGCTGTGCCTGGGTCAGAATAATGAACAGTGCAGGTTTGCCCCTGGCTGTTGTGGTGGTTGTCAGCGCTTAAAAGAGCTTGTTATTTAGGCCGGATTCGCCTGCTCTCTGCATTGTCTGCTTTTGTCCTGAATAATGTTTTTCTATGCTGATATAAAGAATATTCAAGAGCTGCTGCAGCCTCCGCATGCATACCTTAAGCAAAGATGCGACATAGTGAATTCACCTGAACTGTTTTAACAATAGCTTCTTTGTGAGGGTGTTTAGGAAGTTTGGTTGTACCTGTACCAAGAGCAGAGGCCAAATTAAAAGTCTCAGTTATATCCTTTTTAAACATACCTATCCAGTGAGCAATTGAGCTTTCATCCAGAAGATCAGGGCTCACATCCCATGTAGGGCCGCGATTCTTAGAATAAAGTTTCATTTTCACTTGTTGCTTACTAGTTACTTCATTACTTTGGGTTTTCTGTCATTGTTTAATTTCGTAAAGTACATTGTTGGGTTTAAGAAGATATTGTGGTTTGGCTGACACCTTCACATCGATAACTACTTGTTGGGAGCTTGGTTAAGTTTAGGAACCAAAACTACTTGGTTAGGCTTAGGACAGTAGCTCAATTTGGGATATAATACAACTTATATGTCAAAATGTGTTTGAATCGTAATCAGGTAGACAATGCCTTCACTGAGAATGAAGTTTAGCTGTATAGGAGCATCATTTCTGGGAGACAGGGCTGCTGTAACATTAGACCCATCTTATAGGATATTTATAACCCAGGATGGTAAATGCATAATTTGTCAGGAGTGTAACTGTACACAAACTTCAGGATTCAAAAAGTACGATCCTGGATCGACTCATTTTGGGTGCAGCAGAACATTCAGCAGCGGTTCAGTTATAATTCTTACTTTCACAGTTAAGGCAGTCAACTGATGACCTACTGTCAATCAGAAAAAAACTAAGTAGCACTTCTTTTTTTAAAAATGCCCATTCAGACAAGTGCAGCATATTCACAATTAACTTCAAGCATGAGTGCCAGCAGTGTTTCCCTGTGTGGAACTATACAAAGTACTTTCACTCGACACTGTTTGACACTGTTTGTTGGAGCTGTCTCTGGACAAGGCTGTGCACTTCCATTCAGTGGGAGTTCCACATAGTGGTGCGCTTTTAAGAATAACTTTATTAGCATGTTATAGTTGATAGACAATGAGTGGTTCACTGTCAAAATGCTCCAGATGGAACTCAACTCTAGAAAAGTGCATTCATACAGATGTTATGAGACTACTGGGGCAGTGACTTTTGGATCACAGAGTAAACAGGACAGAAGAAGTTTCATATGGAACCAAACGTCTGGATACACTTATCATTACACCCCTGTAGTTTATTAGTCCACCAAAACAGATGCTTTGAACCCAGTCTATGTGTATTTGGAGTTTATTTTAAAAAAAGAAATAGCTGGAACCAAACATTTTTGAACAAACTAATATAAATAGTAATGTTCTTATAAAAAGTCAGAAGTAAAGTTTAAAATAGCCCTAAGGTCTGCTCAGTAGCTGTTCTGTAAGTTTTACGCAATCTTTGCCAGCAAAGTTGTCAATTGTTGAATTTCCATTTTTCTGTGAGCATTTTAACAACTGCACCTGCTTTAGCTGCTGTTTCCAAGTCCAGAGTTCAACCTCCGCTCAAGTACGACTGCCTCTGCTGCCAGGGAAAATGTACAGTTTACTAAAGCACAACCTAAAGAAAAGAAGTGAATCAGATCAATCAGATCCGTCAGACCACAATGTTGAATTTAAGTCCATTCAATTCAGTTTTATTTATATAGCAAATATTTACAACACATATCATCTCATAGTAAGGAAGAACAGAAAACAGAAAACCCAACAATCCAAAGTTGCTTTTGGATTTCCTGTGAGCAGCAGTCAGTGACGGTGGGAAGGAACCAAAAAAAACTCCTAGGGTAGGGAGAGGGGGGACCTCTGACAGAACCAGGCTCAAGGAAGGCGGCCATCTGCCTCAACCTGTTGGGGTGGAAGTGGGGATGAGGGGGGAGGGGATAGCAGGAGAGGTTGGGGTGGGGATGGCAGGACGGCAGGTGGTGAGGCCAGAAACTGCAGATCAGGGATGTGGAGCTCCAGATCCAGAGACATTCGCAGAGAGTACAAGCACAGGACAGAGGACCTCGAGTTAAACACAGATCTAGTGATACGTAATGGTGATATATAACAGTACAGAGAGAGGAGGGGAGAGGAGCCCAGTGCATCATGGGAATCCCCCAGCAGTCTAAACCTATATATAGCAGCACAACTAAGGGACAGTTAAGGTGATCCTGAGCAGCTTTAACTATTAACTTTATCAAAGAGGAAAGTTTTTATCCTAACCTTAAAAGTAGAGAAGATGTCTGTCTCCAGAACCCAAACTAGGAGCTGATTCCACAACAGATGAGCTGATAACTGATGGCTCTGCCTCCCATTCTACTTCTGGAAACTCTGAGAACCACAAGTAAACCTGCAGTCTCAGAGCGAAGGGCTCTGTTAGGATGATAAGGTACAATAAGGTCTTTAAGATACGATGGAGCTGGTCATTATGGATTTTACAGGGAGCCAATGAAGAAAGGCTAAGAAACATGATCTCTGTTACTGGTTCCTGTCAGAACTCTGGCTGCAGCATTTTGGATCAGCTGGAGGTTTTTAAGAGAATCATTGAGCTATGATTGAGCTATTGAGAATTTACTGAGCTAATTAATACTACATGTGTGTGTGTGTGTGTGTGTGTGTGTGTGTGTGTGTGTGTGTGTGTGTGTGTGTGTGTGTGTGTGTGTGTGTGTAACTCAAATAAAAAGCTTCGAGGCTTCCTAAAACAATCACTTGTCATTATGAAACAAGGAGAAATAATCTGCTCAATCAGGACTGTTTAAACTGGCTTCATCACATTTGATTGACAGCAGAATGGCAACAAAAGGAAGCAGCCACACAACCATCATCCCAATCTGAATCAAAGGTTGCTGAGTTCAGAGTGGTGCAGAGTTTCATATCCATGTCGACCCCTTGGCTAATTAAGAAACGATCGTTTCTAGACCTTCAGAGATTACAGAGTTTTATTCTGAACTGCAGTGTAACAGTTCTCTACCCTGAAATAGAATAAACTAAGGGAATTTGATTTGCAGCTGTGGTCACCATTTTTAGGCCACCACTATGAAACAGCGCATTCTGTTTTTGTTAGAAGCCTCGCTTTTATCTGCTGCTCTTTTCAAGAAAATACTTTCTTTAGGTTTTAAAATGTGAGATTATTCTCTTGAGTTATCTGTTTAAAGTGAATTTTAATCCAACTTTGCTCAATCTACCAGAAACTAAAAATAAAGTGAGGATGCTGTCAGAAGTAATGCCATGAATAGTTTTTATTTTATTTATATGAACTTGAAGTGCAGTGAGGAGAAAAAAAAACCTTAAAGCAAATCAATACGCCGTGATCATGCTTTGTCTTTAAAAGAGCAGGTTGTTCCAGCGTCTTGGAGAACGTTCCACAGATCTTCAGTGGATTTAAAGCGTCTGTCTGTCTTTTCTCTCCAATCTAATCCCAGACTGATGTTGGGATCAGGGCTCTGTGGGGGTCACACCACCATTGCTGAAGCTAGCTGTCTGTCACTCTGGCTGTATGTTTGGGCTCATTAGCAGTGTCTCAAACATCTTTTTGCACATTTGAAGTATCGCATTAGAAGAAGTTCACAGAAATGGCAAAGTGTAAAAAAAATAAAGACTTAATAATATGGAAACACAGCTGTCTACTGTCATCCTACAGACATGATGTGGCACCAGTAAAGCACAGTAATGTGTGACTGTATTCTAGATTGCATTTGTCCAAGTTTGGGGCAAATAAACGGCCCTCTTGCGATATATTGCAGACTATGAGAGTACAAGTGCATTAAATACCAAATATCATGAGGTCATTTTTGCGGGGGGGATTTTCCATTTCTAATGATAAGGGGAGAGACAGGGTGAAAGGGGGTGGAGGAAGGACAAAGAGACATGCAGCAAAGGGCCATGAGCCGGACTCGAACTCACAACTGCCGCTGGCGACCTGTGCTGTCATGGCAACGCCCCAACTCCGTGAGCTATCCTGGCAGCCAGTATAATGAGGTCTTTATAATTAGAATGCATGTGGCGAACTATTCGAATATCAAAATTATTATCCAAATACCACCACAACAAACAAATATTTGGATATTCCAATATTCGGGACCAGCCCTAGGGAAATGTCTTCTTCTGACATGGTGAAGAAAGTCCACATTGGTGAGGGCTACACCACGCTGCTTGTTTTTCTCTGTGTTATGACATCACACACATGCAACAGTACTGTCGGGTAGGAGAGGGGTTGAGGAGCCAGGCATGAGGACAAGCCACAACACACAGACCAACGGCAAAGACCAAGATTCCAAGTCTTTATTATTATCGGGTCGTTTTATTGGCTGATTTTTTTATTATCGGAATGATGTCATAATTGCCAAAATTAACCGATAATTATCGGACTCCGACATTATCGTGCATCCCTAGTATTGTGTATTAAGTGGTTTTCAGTATCCTGACCAGCCATCACATATTCAATACGGATTAAAGCCTGGTTTTTGTACTCAAGGAATGGTTTGTTCCAAATCTTCACATTTGTTAAAGCTTGTCCACTCAGCCACTGATTTCATTTCCTCATTGGAATCAGAAAAGTAGCACATGAAATGTAGGTGCAGACGATACCTACACAAAAATGTTGCTTTAAAACACATGTTTCTGAATTGATCAACCAATCGAATTGCCCTCTTCTAAACTGGTTGAAACCAAGCTGGATTTGAAACACCCAAGTCATCCCTGAATATACAAAGCTAGCTGGCTGACCCACTGACACCGGGTTCTGTTCTGTGGTCAACACATAAGTGGAAATTGTATATAAGTGGATGCCAAATTACAGAAACCAAGTCACCAAGCCAATTGGCCTCTCCTCCTCCTCTGTTTGTTTTATCTTCATCCATGGCCACCTTTATGATCTCTGCTGAGATCCCACCTGATGCCGCTGCAGATGAGAAGCCGTATCGACTCCCTCCGGGTCATTCAGTCACAGACTAATGTGGTTCTGAGGGGCTCTTCTGCCAACATCGTGTTTACCAACAGAAGTGTCATCCCTTTCTGTCAGTTTGTATTTTTTACTCCCACTCCTTTGAGTTCAGGCTCATGTTTACCTAACGTTGCCTTTTACAAGCATTCTGGGTTTGCTATTGTGTGGCAAAAAAGAAGATTTCTTTTCAGTGTAAGAGGGCAATTTCTCAAGATGTGCAAGCGTTCCGAATGAGAAAGGGAAAGAGAGCAGAGGGAATATGAATGAATACAAGATTCATGTCGCTTTGAGATTTCACTCTAATATTAAAAGGGCGCAGAGATCCTTAGAGCTTCTTGGTTGGAAATAATGACTTACTATTGAGGTCGAACCTAAAGAGAGAGAGAGAGAGAAGGAGAGAGAGAGAGAAGGGGGTTTGAAGATGCATAATACCTGCAAATGCACAGTGCCATTAAAATACCCCCGTTTCAGCTGTCATTAAAATGCACATGACTCACAGAAGACTCCTCAGCACGCCCAGCCACACTATAATATTATTCAGTGCCATATTGCAGTGTGTTAAGCAGTGCTTATGAGGATGCAGAAAGCATAAGTACAAAATGCATAAAGTATTCACAGGAGTCCCGGCACCTGACGTGAATGTAGCTCAACAAAGTAGCAACAGTTCATCTCTGCGAGCAGCACAGTGTCTGATTATCATATATGAGAAGATAAACTGTGTTCACCAGCAGAAACCAAATTGGGCCCAGTGTGTTATGTGTATTTGGCTTCATGCTGTTTTGCAAGTTTTTGATCCTGATGAGCTGTGATACAGTTCTGGTCAGGCAGCCAAGGTAATCCATTATTCACTAAGTTGGAAAAATGCTTGTAAGTGCGCTCACATCATGGTGTTACATGTCAAGGATAAGGGTGAAGTTGTTTTGTAGTGCTCTCAGAGTGAAATCCAGATAAAGAGTCCAAACACAACAGGGTGTTAGCGTGTCTCTCAGTCAATCCTCCTGTTAAACTAAGTAATCTGATTCATCACCACTGATCAAATCAGTAACATTTTGCATTGGAAGTCATGACAGTGAATAGCAGAGGTTTTCAGACTGTGTGGTGCTGCCCCAGGAGGACGCAGGAGGTGCAGGAAGTTAGTCATTGTATTCTGGTCCACTGAACTGGGCCAACATGGTCAGCAGGAACAGCAGCTGTGACTCAGCTCACACAGGCAAAGTGCATTTCTGAACCATCCTCATCACCGCAATTTACATCTAAACTTATGCTCCTTCTCTGAGTCGTAACTCAATCAAATGTCATCACACAGACCAGATGCATGTATGTTTTACATTCAGTGTGACGCACTCTTCCTGTGGCGTTATATCACATTATTTCCAGTGTCCACTGTCAGTAGCCGTTCACAAAGGTGCTGGAAAATCACAGAAAAAAGACAAACCTTCAGTCTCCACAATTTGCTCAAGACGCATGACATTTTAAAGGTGTCTTCGGCTTCAGAGGCAGTTTAGGAATTTTCCCAGTGGGTCAGTCGGTCTAGGGCTAACCTTGGCGTTAGTAGTCAATATGCCTATATAATCAATAGGTCATCTTAGCTGCAGTGACAGAGCCGCTGAAATCCGTAGAAGCAGTTGCCATCACAGCTGAAAGCATCCAGCACTCGCTGCTGAGACAGAGACAGAAAGAGAAACCCTGCAGCCAGCAGTGCAGAGAAGGTGCCAAACAAAGAAAAAGGCTTTTCTGGCTGATGCCACAAAGTGTGCTCAGATATAACAGATTTATTTAGGCAGGCTGCAGGTGAAGATGAGGACAGAGGAGGCAGAGACATCAGAGAGCAGGGAGCAGCTGCTTTGTTGTATTCACATGTTCTGAAGGAGTCAAATGAACTCTCTGAATCCTGATGCTAACTTTGGGGTTTTAATGCTGGAGTCCTGCTTTAGGGTTGAGCATTAGTTTCATCATTTTACGCTTCAGTCAGACACAAACAATACAAATGCAAAGACTGTGTTTTTTTTTAATCAAAGATTTGTTGATCTGTGAGCATGTTGTTTGTCCTGGTGTTGTACAGTAATGAGTACATTCATGTTTACATTGCAAAAAGCACCTGCTTAGCTAACAGTAGGTTTGTTTCACATATTGACAAGTTTTTTATTCCTCTGATGGGTGAGTGATTTCCAAAAATGTCTGGACTTTATAGGTTTAAGAAATGTAGCTGGAGTAACTATTTATTGGAGACTATTTTCATCCACAAGTTTATTTGCACTTTCAGAACACAGCTACTGTGACATTCTGCAGCTGCCTTGTGTTGAAATTGATTTCTCAGCTGCTGTTTCAAAGATATGAAAGGACTTTGAACCTCAAAGAAAAAAAAATATAGAACATAAAGTTATTTTCTGTGTTGTTGCAACACTATCATGCAGGTCACAACATGTTATGAGATAAGGTTATGTGTTATACCGTACCGTGGAGAGTTATGTGGCTAATGCTGTTCTGGCCAACATGTGGAGATCTGCTGTCTTGCAGGACATGATCGCTGCTAACATGACTTTTAATTGGTGTATTGCCAGTTGACTTGTGATTATTTGTGAGGGAATAAGTAGTGCTCCTCAGGCTGTGTTTTAGCACGCTGCTCGGTCTCACAGCTCCTCATTAAATTGTATAATCACATGGATTTCATGGATTCCGTCTGCCTGCTAGGTCGGGGATTGCAACATACTGCGTGACGATATTGTGAGACTTTTTGGATAATCATGAGAAGATATTTAAAGGTGAATCTGGTGCCCTTTGCCTCCTTCTTCATGGATTATTCTAATGCAGTTAAAGCTCACCTGCTGGCTTGAAAGATGGTTAATACAAATCTTTGCTAATCATACATGTCATTTCACAATTTGTTCAAGTATATTTCCTTTGAAGTGGAAAGGAAAGGAAAGGATTCCTTAATGCCAGTTGGAAATAATGATGTGCTTTCCATCTGCTCTTGCTGTCTCATAAATAAAACTTTGTATTGTTTATAATGACTATTTTGTGTTCTGCTACGTACTAACACCATCACTCATGTAGGAAATGGTTTTCCATATTCTCTGGAGACTACTTACAATCTGTGTGGGTTTTTGCTTTGTGATTTAAAACCTGTGTTATGTTACCTACATCATTATTCAACAGCACTGGGCCGGATCTATAATACACTCGACTGTATACAGAAGTTCATTTGCACTGTTTTGCAGTCTGTGCAGCTCCCGGCATGAATATTAAGCAACCCTGTGTACTGTAAGTAGTCTGGAAAAGTCTACTAAAATCTGATTTATTTCTAATTACTGCAGGTTGTTCCCGAGATAACCTATTAACATACAAAGTGAGTTTGAATCAGTTAATTGTAATAATTCACCTCTAAGCAAGTAAACGGTGATATTTTCATTTACTAGAGTAGCTTGAAATGATTCATAGCTGCTTCCTGAAGAGGTACATTAATCATATAGAAACAGAGGACCTGCACACTGTGTTACATGTACTGAGACAGAGATAGAAATTACAAATGTAAACATGTGCAGTAAGAGCCTTAAATGCTATATACACTATATAGTCAAAAGTATCAGGACACCCCTCCAAATAACTGAATCCAGGTGTTCTAATCTTTTCCATGGCCATAGGTGTATAAAATCAATCACCTAGGCATGCAGACTGCTTCTACAAACATTTGTGAAAGAATGGGTCGCTCTCAGGAGCTCAGTGAATTCAAGCATGGCACCATGATAGGTTGACACCTGTGCAGTAAGACTATTCATGAAATTTCCTCGATACTAAATATTCCATGGTCAACTGTTAGTGGTGTTATAACAAAGTGGAAGCAACTGGGAACAACAGCAAGTCAGCCATGAAGTGTTAGGCCATGTAAAATCATAGAATGGGGTCAGCGGATACTGAGGAGCACAGTGTGGAGAATCATCAACTTTCTGTAGCGTCACTAGCTACAGACCTCCAAACTTCATGTGGCCTTCAGAATAGCTCAAGAACAGTGGTAGAGAGCTTCATGGAATGGGTTTCCATGGCAGAGCAGCTGCATCCAGGCCTTACATCACCAAGTGCAATGCAAAGCGTGGGATGCAGTGGTGTAAAGCACGCTGCCACTGGACTATAGAGCAGTGGAGACGCGTTCTCTGGAGTGACCAATCACTGGGTTTGGGGGTTGCCAGGAGAACGGTTGTGGCCTGACTGCATTGTGCCAAGTGTAAAGTTTGGTGGAGGGGGGGTTATGGTGTGGGACTGTTTTTCAGGGGTTGGGTTTGGCCCCCGAGTTCCAGTAAAAGGAACTCTTAATGCTTCAGCATACCAAGACATTTTGGACAATTTCAAACAGTTTGGGGATGGCCACTTCCTGTTCCAACATGACTGCACACAAGTGCTCAAAGCAAGGTCAACACAGACATGGATGAGCCAGTCTGGTGTGGGTGAACTTGACTGGCCTGCACAGAATCCTGACCTTAACCCAACAGAACACCTTTGGGTTGAATTATAGTGGAGACTGAGAGCCAGGCCTTCTGGTCCAACATCAGTGTCTGACCTCACAAATGCGCTTCTGAAAGAATGGTCAAAGAGCATGAACACACTCCTCAACCTTGTGGAAGGCCTTCCCAGAAGAGTTGAGGCTGTTATATCTGCAAAGGGTGGACTAACTCCATATTAAACCCTACAGATTAAGAATGGGACATTCATTAACATCTCAGTGCTTTTGGCAATATAGTATATATATGGGATATATTGCACAGTAATTTGCCTCAAAAAAGTGTAACAGTGATGAATCAAACTATTTAAAATATTCTTTTATTCTGTGTTAAGATTCCTGGTCCGATGCCATTTAACCAAAAACTTTATTGGACATTGAAGTCATGTGCTTCATGTAGGTCATCATTGACAAACTCTGTTCTCACTGTTCTTTGCCTCAGGGTTTTTCAACTCTGGCACGCATACAAAACTTTTGGTATTTTTCTTTTTGTCTTGTGTGCAAACTGAAATGTGCATAAAACACATGGTTTTAAGTATGTCTATTCTTTGTCTTTTAATGATGTCACTGATGGTAGATTTCCACCAGGAGGTGTTCATTCAAGTCTGTCTTAGATGTTATACATCCTTAAAGCCCAAGGATGTATTTTTTAAAAATTTCTACCTGAGAAAACCTCCAAAAAATGCAGTCCGTAAGAGCGGCAGCACTGTGAGGTCAAACAAACTTGGCTCTACGTGTCAAGAACTTTGAAATGCATGCCTCCTTGTCCTCATCACCAGGTCTGAGCGGGAGCTGAGAAGTTCCAGCAAATAATGTTTTACTTCCACCTAATGAGAACTTTAATTTCAAGAGTAAATAACAGCCTCACAACAATGAGCCAGTAAACACAGAGGTTATTGAACCTGTTCTAAAAGTGTTCAACTGCAACTTTACCAGATTTGATGTAACAGAAATGAAGCACAATACTGCGTCCGTTTGAGCTCTCCTAAGGAGCTTCTTAGGGAACACTCCACACTTGGCAGCCTGTAAAAATTCCAATTAGATACGCTGATATGGAGGGAGTGTTTTTAAAAGCCCGTCTTTCCACTTTCGGTTCAGGTGTTGTAGCCTCAGAATGTGCATTCAAGAGGCAATGTGTGAAAGCCATGTAATTCAGAATCAGAATCAGAATTCTTTTATTGCAATTTTTCCATCAGAAGCACAACGAAATTTAAAAAGTAGCAGCTCTCCTAGAAACAGTGCAAACAGCAGAGAGAAAAACAGTGCAAAAGACATAAATATTAAAAATATTAAAAGACTGTACAGTTCGGGGGGAGGGGTTTACAACACAAAAGAATGAAAATTGAAAAATAAAACTCTGGATTATAAGGATATGTATATATACATTGGTTAAATTTGCGGCGTTCAGGGCAGCAACAGCTCTTGGGTAGAAGCTGTTTTTTAGTCTGCTGGTTTTTGCCTTTATTGCCCTGAAACGCCTCCCTGAGGGTAGAAGTTCAAAAAGGTGGTGACCGGGGTGTGAGGAGTCCCTGATGATGCTGTGGGCTCTCCTGAGGCAGCGGGTGTTATAGATCTACTCCAGAGATGGCAGAGGGCAGCCAGTCAGTCTCTGGGCAGCGTTTATGACCCTCTGGAGCTGCTTCCTCTCTGCCACAGCTCAGCTGGAGAACCACAGCAAGATGCCGCAGCTCAGCACCGACTCCACCAAGCAGCGGTAGAAGGACACAAAGGGCTTGTTTTGTAAGTTGTTCTTCCTGAGAATCGTCAGGAAGTAGAGTCTCTGTTGTGCCTTCTTCAGGATCGCTTCATTTCTGTTGCAGTTATACTACCTGTCTAGCTGATCATGGTGGCGAACATCATTATGCAAAAGTTTGGTGCAGAATAAAAACTAAAAAGATCTGTTTTCAAGATTCTACTGTGTTTGTATGTCACATATGAGCACAGTGTATATGCTGTATATAGGCAGTGAACTTTTCACATTCATGATGAAATACCTGACGTGGCTCATGCACAGCTTGTGGTTGAATATTAAAATAAATTATGTAAGCAAAACACCTGTTGTCTCTGATGTCATAGCTTACCGTCGGCGGTAAACATATTAAGATTAGTCAGATGAGTGACAACAAAGAGCCTTAAGTTGGCAGTGACAATCCTTTTTTTCGTTTTGATTAAAACTAGTATTTTGATTCCTTAAGTTTCCAACATTTCTAATATAGCATTACAAACTCTTTGTGTAACTGATCAGTTGTCCAAGAAACTGAACATAAGGTGAGTGAAAAAAGCTTTGTGATAGAGTCTAGACGAGCGCTAGTAGTTGATCTGGGCCGTGTGTGTTTGTGGTTGCAGGAGGTGATGTCGGTGGAGGAAGAGTCCACTTCGTGTTACTGCCTGATGGACTCGACGAGCTGCCACCTGCTGCTGGACCAGCCGGGTTCGTACGCCCTGGTGGGCGAGCCGCTGACGCAGGCTGCCATCAAGAGGCTGAAGCTGGCTGTGTTTGGGAGCATGGAGGCCGGCTCCATGAACTACAGCCTGCGGGTGTACTGTGTGGACGACACGCCGCACGCCTTTCAGGTGAGAGGAGGATGCTGGTTAGGTGGTTTTGTTTATCCAGCAAAAGCCTGAGTCATGATTATTTCCAGCAGCCCTGTGCTTTGCAGTTTTGCAGAATCTCATTATTCATAAAGAGCACGTGGCCAGTAATAATGGCTTGACTAGGCTTTGGCTTCCTTGTGCCGAGGCTGAGGTTATAAACTGCTAATTCCCAGGGCAAAGCTAATTTAATGCAGGATTGGTGTGTTTAAAAATGGCTGCTGAGGTGGAACCTGTGCTTGTGTAGGCTCCACTCCCCTATTCATCAGAGCAGCTCCCTGTTTTAACCCTCTGAACCTTGCAGCAGCTTCCAGGTGGGGTTTTTTTTTGGTCCTATCACATTGTTATTCACTGTGGGCTCATTTTTTTTACTGCAATGTAAAGTCCTGCATCTCTGTGGAAATAGAACAGCCTGGCTAGAAGTAGAGAGAGCTTAAATCATGACCAAATGTATTTATTTTTTGTAAAAATGAAAGCAATTTTAAAAAAAACATTTTATTTTACTTAAGAATTGAAAACACTAAAATAATAGTGGCTCTATACAATAAAAGCATTTCGCAGTTTCCATGTTTCCATCCTCTACAGAGCTGCTGCCGTCAGTCAGCCTGATAATCCAGCTTGTAAGGCTGCTCTGCTTTCAGCTGCTCGGTGCTGCTGGTTCTGAGGACAGAGAGGTTGAACGGAGGTCAGAGTCAGTGTGGATCGAACAGATCGAAGACTTAACCCTCTGAACCCCAAAACCTGCCGGTGGGTTGAAAGGCGTGTTATCTCACTAACTAAAATCACACCATTTATCAGAGCCAGAAGCTGAGCAGAGTGATTTCATATTGCCGTGAAAAATGAGCCAGCAGAACGTCCACACACACCCACATTTCAGCTTTAATGTGGATTCCCAGTGACTGTTATGTGGCCATGATGTCGGGTTGGCTTTTGTTTTACCAAGGTTTGAGAAATTCATCCTGAAATGGAATAATGAATAGAATTTGTTTGTGGTGCTTCCAGCAATTAAAAATCACATCACTGAAAATCAGTTGCTACATTCTTTTCCATAGCGTATGTCCATGTGGAGAAACCTGTCAGGCATACAGGTACTATTTCTTCTGCAGAAAATAGTTCCAAGGAAAACTGTTTGCAGTGAGGTAAACATGGAGAGTAGTATTCAATGCTGCAGGCACCACTAATGAAGGTCTGCTCATGTCCCTCATGATGGAATGAATTACAGATCTCTCCTAACATGGTCAAAGTGGAGCTGTTTTTGCTGTATTCTACTTTAAGCTAACAGGCCATCAGAGTGACACTGCTTTATTTGGGGTGATTTCGTCTTGTCTTACGTCGGCCAATGGGTGGCTTCAGTGTCACTATAGGGTTCAGATGACTCGTTTTCCCTGCAGTCTTTTGCTATCTTTGGCCTCTTTCACTAAAATTCAAGGATGCATGGTTTCACTTTCGTGATTTCCACTCTATTAGGAAGAACATATTGTAGGTCGTGGCCTAGATTCACACTGAACATCTTGTGTGTGTTTGTTGCCTGAGCTCTCTGAGGCGGCAGGGACCTCAACATGTGCTGTCTAAGAGTTAAAGCGTGTGAGTGATTGCAGATTCCTTACCGCTGAGAAACAGTACTGCAGCAGTTGAGACTCTGTAAGACATGCTCTGCTCATGCTTTTAATTGACTGAGACAAAGACTGCCGTACTGTAATCACTGCCATTCAGATGTTAACCATTCATTCTTTATTTTGATCCTGTTTGACTTGATTATCCTTCAGCGACCTATAGGGTTTTAAAGCATTGTGATCTCATCAGTGAACATGAGGGAAATCAGGCTCCTCGTCCTCCTCAGAGAGACTAGACTAACAGAGGAGCACTGTGAGCATCGTGACTGACTCTGCCTCCCGACCGCCTTTCTGTCATGTCGCAGCCGTCAGCGGCAGCTGGCTTTAAAATGTATTCTGGATTTGGTTTATGAATTCCCAGCCTGCCGAGCAGATGCCAGACTTTTGCGCGTCCCTTGGGCTCCTGTCTGTTAGCACCACATCTCTGCTGTGTGTTTTCCAAGCTCCGGCACAAAGTCAATCACAGACCGGATTCTGGATCAACAGGAAGCCTGATGCAACACAAACACTTGTGTGAGGGAGACTTTTTTCCAGCACAGAGCAAGCGAGGCTCATGATTGGCAGGGTTCTGATATCTTCTCTGGTAAAGAACAATGCTGCTTTCTCTTTTTCAAAGTACTTGATATGGAAATTAGCAGATAATCATTCAGCTCAAGTCTTAGATCATCAAAAATGATCCAATTTTTGTGTCAGTTGTAACAACAAAGACAATGTGAGAGTCTTTTTGCTTAAGAATGAGCAGAAATAATGCTCCTCCACCAGCAAGTCCATTTCCAAGGTCACAGCGTTTAGATGGTATTGGAGAGACAGTGGATAAAAGCTTCCTACCTGAAAATACCACCTGCATTAGTATTCTGCAGGCAGACGTTACCTTCCAGTGTAAATGCTACCAGAAAAGACTGTTCACCTCAACCTTTAGTCTTTCGCCTTGGCAAGGATCACTCCTGAGTTGTAGCATCATCATCAACTAGGAATAATCCTTTTTTAATCACGAGTACAGTGCTTTCCATCACACCAGTCATTTTGTGCCTCCACTCACGTACCTTTTGGATGTCTCATTGTCGGCTGACACTTCGTTCAGGCCGTTCATTTAGCTGCAACACATCATGTGCCGTTTGTCAAACAGCAGATCAGGAACAGTCGACGGAAATCTTTACAAATGGCATCATAACAGTTAGAAATGATCGCGTTTCCAAGCAGCTGCTTCGCAAAAGTGATTTGCGAGCCCTACTTACGTAAATGGTCCCAGCATCCCGTTTCACAAATGAATGTCACTCGCAGTTTGCAGCTAAACTAGACTCCTCTGCTGTGCTGGAGCAGGGGTCACGAGTGTGGTGGTTCGTACGAAGAGTTAAAAGTGGCAAAATAAACACAAGAGGAGATGATCTCATGTTGCAGATTGCAGTTTGCATGTGTCAAATTTTATGAAACTGGCTAAGCTACATGCTGTATGGGAAAACCAAAGAAAGAACGAAAATATAAAGTAAATCCCTGAATTTTATATCATAAATCTCCTCATTTATTGGTGGTTTTTGGATAGTTGCTTTTTTAAGGCCTTAAAAATCTTGTGAATACACTTGAATCCATTAAAACTATCCTGGAGTCCATGAATTTATCCATTAAATAGCCATATGTTGGGTACGGATCATTTAATTTCACCATGAAATAAAAAATTAAAGTCCTTTTAAAGTACAAATTATAAAGTACAAGCCATGTTATAAATTCTAAGCTCTCACTTGTTCACAAATTACATGGGTTCTGTATTTAAATTGATTTTGCTTAAAGATGAGGATTTTGTGGTAATGGTAAGATGAGCAGGGGTTTAGTTCCTATTCAACACTTCCACATCCAGTCACTGGGGATTGCACTAAAGCTGTGTGTTTTTTTTCCTGCAACTTTTCTTATAAACAATTTCAGTTTAATGTGTGGCGGCTAAATCGCTTCCACACTAATGCCCGCTACCTCCATCTCTTAACGGGCAATTTCCAACCGGGAACAACCCAAACTACCCCGTTAATGATTGTGACATTTAAGAGCTGGGCTGCAACGTACAGTTACAGTATAGTCATGACCAGGTAATTTGAAGGCTATTTTCACAATAAATTGTTTGATCTTTGCATTTGATAAGAATAGTGACAAATGTCTTTCATAGGTCCAGAGAGTCCAACATGGCACCTCATTGAGTCCAACCAACTGTCCAAAACCCAAAGATATTTATAGATCATACATGCTTATGAGAAGCTGATGTTTGAATATTTACTCATGGAGGTAATCCATCCATCCATCCATTATCTATACACCGCTTAATCCTCAGTAGGGTCACCGTGGTGCTGGAGCCTATCCCGGCTGACTCGGGCGAAGGCAGGGTTCATCCTGGACAGTTCACCAGTCTATCACAGGGCTACACATAGAGACAGACAACCGAACACACTCACATTCACACCTACAGACAATTCAGAATAATCAGTTAACCTCAGCATGTTTGGACTGTGGGAGGAAGCCGGTGAAAACCCACGCTGCACAGGAGAACATGCAAACTCCACACAGAAAGACCCCATGGTGTCCTAACCGGGACGCGAACCGGGGATCTTGAGGCGACGATGCGAACAACCAAGCCACTGTGTGTTCTAATTTACTCTTGACTGACTAATTGTTTCATCAGCTAAATGTTGAAATTCTACTTGAAAAAACAACATGTCAGCCTGCAGATTAGACAAAGTGTAATCCTTAGCTTCTGCTTTCTGTTTGTGGTTCAAATGTTGAAATCCCCTCCTGTTGTTCATTTAATCCCTAAAATCTCACCTCTGTTAATCAGTCTTTTCCATGTTTTCTGATTTTTTCCCCATAATAATCCCTCCATTCCTTAAAATGACTTAGATGTAACTCTACATCTTTGCATTCTCTCTACATAGTCTCTCTCCACTATTGGTCAGCTCGAGCACACCAGCTCACCTACAGCTGCTTAAACATTGTTAAACTCTTCTACGCTACATAGTGGCAAGTTGTTTAGTCGTGTTCAAACAGAAGCTGTTTCTGAAGAAGAGGAAGGATACAGAAAGTTCCACCCTGCAAACTGGCAGGACGGGTTCTTCAGGTGTGTCACGTACGAAACCCTGGAAGTCTGATTGGGTGTTTTTGAGGCCATCATTTCAGACTGTTGGTTCAACCAGTCCATCAATACTGTCTGTGCAGAAAATGACTGACATGGTGTGTAGGAAAAGCCAGCAGCATCTATTTTGTCTTCGGAAACTCTCAAAGTTCCAGGTTGACAGGACCCTGATGAGAATGTTTTTATCGATCTTTTTGTTGAGACTGTGCTCACTTTCTCTTTAATCCGCTGGTATCAGTCTCTTAAGGTCAGACACAAAAGTGTACTCAATAAGGTGGTTAATGTCTGCAGCAGAATAGCTGGCACTGTGCAGGAAGCTCTGCGGAATCTTTACAACAAACAGTTATATAAGGAAACAGAATCCATCCTGTCTGATTGTTCTCATCCTTTAAATCCACAGTTTCAGTCTCTGCTTCCCGTACCTCATCAGACTTCCACCAGCTCAAACCGATAGATTCTTACACTACATGTTACCTCTCTCTCAGCCCCTTCCAAAACTTAGAAAATGTTTTAACTAATTGCTAGCTTCCATCTTTTGTTGAAGGTTTGTCGGCCTCTGTGTTGTGTTTATGCACCCTGTTTAAATGTGTGTATCCCAAGTTGTTGATTGGTTGTAAGGAAGTTTGAATGTTGAAAATTCCTCCCAGCACTTTGAAGCTATTCTTCTTCCTGGATTTCATATTCCAGGTTGACATTGCAACATTCCCTTAGCTGTAAAACATCATCTAAGACACATCAGTCATGTGTGACGTGTCAAACGGCACATCAGGAACAGTGACGGCCTACAGAACGCTTCAGTCATGGCATCCTGACAGCTTCAGATCAGTTCAAATGTTATCGCAGATCTAAGCTAACCACACGCTACACGAGGAAACAAAATAAATGCAGCGTTGTCCGGTTTACAGAAACAGAGGCAGATGGCAGCGGAGGAACGCCATATTTCAGCTCCCATGTTTTTCATCTGCATTTTGCTCACAGATGATTTTTTTTTTTACGCCTACAGTGATGACAATATGCAGTATGCCTCGTTGATGCTTTCCTGCAAGCACACATGTAAACACACATATGCACGGACAAGCTTTCTCACGCACGGACACTTAGTCAGAATGAATCAGCGTGGATCGGCGCTGGCCACGGCTCTGTTCTCTGTCTTCTCCCTTTTGTGATCGAGGTGGCTAAGGATAGACAGGCCAGACACCCAACCATCCCACCGGGACACTGAACAATGATGACAGATGAATACCTGCAAGCGACAATCAAAGTGCTCTTTCATCATCACAAATTCAATTTGGGAGATGGACGTTTCGTAACACACACACACACACACACCACACAGACACACACACAGACACACACACACACAGCGACACTTCCCCCAGCATTAAATTCAAGCTTCAATCTGTCATGTCGAGGCTGCAAATGTGATGCTAATGTAAGAGTGCGACTTGTAGGATTTGTGCAGCGAGGCGTGACGTCACTTCTTAGAGGCCTGCTGCTCTCCTAATATTTGGGATGAGTCAATTAGTGGATGTGACAGAGGAACGGATTAGCAACAGGTGTTTGGGCTGATATCCGAAGGTGCCGCACCTTCAAAAGAAACAAGGCTTCCTGCATTGTGACTTTTCTCTTGCAGTAATTTCGTTTCTTGCTCTTCTCTCCTTTGTTTTCTTCCCTCTTTTACTTACTGCCTCTTTCTCTCTAACCCCTTTCCTGCCATTCTCTCTGTTCTTCTTGCTTTACTTTCCCCGTTCCTTTCATTATCTTTCCACTCTTTTCATCTCCTTTTGCTTTTCCTTTCATTTTCCTTTACTCTGCCTCCTTTTCTTTTCTTTCCTTTTCTGTCCATTTTTTTCATTTCATTTTGTGCATCTTTTATTCGTATCCTTTCCATTGCATTCTTTTCTCCTTTTCTCCTCTGTTTTCCTATACTCTCATCTCCTTTACTGCTCATTCCTCCTTTTCCTCTTTTTCGATTTGTTTCCTTTCCCTTTTCCTTTCCTTTGATTTTTTCCTCCCTTTTTTCCTTTGTCATCCTGTCCTTTCCTCTCTTCCTTTCCTCTGTTCTTTGCTCCTCATTTCCTTTTCTATCATTTCCATCCATATTCATTTCCTCTCTGTTTCATTTTCTGCTCTTGTCCTTTTCTTTTTTTTCCCTCCTTTCCTCACTTTTCCCTTCCTTGTCTTTGTCCCTTTACTTTCTGCCTCTCCTCTCGTACTCCCCCCTCCCTCCCCTCTTCAGGGAGTGGTGGCTGCAGAGAAGACCAGAGGGGGTCAGCTCCTCGAGGAGCCAAAGATGTTGCCTTTCCGAGCGAACACCTTCAGCCTGCAGGTGTCCATCCAGGATGTTCCCCAGTTCCTGTGGAGCATCAAACCCTTTACCACATGTCAGGTAACTGCAGCAGTGAGAACATGGTACGCAGAATGCATACGCTAGTGTGAGCTCATTTGCAGGATCCTGTTTTTGCTGCTAACAGCTAATTACTGTGGTGCTTCTGCAGTGCTCCTCCCCTGGTTCACTTATCAGTCAAACAGTGTGAGCTGTGCTGTGATGTGTTCCTGCTTGTTTTTCTGTTAATGAAATCCTCCCGTCAGCTCGGACTGTATCCTACTGTACTGTTAATAGAATTCACATCCGAACACCGCTTTTTTGGACAGAATCTCATAGTTAACGTTTGTTATGATTCATTTTTATTCACATTCAAAAATCCCTAACCTGCAGAGGATTCAAAGACGTGTCTATAACACATGAATAATACAGCACCTAGTTGTTACTCAGGACCAACTTGATTTCCTTTCCTTTCTTTTCCTGTATTTTCTTTTCTTGCATTTTTTTTTATTTCTTTACCTTTCTTTCCTCCATTTCGTTTCCTTTCCTTTTTCATATTTCCTTAGAATTCATTCATTAATTTCAGTAATATGTACAAATTCATAAGGTTCTTAATGATCTTAATTTTCCTAAGTGTGTATTTTTAACTGTTCGATCATTGGGATGGTGCATTGTTTAACTGATGCCCTTATTTAACTGAATATGAGTTAATATATTTAAATGCAGCAGCAAATTTTCTAATTGACTTATTATATGTGTGTTTTTGATTATCTTAAATGCAGCAGTACTACTGCATTTACATTTGGTTTGTAACATATTCAGTAGGATGTCTATACTTTTTAAATAAAAGAAAGCTGCAGTTTACTCAATTGCAAAGAGCAATGATGTGTGCTGAAGCTGCTCTCATTTTCACACAGCGGTGAGGTCCAATTTAGCACACAGCGTTCTAGTTTAGCTGATTTAACCGCCTGTTTAGCTGTCTTAGGTGTTTAAACTCGTGCTGAACTGCAGCTGAACTGGTCTACATGGTAAAACTCGTTTCGGGCATCCATCTCCCTCATCTAATCTGCCCTGCTCTCTGCATTTGCTTTCATTATACGCACATAAATACAAGCGGAAGCACATTTTTTACGTTACATTTTATCTGTGCAACTACAGTCACGGTGTGTTTGTTCTTTTAGCGCTTTCAGAATGCGGGTGACCCACAGCTCAGTGTGCACCTGAATGCCTCTCAGATGGTAACTGAGCTGTTGCTGCGCTGCCGTCACGCACTCACACTTCACCTTTTACTGTATGTAGACATGGTGTAAGTGACAAAGCAACAGCCTCCGTGGATTTAGAAGACAACCTTCACAGCATGTCTGTCTGCAGTGTCTTCTTGTTGTCACATACGCTCCTACAGAGAAGAAGACACCCGCCTTGTAGGAAAATAGGTTCCGTTTTGCATCGTGTTCTTGTGCACCATTTTGCTCTTTAATGCTGTTCTTTAGCTTGAACAGAGCCTGTCACCCGCGTTTCTCTCTCTCACAAGGTTCATGAAGACGGATGTGAGCAGAGATTAATAGCTCTGTGTTTGTTCCACTTGCAGGAGCATTAAGATGCAAACAGTATTAGATGGAGCGCAGCAGTCAGTGAATGCTGTTTGTACCTGTTGTTGCCATTTGCAGAGCAGCTGAGCTGTGTCCCCACTGTATGCTGTTGTTGCTTAAAGATCTGAATGCAGGGTGAAAGTGTTTCAAAGACACCTACCCCTTCTACCGCCTTATTTATGAAGGCCTCGGGATGGCAGGCAGGCAGCAGGCAGGCAGGCAGGCAGGCAGCGCGAACCTGCTTCGGTGGAGCAGGTGCAGAATAATAGCCGAGCCATACATCAAGTCAGCTTTTAGTGCTAAAGAGCATCCCGGCTTTCCACGTCCATCACCCTCTCTCGCTCCCCCAACCCCCCGCTCCCAGACTCCATTATATGCTGCCGTGAGCTGCGCTAGGCAGCCCAGATCAAAGCCACAAGGGTTAAGTCTTGAGAGAACACAGCAGCCGATGCTTTTAATGCCACGGTCTGCACTAGGAATCGTTTACAGGTTACTTTTAATATGCAGATATGGAGTCTAACAGAGGTCAAGGACATTTCCCCACTGATGTGCCCGTTCTTCAGGAATTAATTATACATCACGACCAATCTTTTCCCTTTTCCATGTTTTCCCCACTCATATTGCTTACAGTACTTAGCCCACAAGCTGCTTCTATTATCAGATTAACTGTACCAGGGTTCAGGCTATATTTATAAACTTTATCAAAACTACTTCTTTCTGTCTTTAACTATAGTTATTCTCATTCATAAATATGTTAAACTCTGGAATCATTGAGACTTCAGAGCCAACTGTTACCTTTTATCCTGCAGCATGTAAGTGGCTGTGCATGTGACAGCGTGGTCACATGTAGAACAGGCTGAGTCATCTCATTTTAGAGCATATGTTAACATTGCTGCGTTCTGCGTAATGTCTCTGATGTCCCTTTTTCTTCTTCTTCTACCTTTCTCAGGAATTCTCCTTCCCCCAAGTGTGGTGCAGCAACCAGCAGCCCCTGCACTGTGCCTTCTCTCTGGAGAGATACAGCCCTGCCACCGCCCAGCTCTCCTGCAAAATCAGCGTGCGCCAGGTCAAAGGCCACGAGCAGATTCTGCAGGTCTACACGGCTGTGGCCGAGGTGAGGCTGTGCAGCTGCGGGAGGCGTGGATAGTTGGGGGGGTTGTTTTACTTTCTCGATCAACCTTTATGTAACCTTCCTGGAGTGTGTCCACTCACAGCAGGGCCAGCTCTCCTGAGCTTGCACTGTGTATTAATAGAGCGAGGAGGACACTCTTACCTTCTTTCTCTCTTCGCAGATTTATGCTAAACGTGGCTAACACCGACAACACAGATCCAGCTGTTTGCCACGTTTGCTGTATGTGTTTTTTAACCTTTATTCATCCAGGGAGACGCGTGTTCCAGCAAATAGCCTGCTTCACATTCACATGCACCAACACCTGGGAGCTGCCCACTCTAACAACAGTCTTCTGTCAGCCGCTGAGCAGCTCCACTGGAGCAGCTAGGAGTTAGAAATCCTCACTCAAGAGCACCTTGACAGTAGTTGTTAAGGCAGAAGAGAGTGTTACTCATTGATTTTACCCAAGTGCTTTTTCACAACCAGTCACAAATGTGCTCATTCTACCTCAAGGCCACTAACACTATTTGAACTCATGCCTGGGCACAGATGAAACATGATTTACTATTACTTTTTATGATTTGATTAAATCCTGTCCTGATGGTTGGAGTTTGTCAGAGTGGAGGAGAAATAAAACAGTTTAAACGTGCTGTGTGCGGAATTCAGACCATCACCACATCCATTTTGGCTCATTATAGCCAACAGACACGGTGCAGCAGGTTTATAGCTGCGGTCCACCAGCAGCCGTCCGTAATCACGGTTCAGTTCAAGTTAATCTCAAGTATTGCAGAAAATCAATAAAAGAAAATGCAAATGTACGTGTGTTTCTGTCTGCCACCATTATGCAAGTGGTACCAGTTGGAGAAATCAAGATAAACAGCTGGTGATGCTAATTATACACTGGGGTTCATTTAAACCCAACTGGTAAAAGAAGACACAATGAAATGACGCTATTAACAGAGCAAACCTGAAAAGGAATAAAAGCAAAATAGAAAATGACTGTGTTATACTTACCAGTAAACCCAGATCTGAGACCTGTACTATGACAGGTATAGAGTAACGTATTTCTCTCAACAAGACAAACTTATACTCCTCATGAACCTATATGAGGAATTTAAACATGGTCCTGCTGTGGCACCCAGGAAAGAAAGGAGGTTAAAAGAATTCCAATCTGTGTAAATGCATACATTAAAAGGCTTATCCATATCACTGCCCGTCATTAAGGCATGAGTAGATGTGACTCGAACTACAACTGTGTATTCCATTCAATTTTAACCCTGTTCTTTTGGCTGTAACCCTGGTGGTCTTTAACAATCTTGGAAGCATGTAAAGGCTTTAATGCTCTATCAGTTTCTATTTTAGGTTTATCACTGTACATTTTCTAGAAATGTTCCAAGAGAATTTGTTGGTCAGTAAGGTGTGCAGCATGAGAAGTGAATCACCATCGTAGCCCTAAAAACCCAGAGTTAAACCTGAGGTTACAGGCTAACTCTAACTCTATCCTCCACCAGGCGTAGGAACTTTGAAAGGTTTTCTATCCTGTCTTCTGTGTTTGAAAACTTTACACTAAAGCTGATGCATGGAAGCACATGTTGTTATCCTTCGCTCGCGTTACTTCAAGCGCAAACACGTAGCCTGTCCTAAACTTAGAGTCTACGTTGTTCCGGTTATTCCTCTACTGCTTCACTGGAGTGACATGTTACTGTGAGGCAGTTGTGTTTCACACAGTCAGCAAACAGTCACATTAGCCGTCCATTCAACCAAACCAGCGAGCACTCAGTCCTGACCAACGTCACGTCACGGTTCCAGCGGCTGCACTGGGTGATGTATTTACATAATGATTTCTCAATTTCCAAAAACATTCGATTTCTCTGTTGGCCAACCTTGCACATCCTCACGGTAAGAGTAGAAAGCCCATCACAGCTTTATCCTCAATCAGCCCAGAGCAGGTGACTTTCTTACTGGGCATGTGCAGAAGACAAACGAGCAAACCAGCCACAAAAATGAGCTGCAGAGAAAAAAGGATAGTACTTCAGTTCATATTGCAGCTTGTGGCCATTTTGCACCCATTGTTTACAACAATACAGCGAATCATGAGTTATGACTTTGTCGCAGAACAAGTAGAAGTCGAACAGCTTTTGAGAGTTTCCAACGAGTATAAAATCAACACAGCGCTGATGGGGCTATTGTGTTTCTTCTTCCCCTTTCAGGTTTAGTTCAAGAAACCAGTGAAATGCGGTGCTGCTGCCACCATCTGTTCATTCAGTGATATTCAGTGGTTTTAGATCAGCATACTCTGGAGGCCATTTTAGAAAAAAAGTCTGTTTTCGCTGGAGTGTAATAATATTGAAGTCACAACCTGAGGCTGGAGTAAGGAGAAAAAGATATGTTTAAGAATTTAGCCGGCTTAGTGTTAGATGGAATAACAAGAGGCTTGCATGGAAACCTGACTGCCAGCTAAAAGAACATGGATCAGTGGGATTCATAGAAAATGTCTTCAGCTGATTCTCCACCCTTAATCTAAACCTAACCTGTAGGTTTGTATGGTGGCTTTTATATTTGGTTCCATGTCCACAGGGTTGGATTATCCCAAGATTTTGAGAAATACCGAAAACCACACTACAAGAGACAATTAGATGTCTCCACTATTGCCTAATTGGTTTACAGTCTCTGTACTAATGTTTTAAAATGTTAAACATTCTGTCTGAATGGTCCTGACCCAGTAAACCCCTCCCATCTGGCTCCCCAAGCTGGTTAAAACAAACACAAAGCAGCATTTGCAAATCCTCTCTGACCCCAGTCTGATTATAGTCGGTGTCTGTTCTGTTCCTCCAGACTGAAAAGGAGTCAGTTCCATTTTTTATGCAGACAGACTGCACCATCACGTCCCAGACGGGGTCCAAGGCCTTCAAAATCCCCCTGTCCATCCGCCAGAGGATCTGTGCCACCTTCGACACTGCCAACGCCAAGGGCAAGGACTGGCAGCTCTTAGCCCAGAAACTCCACTTAGATCGGTGAGTGTATGATGTGCATCCTCTCAGGACTGCAGGATGTTTGTGTGTTTGTGAGGGTGTGGGTGTGTGAGCGTGTGTGGATGTGCGACCTCCCCTCTGTAATGGCCTCAGCGTGAACACACTCATATGTGAATAATAACAGAAGGGCTGCATGTTTAACTGTTTTGCACATAAGTCACTGTATGGAACATTATATACACTGTGGGTTTGTTCTGGCCTTAAAATCCAATTTCCTTTTGAAAAAAAAAAGTTTCTTATCAAGTGCATCTTGAACATTCTGTCTGTCTGATGTACGTGTGATAACTTATTTATTACCCAGTCGTTCCTCCTCTGTCAAATACAAATATGCATTTATGATGAGACCGTGGTATTTACAGAGCCCAGTTGTTGTCTTTGCTTGGTCTTAGCTCGTGACAGGTATAATCTCCTGTTAAGTGCATGATTCATGAGACATTGGTATCTAAGAGTCCTTTGGGATTCCAAATTATCCAGATAAGCTTTCCTCTCCAAGTTGGGCGGCTTTGAACTGAGGCTGATGTGACCAATGGCTGCAGCCTTTTATGTTGCTTGTTGTTATTTCTCTTGTGAGGCAGCAAGCAGCAGCAGTGAAACACTGCCCTCAGCTGGACTCACCGCTAAATGATACATAAAGGCATTGGACACTGGAATGTATTGGCATGGCAACAAGCTCTCTTTTCTTTCACTTTATCAGAACCTGAGAATGAAATCCAAACCAAACTGTGTTTGCCTGTAATTACTCTTCACTTGTGATGCTAATTTATTCTTGATTATATTTTAATGGTCGTAAAAGGTCATGCGTTGTGCTTTAGCTACATGTAAAAGCAGATGGTGGTGTTTACTGCAATGAGACGCTCAGTTTAGTTCAATTAATTTACAGTTACAGATATAATGAGCTGGTTTTCTGGGAGTCGGCTGAAAGGAATCCAAGGGCCCATGTGAGTTTTGTAGTATTGATTTTTGGGCCATGTGAATGCCCACTGTTTGTACAGTACAGTGCATTCTCCAATTAGAATACAATCTACATGCATGTAATAAAACTATATATGTCTTCTATAGGACAGGTGGCTCTTAAGCGCATTAATTAATGCAGAGGACATACTGAAAAGTTTGAAAACTGATTGTATTTTCTATGTATTCATATTGTAGAGTGTATTTTCACCTATTTGTAGAAATGTTGAAATTAGGACCACATCTGTGGTAAGAAGTGCAGCATTTAAATGCAATTTGGGATACATAGAAAGTGAAATTCATGAGGCATTCACCGTCACAAAGTCATTTCTTAGGTTCCAGCAATGTGAAGTGTTGCTGAAGTGCTGGATGCCCCTTTTAGAAGCACAGGATAATCACATACGCCCATATGTATATTTATATAATAAAATGCTTGAAATTAATGAAGAGATGTTGTTGAATAAAATAACTTGAAAGCAACATCTGTGCAGCCAAAAGACTAATTAATCAAATCACTCAAAGATATTAAAGCTTAAATATCTTCAGTACAAGACAGATTTCTATCACCTCAGGACATACATGGACATGTTGATCATTCCTACGAGCCACTGTTAGAATGTATAGAATACCACTGTCGCCACTAGCCAAGCTTTTAGGGTCATTATTTCTCCTTTGAGAGAAAATATCACCAGTCCTTAAGACACTGCACTCAAACAACATATGCTCTCAATAGTCAGCAGATAAACTCCTCATCTTTTACCGTGTAGCTGTAACCTGGTGTGGCTACGTCACTCATTTGTTCTGCTGTCTGTTCATACTGTGCATGGAATCCACAGATTGCCATATTTATCAGAGTGATTGTTCACACACTGACTGCATTTATTATATTTATTACATTTATTTATTATATTTAAAACAAGTCTGGTGATGCTCTGTATTTTCCTAGTTGTCAACTAATCCCATTAAAAGAGAACCAACAATGAACTGATCCTGTTAAAGTGTTCTGTGTGTGACAAAGCCTGGTGTATCTTACTTGTCTGTGCCACTCGGCTCCATTGTTGTCTAAAAACTATTAAAAACACATTAGTGAGCCACATTGCTGCAGTCATTACCATGAACATGCATACTGTAGTTTACTTAACACTTCCCCTTAGGTCCCCTTGTTTAGTCTTAATTAGCAGTATATAAACATGTAATAAAGGTTCATACCAGATGACATGTAAACAGGTACAAGTGACTCAGTCAGTGAGGCTGCTGTGTGAGCAGATAATGAGTGATGAGGCATTAAAGTATAGTGTGTATAAAGTATAATATGTGTTTATACTAGAGAAGTTATAATTGCTGTGTTTTTATAGCAGCTCATTCTAGTGTGTTACAAACCATTTTTACAACTTTCTATTGTGCTTATGGCAGCTTAGGAAGAGTTACTCTCGTTGATTTTAACTCAAACACACAATCTCCTGTTACCAAAAGCATTCTTAGACCATAACATGCTAATTAATCTGCAGCTGCACCAATAGGGCTCAACCAATATGGATTTTTCAGGACTAATACCAACATAGATTATTAGTAATCAAGGAGATCAATTGTGGATTTGACTCTTTTGTAACTAGCACTGTGTATGTTTGCAGTAAAAGTGAAAATCTTGGCGTCCAATTGTAGAATAATACAAACTCCAACACAGAACTTTGTTGAAATGCTTAATTGTAGTTGTTTTACATATGTTTAATTAAAATGGAACTTTTCAACAGTTATCCTGCAGTGTTGGTAGGGGATGTGTAACCACTCAGATCGTGCTGTGGGTAGAATGTTGGCCACACTGTGGTCCATCAGAGTCACAGTACTGCATTTTACATTAACTTATTTTATTGGACTTTTTTTTTTAATGACGATGCCAGTAATTGGAAAAATGCTAAATATCCCAGCCAATTATTGACCAAAATGATAAACACTTGAGCCCTTCTCTTCAGCTATGGATGACTGGATCAAGTTTTGATCCACCGTATTATTTATTAATCAATTGATCAATTGCCTGAAATTAACTCAATGGACATCCCGTCTTGTCCTGATACAGCCGCATTGAATGTGTCACTTGTCATAAGCCACAGCACAGCTTGTGGTCGCTCCAGTGGCATTCATTACCAGCCACTAAGCCATTGTGATGCTGTCCTAGTCTTCAGCTCATCTATAAAAGGAGTAGGCATTACGCATCACGGAAGACTTTCTCATGGTGTCACCTTTTATTTGTTTGATCTTTATTAGTTCTAGTCAACAAAAGATGGAAACCTTTTTTTACTAGTTTTTGTTGCTGACATTTTAGTAACGTTTTTGCATTTCTATATCATCTCAGCACTTCATGGTAAAACAGTTGTTGCTATCTTGTGTGTATGGTTATCATGGTTACAGGTTTTACACTGGCTGATGGTGAGGTTAATGGAAAAGGCTCATGGTACATGTTCCTCTATTCTGAAGTGATGCAACAGGTGAATCCAGTTATCATTACCAGACTCTGAGCCTCTCTCAGTGTCCGGATCACTTAGCATTGCATTGAAAAGCAGCTTCCATTTAGGTAATGATTCACATAGTTGATCACTAAAATCTTTTACACAGTCTGGTTTAAGATTAAGAAGAAATACTACATGGTTGGGAAGACGTTTATACAGTCTACCATTATTTCTTAAATAAACATCTAAAGGATTCTTCTGAACATCTAGAGGAAGCGTTTGATGAACCACCATCCTGGAACTGCCTCCACGTGACAGCAACATGAACAATAGCTGACTGAAAGAAACGTTTACATCCACATCCCCTGTGCTACATTAGCATTGTTAGTTAGTGTACCTTTTAATAGATGTCTGCTGCAGCGTATACGTTTGTCTCAGCGGCTTTGTTACCAGTTCTGAAACTTTGATGGGCGGGGGGGAGGGGGGGTCAGTTTAAAACACATGTATTTGCTTTAAACTGGTCTTTAAATAGGGTTGGATACTTTTAGGTTTTGAGAAAAATCACACTAAACGGTCTCCTAAATGAAACGATTCAAACAAGTGTTGCATGTTTAGAAGATAAATGCATGTATCATCAATAAAGAAAGTTAATATCTTCTTCCCTGGTGTGCTCCCCTGCAGAAACCTGGGCTATTTTGCAAAGCAGCAGAGTCCCTCTGCAGTCATACTGAGCCTGTGGGAGGCTCGCCACCAGGACACTGCTGACCTTGACTCTCTAGCCAGCGCCCTGGAGGAGATTGGCAAGATCCACTCCAGAAGCTCCCCTAAGGACCAGGATGAGCCAGAGACTGACTTCAGTCACATACAAGCGGGCAGTCTGAGCGGAACGGGCAAACTAACCAGTCAGACGACAGAGGACTCTGCTCCTGAATATATAGGCTGAGAGAAGAGACACAGCCAGCGAACACTGACAGACTGAAGCATATATCTGTGTACGTGCACAGCCGGTGATGGACAACACACTGCGGCGGTGCGCTAGAAGGTCATGAGGTTGTCGGTGAGTAGCAGTGTCAGCGGTCAACGTGCCGACCAATCACAACAGGTCGAGGTGAGCCAGCGCCTGCTGTGGATCTGCCCCTCTCTTTTAAGCATCTGTCTGAAGATGGACTGTAAATTTTTTTCTGCCTTTTCACTCAGTTCTTCAGTTCCTTTTAACTTATTCCTTCCTTGTTCTTTTTTTTTTAAGTTGATGTATATTCATTCCCTTTTGTGTCTGCTATTTTCTGAATCTGTGTTAGAAGATAAGGGAGCTCGTTTTCTACCGTCTCCCCTCCTCCCCCAGAAGTCCACACAGTAGGTGGACGTATTTGCATAAATTGCAAATAAAGTGATACAACTGTGGTGCCCCCACCCTCCTCCCTAATCCGCCCCTCCCTGTCTCAAAGAATGAATGCAGACCTAAAAGCTACTTTTTTGATGTCCAATATTATATTTTCAAAGGGAAGCTGCTGATTGCTTAAATGTTGTGGTTGTGAACTTTCAAATCCAGGTATCCCGAAACTGACTCATTTTCATCTCTTAGAACAAAAAAAATTCTGTGGGAAGTTTGACACTTCTGATAGTGTTACATGATCATTTATACGAAAATTTTGTGCAAAAAATCCAACATCAGCCCCAGTCTAACTTTGAAGGACAGCGCACAGTATTTGAAAAAACTAAGCCGTGGTTGTGGCGTCATGTGGCAGAGTGAGATTTCAAACCGTGGCATTACTCTTCATTACAGTTTCCTCCGCTGGCTGATAGCGAAGGAAGGAGCTGTACAACATCATTTCCTGGCACTGCAGAGAGCGTATCACTGTGTCTTATCACCCAATTCCTACCATTAACACCCGTCACATAGACTTCATATCAGGCCCTGACACGCCCGACTGCCCCACCAACTTCCCCCTTAAGCCTCAACACACACGTGCACACTCACTCATTGACATTTCATGCCTGCAGAGGTCATGTGCACATGGGACTGGCTGTATACATATTGTCCAACAAACAATATGGGAATACTGATGGTGTCAGCATCAGAACCACATGCATCATGCTGAGGGAATAAGGTAATCTCCTGGGTATATGAAGTAAAGGTAGATGAAGGGTTTGCCCTTCAATAGTACACACTAAAATACTGTCTGGACTCACCAAAAACAGAAGAAGAAATAACAGTTTGAGTCAATCTTTTTTGAGTTCTAACAACATCTGTTACATGTTGAACCAAAAAACACATGTTTTTAAGTTCCAACTAGGATTTCCACTTCATTTAACATATTTTTTAAGTGTTGTGTACTTAATTATTCTAATTATGGACACAAGTTTTGAAGGTGGCCAACATTAAATTGCTCCAATTAGACTTCCTCAGTAGTTGATGGCTTTTTTGTGTTTTTGTTCATGCAGTAGATTTTCGGAAATCAATTCATTCAACAGCAAAATTTTGTCTGATTATCTTTTTATTCTGAGCTGCAGTTGTGTATTTGAACAGTTAATAAACAAATATTGAAAACAACAAATGTGAACCACAAATCTGAGTTTAAATTACACACAGTGTTAAGCTGATGCAATTACCAATCCTGTTATGTTATTCCCAACCATCGAAATGATGTTTGAGGCTTAACGGTTTGATCTAAATCTTGCAAATATGCATTTAATTAAGCGGTGGAAACTGGTCCCTGACTTATTTTGTAGAGTGTACTGTATAGATAGAATAATCTGAATTAAAGTAACCATGAAGGAAAATAAACCATTCACCTCTGTCTGATCTTGTTACTATACCAGCCGAAGCAGCCAGAGCTTTGGAGTGTTTGGAGGACACTTACTGTCAATGAGGTGAGAATGTAATTTGTTCAATATGAGTTTTATTACGCATAATTCACATTTGAAATTAAAGGAAAAACATTCAGGCCTCATGCTGCAGAAAGGTTTTATATATCTGAAATCCCAGTGGGTCTCACAATGTCCTTCAGTTCGCCAAAGAGTGGCAAATGTAAAAGGATATTTTAACAACTCTGAGTGGTATCTGGCCATGAAATAGACCTTTGCCATAGGTTTTGAAATATGTGTCAAAAAGATTTCTGCCTCCAACGAGGCAAATGAAATGTCTTTTGTGATGCTGAATAAAAAAATACAAAGAGCCTCAATAATTAACACTCAAACACATGAGAGCCAGTCAGGTGACAAGAGTAGAGCTGTAGAAGAGAGGGATGGGAATCAAGAACCGGTTCCAAATTGTCTGATCCATCGGCAGCGTATGCCCCTGTAGTTGTCAGTTCCTTTTGTCAGTGCCAGCGTGTCTCCTGACATCAGACTCATAGGTCTATGCTGCTGGAAACTTGAAACAAGGTGGAGTCATGGCAGAGAGGAAGAAACAGTCCAGAGTGGGACTTCAGTTCATGAAGAAAGATGACAACAGTGCTAATTGTAATATCTGCAAGATGACCATTTCTCATAATACCAGGAATTTGCTGAAAGACCTCAAACACTTCCTATACAACACGCGTTTAAATTCCAGGAGTTCTAGGAGGAAATGAGAGCCACTGAACTGAGGAGCTCGACTGTTTCCGAGGGTAACCATCCTGTGTTAACACGCAGCAGGCAGGCAGGCCTAACAGATTTTATTAGGAAACCTAAATGAAAATGAGTGCCGTAAAAGTGTGCTCTTATTTTGTCCACTGCAGATGGTGGCAGACTTTTGCACACGTAGCTCTAAGGATACAGCCGGTTCTACTCATCCATCAGCTCCCAGCCAGAATAATCCTTTTACATTTGCAGGTAGAGAAAATGATGAGTGAAGAAAGGGTGAATGAGTGTTGTCAGAGGCTTGTAGCCTTCAACAGCAGAAAGAAAAAAATGAGTTTCAGTAGGTAACCTGCTTTTTTACAGGTTAGTTATTGGTCACTTGATTAAGGCAGAGATAGACTGTGCAGCTTCTGTTGAATATTGTCTCTTAACATCTATAGCCCTATTCACAGAAGACTAGTATTACCTGGAGGCCTCCAGTGATTTGTAATAACTGCAAAGGTCGTCTGTGGCTCTTAATCTGTCATGTTCATTATTTGTTTATTTTCTCACCACCTTTCTTCTGCCTCTTTCCTGCTCTGCAATTATGGAAGTTAAAATTAGCCGTTCTAAATGAAAGTTGGGACAGCTTTTTGGGTTCTCTTTCAGAGGAGGCACAAGTCACTGCAAAGCATTAAAACCCACTCACAGAACGCTCAAATCCAACAGAAGAGGAAAAGCTTCATGGATGAATAAAAAGATGACATGCGTTGCAGCGTGCAGTGTGGAGCATTTTGCTGTCTTTCAGCAGACTCATCACTTACTGTGTGGCAGCCCATTAATATCATATCCATCAACTAGTCAGTACATTTGGTTAAAACACTGACTTGACTTTATTGTGTGCAGAAAAACACCATGAGACACAGACATGGGGCTGATGTCTACATGGAATATTAGTACAATTCAAATAGGACTTATTTTAAATAGATTACACCAATCAGCCACAGCATTGTGTTGGTCCTCCTCATGTTATCAAAGAAGCTCTGACCTGTCAGGCAATGGACACAGGACCTCTGGAGGGATCCTGTGGTGTCTGGTTCCAGGACATTGTTCGTAGATCTTTGGGTCCTGTTGGTGTAGTGCAGGGCCTCTGGACCGAGCCTGTTCTGACACATCCTATGGATCCCTGATAAAGGGACTCAACACTTTGGGCTCTTTGTCATGTCCCTCGGATCATTTCTGACCCGTTTTTTCAGTGTGGCAGGGTGTTTCATCCTGCTGATCGAGTCTGCTGGTGTTGGAGAGTACCTTTGCCATGGGGCGGGCTGTGCTTGGTCTACATCAATGTTTAGGTGGGTGCTATGTGTCAAGGTAACATCCACATTAGTGCAGGACCAAGTGTTCCCAGCAGAACATTACAGTGTAACGAGATGGTTGATGTTAGACACTTCACCTAAGGGTGGTTTGAGTATTGTGGCTCGTCAGTGTGAGGCGATAAGATCGACATGTCTGAATTTTATACAAACCAATCACACCTCTGCAGCTTCATTTGAAGGTGCTAGGTGGTGTTTTGTTCATTCCTTTGTGATTTAGCCACACTGCTTTACCCTAATGTTTGGGGAAGAACACATGTATAGATAGACGTTGTATAAGCTAGCACAATAGGCTACATGTACATCCAGCAGGAGACACACAGTATAGAGCTCAAATGCACAATGCAACTAGTCCCGTTATAACAAACTAAAAGGTTTATTTACATTTATAACAGGTGTAGGGTTTCATACTTAACAAACCTTAGGAACCAATCAACTTTTGTTTTATTAATCTCCCTCAGAATCATCTCCAGTTTCAAACATTTGTGGCTCAAACACTCCATGATTAAAACTTGCCACTGTGTGGTGTGCAGTAGTTTTAAGCAGAGCCGTAGGTGAGCTGGTGTGATCGAGCTGCACGGAGTGGCAGAGGGCCGGATGGAGAGAGAGACAGAGACTTCAGAGATCTGCACATTCTAGAGTAAAACAATAACATGGAGTTACAGCTGAGCCATTTAAGGCAGTAAGGGATTATTTTCATATAACTTTGATACCCAGTGATGAGGTGTTAGCGGCTAAATCAATGACCAGAGGGACATTAAAGCATTTTCAAAACAAAGAAAAAGACAGAGGCTGATTTGGACTGATAGATTTTACAGGAATATTAGTAAAATCAACAAAAGAAAATGCTGGATTTATTTTATTGTTGTTTTGTTTTGTTGAACTTTGTAGTTCTTTGTGTCTCGGGAGGTGTGAGTCATGATACAATTTCTCAAATATAGTAAATATAAAGAAATTAATTGATGCCTAAATAATCAAATAAACAAGCAGGTGGACATAAAGACACCAACATTATTGCCTACAACATTTTATCAAAGCCTGACATAGAGTGTGGCCAAAAATGATGCTAAGTACATAATGAGACTGGCTGTAGACTCCCCCAGGCACTAATGGTACAGTCCAACCACAGAAACACAACACAGAAATGAAATTACAATATTTAACAAGTCTAATTCTGAAGACCCAAAAGTGAAAAACCAATCAAAATAACTGGATAATAGAAGTTTTATTACAGACCATTTTAAATTACATTCTTTTTAATGGTGCGGAATGGACAAATAACTGCAAACACAGGCATGAATGAATGCCTGTTTCCGTCCAGTGCTATCATGTGAATGCTAGATAAACAACTGCTGACACTAATTCTCTAATCAGTACATGACACCATGTTGTCAGTAAGAGCAATCCAGCTAAACTATGGATAAAAGCAATGTAGAAAGTGTGACGGAAATATGACATTTCTGTTTTACTTAGAGGAAGGGTATAGTTTTCTTCACTGCTCCACTTGGATCTGATGTTTTCATCCGTTTTTATTTGTTTGTTTGTTTGTTTGTTAAATCTATTTATAGCTTTCAGTTATTATGAATCCTCAAGCTGGAGTTCTGTGGATTGACTAGTTGGGCTGTCTCTCAATCCCACACCACCCAAAAAGTGCAAATAATCCTAATCGCACAATACCAGGAGATAAGTGGAGGCATGGGGTTAGTCTGGGTAATGTGGTACAAATGAAGGCATAGACTTAAAGTTGGTACATTTTCACTTTGACACACTTCCTGTTCAGCTATAACTCCCACTTGAGCCGGTCTTTGCTTCGTCCACACCAGTGTGTCCTCAGTCTTACATACGTCTGCTGTACTAGGAGTTCAAAGCAGTGAAGGAAGTCTGGAAATTTGGGACACTGGCAATAAGAAAATCCGAGGCTGTTTCTCCACCTTCACACTGGTGCCCCCACCATGACGAACTTGCAGAAACACTCGGCATAACTAACCCTATAAAATCCTTGCTGTAAGGTAAATAAAGTCTATTATTTCTTAATCTGATTCTTCTGTTGGCTATTTTTATGATAAAGAGAGAGAAATGTATTGACAGTGTCCCACAGTGGTGGCTTATATCGTGACATTGAATACATCACAGAGTATTTCTGACCTGACACTGTATATGTGAATTTCATCCAGCTTTTACTTTTCTGCATCATCTCGAAGCATTTCTAAACAAATTACAATTCATCTTTTACATGATGTAAGCTGGTAGGTGAAGAATGTGAAAGGGAATCTTTTTTTTTCCCCCAACCTGATTTTTTTTTTCCCCTTAATTGTGACTAACTGGATTTTCCTTTTCATTATTGCAAGCAAAGAGTTTAAAAAATGGAACTGTGTGCTTCTGTAACGCTTAGCGGTGGCTTATGTTGCATCGAGAGCATCCCGTCTGTGTGGCCCACCCCACCTCGCTCATCAGTCACCTTCATCCTGGATGTGTTTCAGCCCTGTCTGCTGTATCCCATTAGCGTGTTGAAATTAAGTTCTTTTAATAGTGAGCTCACACACACACACACACACATACTCTCACTATGTACAATGCTTTGGTGTAAGACTAACCCTGTTTCATGAGATAAAAAGTTCACTGTTGCGTCCATGATGACATCCCGTCACCTGAGTTGGTCAGTCCCATGCTCTTTTTTGCTTCACGCATGGCCTTCGGCTTCATATCACTATTCTTGTGCCTTGTTTAACTACTGTAAATGGTGAATGTTGTAAAGTACAGATGGGGATGAAAAAAAGAACAATTAATCATACTGACATACATTTAAAGGTATTAGTTGAAAAAGTATTTAAGATTATAATATTGAATAGGCTGCAGAGCTTTTCTAGTGCTGAACATCTATGTTTGGTAATGCCAGGGCAGCTTTGTGGTATATTGTATCTATAATTATGGACATTTTGGATGTTTTCTGTACAGTAGAATTTGCAAATGTATATGCAGCCTTTTGGAAATAAATGTACAGTTGAAAGATCAACTTGTCTCAAGTTATTTTGTATGGAGCGTGAAACTATTCATGAATTCATTTTCCTGTCTCGTGGAGTGAATTATTATGCAAATGTAGAATTGAAGCTCTGATCTCATCACTCCCCCCCCAAAAAGGAAGAGTGAAGCCCAGCACAGCAGGGATCAGGGAGCGACAATAATAACTTCCCCTCCAGGGTAATGTAGAGCCTGGGGATGCAGGGATGAAAGCAGGGGTTATGATCGCAGGCTTCGCTTCATTTGTGTCTCTCGTGTAACAATTGCATATGCAAACACTGTGCAGTTAATAAATAGAGTCATCATTTTTAATACGTAGTTCCAAAAACGAAAATGTGACTGTAATTGTAGACTCCAGCAGGTGTCAGGGAAAGAATGAAGAGCTCACCAGGAATTGGTGCTTGCAAAGGTTCAGCTTGGGGGCACACACTAACAGAATGTAGGGGGTGAATGAACTTATTCAGGAGAACAGTCAAATCGTTTGTGGGCATGAATGTAGGGTTTGGTTGTTGTTGTTTCTCCTCGGTGAGACTGGTGGTCTCTAACATCACCGTTTTGTCGACACTTTTATGAGAACTTTTAAATTGCTAATTTCCTTCCTCCCACTGCATAATGGCATCAGCAACAACTGTAGCATCTGCTATCAGACGACAGCCCCGTTATCAAATCCAGTTTATTTGTATAGCACGTTCAAAGCAACCTGACTTGACCCAAGTGCTGTGCATGTCATCAGTCAGGCAACTCCAAGAAGTGCTTGCAAAAGCAAAACAGGATTCAAACTGAAAAGTAAATGTGATAGTATAGAATTATAAAACAAGGCAAAGCAGGATTGCAACTTGCAAGATCAAATTCTAAGATAGGATTGTGTTGTATGAGTGTGAAGTCTGGGTGTATTAATAGAGCAGATATGACACCGCTACCACAGACTGTATATCTGGAGAGAAAAATCAGTGTGCAGGAGTGCAGGTTTAAGTGATTTAAACCTGCACTCCTTCTAACAGCCAGCAGTGAGGTAGAAGTCTATGAGAAAATGACCCTACATCTCACTTGATTTAAGTAAAAAATCATTTTATATCAAACTTTGGCATGGCTTTGAATGATTTTCGGCTCAGCTGTATGTTCTTCAAAGAGCGCGCCACTGATTTAGCACTCCTCTGACCGTTGGTGGACAGTTTAAAAGGAACTTACAAGTAGCAGAGCCAAAGACGTGTCATTACTTTTTTAGCTTTTATTCCACACTCTTTGTTCGTACTCAAATCTGGTGCCTACATTACCCACAATGCAACTCAACCACCTCTGATTCAGCCAGAGATTTAAGTACATTATGCAGTCCCTCCAGGAATATTCGATGTTGCGATCGCAACAATTAACGCAAATTCAACCAATCTCCATGAATTCTGCGTGACCTTGCAATTTTGTCCAATCACTGCAACTTTTCCACAATTTTGTCCCGCCTCCCGTGAGTTCCACCAACCACAGCAGTCCCCAGCGCAAACGCAATGTACATACGTCACCAAATTCACTTCCTTGTTTATGGTTTGAAGATGCAGACATGTGTGCCGCAAAAACTACTACAAAACAATTCCCTGATTTTCTTCACGAGAGCGCAGGTCAACTGCTTTGCACCCCGTGGAATATTGAGGTGGAACACAAATGAAATTCATCGATTGACAAACACTTTTCTACCGTGAGACAAATTAGGAGAATGGGTGAAACCAGCGGACCACAGACCAGACAAATTACCGTGACGGAAGCTGTTGCATCCAGATCTGTGGCAGCACTGAAAGAATGAAGGTCAGTTAGATGAATTAACTGACGTGACAAGCTGTGAGCGTGTGTGTGAACACGTGTGCCAGGATGTGAAATTAACTTTTTAAACTTTTAAAATATTTAATGAATTATACAAAACAAAGAAAAAAATGCAACTTTTTGACAATTTTTTATTGTCTCCCGCAATTTTATCGCAACAAATACGCTTAAAACATTGCAACTTACATCGCAATTTTTTAGAAAAGCTCCCGTGAATTCAGGCATTTTACGCCGCAACAATCTTGAAAAACGCCCGCGAAATCCTGGAGGGACTGGTTATGTTAAAAGGAGGTAATCTAGCCTGGAAGCTGCTAGCCTCGAGCAACCCCACATGTGTCTATTTATTTATTTTCATTTTCATACATGCAGTTTTCTGATCCAATCACCCCATTTTCCTCTGGATCTCCAAAACACTGCATACATTTTTCCCCACATATGCAGTAGTGCTCCCCAATCATGTGGAATCTCTCTTTTTATTGACTCCAACTTAAAGAATGACCTCTAATAGTGACCTGGGCCTTCATACCCTCAGCTGCAGAAGGTAGCAGGCCTTCATTTGAAGCAGGCTTGTGCTAGAGGCAGCCTTTGATTTCTAATTCTCTCTGTCTGATAAGTATAAACGGTCATATTTCCGTACAAATTTACTCTGAAACATTTGCGGGCATGGCATAAGCAACAACAGCCGGCCGGGATTAAAGGGCTACAAAGCAAAGTCGATCAGAATGAATGAATCAAACACCACCTTTGTTTTTTCCCCAGGCTGCATGAGTTTGTGTCAACCACCCCCCAGGCACAGACCTTTACATTACCGACTAGATTTTATTTGAAGTAACATGTTAGGAAAAAAGGCTTATTTCAACGTCGGTTTGTTCATTACAATAATGTGTCTGCAGATTTTTACACCCTCTGACGGCGGGGACTTTCTGTAAACACCAGTGGACACTGAAACCTCAGTTATTTCCGATCGCTGCAAGACGAAACAAAGACGGAAAATTCAGGAAGAAAATCCACTGATCCACCTGTCTGTATGAGTAATGCATCAGTAATGTGGGGCAACGTTGGCTTCGTTTCCAGTTTGCAGGGGTGTGTCTTCAGTTGCATAGTCACCGTGAGAAGCATTGCATAAGTCCGGATACAATTATGCGCACGACATCCGGCGGATTCAGAGAAAGTGGCTGATGTGTGGGTGGCTCATAAACGAACACTCATAGAGGAATGAAAGGCTTCAACTGTTTATCTCATGTTTTTATGGCACCACCTTGCATGGTATCCCTTCAAACATTCAACAAATATGTGAGTCAGTCAGGGCTGACATACAGCAAGATGAATGCAACTATTGTTAGAGCCCTGACTGATTATTCCTGGTTGTAAGACATTAGTACTAATAGATCTACTGCTAAGTTCTGGCTTTAGCTGCTTACATTAGCAATGTGGCCAAGTAAGTTATAGTGGTGTTAAGCCACACTGGTGGAATGCATCAGCTTGATTTTTCATTTGTCACAGCATATACAGTACAGGCAGCCACACTGTAGCTATTAAAAATGAAAAGACAGCATCAGTCAGAGTTGACCTGCAGGACCAAGCCAGGAGTCCTGGCCTTATCTTTGACTCAGCACTAAAGCTTGACAAACAGATCAGCTCCGTGGTAAAAGGTACTTTTCGCTGAGGAGCATTGAAATCCTTCCTTTGTCTGAATGACGTAAACACTGTAACCGCTGCATTCATCTTGTCAAAGCTAGATTACCGTAGCTCTCTGTATCTGGTATTTGCCAGTCAGCTCTGTCTTGTCTGCAGGTGTTGCAACTCTCCTGACTGGTACGGAAACATGCAAAGTATTACACCTGTACCTGCATGTTGGTGCTGGCGATCTGCTACATATTTTAATTTTGGAGTGTTTATACTTGTTTGTAATCCCACGCATGGGTTTGCACCTGGGTATATTTCATAAATCCTCTGCCTGTACTCCACCTCCAGGCCTCCACAGCGGCTCCTTTTAACTATTTTCAGTGAATAAGGGGAGTTTGTACCTTTGCAGTGGCAGCTCTGAAGCTTTGGAATAGCCTTCCTTTTTCAAATGTTCCTCCTTCAGTGATGTTTTTTAAGAAAAATATCAACACGTTTCTAATGGTTTTTGGTTGCTCTTGGTGGTTTAAATATTGTTGTATTGTACATTTATTTTAGTTTATTTATTTATTTATTTGAACAGGGACAGTGTACAATATACATTAACCTCAGAAAAAAGAGATGCATTGTACCAGGTTATAGCACTAGTGCTAATTTCCACCTGTAGTCCCTGGGCAAGCTGTTGTTAACAAACATAAATGAAAAAGAGAAGGAAAAAACCACAGAAACTGTTTTGTCAATATTTAAGGTTAGATGAGAGTTTCTCAACCAAATAGAAAACTTCTTCATTTCTTCTGTTAATTTTTGGGCAACATCCTCAACAGTTTTACCATGTAAGTACACCACAGTGTCATCAGCATACATAGTCATTAATATAAAGGGTAAACAGCAGTGGTCCTAATATAGAGCCCTGCGGCACACCCATGCTGCATGCTCGTAAAGGAGATGTTACTTTAGAATTTGATCTCACAAGTTGGTATCCTGTTTTATCGTGTCTTCTCTTTTTTTTAGTGTTTAACAGTTATTTCATTATGTTCTAAATGTATTTTAACAGTATTTTATCCTCTCCTTTGTCTTGCTTTTTCACAGTATTTCTGTTGCTGAGCTTAGGATTGTTGGGCTTTCTGTTCTTTGTGTATAATTTTTAAGATCTGTACTTTACCATGTTAAACACTGTGAGATGACATGTGTTGCGCATCTGCGTAAATAAATAAAATTGAATTGAACTGAATCTCAGGTTGTTTAATACAAATAAAATTGATTTGATTTGATGTACTGTACACAGTCAGTTACAGGCTGGAAGATGTGTGAAGGTACAACAACTGCATGTCTAATTCCTTTATAGAAATGTGCTATTGAATCTCGTTAGTGACTGCAGCATATTCAACCTGCTGGTAGCAGTTATTTGCTGTATAAACTTGATTAAACCTTCACTAACTGCAGCCACTGACTAAATCAGCTGGATTTAAAACAAGGGGCAGAATCCTTAGTAAGACCTTAGGAAGGGTCAGGAGGATGCACTCATCATGGATATTTGTGGTGGTCATCACATTTTGGATAGAAGATCTAATCAACAGTGAAGTGTGTTGGGGAACCTGGGTGGAGAAATGAATGCAACAAATTCAACAGAAAGAGTCAAGAGACTGCACTGCAAAAACGAGTAGCCTAAATATAAGATAAAAACACTGAATCTGAGAAGAAATTCCTTAAAAGCAGTGAAATTATCTGTTCATGCAGCAAGTAAATTTTACTTGGTAAGAAATCTTGAAATAAGTTTTTTTTTTCTCAAATCTAAGATTGCACTGTAAAATCAAGGACTAAAAATGAGTAATTAACTTTTAAAACAAGCCAAATTATCTATCGTGTCTGAAAATAAGATTTTAAATCTTGGCAAGTGCCAAGTAATTTGCAGTGTGTCCTTCACAGGGATACAGATAGAACATAGAACTTCCTGAACTTGGAGATGCTACTCATGGTAACTGAAAAAAATGAGTACTAACCATTGAAATACACGAGTAGAAAACAAGCCCAGATTTATTTGAGCATTGAAAGAGCTCACCTCCTCAACTCCACTTCCATAGCACAATTAAAACACTGAAATTTAGGTTTGTGCACAATAACCTAACTTAATAAAAGCATCTGATACAAATATGTCCACCATATGAACCTGCAGAATGCGTGGAACTAACCTGTTATGTGTGTAGAAGAACACAGACTGAGTGTTAATGAATTCACTACTGCAGAGTTACATGTGTAAATGCATACGTCACTCTGAAGCTTCTGCTGCTGTGTGATGCTGCAGATATTACATTTAAAGGAAAGAATCTGACAGGTCGCCAGTCTATCACAGGGTTACATATAGAGACAACCAAGCACACTCTCATTCACACCTACAGACAATTTAGAATAATCAGTTAACCTCAGCATGTTTTGGACTGTGTGAGAAAGCTGGAGTACCCAGTGAAAACCCACGCTGTACAGGGAGAACATGCAAACTCCACACAGAAAGATCCCAGGCGTCCTAACCGGGACGCGAACCGGGGATCTTCTAGCTGTGAGGCGATGCTGCTAACCACCAAGCCACTGTGCAGCCCTGGTCTGTTGATGTTTCTGTAAATCCCAAATTACATTTGGTAACACCTGAATAGTTTTCTGTAGTTTTTTATTCAGATATAAACTTTTCATATCTGTTGATTGTTGATGTTGGGGATCTCTATGTTGGGGCTCAGCTCTAAATATTCAAGGCAAGGACTCAGAGGTGGCTCCCAGAGTGTACAGGATGACCACAGCACAGTGTGTTTGGAGTCAGCTTAACAAAGAACACTGAGGGGATCAAATCCACTTTCTTTCAGCTTTTGGAGGGAATATGGTGACCTGTCAACGACAAATACTGGGGGCACCTGACTCCTCCTCATCCACAGCTGCAACTGCACACATCATTAAAACAGGCTGTTTGCTGTGACCTCTCTGAGAACTTACAGGTTAGTAATTGGCTCCATGTGCTCAGTTCTGGAAGCCAAGCTGTGCATGTAGCCTCTCTATAGACTGATAAAAGTAATTGCTGCCAGTAGCATCTGCAGCAAATCTGCACTTGCTGAAATAACTAGATCAGGTAATCTGCTAGCAATTAAAGACGGATGCGTTTTGAGTGTGACATGTTTGATGATATGAGACCCTACAGAACTTTCCGCCCTCATAAGTCACAGAGTTCGAATGATGCTACAGCTTCTTTGGTTCAGTGAAGGTGTAAGAATCCTGTTTCTTGAAGTGTGTGTGTTCAGATGAAGGCTGTTCTAACGATCTGATGAAATGATGTATCATGAAATGTAAAGAGTGTGGTGGAAGTAAAGGGTCTGACTTGTTGTTTACTGGTGGAACAACAACTAAAACAAAAATTAAAATAAAAACACACTAGTAGCAGGACCTAACTTAAACTACAATACAGGTTGTTTTGCATTTTAATCAACAGGACAATCTTTTTAATGTCAATTTGTGACACGTAAAACTGGATTGATAAATTAATGAAATGTCTTTAAAATAAATCAGACATCAATAAGATGAAAATAAGGAAACATTGAGTCACTCAGGAGGACGTACAGCAAGATTAATGAACGACAATCATGAGAGCACTGGCTGCTTCTCCTGCTCAGAGCTGGTAATCACTGCGTCCACTGAATTACTGTACGATCCCACTCTAACTGCTATCATTAGCAATGTGGTCAGCTGTGTTATTGTCATTTCCATCAATATGAGACCTGCTCTAAGCTCAGTGCTTCAATGAATCAGCCTGATGTCCCGGGCAGCCATGGAAGAGGTGTTGATTAAAGAACTGAAGTTACCTCAGCGTTAGTGATACCTAATGCAGTCAATGGCCACACGTCTGATGTGTTAAGATACAAAGGCTGTGTATCTGTATTCTGTTTAAAGATTGCAGCCTGCTTACCCTGTTTACCCTGCTTAACCTTATAATATGGGTCACTCAGAGAACCTTTTTCCATGGTCATCATACCTCACAAAAAACTTGATAGTAACCTCAAGCTATTTCCAATGGTAAAAGTCCTTGAACAACATTGTTTGGTTCATCCTTGGACTTCACCCTTCTGGGAGTCAAGATGTTCAGACAGAGGAGCTCAGTCTACATCTATTTCATGAGAGTGAGGCGTAGGGGGAGGGACGAGCATATCCAAAAGCTTCCAACAGGTTCCCACACACCGTCTAGCTTGACAAGATGCACTTATTGGCCAAGTTGCAGTGTTCAACCTTCATCGGCTCAATGGTTTGTTATTAAAAGAAGCAATCTTAAACAGACAGTGGTTGTAACTCCACAATCAATCACATTCACCGAGTACTATGGGAAGACCCAATCAGTAAAATATAGAACCCCCAAGGACCCCAGTGCGTCCCCTAAAAACATACACATCTCCAGTTTCATGCAGGTGACATGTGTAGATGAACCAGCATGGATACATTTAAATGGCGTATGAAAAAAGAGCATTGATGAATAAATACAATCTTTCATAATGAACACAAAAAGGTCTCCTAAAATTTCAATTTGGGTCAAGATGTTCAACCTACAACCTACTTTTTTTGTAAGTAACATCAGTCATTTGCATTATTACAACGTTGTTTCTTTAGTTAAGTTTTCTTGTGTTTCCCTTTGGCTCTCTTTGCTCCAACAGAAGTACGTATCAGGGGGTTGAAGCGCACCTTAGTTCTCACACATTCCACAGTTGGAACATTGTCTGATATTCACTCCCTTTTCACCCAGCAGATGTCTTTGCATCAGTCTTTTTTCCATTTATTCATTACACGACAGTGAAGAATACAAAAGAGAGCAGCACCTTGAGCACATTCCAGGAAAGATTGCCTGAAGGTGTTCCATCTTCACATTTGAACATTTAATGTCTTACACCACTCTATTACCTTTTTCACACAGCACACATTTGTACAGCATGACCCGGAGTAGTGCCGTGTTTTCAACCAGCATCGGATGTATCAGGTTTTTGGTCACTGGTCAAGCAATCTCGGCTAACCCTACTAGCATGCTATAGTTAATAGTAAACACCTGACATGATGTCAAAATGTGGAACCTGTGCCCTTAGTATGACTTCTGACAGTAAGTGTTTGGATCTCGGGGTGTACTGAACAATCCTGTTGTGAGCGGCTCGGGATAAATACACTTTGAGCTACACCTGGGTCGACATCATTCACATGAGACACAGGTCCAGTTATTTCAGCTTAATTCACTACACAGCTGGGTGTCGCTTCTGACCTTGATTAATTAGAGGCTCTTTATACTCTGGGGAAGCTTCTGAAACCTCTGAATTTTGCCAGTTTTCCATCATTGCCCCAGCAATCCTTCTACTCAAAACACATGTAACTAGTGGTGAACAAAGAGTCGGCAAGAGATTGGTTCCGGTTACACGGTGAAAGTGTCCAGTCCTGGCTGAGAGGAAGGGGATGAAAGAGTTGTGAGCTGGTGCAGGACGCCCCGTAGAGATAGATCCCATGTGTTGGTCTGAATAGCATAGAAGACAACTGGGTGTTCAACCTGCATGGTCATTCAGAAAGATATAACTTTCGTTTCTTTCAAATACAGGCTAAGAGCATCCTTCACCCCTCCGTCATTACTGACACTTTGGTGCCCCTGAGGAAGACCCTTAACCCTAAACTGCTCCAGTGGAGCTTCTCAGTGTTGATCGATCAAACTGTGGTTGCATTGGACTGCATGTTACTGTGACTCTGTGAGTGTCAACAGAGCCTTCCTGAAAAAGATGCAATCATAGAAGCTGCCATGACTGAATAATGCTTTCAAAAATAATTTTTAAAAGAAGTGTCTTCAGCTTCACCCTGCAAAACCAAACTAAATAGGAACATTGAGCTGTTTTACAGGACAAGACGGGTTAAACGTCATACTACGGCTAAATGACATTGCCTTTCATTAGTAATCATAAAGTAAATACTGCATTCACTGAAGTCTCTGAATGAATGTCAGTGGAAGAGTCATTGGATACCTCTTTTAGTAAAGCATTCATCCAGTTTTCCTTTCTCTTATCACTGTGGAATTGTTTACACAGCAGACAAACTCTTATCCAACCCAGGTTTGTCTTTACCCTGTATGTTTCTGCTTTCATATGTGCTTCTTGATGTTCTTTTGTTAGTTGTGATGCCCTGGTGTGGCGTATTCTCATTCCCTTTTGATGAGGTTCGCACGATTCCTCTATGAGAAATACAGTAAGTGAGTTAAAGTGAGCTCGCAGTTCTCTGTATCCCTCTGCACTGTCAGATAGATCCCCTTAATCCCTACAACATAACCTTCCTCTCGGCATGCTCAGAAGACTCTGTAACAAAGGGGAAAAAATATGTTTTCCATATCGTTAGAATTGATCTCGACCTCTGTCCAACCAATGAGCAGAAGGCGGTACGGTCTGTGTGGATGCAAATTCCTGTCTTATCTTGGAAAAAGTGGCTCAGAGGTTTCAGCCTCCTCCCTGGCCTTATCATCAAAAACACAAGCTCCAGCAGCGTACTGGGGTAAACGGTGCAGAAATTCACAAATACCGTAGACTCTGAATGATTTGGCAAATAAAACAGGTAAAACCATAAATGTACTGTTATGCTGCAAAATGTAGAATAAGATGCTGATGAGCTGCAGAGCACGGCCAGCCTATAGAGTGACTGTATGGTCTGTGTTTCTCAGTGTGCTCAGTGGGTCGTGACACCATCAGTCACCCCAACCACCAGCCCAATCTTTGAGTCTAGAACGGTCCCAACTGCTCATAACTGTGACACCATTTCAGCTACAGCTCAGAGCATCACAACCAGCAGACTGAAACAGAGGTTTTACTTCAGCACTCTCCAGCCCGCACCAACATGTACTCCCCATCCCCAGCCCACCGCTTCCTGTCGAGCTGCATATCTGTGTACTGCAGACAACTGCTTATTAGATAATGTTAAACTGGCACACACACGCGTGAGGTTTGCTAAACGCTGTGATGATGGCTGACTTCATGTAGTTCGTGATGAGAGGCTTTCTGCAATAGTTTGTTTTATCCATTCTTCTAACAGCAGAGAGACAAACCACTTGGAACTGTTATTCACTCTTCACTCTGGCAGCAGTTTGAATGCTGAGCTCATTGTGCTTGAAAGCTATTGTACTGACACACATAAGGTGGTTCACATCATTGCATGTCTCTGTACTTTTGGCAATAACAATTATGTCACTGGGGTCATGAGCACTGTTTCTAGAAGAGACTACACTTGTGTTTCTTCCTGAATCATTCCTAAGTAATCATTTACTTCATACTAGTATGTGGTGGAAGATTTATTCAACTACTACTGGCAAGTACAGTACTGAGGGAGTTGTGCTGATGCTAATGCACCATTGTGCATTAAGATAAGAGAAATCTTTATTGTTATTGTACAGTCATACTTTTGTACGATAGTGCAATGAAATTCACTTCTCATCCACAATGGTGCTAAAAAAAAAAAGGACATGCAATTGTCAAAGATGAGCATATACAGTTCACTTAACATGTCAATGCCAGATATGTCAGCTAAGCAACTGTCAAAAAATAAAATAAAATAAACAATATGTACAAGTAGAAATATTATACATATATACATACACATAATTATGCACATGTATGCTCATATGTAAACAACATATACATTAAAACTATTAAAATAGATAATGTGCAGAGTAAAGTGATCAAAAAGTGACTCAGTGTAAATGAGCTGTAAGGTCCAGAGAATAGTTACTATATTACTTTATGTTTCTACTCCACTGGATTTCAGAGGAAAATACTGTCCTCATCACTTTTCAGATTAATATTTCAGTTTAGAAAAGGTAAATTAAAAGCCTTGCCTGAGGTTAAATCAGAGGTTCCCAACATTTTTGACATGCTTCCTCTCACAGAAAAGATGTCTGGTTGTGGCCTCTTCACATTTCGGAATTTTTTTTATTTCAGTGAACTGTTCATGTCCAATTGTCAAACATTTCACACACAAAAAGCACAGATTTTAAAAAATCACCTTCTTTTTTTTATTTTTTAACACTTTTAATCATCTCTCAATCCCCCAGAGGTATCATGTAGCCTCCGTGAACCGCTGGCCTAGATTATATGTGTTCTTATTTGAATGTAATTCTCATTTCTCTGTAAAGCACTTTGGTCAACATTTGTTCATTTTTAAAATCCGACACATTGATCCACTGGTGTTAACAATCTAATCACGCAGCATATAATAATAATGACTCACAGGGCCATTTTTCCTGAACTCTTCTTTTGGATACTTCAGGGACATCTAGTTGATTCAAGAACTTTTCATTTAGAGGGATTTTGAATACAGGACTTTTGCTAAGTAAAAGTAGGTCTTAATGTAAAGACCTAATGCTTGGCATGTCAGTGTCAGGGGGATCAGTAGTCTTGGACGTCCAAGGCTATAGTTGGACTGTTTAATGAAGAGCTCTGCATAATAAAAAATGTGTTTGTTTGTTTTGTTTGATCATTAATGAAATAGCTCTGGATCTGTTTATCTGACACTCTGATCATGCATTAAGGCCCTCCAAAATAATCAGACATTTGATGCAGTTTATGAAAGACAGGATGTTATTTACCGCTCGTAAAAGTTTGATTTGTTTATACATGAAGTGTTTTTTGACAGAGTTTTATTTGTTTAAGAGTCTCACAGCAGCATATTTTAAGCAGCAGAGCCCAGTAGGCAATATAGGCAAATGTTAAGTGCCCCGTGACCTCCAAGGGGCACCACAAAATTGGGAAGCATATGTAAATCGCTGATGGAGGAGGCTGCCATATAAAATCTTGCCTAGGGCACCACATTGGGTAGGGCAGGCTCCGTTTAGCAGTGACATCATTGTGCGTAAAGATGCTTCCTTGTTGCTAAATATAGAAAGTGGCCTTTCTAATCATTAAAGTAACTCATAAACTATGATAGTCTTCAGCCGAGTAGCAATGAAAAACACATTTTATTGCTTTTCTGTAAGCTGTAATAGTTACACAAACACTACATAATGACTGTTTATCAAATAAAGTGTATGAAAACAGGCATTTCCACAGCACACCTTCACATACGATAATAGCATGGGTTAAGCATAGAAAGGAAGTCTGATGACGTCTCTCAGATTTTTGCAAGTTAGTTAATTTATATAGCACCTTATCACACACAGAGATTGTTTGCTAAGGTTGAAAAATAAAACATGCAAAAGGTAAGATACAAAATAATAGAGTAAAATCAAATTGATTCAATTTAAAAACTCCAAAACAGTACAGATGAGTTAAATAAGGTGCAAACTTTGAAGAAAAATTCAAACCATTCACTGAAACAATGGAAAAAGACAAAAGATAAGAAAAATAAAACCATGGAAAATATAAAGTGTACAATAAGATAGAAAAAATAGTTCAAATGATGTGAATGAAAATGCAGAATAAAAATCACAGGCAGTTTAGACCAGACCTCATTAATAAAAATGACTATATAAAGTGGGAAAAAAGAACCGTCTTTATCTCACTTTTTAAAATGGCTACAGTTGGTTAATCTAATTTCCAATGAGAGCTGGTTCCTGGAGTGGCCATTTCACTGAGTCTGCTCTGAAATCTGAGCACCAGATTTCAGACCAGACCAGGCCTTTATTCAGAAAACACGTGATAGACTGTGGGTCTAGACCAGGCATGTCAAACTCACTTTAGTTCAGGGGCCACATACAGTCTGATTTGATCTCAAGTTGGCCAAACCAGTAAAATCATAGCATAATAAGCTATAAATAATGACAACACCAAATTTTTCCCTTTTGTTTTAGTACAAAAATGTAGATTCTGAAAATGTTCACATTTAATGTACTGTCTTTTTACAAAACATTATGAACAACCTGAAATTTCTTAAGAAAAATAAATGCAATTTCAACAGTGTTATGCCTCAGTTTATCATTTACACATGAGCATTACAACTTAAAGATCTCAGTGTGTCTACAAAGGCACAGAACATTTAGTCACGTGCATCTTGGAACTGAACAATGTAGTATTTTACTTTATGATCAACTTGTCAAGATCTAGATATTATTTTAAATTTAGAGTTTTAAAAGTTTACAATTAGCAGTTCATGTCTTTGTAATTTTTACACTTAGCAAAGTCATCCGGCCGGATTGGACCCTCTGGCGGGCCGGTTTTGGACTGCGGCCGTATGTTTGACATCCCTGGTCTATACCATTCAGAGACTTACAGACAGGAAGTAGCAACTTTAGTTTAATTCTATATTTAACTGGAAGCCAGCACAAGGATCTAAGAATCAAAGTAATGTGATCCGTCTTCCTGTGTGGTAGTCAGTATTCTTACAGTAGCATTTTGAATTCGTTGCAAATATCAAATTTATATTTCTATTAATTTCATGTGAACAAACATGGTACTGTTCCATCATTTCGAGCCACCAGTGTGCATGCTGACTGCTGATTGGCTCTCCCTTGAGGTGCTGGCCCCGCCCACCGCTCATGTGACTAGTCCATAGTCGCACCTGAGTCAAACCTCTGGTCAGACGCTCGCAGACGTCAGTCACCACAATTTGCGCGAAATTACACTTGAGGCCGCATAAACAGTCTGTGGGAATGAGTCACTTCAAGTCTGTGGATTCTGACATATGTTCTCAACGATGAACTACTTCCTTGTATACACGGTAAGTTCTACTTTCTTTGAAATGACACACAACCGGCTTTTTTGGAGACCGTAAAGAGCTTTTCCGTCGCTTGTTTATGAAAATGGCGTTTCCTGAAAGTGAGAGTACGTTCAGACTTTCATCTGTTAATTCAGGCAGTGGCGTTTAAAGCTGTTGGTGTGAATGCTGTGGTGGCAGCTGTGACCTCGGTGTGTCGAATTAAGTTTATCAGCCCGTCTGTAGGCGAGTGAACCAGGACGGGACTTTGCGGGGCTTTTTCGGTGCCTCTTCACAGAATGTCGCATTTCTGTGTCAAAGTCCATCTGGAGCTGTCTGCGCGCAGGTGCCAAATTCCTCGTGGGCATCACAAAGTATCTGGTTGGAGAACTCATTCATTGAAACGGTTTCTGACTCCAACACAGCTGCCTGATGGTTTCCGTGTTTGCCTGCTCAGTAAATGAACTCTGAACAGTAGAACTCCAGTCCAGGTGTCTTCTGTTTCGTCTCCAACCCCTATTTAGGAACGTGCTCATTAGATTTGCTCTTTGAAAGTGTTTACACGTGTGAATGTTCTGAATTGTCGAGCAGTTTATGTGAGTAATATTCAACATTATGTATTCTGGTTTAGCGTAGTGCTGATCCACATTCCAGTTTTTACACCTGACGTGCTGGGCTATATCTCCTGTATGAATGTAAATACAGTAACAGTGTAAACTAAACCTCAGAGTTTCCATTAAATCCAAACTCTGAGGTTTAGAGTTTGGTTTTAATCCCATCAAATCCAAACTCTAAATCTCAAAGTTTGGATTTGATGGAATTAAATTAATGTTTTTATGTACCTGTTATTGGCCGATTTGAAGCATGTCTCCCAAAAATTCAGGATATGACTGTATATTTTAATTAAAATTCCTTATATACCTCTGCAGGGTTAAACAATGTCACGTTCAGTTATTTTAAATGGAGATTTGTGTGTTTGCTCCCTTAATGCCAGGTAAAGGTGACAGCCGTATTCGGTGGTATTTGTTAACTATCAAATGTGTTTAAACACGCCATTTTGTCGAACAATGAAGCAAGGGAATTAAAATTCCTGTAATAGCACGTGCACACGAGGGTAGGTGTGTATTGAATGTGTGTCTGTGTGTCTGTGTGTGTTTATTCTGCTGGGAGATGCCTCCACATGTGATCTGTAACTAATGAGGCCAGCCTTCTTGATGTTGGGAAACAGTGGGTGTGGACAACAATCTGTGTTATTTCCTTATTTGGTTATTCCTTCAACCTGATCAGGTATTGACTGTATTTGGACATAATTGTGCATCAGGTGACACTGCACAAGTTTGTGTTAAGCTTTTAAAACCTGTTGCAAGAGTTTAAAACTACATCTAGGCATCAACTTCACTAACTTACAGAACTCTTAGTTTTCCCAATAGTGCCTCTGTGACACCTTTAGTTGCTTCTATGATCTGAAGATGGACTTTGAGCTTGTCTGAAGGAAATCCCCTTCACCTGCTCAGCTCTGACTTTGTTTGTCTGCTTGTGGCCTCAACAGAAGTGTTTCTGTCTCTTAGTGAGGCACAGCCTTGTGAATTGTTGCGTTATCTAAATCATTCTACTATAAAATGAGGAAGCCTTTATCTTTTTTTTCCTTTATGTTTGGAGTATGGCAACTCTAGATAACTATTCTTTTGAAAGCCAGCAGATTCCTATGAGCAGAGCCAAAGGCTTTACAAAGGACTTGGGGCTGCCATCAGAGGAGTTGGTTGTTAATTAAACAAATATATATGTTTGACACACAGGGAGATAAAAGGATAAAAATCTCAATGCCTGCTACATTAATAAAATAGCAACTTCTGAATGGTGAAGGCTGTTGGTAGGCTTTTATATGTAAGTTGTGTTGCTTTGCAAGTATTTATTTCAAATAATCTGATAATTGCAAATAGGAAAATGTTGTTTATTAGTTTGCTGAAGGTGCTCTCAATGAACTCATTAAGCTCTGTGATCTTTAAAATGTCTCAATCTCCTGAACTGGAAGGGGATGTTTTTAGTTTTCATCGGGCCAAACTAGAGCTGAACAATTAATTGAACAATGATCAAAATCACCAAGTGCAATATCTAGATCGCAAGAGCTGCAATTTTTCAACAAAGGTAAAATGTGTCACAACGTATCATTACAAAGGAAGCGCTGTGGTACCACGTAGATGCCCTGACCTGTAAATCATGTTCTCCAGACATACCGATCCCAGTTGGAAAAAGGTGTGTCGAAACACAATCACAGTATCTGTCAAAATATTAGCAATATGATTTGAAATTTTATTTATTTATTTCATATTGTTCTGCCCTCATCCAAACTCGGAGATTCAGATTCAAACTAACAGAACATAAAATCCCATTTTGGAAGCAGTAATCAGAGATTATCTATTTGTTTTGCCCAAATAAAGACTTACAGATGCAGCTAATGATTGTTTTTATTACTAATTAGTCTGCCAGTATTTTTCTTGAATAATCATTTGGTCTATAAAATGCCAGATATTTGATTTAAGGTTATAAAGCAGAAGAAAACAACTTATTTTAATTTACAAGAGCAGAAGTTTACGTATTTAATTATCTTGTTTTTTTATTCTCACTACAAGTCTAAAATCGCTTAAGAATCTAAGAAAACTGGCAACAGCTCAGTTTCCCAGATAGTAATTAAGCCTAGTCCTAGACTGAGATTGTTTTTCATATTTTTTGCTTAAAAATCTTAAAAATGATTAGATCTTTGTTCTTAAATTCGATCAATCTTCTAAGGTTTCAGTTGCACAAATGGTCATTAAGATTGATTCTGAAACAAAGAACACTTTAAACACTGTGACTGCCCTCATCCTTTTTCCAAAAGGTTTGTTCTTTATCGATCTTGCTCCCCAAACCCACGGGGGCGTATCCGCAGTCTGGCCTTGACTTGGGAGACAGCAGGACACAGCGGGACCTCTCTTGCAGAGACAACCTGGAGTACCCGCATGGCAACATCTGCTGTTTAAACTGTCCAGCTGGTAAGCCACATGGAGCCACACTTGATTTAGTCCACAGAGACTGAAGTTCTGTGACCAGCTAGCTTGAACCATAAATCCATCACAGGCCATATGAAGCAGTCTGAGTGGTTATTATTTAGCCAGAGTGACCGGTTTAGCTGAAGGCTCAATTAAGTAGGTGTGTAAGGAGACTTTGGTCTGTTTCTTGTGTGTTAGGTACACATGTGAAATCACCTTGCACCAAAGCAGGAGAGAAGGGCAAGTGTGAGGAATGCGACTATGGGACATTCACTGAGCATGCCAACGACCTGAAACAGTGCTTCAAGTGCACACAGTGCCGCTCAGGTAATTCTGTTTGACGGCTTTCCACCATCGATTGCAATGACTGTAGAGCAAAAATCAATATTCAACCTTTTCAGAGTGCTCTGAGCATAAATTCAGACTTAACAAGGTCTTTTTCATGTTACTTTCTCAGATCAAGAAATTGTAAGGCCGTGTACTCACACACAAGACAGAGAGTGTCAGTGCAAATCTGGAGGATTTTGTGATCCTGACCAGGCATGCGAGGTATGCAAGAAGTGTAAAAGGTGAGTGTATGCGAACCAAACTGAGAACATTTCATTCATTCAAAGTGAGTTATGGCAGAGAACTCCTTTATATGATGCTCAGTTCTCAATTGGAGGCTGTTTCTGCGACAGCCTCGCTAACTTGAATTCATTCATGCGTTCAGTTCGTCGTTTTGCCTGCCTCTAAACTAGGTGTGAAGAAGATGAAGAGACAGCGAGGAACTGCACTTCTACCACCAACACAGTGTGCAAGAAAATCCAGCCCAAATCTGGCTCTTCTTCAGGTACAGTGCTCTGGAAGCTGGTGTCACCTACAGACAAGGCTTTCTGTTAACATTAGAAACATATATGTCTGCTGCGTATTTTCTTTTTTACAGTTTTTCAGCCTTAAAATGCACAGTGTCTGACTTTCCATATGTGAAGCTGCAACAGGGGGAGAGTCACTTCACCTGTAAACTGTTCCTCATGATAATCATATTATATCTGTAACATGGCGCTGATGACTGACCATTATGTTTCTCTTTTTGTCAGTGGGGGCTTGGATGATTGCGATCATTGTGCTGTGTGTTGCTGTATTGGTCGGCATAATAATATTTTCTATACACAAGTGGAGACGTAGAAGAGCAGGTAGGTGGAAATAATAGAAGCTGAACACAATATCTTGTAAATGCACAACAACAGCATACAGGCTGGGAAAGTACATTCCATGTCTTTATTGCAAGAAATTTATAGGTGAATAGAACTGTGAATAAATGTGACTAACATTTACAGCTTTGTTATTTAGAAACATTTTCAAACAACTTCTTCTTAAGATAAATGCTTTATTTTTTAACAATAGGTTGCAGTTGAATTTGTGACACTCTCAGCACACACTAACGGCATAGACCACAACATCACAGGGTGCAGTCAGGAAATTAAGACCTGTCAAGGGATTAGATTTTATCGAAGGAGTTGATGGCTCATGGTGTAACACAACACGTTTTTATATCTGTGCCATGGAACTGCTTGTCTTGCTTATGAAGCTCATATACTTTTCTAATAGATAATGATGTGTCATCATGGCACTTCAGTTTTAAGTCTAATGATATTCTTGTCAAGTGAGAAGTTCAAAGATACTGGGATGTAGGTGAACGCCTTCCAGGGTGAATCCAGCCTTGTCTGGTTCTTTACCAGCTGAATAGAAAACAAACTGAATGACACAATACAGGAAAAGTTCATTCTGCAACTCTGGCCGCACCCGAGATGATAGGTGTGTTTCACTACTTCTAATTTCCGTTTGAGTCACTGGAGTTAAGTCAGCCCGGTGACAGACTAGTGACCCGCTCATGGTGTCCTTCACATTTTGCCCTGTGTTAGCTGGAGTGAATGGAGGTTTTTGGAGTACCTAAGCACCCTGCAGCTGCACACAGGCCACACTTTGTATGTTAACAACATAGCAGTTCATTATTTTCATTATTTGTTCAAATATATTTTTTCTCAATTAACCATTTTTGCATATACAATCTCAGTAAATCATGAAAATTGTTGTACCTGAACAATTCCAAAACTTATAAATATCTTCTATATATATATAAGGTGAAGTAAAGTGGCACATCATCACAGCTTTTAATTTGAACTGAGAAGTGTTTGGCATTTATTATGTGAAAAATTACTTAGGCAATACTTTTTCAATTCCAATTAATGCAACTAAGTATTCCAGCTCACATACTTTCAGTTATATGTTAAAACACTGCACACTCAGCGAGGCTCAAGCACTTCAAGTCCAAGTGTTTTCAATTAATTTGGCCTCGTATCCTCTCCTCTGCTTGTTATTGCTTTGACAGGTGTTTATCGGCTTTAGAGTTGTGGAGGACTTGCACTTTGTTTTTCTTTGCACCAGTAATAGATGCACTCAGGTGACACTGAATCACCTGACATGTTACAGTATAACAAGACTGGCATGGTTTAGATAAACAAACCACAAGAGTTTCTCAGGCAGAACTTTCCCTTTAAAATGTCCTTTTATCTCCAACTGATTCTGGCTAGACCAGTGGGACTTGACTTATTTGATTCACATGCCATATCAAACAGAAACAAGTTCTGTAAGGTGGGTTCATGATGAAAAGTGATGAGTGGTTATGGCACATCAGGTTTGTGTCTCTGACACACATGGCCTTGCTCCACACAAGTTTACTAGCATGCTGCCTGTTGTCGTAGGAGCGCAGGCACAGAAAGCTGCTAAACTGGATTGTAGTGGCGTGTATGACGTTAAGCGTTGGAGCTGATGAGCTCACAGCAGCAGGTGTTGCAGCAGATGAGGCACTAAACAATTACTGTTGACAAAGGTAGAATGAGGTGTATTTGATTATAATGTAATTATCAGGGAAGCTCACATGGTAGACTTGTTAAAGTGCATTCTGGATGGGCGTATGTCATTATCATTCAGGACCAACTTGAAAGTTTCCTGCTGTCAGTTGTTGGTAAGGGTAATAACATTCCTTCTCACTTGAATGCTAGAGCTCACAAACAGCAGCAGCACCTTCCTGCCCTATGCTATTCAATATACATCTAATTTAAATAAAAGTCTTGAATGATTAGTTTGATCACACAGAATGGCTGCTTGTATGGGTAAATCCTGAAAGATGCATAATCATCTGTTCACATCCTTTCCTTAGAATCTCAGGGACCCAATGGGAGGAAAACTGGTTTGGTGAGTCACTTTAATAGTTTTTGCATAACTGTAGGATTAATGGAAACAGGAGCGAAGCAGGAAGAGTAAGCTAATCACAAATTGTTTGTTTAGATGTAATAGATATTTTTAACCAAAGACAGAAAGATGAGTACAAGAGCCTATACCTGATATGCATGATTCTTAGACCTAAAGGACGTCTGTGTGTTGTGCTCTCCAGCATTACATTGACAACTGTTCCACTGGAGAAATCAGGGATGGAGAAACGCAAAGGCCAAGCAACACAAATCTAAACCTGCCCCGGCAACTGGTGAGAGCCAAATCCCCAGTCGGTATGGAGGATGAGCGTAAAATGCTGTGTGAAAGCCTCAACAGCTCAGCCAGTAACTCCCAGCACAGTCTAATCGGCCTGCCCTCCTCTGCCTTCCCCGCATCTTCCCGAGCCAGCCCCAAGATCCTCAGGCAGCCCGACAGGAGGGTGAGAGCAACAGCTCATCTTCACCCCTGCTTCCATCCTCGCTTCTATCCCTGCTTCTTTTCTCCTCAGCTGCTTGTTCCTTGTTTGTTCCTGCTGAGGAATGCTTTGCTACCTTAACTGCACAGACATCCTCAGCTGTCTGGTTTCACTGATCTGACTGTTCCTCTTCTCCACTTCGGGCGGGGATCATGCTCTATACAGCTGCCTTGTTAAACATTACTAGTGCATTTTCATACTACACTAGGGTCTTTAAGCCACTCGTATAATTCAACACGATCTGAATTGAGACTATAATTTACAATTCAAATTATTTAGAATATTAGAATAAGATTTAAAGATTTCTCAGAGGTGAACATTTCCACTGTGTTCCAGTAGCACAGAGTTACAGTGCTGTAGGTATGGACTATAGACTCTAGACCCTCTGACCCACTGATGATTACTGCACCAGTGGTAAGATTTGTTTCTTTCTCAACACACACTCCAGTCTTTCCTGTATGTTTGGGAACAATAATTCCCCACTGGAGTCGTGTCCTCAACACTGAACAGCACTGTTAGAAGCCAGGGACACTTAGCTTTAGAAAATAATGCATGGTCCTACATCTGATTTGCTGTATTTAGCAGTGTGAACGTGTGGCTGGCTACTGTTATTGTGTAGTCCAGAGCTGTGATAATATTATTGGAAGCAGAAGTTGATGACTCACATGTTCCCTGCTGCAGCTGTAAAAAGATTATCATTAACAGAGACTGTTGCTTATCACAGCTTGAATATCAGATGCTACTTGCTTTAATTTCCATCCACACATAATGGAACATACATCACTGCATTTTGAGAAATCTGTTTTGCAAACAAATGCTTTGCATTTCAACTCACTGCCCAGCCAAGTGAATAAGGAATGAGCTGGATTCACCAGAGCTTACAGTGTATGACTCGTAAAGATGTTGCCATTAATGGGTGTTTTTTTTCTATTTGTGATTTAGGAAGATGAGCAGTTTCCCAAGCTTGTTCCTGTGAATGGTAAAGTGTTTTTATTTTCAGTCCTTCTCTCTAAAATTCAGATGTATGTGGATGAGTATGACACTTGACTGCCACACTTTGCTTGCAGCCCTGCGTTGTGATTAAGTCCGTACAGTGAAGTGTTCTAACTCGTATACAAGTTCCAAATGTTCACAGTAAATGTTAGCGGTGCAATGATGACTAAATGCCAGAGTGAAGCCTGCTCGAATTGAAGGTCCTCATCTTTGTTTGCAGGTGAAGATTCGCTCAGGAGGTGCTTTGAGTATTTTGAAGAAGTAGACGTGGACCAGCACAAGAGGTTCTTCCGTCACCTTGGGATTACCGACAACGTGATCAAAAGCAAGGAGCACCTTCCTTATGAAGACAAGATTCATGAACTGCTGAACATTTGGATAGAGAAAGAGGGCAGAGAAGCCAGCTTAAATGACCTGCTGAAAGTTTTGCTAGACATTAATCAAAGGCGAACAGCTGAGATGGTCAAGGAGAAGGCTGTTCATTATGGTCATTACTTTTGTGAGTGTTAATGATGGCGGAACTGTTTAAGGAAATCCTTTTGAAAACATGTTGCATAATGAATACCACTGAAGGTGTGAGGTCCTTGTTGCAGAAAGCTATTAGGTAGAGTAGCATTGCACAAGAATACCATCTAAAGTGCTCCTTTGGCATGAAAACCATGAGTAATGTTGCCTCCTGAAGAGCACGTGTGGTTTCCATGCATCCTGTTGGGGTAAGCTTGTGTGTCTGTTTCATCAGCAGCTTACAGTGCTACCACCCATGGTGATCTTTTGGCTGGAGTCTATTCTGCCGAAGAAAAAAAGTTTTTACGAAAGAGGAGTCACGAGTAATGAACACTGATTATGCCATGAGGTCCTTGTAGCTTCCTAAAACCTTCTGTCCTGTACTAGTCGGAGGAGGAAAGCTCAGGGCTATGACCTGTAGTGGCCTTATAGCGAGTAGTTAATCTATTCTGCCTGGAACAAAAAGGCCTCACTCATACACTAATAAAGTGTGTATTTACTGATGCTGCTGCTGTTTCAGTCCGGCTGTGTTGTTGTACTGTACAGCTGGGATTGGGAAAAGCAGGCTGTTGTTAAGTCAGACTTGGCTTGATCACATCCTCGCTTGACCTTCCACTCTCACACTCCAGAATGACAGTTTAAATTTAGCTGTTTTCTAGTTGGATTGAAAGTGATTTATTCCTTTCAGCTACTTGGAGTGCTGTGAAACAGTGTTTGTCGTCTTGTAAACTCTGCATGGTGTTCAAAGACCGCTTTTTACTTTTCATCTCAAGACAGGTTGATTGTTTCACAGTGGCTTGTGTGTATTAGACCTTATTGACAACAGTTCCTTCAGATATATTTATTCAAATTTAACCGTCTGTCCTCAGGAATAATTGTCTTAATGGTCGCACTGATTACCAAGCATTGAAACCTGAAGCATTTAACAAAATGTCCAGAGATCACGATGACAAGTGTATGAAGTTATTATGGACATGTTATTGTTTTATTTAAATACAATGTTCCCTTCCTGACTGTATTACATACTTGTTGACAGTGTTGACCATGGTTTGACTTGCTCTAAGAGCCTGATCAATAGAGATGTGGCTGTTTGTTTTTGTTCTATGTTGTTTTTGTTTTTTTTAAATCTCCTGTGTGCGTTGTGATTCTGGTTTGTTGTTACATTTATGTCATAATCCTGATCATAACAGCCACACCTTGGAGGTTAACCCAACCCACACTGGATTCCCTTCCTCATCTTGCACTTCTCTGCTTTACATATAGGTTAATTACAATGTTACATGGTGCCTATTTTATGCATTTCTTTAATACATTTTATCTGTTGCTTTCTGTCACTGTCAGGTCCTGTACTGTTTGCAAGGCTCTTGCTTTATTCAGGTAGTTTTATAGCAAAAGCTAAAATACAAAGGGCCGTAACAATCAAACCTGTATGAATTTGGACATGCAAATGGAACACAATAAAAGCAAAACACTTGCACTGTTCTCTTGTTTTGTTTTTCTTCCTATTTGGTTACAAGTACCCACTACATGTAGGTACTAGTCAGGTTTGAGTAGAGCAGGAGTAAAATGTACGTTGGAAACATTCTGTGTAATGATGTCAAATGCTAACATTATTTTACACCATGCAGGCAAAGTCATTCCCCACAACAGCAACCATTTTTGTTGCAAGCATCCTAACTAGTGATAACAAACACCCAGCTCCAGTATCTTAAAAAGATGTTTTTGTTCTGTTGAAGTGTCTCAGTAAGCTCACATTCTGTATTAAGCCAATGCAAGGCTACAATTCAGGGTTATTTTACCATCTAGTTAATTTCCAGATCACTTGAATAACTTTTAAATTGCAAGTTACCTGAGAACAGGGATGTTTTCAAATGTGCTGCTTCTTCTGACCAGTTTTGACTCATGACGATCAAAACTGTTGCAGGTTAATTTCCTGATTGGCTAAAAATATCAGGCAGCTAGCTGTTGCATCTTTTATCCAGTGCTTATTCTTTACCTTGGAAACACCTTATCTTGGTTTGTTGTCACAGCCTTGATGATTTTCTCTTTTTAAAGACTTAATCTTTAATGAGGGTTTAAAAGATGAGTGTTAGAGTTCATTCTTGATCTCCATCCTCAGATATTTTGCAGAAGTCTGTACAGAAAAATCCAGTATGACACGGAAGCTGCTTATGCCCAAGTTTTAGGGATTATGACAGGTGATTGATAAGAAAACAAAACTTGTTAATCAGAATGTTTAATACTCTGAGAGAGCAACATGTCACCATAGTTGGAGTTCAGTTTGGACTCATTGTGTGCATTAATGCATGGACAATACCTGAGTTAAGTAGGGTAGGGGTGAACCGAGTTGGTGACCGTGCTGTGATACAGTACCTGTCCCAAAACGCTCCAGTCCACAAGTCAGTTGTCACCATGGCAGCAATTCATGAATATGGGTTCGAACTCGTGCAGCATCCACCTTATTCCTCAGAATTGGCTCCGTCCGACTTTCATCTATTCCCAAACATGAAACGGCATCTTGCAGGCACCCATTGTGCCACTAACGATGACGTCATATCTGCGGTGAACGACTTCCTGCAGGAGCAGGATGAAACCTTCTGTGAGACTGGTATCAAGGCACCACAGAGACACTGGAAGAAATGTGTGGACTTGCAAGGGGCTTATGTTGAGAAATAAAGCACTGTTGAAATTTAGTCTGACTTTTTCTTGGTCAGGCTTGAAACTTACCAATCACCCCTCGTACCTAAGTCATTTCTATGTGTTGGGCATTTCTGTACTGTAAATTCTTTATTTGATGATCACAGGAAATTAGAATAATTCAAGATAGTGGATTTGTAATACTGGATAAAACGAAAAAGCCTCGTGGGTTCACGAGGCTGGCATGAGTCAGCAGAGTAGGCTTCTTTCTTTGAGAACCGTTAAAGTCTGTACAGGATTCCATGACAACCCATCAAACTGTTTGACACTGCAAAGCTAAATAAACTAAAGAGTTACTTTAAGGAGCTGCATTTATTTGCCTCACGGTGACCAAAGTGTTGTTTACCAGCAGGAGCGCTGGAGGCCACAAAACCCCTGTAGTGCAACACACCCAGTACCCAGAACAAAAGACACCTCTGTTCAGCTCTGTGCACCTTTAGCCCTGTTAGCACCTGCAGCATGCAGTGACAGTGACTCAGCAGGTGGACATGTAGCGTCCTGCTGAGCTCGCACACATTAGCACTTGATGCAAATAGCCAAGGATGGGTGATGGGTGAGTGCTCCTCTCCAGAGCCCTTTATGTGCTTCACTCAGTGTACATTTCTTACCTCTCATTGATCCTGTAGCTGAAGCTAAACTGGCAAGCATAAGCTCCACATCCCAGCATTAATCTGGCCTCATGGGCTGCTCTGACTTCCCTTGCCAATCATGTCAGCAGTTTGCCGCCTCATTTTATCCTTCATTCTTCATTCAGCTAGTTGAGCTGCGCTCGCTGTTCATTTACTCTCACGACGATTGTCCTTTTCTCCCATTACCATTATGAATGTTGATGGGCCTACCGTGTCCGTCGGTTCAGATCCGGCCCTACGGTGTGTACTCAAAGCTGGAGCCTTTAATAGAGGTGTCACAGAAACATTCAGCTAAATGATACCTCTGCTGTAACAAATCAGCTTTCTGACTCTCATGCATCAAACTAATGCTGCCTGAGAACATTATTAAGCATTCTGTCGCTACCAGCCGAATTACCGCTCAGGAAAGGTGATTTGAAGGTAGGTATCTATTACAGTCCCAAGAGCTCGGCTGCTCAGTGACCATATTATATTTTATTACACGAAATACAAATGTGTTTGACTTTGAAAAATAAGTCTGGAGCTGTAGCAGAGCCCTGCCTTTGAATTACAAAGTGGTCTTCAAGCAGAAAATGCATGTGTATCAAACAAAAACCTGTTGGCATGTCATCCTGTTTTTGGATGGTAAGTAGTGTCATTTGGAAACCATTTTCCTGGGTGAGTTATTTCAGTATATTGCAACAGTTAAGGAAAATGCAAATGCATATGATTTCTTGCTTCTGTTCTGAGCTGGTGTGAAATCAGAGCTGGAGAACTGATGCCACATTTTAAAAGTCACAGTCCTCCAAACATTTCATACTAATTAAAAACTTGCCATCAAAACCAAATGCAGCTTTCAAAGCATTAATTCAGTATATACACACACTTCAAATGTAAATCCGAGACATGAAATCAAAGATGCTACAAGGATCAAAGCTGCTCTGCTGAAGTGTAACCACGGCTCACTTTCACTCACGTCTTCAAACACATACATTTTAATTATTCACTTGACATTTTTGTCTCTAGTCAGCAGGCAGCTGTGTGATAATGCTGACGCTTAGCGGTATAGTTTTGTTTGTTTACTGTAAAAGTTCATAAATACCACAATCATTTAAGTAGAAACAAATAGATTTCATGAGGGATAACTCCATCTTAGTTCATCGTGGCCCAATTCCCTATTGTGGATCTGCGGGTCACAGCTCTGCACTCTCTTCGCTGGTAGTAGAGATTCACAGAAAGGAGGAGTTACACATTAGATATGTATACATTTACATATACACACTGTCAGTGCCATTCAAGGTACATATATATTTTAAGCTTTCATGAACACTGCTCTGCTCATTTGACAGAGATCATAAAGTACAGCTGTAGGCTATAACAACACAGGCGATGCAGCTGTGCTACACGTCGCATTTAATTAGCGTCGCTTTAGAACGAGGATGAAACAAGGATGTCTCATTTTGTTTAGCTGCCTGTTGCCTTGACTCCTCTCTCCTCGTGTCTCTTCCTTGCCTACTCCAGTCACATCTCATGTGGGCGGGACTAAGACTCGAGGAAAGGAGGAGAGTCGAGGACGTACAAACTGAGAAATGAGAAGAGGGGTCTGCCTCCAGCAACTGATGAAGTAGCAGTTTACACCCATGTCTGTCCAGACTTAACCTCTGACCTCGGGGACATTAAATGTCATCATTCTATCCCGTTAGACATTTGAGTGAAGCTTGTATGTAGACATTTACAAAAATAGAACGAGCGGACATACAAACCTGAGAATAAAACGCCTCCTGGATGAATTAAAATGTGATTTTTACATGAATCGTTTTAGACGCTTGTAAACACTCAAAGTAGATGCCTGGAACAGCTGCTACTATTGCTGTTGGATTAAAAAGTAATCACTTTATAATCCAAAGCTTGTTTTTTATTTGTTTGTTTGTTCTGTTTTCATCTTTATCAAATAGTGACGGTGACATAGTATAGATCTGTGATAGACTGGTGACCTGTCCAGGGTGAACCCTGCTTTTGCCCAAGTTGGCTGGGATAGGCTCCCTTCAGAGGATTAAGCGGTGTACAGATAATAGATGGATGAATTTATTTGTAAAAGTAGCAAAAAAAAACCTAAATACTTGAATTGCAAAATGATTCTTCAAGACACTTTGTGAAGCATTACCCCTACCACTGCAAGGTTAGATCTACTGTATCTGAAAGATGGATGGAGCCACCATTACATCACCTCGTTGGTTTGTGGACTGCGGTTCTGAAGCCTTGAATTTTGAATTTGGCCGTCGGCGTTTTAGTCTTTTGAAACCAGAAGTAAAAAGAGAGGAGTGGATCTGACTGAAGAACCTGCGGACACTACAAGTGGCAATACAATATCATGTCAGTGACAAAGTAGACCTGCACCAAAACATACCCTGCTGTGTTGGAACCGTAAACTCATTTGGAAAAAGTGAAAAGTAGAGTCCATTTCTCATAGACTTCGATACAATCAGACTTCATTTTGGAACCAGAGGATTCGTCCCCTACTGGCTGTTAGAACGAATACAGGTTAAAGTCATTTCCTCATTCGCTTGAATTTTTCAGGCCTGGAGGCTATGTCCGTCGTTTGTATACAAATCACTCACATAGCTGTCTTCCACAAAAATAGAAATAAAAAAAGGTTGGAAACCATAATATTTGCTGTGTCACCACTGTTCTTGTAAATCTGCCACTATGATACTCAACACTATTAAGACCAAGAGCAACTAAGACCACACATGTCAGAGATTCTCTATAACCACACCCCGTTCTGAAAGCAGTGACTCCTGCCAGAGACCCTACAGTGCTCCTTTGGTAATGTACACTCAGGGATACACAAGAGCCCAGCAAATGGAAATAAGACGTGCATGCTGGCCACAGAGCTCAGGTGCAAGCATGCGAAGGATGAAGCAGAAGAAAGTGTTTGATCCTCCACAGGAAATAAAGCAGAGACCACGACTGCGAGAAAACACAAGGATGAAGGCGCACAAAAAGAAACCAGGACTTTCAATGACTGACTCACACTTTAATGGTGGCATGTTTTCACAGATACAATTACATTCAATTAAAAGAACTCAATCACGTCAATAAATGGGCTGAGCTGTCATCTCAGGTTTTGCTGGTAAGATGACTGTGAAACTCTTTTATATCGTAATGGAATGAGACAAATGCTTCATATAAATATTGGCCAGTGCTGTTGGGATTTTTGTTTTTCATATTTCTGAAAGCACTCCCAACGGTCACAGTGGCAAGTAAGTGCAGTTACCAATGTACTTATTACAATCCTCAAAAAGTGTGTACTATCTGAGTGTTGTTGTGGCTCAGTGTACACAAAACCTGAATGAAACGGCTGCATGTCTCCACCACAGTACAACTGAAGCAAATGGAATTTGGTTTGCAGTAATCATTATGTTGCTCATTTAATGCTTACATGCTACATAATGAGAATCCTGCTCCAGCTTAAGCTGTTTCCTACAGAGCACATTTTACCCAGCAAGCTTTTCTTTATCTTAACTGCCTCAACAAAAGCAAAAACCTTAATCAGAGATAATGGGTATCACAACAGTAGCTGTCAACTTTCTTAGTTAACCTGGTTTTCTTCATCAGATTCTGAGAGTTCCCATAAAAGGAGACGTTTGATGTCCCATTCGTTTCACCTACTTCAGTCAAGGGGAGCAAGTTGTTGTAAAGGAGAAATTGGAAGAATATAAAAGTGTATCATTGGTAAAAGCATTGCTACTGCAAATGACACAAGAGAGAAATGCTGGTAGAAAATGATTAATGGGGCATGATACCACTCAGTTGACTCTCAAAGCAGCTGCTTAGATTCCAACATGGCACCTGCACATTTAAACATAACACTAAGGAATACATCTAGGTCTGACACATCAAAGTGAGAATAATGTTACTGATTCGATACTCTCTATGATTAAACACCAATAGACAGTTTTCTAATTCAAATAACATTTGTCGTAATTGCTGTACAATCAGCAAAACAGGACCGTACATGAAAACATATTGATGTGTATTCTGCATCACCAACTGAATGCATGTAGGTCTCCATGGCAATGCACCACATACAGTTTGCCTACTGTGACTGCATGGCTTCATTCAATGGAAGGTTCAACAGGTTTGTTGTATATTTGTGTCACTCAGAGAAAAACATTTGGAAAAGAACTGATGAAAGGGCGGTGCTTATTATAGCTCATTTAAATCCCAGACTCTGAACAGAACCTCCTCAGGAGCAGGTTGGCTGTGCAGCATCAGTTACCATGGTGATCCAGCAGGTTCAACAGAGCCACCTTTGTGACAAACTCTGGCTTTAGGCTCAATATACCTGCTAACTAAGGCATTAATCTAGCTTAATGCACCCCTCAAGACAGACATTAGTGACTCAGCGAGCACCAGCAGGAACATCCCAGTGGGATTCCCTCACATGGTCAGACTATCAGGACATCTGTAGAGAGAGATACAAGAAATGGTAACTGGTTTGCACTTATATAGCACCTCTCTTACTTAGTGGTACTCAAAACGCTTTACAATATGTTTCGCATTCACAACAATGGCGACAGACTTCCATGCAAGGTGCCTGCCTGCCATTGGGAGCAACTTTGGGTCAGTGTCTTGCCCAAGGACACTTCGGCATGTGGAGGGGCCGGGGATCAAACCGCCAACCTTGCGATCAGTGGACAACTCTACCACCTGCCGCCCTGCAGGAGACTGAGAGATGTCACGGAAATCTCAGAGAAATCTAGTACGGTGATTTTTTTGTAAAAATTATGATATTGTGTCAGCATTTTTAACCAGGCTGTTTCTTCTGTGGAAAATATTTTAAAAGAAAATCACTAAGAGCAAATTCTGTGGATTTTTTTTAGAATTCCCAAATCAAGTTAAAGCAAGCAACAAGCCATATTAAAACTTTAAAGCTGCTGCAGTCAGTATTTTTTCATTGATAATGGATCAAATGGCTGTGTGTAATGAGAAGCTGTCAGATTATTCAATTTCTTCAATCCTCTCAGCTCTGTGGAGTTTTCAGTATATGGCTTTACTCCCTGTGACCTTACTGTTTTGATTGACGCAGATCTCATCTGTATTGTTTTCTGCTGTTCACTATGGCCAGCACTAAATAGCCAACAGAAACAGTTAGCAACTAGCTGGTGAACATCACAGAGCACTTAGAAACATATAGGCAGGCTAAAGGCAGAGTGAATGTCAGACTGAATATACAGTAAATTTATGGAGTGGAAAGAATCCTAATTATAGCTGAATGCTATTGCACCACTGCATCTGCCTAATGTTTAAATAAGCCATTTTTGGCCGACACATAAGCGATATTAACTGTATATGATGATAATATGTTAGTGCCATTTATAGCTTGTTGCAGTGATCCCAAGTGGCCAAAGACGTCCTTAATGCAGCTTTAAAAAAAGGTTTCATCAAGCCTTTATTGTGAATCTGACTCTCACTGTCTGCAATTTTTGACTTCTTCCCACTCCTGTTTTAGTAATTTGACTGTAGTTTCCTGTGATTATTGGTAAGACCCCAAGAAGCCCAGCTGCCACTCCACAGACTTCATTCCTATTCCATGATAACAGCTCCATTGGCTCCCCACAGCTGCCAGGGACTTCATGGAGCTGCAGGCAGAGGCCCAAAATCTCCAGCGTGTGTGATTGTGAACCAAAGGCCTCTGGGATCACATTGACAACCAGTGGCGATATTACTATTGGTTCCTTTAGAAGGAAGTGCTCTCGAGTTGTTTCCCATTGCTGCAACACAAAACCAGTACCACAGCAGAGCACAGTTAGCATGCCTTCAATCTGAAATGGCATTTTCATAACCATTGTACCTACATACATGCAAGGAGAGTAAATTAGATTTGCTCCAAAATTATCCTGCACAATCCCCTTCACACTCATGTAAGTGCTGTTTCAAAAGAGTGCTGGGTACTTCTTGTGTGTAATTCTGGTTGAATAGGGCCTGATTTCGATGAAGGCTATGATGATCACTCCATTCAGGCCAAGAAAGAAGGAGATAAAACAGCTTGCCAGTTTTCATACCAAGAGCTCTGTTAATCAGTGATGAGAAGGGAATAAAAAGGCTTTCAGTCTTACTTTTTTTGGCCCTCGGGGATCCTTCATAGAAGTTAAAAGACAATAGAAGAGAAATGAAGGTGTAAAATATGAAGCTATAGGAGGGAGTGTAAATTATACTACCTCTACTGCTGGAAACATGGAGTGATTTGCCATGTTCCTTAATCTGAATATGTTATATTGATGTAAAACTCTGCAGAGAATAAATTGTAAAAGGTAGAAAGGTCACGGTGACAGAATTTGGGATGACTTTCTCAGAATAAGTAGGGGGGAAGAGGGCAGAAGGGGTTCTGATTCACAAAGTCAGCCTTCTATTCACTGCCAACAGAGTGGCTCCACGCTGTAGATCAGTATGACATTACAGATTCAAGCCTTGACTCTTCACTTTGCTTTAGGACAGAATCGTTCATTCCACTTATTTCGTGGCATAATAACCCAAATGTCAGTTTCAGTGGGAGTCCCAGCGGGGATCGTGTTTCCGGTGCTCTCTGGGAGGACAGTGAGCTTTCTGACCTGAACTGCAGCAGAATCTGCCGCTGTGCAAGTCAGCAGTTCAGACCGGAGACATGGCGCGCATTCACGGGCCAATTTGAATACGTATGTAAATGTCTCCCACTGCATTGTTTTTGAAATACAAATCTGGGTATGAGTCATCTCAGAAACTGAAGCGAATCGAAAACCACATGATGATACAAAATGAAACAGCATCTTTGCAGTCCAGCTATCAGCAGCTTCACTAAAACATTCACTTCTTGTGCTCCATTTAACCCTTTAATGGTACTGCTTCATAAAAGCTTCACCTTATGTCCCTTTACAGTATGGACCCTAATTTAATGATTTTAATGACTTCTTCCTGATCTCATATGAGCTGTTAGAAAAGCTGTTCAAAGACCACAGACTTGACCCCAATCCTGAACTTTAGCCTGAGTCAGATGTCTTAGTTAGTTAGTAGAACAGTAGGTGAACAGTATATATCCTCTCTACATGTCCCTCTCTTGCTCTGTATGAGGATAAACTAAACTAAATATCAACTACATTTCTAATGAAATGAAATCAAACATTATATTACTGATGTTTATTAATAAAGGCAAACCCAGTGTAGAAAAGGAGAGAAGGGCAGCAACACTGGTGACAGTTCAATGATGGAGCCGTCACACACAGCTAAGGTTAGCAGTGCGGCCCAGGTGTTTTCCCCAACAGTGCTAAGGTTGGTAACACTGAAGGGAAACTGCGAGAAGCATCTGAAAACATCACTTCAAGGAATCTGTCGGAGGATCTGACAGACTTTGATCATAGAAGGCAGGGACACGGTCCCATTGAGAACAGTGCTGGAGGACAGGGTGGCTCAGCTGAGGTCAAATGCAAACCTACTGTATGAAGTACATCAAACAGTGTATGATTCAACCTGGTAAAGTGCTTGTGGTTGAAACCAAACTGTGGTTACGACAGAAGCAAAGCACTTAATTTATGCACGCCCCTTTACAGCAAAATACATTTAAATTTGAGGCATTTATTGGAAAGTACGCCATGATCTTTATTGCCCTGAAACTAACACCATCTGCTGCATCACAAAAGAGCAGCATGTGCAGCACAAACCAGGGACCAGGCCTGTGTGTGTGCACTATTTTGTGACTGTGCAGCAGAACTCTGCAGCAGCAACCGGAATTATATAGTATGCATACCTGGTATGCTTGACTACAGTGATTAATGATGTCTGCACTGAGTGCAGTAAAGAATCTGAGAAGTGGTCACATGATGTTCTGTTAGAGAACAGAGCTGTTTCTGAGTGATCTGGTATCTAGCTGGTTAAAACTATCAAAACAGCTGGATAGAAGAAATAAATCCAGTCAGAGAAAGAGAACTTTCAAGCCAAATTTCACATCCAGGTTGATAAACACTAAGAACCGTCTGTCCCATATGTGGTCTAGAAATCACAGTGGAACATAATCAACATATATCAAACATATATATGCATATATGCACAAAGCTACCAACAAGGCAAAGTAGCAAAAGGACTTCAGAAGCCCTGAAAGCTCTGAATTCAGTGCGGTTACCAGTTTGTGGTAATTTAATTATGCGACAATGTGTTTGGTAATATTGTAGGTGCCACTAAATCACGCTTTAAATCACACTGATGGGACCTTAATCAGTGCCTTGACATGCGCATGTCTCCAGGAAACTAATTTCTTAAATGTCATGTAAATGAGAAACCTGGTGTTGGTAATTGGCATAGAGGATTAGAGAAACCTGATGACCCAGCGAGCACTTTAAATGCCATTTTTACTTGTACACATGCGTATCTGCAACAATAGACTATACAGGGGGGCTCAGTTGACCTCAACTGAGCCCCCCTGTGTATTAATAGGGAGAGCAACAGGAGAGTAGCTCAGTGAAAGGATACATCATTACAATGCATGTTTAAAATTAAAGTCCCACTCTACCATATTCAGGCAAAATGAAAAAATGTCAGTAATGGACCACTGCAGTTCAAATGAAAGAGTCATAGCTCCAAAATAAAGTCAGGGGAAGGAAAGGAGTCTGAATTCTGGCCTGCTGCATTATACATATATATATATGTACAGATTTACAGGAACCAGGTTACTGCAGTGCTAACGTGCATTACTTGATGTCCCTGAGTAACCTTATCACTGACAGTATGTGTACGTAAACGCACCGAATCTCACACACAATCCAATGGAGAGGCGCGGACATAAAGCCTAGCTGTAAGGACTCACTAGTTTTGTTTCATTAAACTTTTGATCAAATTAAGTTTTTCTTAAGCAAGCTGCCAAAAACTGTTACTAATACACAGACAGAGTAGAGAAAAAACAGAGTCTAAGGGTCCATAGTTCATTTGTAATTGTCCATGAAGCAAATCAACAAAGTGGTAAATATTGCTAGTCAAGATTAAAGCTCAAGTTATAAATAAATACATATTGGCAATACAGAATTACAGTTTATGGGGGTTTTGTGTTAAACATTGCTTTGATTTTACATTCTTCACTTTGTACTTTGTTATGTTATTGCAGACATCAAATTTTACCACAAAATCAATTAAAAACAGTAATTTGTTTGTTTCATTAGTCACTCTGTACCACCTTCCTCTGTAACCTGATTTCTGAGGTAGAACAGCCACCCCAAAAATGCTTGTTTCTGTTTTTAATGACAAAAAAAGGCAAAAAACAAACAAACAAACAAACAAAACCTAAACCATACTGGCACATATACAAGTCTACTTCTTGTAGCTTTGTATGACCATTGAAATGCAGGCAGCAGACAGCTGGACAACAGAGCAAATGAGATACTGACTGATACTGCCTCCAGGTGGAGCTGAAAGACTACACATCTCTGCTGGTCAGCTGCAGGCCTTTTCATTCCATAGGGACCCTTCTGTCTGTCATTTTCATTCATGCAATCATGGTGATCACAGCTACCACACAACAACACAACGTGCAACGCCAGTGACAGTTCCATCATTCATATGTTATATTCATTAGTATATATATATATATATATATATATATATATATATATATATATACTTATAATTATTATATTATAACATTATAGTAGAATTACTCTTTTAGTAATTAATATTATGATATTAAGATAATAATGATAGTATAATTTAAGGTACATTTGCATATGTATATACTTATGTACATATACATATGTGTGTGTGTGTGTAGGTGTGTGTGTAGGTGTGTGTGTGTGTGTGTGTGTGTGTGTGTGTATAAGTATGGGGTCTGGCACCAGGATGTTGGCACTGGATCCTTTGGGTGCTCTGTCTTGTGCAGTGGGACCTCTGTCAATCAAACTTGTTCCACTGCATCCTGTTAATACTTGATCAGAATGGGGTGTAGGAAGTCTGGAGGTCAAATCAACATGTTGGGCCATTGTCATGTTCCTCAACATGTTCCTGATTGCATTTTCCTGCGAGGGGAGGCCAGTGACATTTGGGATTTCCATTTGCATGAGGGAGTGTGCTTGTTGTAGGACAATGTTTATTTGGGTGTCTAAGTCTGATCAACATGGATGCATCATGGATCCAAGGTTATAGTACCAATATGATCAATGTTATTCACTTCACCTGTCAGTGGTCAGAATGTTGTGGTTGATCAGTATATATATATGTATATATAGATATATAAATCAACAGAAGTAAAGTATGAAGATAGATAGATAGATAGATAGATAGATAGATAGATAGATAGATAGATAGATAGATAGATAGATAGATAGATAGATAGATAGATAGATAGATAGATAGATACAGTATTGTTTAATTAAAGGGCAGACATTTCGACACAACTTAGCAGTTAAGTGCTGAGTGCCGGACCGGCTAGTAACAAAACCACGTTTCCCACAAGGCCTTGCGCTGCAAACTAGGAAATTGTTAGGTAAATATCTCTTCCTGATATGAAAGCGTTTTACTTGTAAATATCGCGTTTATTTTTTTAGGATTTTACAAGTCTTCAGTCGTCTTCTTACATGTGCAGTGTTTGTAAATCAGGTAAACAACTGTACGCTTCTTCAACACGTCAAATGTCGGTCTTTTTGCGTTCGACAGCGGCGATACGTAACTTATTTTACAAGACTTAATATAAAAACAGGCCATTTTAAAGTTGCTTAGTTGTAAAAGGTAACACACACCTGCCGTAAAAATAATTAAGACATTTAACGAATCTGTTCTTTACATTCTTTAATACGGTATACACAAAAACATGGTGAGTAGTTGTACGAGTCGAAGCTGTTCGCTAAACGAAGGTCGAAGTAAAGAGGCACCCTGAATGCTCGGTCTCTTTCCCAGGAAGTCGTTGCCATGTTTCTTTTTTCTTTGACCTAAAGCGACATTAACTGTTCAGAAGTCCTGGCTTTCACTCACAAATATCGAAGAGTTCTCTGTGTCTATTTGACTGTCGTGTTTTTAGCTGCCCGGCTGCTTCTAATTCCTCTTCTGCCACTTTGCATGTCATTTGCAGGCAGCAGATGCAGCGGGGGGGCTCCTCATCTCCCAGCTGCTCCTCCACCTCTGACTGCTTCCCCCTCCGTCACCTCAACACAGCTGCATGTGGAAGTGAGACCTGGCCTGAACCACAGAAACACGAAGTGAACGCGCACAACGCTGTGAGTGTCAGTCAAAGATTGACCAGGGGGATCATGAGACCAGGCTATAACTCCTACGTGATGTGGAGTTGAGTTCTCAGTTGTAGAGTAGGGAGTGTTATCAGTGTCAGTGCAGCTGTGAACAAGGTAAGGCGTGCCACGCTGCTCCTCACTTCTGATCATTATCAGGTACCCAATAAGCTGAAATACGTAGTGGTATTGAAGGAACCAGCTGTTTCTCTAGCATTTTAGTGGTGTTTTGGGTGTGAAATTGTGGTTCCTTAATGCAATTTGTTATTTTTCAGACAATTTTGTAGTAATATTATTTGTAGTTCACATTAAATCTAGTCTGCTTGTACTGATTGAGTTGTTTCCACCGAGTTTTGAGTAGGGAGGGGTTCAGCTCTGACTTGGCCTAAATTTGGTTGACAGTATTACATTTAAATCTATTTAAAACAGGTGTTACCGATACTGTAAAAACTACTGCCTGTACGTAGTATAGATATTTTTACAAGTTACTCTTTTTCTTACTTGTCTGCTTTGTGTAAACACAGCCTGCAGTTCAGCCCAGTTGAGCCAGATAGCAAAATTTAAAACAAACAAACATTTATATCAAAGTTCAGAGTTTGAACTCCAAATGACTAAATGAGTGCCTACTGGCCAGTAACAGAGTGTGTTACATGATCTATCTGTAACCACCACACTTTCCTGCCTGCCTCACATTTCTGATTTAGTTCCTTTTGATGATTTAGCCTGCAGGTCTCTCCAGGATGCGGCCCACCGTGATCTTCTACCTATGGTACCTGCTGGGCCTCGGTCTGAGCCTGGCCTGCGTGGTGTGTGTATGTGTGTGGAACAGCAAGTGGCGAGGCGGATTCGCCTGGGACGGCTCAAGCCTCCAGTTCAACTGGCATCCCGTCCTGATGGTGACAGGTCTGGTGGTGCTGTACGGCAACGGTGAGTGACTTTTCATGTTTAGACTTTCATTTCTGTTTCTCACTTCTGTTCTTCCTTCTGGCAGATGGCTGTATTAAGGTAATCACACATTCTAGGTTTTTCAGAGAATAAGCTGTAATTTGTTGCGTCATTCCTGTAACATAAACTTGAGGTAACGTCTGCAGTGGCTGTTTTACTACACCTCAGTGGTTGCAAATCATTTTAGGTAAAATTCCATCAAATGAAAGAAGATGCCTTAAACTGTAATCTGTTCTCCATTAGTACATGACAGACTGGATATTCTAGTGTAATCTTGGCCACTTTTTACTGCTCGTTGTTTGGCTGCAGTCATGTGAATACAGTTATTCAGTCAGTAGTAGGAACTACACACTTCTGCTAATGTGCACCTTTGAGCAGATAATCTTATTAGACTATGAAGCACTTTGCTGCCTAAATTTACATATTAATATGTGAAACCAGAGTGAATGAAGCTATATTTGGTCATTTAATGCCTGAATGAGCTTCATTTGCTTCATTAGCTGTAATATAGTATATCATGTTGACTGTGGGTGGAGGTAGGACAGCAGTTTCTATATTTTTGTAATATATGACAAACTGAATCAGCTGTGATAATGAATAATATAGTTTCATATTAAAATTGGGGTTGGGACTTTAATGTGTTAATTTCAATTAATGAATTACAGAAAAAAAAATGCTTTAAAAAAAATATAACGCATTTAATTGCGCCTTTCTCAGTCCCCTCATTCTGGCACACCAGTAACACTGATGCTACACTCCAGCCCGGTGGGTGTCAGTAATGCACCTAAAGTTCATTTGCCAGCCGCGAAGAAGATGCACAGGATGCATATAATTCATAGGAATTATGTTCATAGGTCTGAATAGCAATTTCTGTGCAGCAGCACACAAGTATTTGGATCTCAAAATCATTATCCGGATACCACTACCACCACAACGACCGAATATTCAGATATTCAGATATTGGGGTCCAACCCTAATAGTTCAAAAGAGAAGGGCAGCCTTGAGCTCTGAAAACGTAAACAGGCTAGTTTGTCTCAGTCACTGGCTTAAAGAAAACAAAATATCCTTAGAGGTATCATGAGGCCAGTGGGTTTGCTGTTAAAAAGCACTAAACTGTTATGGCCGATATTTTAGCTGTTTTGGTTTTGTTGTTTATCATTTTCAATGGTAGAAATGTCACTTTTTTATTCATCTGTTGGTCTGTTTACTTTGCTAAAGATGCTTTCTTTACCATTTTTAGTGGTCAGGGTTCCCTAGAATGTACTTGAAATGTGTTTTGAAGTGCTTAAGTTTACACAAAAAGTCTTAAAATGCTGAATATAATACCTGTAATTATATTATGAGTTTGTACTATTCCGTGAGTGTAGTAGACGGATGAAAAATGCACAGATAAATATAAAAATGATCATTTTTGTTGTTTATGTTCACGTATGTCTATTCATTGATTCAGTCGTCAACCAAGATTTATTAGAATTGAAAAACTTTGAATATCGTGTCAAATACTGCTATTTGATTAAAATGCAGTTAATCATGATTAATTAATTACAAAGTCTGTAACTGATTAGATTATTTTATTTTAATCGCATCCCACCACTAATTAAAATATAAATATTGCAAATATGCAATTTTAGTAAGTGTGTCAACTTTTCAACACATGAAAAATGGGCCCCTCATAGACTCTGACCAGAACTCCACTGTGCAACCATTTTGGTTGTTCAAGCAACCAAACATTTGTCAAGCTTGACTAAACATTTTAATGGGTAGCACCAGCACTCCTGACATTAAGCAGATCTGCCTGTGTGCATTTTTGGACGGGCCACCAAGGTAGATACAATGACTTGGCTTCAACTCTAGTATATCTATCTTACATGAGAGCACATTATTTCACTGTTTTCAAACACATTTTTGGCCACAGACTTTTCCGAGTTGCTGCCCTGTGGTACCTGAGTGGAGACTAGCGGCTTCTCTTTGCGCAGCTTTCCTCATGTTTACTGATTCATGTACGATGTTTAACCAGTGTTGGTAGTTTGTACGGTCAGAAAACCACCTGGATTACATTTCCCACCAACTGCATACACAGCTGCATGCACCTCAGTCATGCCACGCCACCCACAATTCTTAACCTGTGGAACTCACTAACATAGGATTAAACAGGAACATTATGCATTGCATTTATTAAAAAGTGTGTGGCCAAAGTATGGCTGGGAACAGAGCTGTAGGACAAGTTCCAAATTGAAACATTAATGACAGAAGGAATTTGTCTTGTGCCATGACAGGAATGTGACTGGCCAAGCAGCTTCCCTCGCTGCAGCAATGAGGAAACTGACATCATAAATAAATAACACTGCTTATAATATAACCGAAGAAGATCTACCTGTGACTAATTTTAAGTCCCAGATCATTGGTACTAGAAAGAATGGGTTAAATGTACAAGTTATTTTCCTGTATTTTTATGCTGTTAACTGTTTATATAATGCATTAAGAAATTCACCAGTGTTTCTGGGAACTGACAAAGAAGTAATGTAAATGTAAAATTTTATATTGTATGAAACATTTAGGTGCATCCACGTAATGTGTTGATGCACTTAAAATAAAAAGTTAAGCGCACCAGTGCAGCCAATGTAAAAAGTTAGTCCCGAGGTTGTAACCATAAATGACCGATTGATGCAAAATGTAGCATTTTCCTTTAAATTATGACATAATGTTCACTCGTATCGTATTACATCATGAGAACTTGTTTAGCTGATAAAAAAGTGAAGCAGTGACTCTTGCTGTAAAATTAGCAGTAACTTCTGAGACATTGATTTGTTTTGGATAACTAATGAAGAACAAACTACAATTCTACACTTTTCACTGGGCGTTTATCCAAAGCGACGTACATCTGAGAGTACATACAACACAAGCAAGGATCTAGTCAGGAGAAAACAACCTGGATAAGTACCATAAAACAAGTTAAAATGTGACAGGACCTTGGTGCTTCTTGCAGTCTGCCAAGTGCAAAGGTGTTCAGTAAAGAGCCGGTTCTTTAGTCCTTCCTTAAAGACTGAGAGGGAGCAGAGTTCTTTAACTCGTTCTACCACCGGGGAACCACAGAGGAGAAGAGTCTAGCTATCAACCTTGTGGTGGTTGTGTCAGGCGCCATGTGTTGGCTGAGCGCAGTAAGTGAGAGAGAGTGTAGACCCAGATGAGAGAATTCAGGTAGGAGGGAGCTGTTTTCATTGTAGTTTTGTAGGCAAGTGTTACAGTTTTGAATTTTATGCAAGCAACAACTGGAAGTCAGTGAAGTGATCTAAACAGCAGGGTGACATGCTGTTTTTGGCTGGTTGAAAACCAGACATGGATCATCTGCACAGGTTTGACTGTGCATGCAGTCAAACTAATCAGAAAATGAATAGCTGAACAAATACAAATGTTATAAGATGTCTTGATATGACAGAAACCATATTTAGAAATAATTTATTTGAGCTGTAATCAGATTGTTTTAGTTTGACTCATGTTCAACATGTTAGCATGGAGGGGCACAGGCTTTATTATCTATACTGCAACCAGCCACCGGGGGCAATTGTAATAATTTGACTTTACGTCTGAGGAGCTGTCACCTCGTTCCTTCTTATGTGCAGGCTACAGTCAGGTCCCTCTGAGAGGCTGTAAGATCAATGTATTCTAGTAGAAGAAGTGTAAAGTTTGACCAGTAGTTGACGCTAAGTTCTCTTTGAGTGAATAACTCAGTCGCTGAATTCATGCACTCTAGTACGTGTGTTGGTGGTCATTCTTGAAATCGTTGCTTCTCTCATAAGATTTGAAGGCTTACATGTCTGTGGTCATTGATTGAAGGCTGTGATGAATAGTTGGCCTACTGCTGCTGTCCTTCTACTCCTAAATCTCGATCTTGACTGTTAAATTCTGTTAAAGTAATAAACACAGATTTTTCTCCAGCTAGGCACTTTTACTGTTTGTGTCTCAGAAGTTACGCTAACAAGACTCTGACAGGACGCCGTCATTCAGTATTTTTTTTTAGGTTGAGTGTTTGCTCAATGTAGCAAAAAACCTAAAAAGAGCAAACCTTGCAGCTAAAGACTGCCAGTACAGTGAATATAGGGATACTTTACAAGAGCTTCAGAAGTTTTAAAGCACATGGGAAACGGCCGTAGTCAACTTCACAATGTTAATGTTTGAGTAAAGATGGGTCTTCAGCCGGGACTTAAAAGATTCTGAAGTCTGAACAGCCCTGATGTTTAGTGGTAGGCTGTTCCAGAGTTTAGGGACTGCCACTGAAAAGGCTCGGTCACCGTTAGTCCTGAGTCTGGATCTGGGGACTTCCAGGACCGCTTGGCTGGATGACCTCAGTTTCTTAACAGGTTTGTGGACCTGAGTAAGGTCTTCTAAATAATGAGGAACCAACCCATGTAAAACTTTAAAAACAAGAAATAATACCTTTAAAAATTACCCTAAAATGAACAGGAAGCCAGTGGAGCGATGCCAAGACCGGGGTTATATGTTCCCGCTTTTTGGCCCCAGTTAAAAGCTGAGTGGCACCATTCTGGATCAACTGCAGCCAGCAAAGAGACAACTGATTAAGGCCAACATACAAAGAATTACTGTAGTCCAACCTGGTTGTGATCAGAGCGTGAATGACTCTCTCAAAGTCACCACGAGGGAGATATGGCTTGACTTTAGTCAGCATCCTTAACTGGAAGAAGCTATTTTTAACGACAGTGCTAATCTGTTTGTTGAAATTAAAGGCACTGTCAAAGAACACATCTAGGGACAAAGGGATGACTGACCAACGCTAAAGGGTGAAGAATGCTAGCTTGTTGGAAGAACCAAATACAAAAACCTCAGTCTTGTCTTCATTAAGACAGAGGAAGTTTAAACCCAACCATGATTTCAAGTCTTTTAAACAGTTTAACAAGAGTTGCAGTGAATCTGCACAATTAGCGTTTAAGGGCAGGTAGATCTGAATGTCATCAGCGAAGCAGTGGAAGGAAATATTGTATTTTTAAAAAAAATTGACTCCAGGGACAGCCTGTACAGGGAAAATAGCACAGGACCTAATATGGAGCCCTGTGGAACCCCACAGGAGAGAGGGGCCACTGGTGAGGAGCATTCACCAAGGCACACAGAAGCTCCTGTCAGTCAAGTAAGACTCAAACCATTTAAGGGCTGTTCCCTTTATGCCCACGCACTGTTCCAGCCTAGATAAAAGAGTGGCATGGTTAACTGTGTCGAAAGCTGCCAACAATTCTAAAAGCACTAAAACTGCAGAATTTTCAGAGTCAACTGTTAAAAGAAGATCGTTAAAAACTCTTAAAAGGGCAGTTTCAGTACTGTGGCGCGCCTTAAAACTGATTGGAATTTTTCATAAATACTAAAATCATCTAAAAAAAAGTTTCCTTTCCATTAGTGTGACACACATCTTTGTTAAAGTTGCACTGAAGTGGTTTAGTAATGGACATAGCTGGGAAAAACGGAAGAGATCTCAACTTTTACTTCCTAGTATGAGTCAAACCACAGAAGGGACACTATTTACAATGTTCCCCATAATGCAACTGCATCTTTAGTTAGGCTTTGAGTCTTCCAGAGCCACAGAAGACACTATGCAACTCAGTTAGCCCTTTCAAAGAATAAATGCATGGATGAACATATTAATACATCTCTTTTAATTACATTCAACACCTTCTCTGTCGTTGCCTCTTCCCTGCAGGAGCTGTGCTGTACCGGGTCCCTCTGACCTGGGGTCAGAACAAACTCCCCTGGAAACTCCTTCACGCAGCGCTGATGCTCCTCGCCTTGGTCCTGTCGATTGTGGGACTGTGTGCTGTGTTTGACTTCCACAACGCCAAAAACACCCCGAACCTCTACTCCTTACACAGCTGGATTGGAATCGCAGCTACAGCTCTTTTTGCCATGCAGGTACACAACTTTAAATCAAAAACAGAATCATTGTATGCTATTACTCAGGTGCAATGAGGTGTACATGACTTTTTTTTCTTTCTTTAATTTGATTTTGTGTATCTGTGGCTGTCTGCCATTGTGTTCATCTGTGCAGTGGGTGGCAGGTTTGGCTGTGTTCCTCCTGCCCTGGTCCCCCACATCACTGCGTAAACTTGTGAAGCCTGTCCATGTGTGGATGGGAGGCAGCATACTGTTGCTCAGCATCGCTGCCTGCATTTCGGGGATAAATGAGAAACTCTTCTTTGCTCTGTGAGTGCCATTTTAATAATTACTTCTGATCAATTCTGTAATTTAAGATACCATGTTAATGTTATTCTTAAAATATCTTTCTCTTTCCACAGAAAAGGGAACACTGCTGGGACTGAGCCGTATAATGCCCTCCCACCTGAAGCTTTGTTAGCGAATTCATTAGGAGTTTTGATTGTAGCCTTCGGCATGGTTGTCTTCCTGATTTTGTCCAACCATAAATGGCAGAGACCAGACTCCAGGCCTGAGGAACTGGCTTACTCGGTGAGAATACCAGCGTGGTTCATATGCGATGAAAAGATTAGTGGATTTAATTGAATGAAACATTTAATAATAATCCTTATCTGCTTTATCTCACAGCCGTTGCTTCAAGAAGAAAATGAATGAAGGGAAACTTCAAAACTGCTCAGTGCATCAGGCAAAATAAGTTCAATCACTGTGGATCACAAGTGGCCGAAAATTCTCTGTTCATAATGTAGAAGCAGCAACTGTGGAAGAATTACCTGTCTTTTGTGGATGTATATATTTATTTGAAGTTATATTTAAAACTGCTTTAACAACCAAAGAATAAAAGAAGGCTTGTTATCAAAGCTGTGATATTTTCTTTTCTTGCACCGAACAATCAGCCCCATGATGCACTGCAGCTTTTAATCCCTGCACTGAAGCTGTAACTGGGCCAGTGCAGTAAAGGTTGTGACGTACTGTTGGATTTACTACAGCCTAAGGTTGTTCACGGATGGTGCTACATGTCTCATGAGGACATATGCTAGCACAAAATTTGCCAAAAGGCAGGGCAAGTGTTGTGCTGGCTGTGATACCATTTTACTACTCTGAGACGGACTTCAGTGTAGCAAAACTTCAGTGTCAGTTTCCAAACCAGGAGCTCTGGTCAGGTACACATCTGGTAAGGATTCAGCATCATCTGGACAAATACTGGATGAATCCCCATAAAATGTACTTGTGGTTCCCAAAGGATATAACTGCTCCTGATCTTTCATTTGGGTTAAAATCTCTGTTTGTACAGCCCTTCGCCTTGACCACATGCCTGGAATCAGCCGTAGCTGCATACTTAATGCTATTTAGCTAATGTGACCATGCTAACATAAGCCAAACTAAGATGTCAAGCATATTACCTGCTAAACATCAACAGGCTACTGTTGTTGTTCTGAACATGTTAGCATGGTGGTGTAAAAATTTAGCTGAAAGCACAGCTGCAGGCATAGCTGTTGACTCTGTTTTTGATTGGTCATTGGAGCCTGTGACTGGAGCATCAGTGGTTCACTCATTTTTGTCCTAGTATTCAGCTTTAGTCCATGGCCACATTGGGAAGTAATCACATTTTACAAGACAGGTAAGGTCACCTAACGGTACCTGAGCACATTGTGTTTGCTGCTGAAGGCAGAGAATTAAGACAAGAAAGTGAAGATTAAGAATAAATCCCCAAGCTAAACATGTTTGAGATAAGGAGTTTATTGTCTCTATGAGTGAAATGTTGGTTTTTAATTACAGTCCTTCTGTTGTCTTTGATTAAATCCCTAAAAACTCATCACTGCGTACCAGAATTACATATTCCGACTTTCTTTTTCATTAAAACTGTTCCCTTATGCCTTCAAATAGATTAGGTTTATCTCTGCACTGTTGCCTCCTCTATAATGCACAGATCTGTTCGGTCTCTGACTCTTTCTCAATCCAACCCTCCTCTACTTGCTGCAGCTGGAGCACACCAGCTCATCTACAATTGCTCAGAGATTGCAAAACTGCACTACACAACAGCAAGTTGAACTGTTGGAGTAATTCAGTCATACATGTTTGAACCATAAACCGATTCTGAAGAAGAATGAAGTCCCAAGTGGACAGTATTGATTTCTGAAGTTTGTTGAGCCTGAAATCCTAGAAGTGTGAATCTGTGTTTTTCGGACTCATCGGTACACTGTGGTCTCAAGTTGGAAGTACTCATGGTGTGTCTGCTAGCACATAGAAAGCACCATATGGACATCTTAACAACATTTTTAAAAATCGCCATAAGGGGTCTGTAAATCAGTGCTGACAGTGTGTGTTCATTCTGATGCTATCATGAATTAGTGAGAAACTTTAGCAGCATGCATTTATTTGACTGAGATCACAATTGTGCGAAAATATTACACAAATCTGGAAATTCACATGTTCTCATCCCTTGCGTTGCTGCATTCTACACAGCTGAAGAGAAATACTTTTGCCTTTAGAGTTGTTTTCCTCATCTATCAGGTGCACTTTGGTTATTAAATTAACTGAAGTCCACACGAAACAATCTGTCAGAATGCCTCTCATCAGATTTGGGGCCATCTGCTTGAAGCCTTCTCTGGGAAACCATGGAAACTGCTTTCATCTTCCTAAAACTAATGAAAGCAAACAGTCTGTCGGTCTGTCTGTCTGAGTAAACTCTCGTTTCTCCTACTGTGTGGTTTCTGCAGAAACTACTTTTCATTCACACTCTCATATACTGAAGGGTTTCTCTTTACTGTAAGGTTCCCCGAGGTCTGGTGTTCTGTTGACTTTTGAACAGCAGTGCAGCTGATAATCTCATACGACTGCTTCTACTGTGTCTCTGAAATCTAAGCAACATGCACGCCCTTACCATCTGTCTAGGGTGAACCTTCCTTTCGCCCTGTGCCACCTGGGATAGGCTCCAGCCTCCCATGATGCTCTGCAGGATAAAGCAGGTATAGATGATGGATGAATAGATTCACCCAAACCCAAGTCAAAACAGGATTCAACAGAATGTACACTCAAACGGTGGCCAGAGTTTACTGCTGCAGTTGATCTTGATAACAAACTGTTGATGAAATTCTGTATTAGTCAAAGCCACAAAACACAGAAGTAGAGACAGATCTAGAGGAAGTATACAGTGACTCTGTACATCCCGGTGCTCAGCATAGATTTGTGAGGGTGAAACCGCTAAAGAGTATAATTTGTCTCACTGCCAGACGTTCTAAACAGACCACAGTGAGCTGAAGAACAGCAGGACGTCACAGAACTAATTGTAATGGAAAGCAGCAGATCTGGTGTTTGGTTGTAACCAGGCAAGACTCTGGGGTGACTCATAGTGTGGCAATTCTGGAAATGTCTTAGTTCAGCATTTTTTAGTATGCTTATTCTCTTTTTAGCTGAGTTTGGTAAAAATGTTGAGATCACTCTCACGTCTGTCCATTAAATATGAAGCCACAGCGAGAGGACAGCTGCCTTAACATAAACACAGGAGAGAGGGGGAATCAGCCAGCATGGCCCTGTCTGAAGATGAAAGATAATATGTCTGTACCAGCACCTCTAAAGCTCACTAATTAACCCTTTATGTACTATAACTTGTTGTTTAATCTGTTTTAAAACTGTCAACATCCATGCTAGCAGCTCTGTAAGGCCGTACTTGTTCATAGTGGTGCTTTGAATTAAATTCTAATGTCAGCAAGTGAACATACTGAAGAGTAATAGCGAACTGTCTTCCTGGGACAAATGATTCCACTTTTATCATTGACGTATATGTGGTTTGTCATCACTACAATTCATCTACAGATATTCACAACAGGAATTGTAGACATCTGTAGCTGAATTATGACTAGGAGTTAGTCCAGTTTCAAATATCTACAGCTGAATTCTAACTAAGGACAATTCTAGTTCAAGATATCCTTAACTCCCCTCAATTCAACACATCTACATTGTCCTTTTATATCCGGAATTCACTTTGAACTGATCAGAGCGATGTTGATTTCTTGAACTGAAATTATGACTTCTCAAAATGTAATTGTAAATATCTGGAATTAGACAAGTAAAGTGCTGTTGCAGATATCTACTTACGTCAGAAGCTATGGAAAGTGGGAGGAAGCTGTGGCTTGCTTTTCAAACATGCTATGACACAGCCTGTTACATGCCAATTTGCCGCAATGTCAGAGCAGCTCGAGGCCACGGTTTTCGTAAATTTGTACCATGTGTCTCGAATGAAAGAAACTCTCTTTCTCTAAAAACTCCTTACTGATAAGCTCTACCTATTTCACGTCAATTTCAACTGCCATTACTTTGGCTAACAATGTTCAAATGCTTTTCTGGACCATTATCCAACGGAAAACTTCACATGAACAGCATCACGCACAACAATCCAGACTGCAACTACTATTTTGACTGGCTAAAACGGAATTACACATATCGCTTACTGTTGTTTAAATGGTCAAAAGGTTGGTATACAGTAGATATCTGGAAAGCGTCGTTGGCAAAGTTTCCCATGTTTTTGACTTGTGAGTGTTCACTTCACGGGAAAATTAAAGACGGCACTAGCCAGTCGTTATTTGCTGCTGTTGCTTCTCATTCATTGCTGGATGTTTCATTTGTCTTCATCAGCAATTCACACATTTGAAAACAGGCGTAGCTACCAGATCTGATCAGTGAAACCAGAGCAGAAGCCCCTTAAACCTGCATTCTTTCAAACAGCCAACTCCTTTTGTTGAGAAATCAGATTGTATAGAAGTCTATGAGAGAATGACTCTACTCCTGATCTGATCAGTTACTTCAGTAAACATTTTCCTAATGAGCTTCTCAATCGCTACTTTCAGGACTTTTTAAATACGCCATGGTTTTGTTAATTATGGCCCCATTCAGAGTAAATACTCAATAAAACGGGGTATTTTTGAGGTGGGGCTACCTTGTGATTGACAGGTCACTACTTTGTCGCCATGCACAGTGACCTTGAACTCTCAGTAGGATCTACCATTTGCTCAGTTTGTCCATTTTTTTAAACAACAATGATCTAATTCCAAACTCAACACTTCAAAACTAGGCTCAATGGACCAGTAGGTGACGCCAAGTGGCTGTTTCCATCTCTTATATGAAGTCTACAGGTTCACGTGCTGCTCAGTATTAGTCCAGCACATAGCCCCCTATGTACAACTTTCTAGACAGGCTATCTGCTAATCCTCTTCTCTAACTCTAACCAAAGATTTAATATGTGTTTTCCCAAAATGTCAAACTATAATACGAGAACTATCTCACTGTTTGTGTATTATCATATTTTCGCTCCCTCAGTCCTATTTAAGATGACATACAGGGATAAAGTCTACTCCTTCCTACAATGGGTAGAAGTCCTGTTTGTAATTCAAGGTTACTCCATGTATCTGGATATAGGAGAACAATGATAATCAAGGAAATACACAGACAATACCTGCGTAGGGGATCAAACCCAGATCCTTGCATAAACGCCACACTGCTAATCATTGTGATGATACTATCAGTGATAATGATCAGTGAAAATGAATGGCAAAAGCGTGATGTAGATGAGTATCATGTTTCCCTTGAGTAAAGTTGGGACAATCTGTGCTCGGTGACAACTCCGCTCCAGAGACATGAAAGAGGAGAAGATAAAGTGAGTTCATGCAACACTGATCACGATCGATCGCTGCTTGATGTGGCCTTTTTTTCTCAAAAATGAAAGGTCTGGCAGCATGGTAGTGACAGACTCCACTGATGCCATAATGGCTGAAAGTGGAAGCGATGGAACAAATGATCATCAAAGGCCACAAACGCTGCAATGAAAGCTATACCGATATAGAAGCCTGTGTTATCTAAGGCATGGTCAATGCTAGGGAAGGCACACAACAAAGGCAAAAAAATAACCACAGGAAAGCAAAGGCCCCCAGTCTTTCACGTACATCTGAAACAGTCATGGGAGTGGTTTGATTTCAGGACGTTTTGCACTGATCTCCCTCGCAGTGCAGAGTCACTAATGAGCAGTCTGGTTGATGTTAGGAGGAAAAAATCCTGATCTGACACATAAAACCCATCATTTTATAAATGAAGTAGGACATTAGCTGACTTTGTGGTGCTTGGCCGGACTGAGCCACAAAGCTTGCCACATTATTTGAAGAACACATATTGTGTTTTACACAAGGTGGCAGCAGAGTCCAGTCTAGTCCGGGTCGACTCATGAGCTCATGTAAAAATTGTTAAATTAAACTTTATACATCAATTTGATCCCAAAACCACCGAATGAATAAAAGATTGGCAGGTCAATATCCATCTACCACTCATGACAGTTTAAAATGAGAATAAACTAACAAAAACTACACCATAAATAAATAAAATGCACTAACAAGTGGTCAAAATAATACAGGTGAAACTTCAATGAACTGCAAACTTCATGGACATCTTTTCTCTGCACAACTCTGTGTCACTCAATGTTAAATTGAAGCAAAAGCCAAAATAATGACACAGTCAGATGAACTTAATTATTATATTCCAGTCAAGAGCACTTGAAAATCCAACAAACCATATTGCTAATGATTTAGGTAATGAGAGGGAGCAATGCTGAATTTTAAGGAGTAATAGGATGATATTCCTACTTTGCAGACTGAAAGGGCCTAACTGTGGAGCAGCCTAGAGTTAGTGTTACCAGGTTCACATCATCTAGAATGAACGTTGAGTTATAAGCTTCTTTAAGTTTTTTTTTTCAAACTTAAGACGGATCATTTTCATGTTTTTTTTTAATGTTGCTGTGTTTCATCAAAGGAAAACTTCTGTAATCCCATGAGGAAAATAATGTGAAGAATTCTGCTTTGTTCAAATTTAGATGTTCCTAATATTTTTAAAAATATGAAATATTGAAGGCACCAGTATGGATGTATGTTTGTGAAAGAAAAAAAGAAACTGTTCTAGTAACTTGTTTGCCTGGCAACTTAACTGCTAACTTATTTCAGTATTTGTCTCAAGATATGGTCAACTATTTAAAGCTGCAATACCTGTTTTTTTGGTTGTTGTTGTTGTTGTTGTTGTTGTTTTGCCATTTGGGGGCAGCGGAAACAAGTTGTAAACACAACAAGGTTTTATTTGATCTTTTAAGTGCAAGAACACTTCATACAGATCAAGCTCATATGAAGGGACATTTATTCACATTAACATTTATTTATCCAACCATGATTAATGTAATGTTAAGTCCAGTGTTCACTCTTCTTTTCTGGGTTTGTATCTCAAATGATGCTATAAGAGCACTCAAAGTAAAATGGTGGGTCATACAGCTAAACAAACAGCTGAAATTTTTTGTAAAGCTCAATAAAATAAAGTGGATCCACAGATTTACCTTACATAACTATAATTACACATAACTCTCTGTTGTCGGTTCATCACAACAACTGGCTCCTTTCACACTGTTAGCATTTTACCTGTCAACAATGTTGTCATACAACTGCTGATTACAGCCACATTCAGATATTACAGAATGAAAATAATAGATAACATGTCTTTAAAAAGAAATATCATTAAAAACCAGTACTCTTGATCAAATGTTATGTTTTACTTATTTAGTACCTAGCAACCTAATTATTGCCCTTTTTTGCTTTTTTGTGAGCTAACGTTAGCTTCAGTTTGTGCCAAAGATCTAACAGTGAATTTTTGTTGTGAAAATTGTTCTAAAGGCATTTCCACAATTCTGAAAACATTTTTTCAACTATCTGTGAACTAGTGAAGGATAAAAAAAATACTGTTATCCTTTTTTCTTAGTGGCATCTTGGTTTCATGTCTAGGTAGCTAAAAGGCTGTAATCTCTGTTTTACATTTCAAATCTAGTGCAATTTGGGGAAACAAGTTAGATTTTGTAGTTTTTTATAATTGAATAGGGAAGTCTTTGAGGAGAGACACTTCAGAACAAAGATGTTTTAAAAGACCTGTGTTTAGATTTTTCAGGCACTGCGAGTCGGTTCACAGAAACTAGCTCAGTGACCTCAATGTATGCTAATATGCTAGGGCTAGCTAAAGGTGTCTTTAGCTTACTTTCTTGGGGTTTCTGAAACAGCTAAGCTATATTTAATGTACACTGTTCCTCGATTTACACTAACCTTTAAATAGGGTTAATGTTAGATGTGTTCATGAGAAGGCTCCATACTGAACACACCTGTCTTTAGAGATTCACACATTCATAGGTGGATATTTTCTGGAAACTTTGTGTTCATGAGTTGCCAGAAAATTTCAGAAATGACTGAGGCCATGGTATTCAATTTGTGGTAAGTAATATATTGTAATTTAAGTTGTGTAGAGTTTGCTTCACAAATTTAATAAGTTCTGAATAAGCTTGCTACTCCCAACGGTCTCACCTTTTATTACACCCTAGTGTTTCTATTGTGTTACCCACTCAAGCTAAACGGTTAGCGATGGTAGCCTTTTAATGCTAACAGTAATGCCCATGTTACTGTTGCCTAACGATGATGTTCTCATGACTCACGATATGTTACTACATGAATGTCAGGCGTTTGTCTTAGACAACTTCTCAGGTCATAACTACGAACTCATGAGTTCACAGTGTGTTAAGATGGAGTCATGTGTACCGTGTTCATGTTCATACTCTCCTCTTGTAGTATTCACAATCTTATTAATGTACATTTTCTGAAAACTCTGAGTTCATTAATTGTGAAGTATTTTTAAAGTGATGTTTTTAAAAAAAATGGTGGTTGAGTCATGAAAGCTAATTTATGTTGGATGGAAAAATATTGTAAATTTGGTCCTATAGACATTTTTTTCAATTATTTTGTAACTTTATTTACATAAATAGAAATGTTGATAATCCCAACGGCTTCATATGTTCTACTATTCTACCTTTGCCTTTCCTACATTGCGTTATCTGTTCGTTAGCTTGCTAAATGATTAGCTTCTACATGCCGACTGTAACACCCATGCTGCCCTTGCATAGCAGTGGTTTTCTAATAACTTCCAGACGCTGCTGCCACTTGAATGCCAAGAATTAGTTTGATGCAACTTCCCATGTCATGAACTCATGAGCTCCATTTAAAGGCAGCACACAACTGTGTCCAAAATGACTCCCTATTTATTACATAGGCCATTTACAGTCCGCCATTTTATAAAAGGGTCTTTGCAACTTCATTTAGTGTACAGTATTCAACAGTGTAAAACAGTATTTCCTCCTGCCTTATGAATTGGTCTCAGTCTCTATTTACTGCTCTCTATTGACTTAACTATTGAGTGTCCACTGCATAAGACAAAGTAAAAGAGTGAAAACTTGTTTTCTTTAAAAAGAAAATTCCGACAGTCTTTGAAAGCGGCACTGCACATAACTCTCAGCCCTGTGTGCGTTCAGGTCGGACGCGCAGTTTTCCACGTCCCGGGCCATCTCTCCGCTGAGGTCATAGTGAAGGTGGGCGTCGAGTGGGTGGAACCGGGTCCCTCCAAAGGCTCCTATTTGCATGAGAGGGAGTGAAAGTTGAGAGAGGAGCAGCGGCAGAGAAGCAGCTGACTTGAGGCTCGGTCTGCTGCGTTCCTGGTACTGCAGCTTCAGGAGGGACTGTCCTCACGGAGGGAACCCAAGTAAGTTCAGCTGCTGCAAGTCCAGAATGGGGCGAAGTTACAGGCTTTGTTACAGAGGCTTACTGAGTGGATGTGATGCTACCAGAGGATCTTGACTGGTTTAGTTTTGAGCCTTCAGTTGATGCATCAGTTTGAAGTCTTTCCTTGCAAACCTTTTTTTTTTACTGGAAACATGAGGCAATTTAGCAAGTAATCTAAATTGAATTAGTAATCTAAAAGTGCACAGGTTTTTCCACCACTAAATCTTGCCTGTAATGTGCAACCCTGTGCATTACATTACAGCATTTTATGCATAAGAATAGAGTTTTTAGGCTCCAGCTTCTCCAGTGTGGGGATTTGCTGCTTTTCAGTGTTTTATATGGTTAACAATAGAATACAGAGCATGCTTTTTTGTGGCTTTTTTTTGGCCAAACAATGGCTTCATTCGTCTGAAGTTGCATCCAAATTTCAGTTAAAATCAGAATCCAAACTGCGCCGAACAACGCCATGTGCAATACGGTTTAAAATGCTGAAATCCAAGGGAATGCTCATGTGAGTCAGGCCCTTTGTTTTTCTTGTATCGCTTTGAAAACACGTTAAAGGGCAGAGTGGAATAGAGAAAATCTCTTGCCTTTTTGTGTCTGCTTGACGTGAGGAGTGTTTTGGAAAAGGGCATGAGAAGAGCAGTTGACATTCTTATAAACTGACATTTTGACCTTTTGAGCCAATGCACAGATCCCCTCCAGCAGCAGGTGGGACTCATGAGTCTGACATGAAGGTGAAAGCAGTATGTATATATAGAACTGAAAAAGCCTTTCTCACAGCATGATGGGACTGACATTAAAAGTTTTAAAAGCGAGGTTCACCTGCATGCTGGGGATTTCTTTTGAATTCTTGGTCTAGAAATGTCAGTGTTTCTGATGCGAGGGGAAGCAGAGGTTTCAGATTTCAGGGTTTCTGGTTCAGTGGAGCTGTTGGCTTTTAGGTTTGCATGTAAGGCAAAGAGGAATGTGAACATCCTATTGCTCTGTTTGATTAGATGTTGCTAAGTGGCTGCAGCTTCGTCCGCCCCTCATCCCTTCTGAACACTTTTGCCCGACAAAACAGGAAAGAGATCATTTGTCTCTGGAGCTTGAAGTACAAAAAGTGGGCGAGTGAGCCCGCTGTAAAGCCCTGCTCATTTTTATATGCATTGCCTTAGTTGAACCTTTCCTTTTCTGTGCATGATACCGTGTTTTTCTAAAGACAACGCGGCTGTTTGGACTGACACACTGTAAGCAGACCCAGAGGCAGAGGGCTTCATTCCATCTGTTCATTGTGTAATGCGTGTGTTGATTCTAGCTTGGGTAACTGCTGCCACGTTACACACTGAGGAAAGTAGAAATCCAGCCGCTGATGGATCATCCATATCCTGCCAGATGTTTTCAGACAAAAGCACAAGATTTCCAGGTTTTAACATTCGACTGGTTTGTGGAAACCCAGCTGAGGATGAGTCAGTCGGGGATTTCAGTTGTGTAAAAATATTTGTAATATATTGTATTCCAAGTTCTTTCAGTCTTGGAAATATGAGTTATTCTTCCTGTTCAGAGGTTAGTGGGAGTAGTGGTCGGGTCATATATCAGGATTTTTCTGTAGGAGTCTGGTATTACGTCAGGGCAGGTGTCTGATTCAGGCTTGAGTCCAACTTTTCTTCAGCGTCTTCACTCAAAGAAAACAACTGGGTGATCAGGTAACTGGAATAGTTGTGGAATAGCTTTTTTTTTTATACATCAAGCAAAATTTACAAACTTAGTTTCACCTTCTGATGACAGTATAATAATTCAACCAGTGTCCAGTTGTAAAAATGTTTCCCTTTGCTGCTTTAAAGAACATAAAGAGTGTTTCTCTATCCTGTGAAAAGTCCTCTGTCGCATAGAAAGAAATGCGTCTTTTATTTAGGTGAGCGCAACTTGCAGTTTGTCTAAAAGGTTTAGAATTGACTGTCCTACATGTTCAGGTAGTGCTTTTACCTGACTGCAAAATAAGTGACCTTTTATCAGGGAAGAGCAGATGTTTAAGATGTTAAAAAAAATGCAGATTATTACTTAAAGCTGCATTAAAGTTTGTTGGCCGCTTGGGGGCAATGAAAGGAGCTGTTCACAAGGTTGTGTAAATGTGTTGGCAAGCAATCTTGTTTTTGCACAGTTAGCAGGCATGAAGCAGCAGCATTTTTATTCTTTAGCTCTGTTTTTGGTCCCCCACAAATCCTCTGAGAAAATGGTTGACTCAAGAGCTAAATGCTCCACCCGCTAATTCAGGGCTGTCCAATCCTGGTCCTTGAGGATGCATGTTTTAGATGTTTCCCTCTTCCGACACACCTGATTCAAATGATCAGCTCATCATTAAGCTCTGCAGAAGTCTGGTAATGATCCTGATCATTTAATCAGGTTTATCAGAAGAGGGAAACATCTAAAACATGCTGGATAGTGGCCCTAGAGGACCAGGATTGGACACCCCTGCGCTAATTGCTGACTTTGTAATTTTTTGGCAAGTTACTGCTGCTGGGTGATTGTTCTCTGTAGATCTGACGTTACACATAGTTGTTTACACCATTGGCAATGTAGAAGCATTGTAAATTGCCACATTTTATGGCAGCTGCTTCAAAAAGATATGTCCACAGTTAGGAATTGCACATTTGAAAACAGCAGAAGCTAAGATGTGCTGACTTATATTCCCCAGTGTGAGAAAAAAACTGAATTCTACATTTCTTACATTACTTGCTCTTTTTGTCAGACACTCCTTGCCTAGTTTGTAGAGCAGACTTTCAGTTATGAAACTGTTCTCCAAGCTCAACTGGAGGTTGCCCTGTGGACAGTTTAAGTGGTTCTCAGACTGTGAAATGACCTTTATGTATAAAATCAGTGAAGTGCCTCTTAAATGTCTCATCCCTTGCTTTTCCTTCAGTTGGATTGCACTGAAATGAACAAGTATCATTGTTAAAAACTGTCTGAGGCAGTTGCCAGGGAATTTTAATGGGTGCTCTTCTCTTTTGTCTTTTCTTTAGTTCTAAACAAAATGCTGGTCACCCAGAACCAACCATGCTGCACTGTCCTCCTATTAGTGCTATTAAAGCTGGCCCATGCCCAATATGAGTACCTCGGTTACCCGCCGGGCTACCCTGACCCAGAACAGGAACACTACACTGCCCCTCAGTTGGCCCCAGACACACCAAGGATTCAGCTCCGACTGGCCGGAGATAAGAGGAAGCACAACGAGGGCCGCGTGGAGGTTTTCTACAACAACGAGTGGGGAACTGTCTGCGACGACGACTTCACTATCCACGCTGCTCAGGTGGTGTGCAGGGAGCTGGGCTACCTGGAGGCCATCTCATGGTCACCATCTTCAAAATACGGGAAAGGAGAAGGTACCTCAATCATTTTCCTTTCAGAAACACATAATAAAATCAGCTTACAATAAAAACAGATTACGACATGCTGATGAAACCCCTGTGCATGATCTTTCAATTTATGTACCACTATAGTAACTAGAAAATGTTTTGAGATGAATGTTCCACAGTTTGTGGAAAAGCAGCCGAAGCTTACAAAAAAAGTCTCTTTTCCCTTTGTTTCCACTACTAAAAGGAAAAATAACTCCGCATAGAAGCACTGATTAATCTTTCTTTTGCCTCGTCAGGACCCATCTGGTTCGACAATCTCCACTGCACTGGCAAAGAAAAGACCTTAGCGCTGTGTCCGTCCAACGGGATCGGGGTTTCAGACTGCAAGCACAGTGAAGACGTAGGTGTGGTGTGCAGTGACAAGAGGATCCCAGGATTTAAATTTGTCAACACGTTGCCCAACCATGTGGAGGTAAGACTGCAGGGCTTGAAACCCAAAAGCTTTGTGCGGCTTTTGTTTTTCACTCCATTGTTTTTATTTAGTGTTTGGCCAAAAGCTGTCAAACTACAAATACATGTTGAGCCCTGCAGATACTCAGCAGACATTTGTAACTTAAAGGTGAGGGACTTTCACTTCTTCTTTCCACGCTAAATCTTGTAAACTTATTTTTTTTAATTAGTTTATGTCATTTATCAGAGAATTCTACTCCCTGTTTGATAACGTCTGACGGTGCACACACACACAGAGTGACAAGAGCTGAGACTCTCAATAACCTCCCCTTTGCTGGAGTGTTATGTGTGAAGCTTTTGATGGGCATTCACATTTTGTTGTGGGATTGTGGACTGTTGCAGGGTGTAACTGGAAATTTTGCCATTTCTTTTGCTACGCTGACACTGGGAGAAGACTTGCACAATTCATTTTTATAGACTGACATGAGAAGACTCTCCTCCAGCTGCATCTGTGCACATTAAACTTTGTGACAGCATTTGAATGTCATTTGAGACATGTTGAAAGTGTTGCAGAAATGGATCCGTACTAGTAAAAGTGCTGTTTTTATGCAAAATGTTTGTGCTTCAAAGTGACGTTCCATTTGTGGAAGGAGGTGCATATCTGAAAAAGACTTTATATTCTAAGGTGTGGAAAGGATAAGCACATTGTTCATTTTGTTTATGCATAGCAAACACTGTGCATTAATGGGTAAATTTATTGAGGTAATATGTAGGACTGCTCCCTTGTTGTCAGCCATGACTTGACTCTCTGTTTCTCAGCTGTGTTGCTAACTAATTTCAATTGAAAGTAGTTGAAGGCTCAAAAGTTTCCAAATGCTGCTAGATGCATACACTAATTAACATATTTATTATGTCAGCTTGTCGTATTTGTATACTGCTCATACCAGCCAGTGTCGAGCCTTTAACATCTGTTTGCTTCTCTGTATTTTAATACAGCAGACTTGTGCTGAAGCAGTTCTGATTTACATATTATGCTGTTACTGCTGTCAGATGACAGAATGAGTGTGAAATAGTGACTGAAACGCAGCTCATCAAGCCCACATGTTAACCAGCAGTAGTCACAAACTCAACATATGCTTAAGTTAAAAGCAATGACTTGTTGTTAATTCAGTGATATTTATGTGTTGAATGACAGTTCAGAGAGAAAGTTAGAAGCGCCGCTCATTCATGCCACTGCCAGCTGCTGTGTGGTCAGCTGAATGTTCAGCTCCTCTGCCGCTCACTGAGGTGTATCTGCGGTGGGAAAGCAAGACCCCTGGTTCAGTACTGACGGTTCAGTACTACTCACTTGTAGGGAAAGTATCTGAAGCTTGTTCAAAAAGTTGCAAGATTTGTGCTAGTTGTTTTTTTTTTTAAACAAGTCACTAAACAGGTCTGGAGAATTGCGAAGTCTTACATTTTCAACAATGTTTGTTAGTGGACCGACCCACACAATGCCACTCACCACTTGACATCCAAATGAGGTATTCTATACATAGTACCCTAATGTCTTGGGTAATAATCGTTTCTGCTAGCTAGCTAGTTTTATGTTGCCCCTGGGTGTAGGCTCTGGGTGAAACAGGCCACTAACTCCTGTCTCTGTAAGCCCCGCCCCTCCTGATGACCAAACTGTGTTCTGATTGGACAGCTTCCAGAAACTTCAGAGAACTGACTTATTTCTGGAGGCTACAAAAGTGAACTCTCTGTACATGTTCAAGCCCATTTATGTTATGTGAGAGGACAAAACCAACAACCAGCCAAACAATCTTTGCAACAAACACCACAGAACAGTTCGTGAGCACACACAAAACATCTGATGTCAGTGCAACAGGAAGGTCAGATTAACTGACTCGCCGAAAGCGTATTTATATACATTCACCTGAACTTTAAAACTTTGACCATGCATGCCATAAACTCATTACATTATAGTACTGACAGGAAATCACAAAAAACATGTAGACAGGTGGTAAATTTTTTTTAAACAGGAAAAAACCCTAAACGTCAAAGACTAACGACAGACTGACTTGTAGAGGCTAGCTAAGCACCAAAACCACTGTATCCTACATTTCCCATGATGCAGCTTTATAGCATCTTTTTGTCTGATTGTCCCTGCATGGCAAATGCCTATACTCATGTTCCACATGCCGAATTTATAGTCTAAGCTTCCTTGTAAAATTGTCAAGAAATCCACACTGAACCAAGTTCATTAGCGGTTTTCATTCAGACTTGATAAAAAGCTTCTCCAGACTCACTGAGAACATTTGTGAGACAGTTGTTGTATTGCTAATGCCCCTTTGAATAATAAATCTTTCCTGGTGTTTGGCTGGAAACAGCTCCGTACAATAAAGTCAGTAACCCATCTTAACTTTCTGTCATAATAATAGCCCTTTCTAAATAGCCTGCAGTGAAAGTGTGTCAGGGAAAGTGAAGTTAAACTGATAATTGTTAGGTGTTGCACTCATAACTGTCAGAGTCGTCTAGCCGGACCTTTAAAGACCCCGCTGAGCATCGCTTTCTGGGCTGGCCAATACGCTTGGAGCTAATTGCCACCACAAGCAGAATGTTATCTTTCTGCTCAGTGTGCAGGCCTCATGAATCCACATTCCAATGTTATGAGCAAACTGCAGACCAGAGCTAATGCTGCCTCTGACTCTCTTTCTGACCCACTCCTCTGCTTCTTTGGAGAGTCTAAAGAAGACTAATGTAGCTTTTTTCATAATGCCCACGAAGTTGTGTGGACAGTTCAGTGGAGCTTTTCTTTTCGTTTGCAAAAGCAGCTGGCAGGATTTACAGATTGTTAGGGTTGGCTTGAATAGAAGAACTGTTCACTGAGGCCCTGAGCTTGTCAGATGTGCTCCCTCTGACTGCAGCGATAGTTAAAGTATGTAATTTCTGCTTTTGAAAAAACAATGTATCAAACAACAATATGTAAAAGTAATAAGGGATCACACTTAGTGATGAACCTAAAGGGAATTTTGATGCCAATGAATCTTTTATTGTGAGTTTCAACTCTTTGTTTGTGTTGTTCAGTGTTGCATCCACATTTATATCCGTTCCTAAGAGTCCTACAAAGTTGGTTTTGGTGGGTTTTAACTGAAGTTTGAGTTTATTCAGTGCTTGAAAATATGTAGCATTGCTCCACTGTAACACTGTTGAACTCACAATACAGAGCTGATACAGAACCAAACGTATTATTTTATTTAGTGAAACTTGGTGCCTTCATTAAAACCCCAAGACAAGTCTAGTGCTGACAGTTTAGCCAGAGATTCAAGTGCCTTATGCTAGTAATGGCTGATGTAGCCTTGCCTCTGTTAGCTGGCATGGATTTATTCAGGCAAACTGGCCTGCTTGGATGAAAATTGCTTCCTTGTTGCGTGAGCCAAAAAAACATTTTCTAGTCTCTAGTTGTGTGGCCTACTGTATGTTCATTATCGTTAGCCCCACCTGCTCAGTCCAGAGACTTCAAATTGCAAGATTGTCATGAAAGACTCTCATGAAAACACATTTTTCTAGAAGCTTTGCAACTTCAGTGAAAACTTAAACTAGAAAAGAAGTCTGTTTATATAGATGTCTATGAGAAAATAACCCTACTTTTTACTGGGTTTGCTTTACATTATGAATACAGCATTATGTTCATTTTGTAAGTTATGGTCCTATTCAGAGGTAAACAGGCAATTAATCAGGATATGTTTTCAGGCAACAGACCTCAACTCCAACTCAACCTCAGTTTCAGATTCTTCAGCCCCAATTATTTCAACTCAAGTGACATAACTTGAGGATGTATATCAAACTTCCCACATTTACCTCTGAAGATAAAAAAAGGCTTTACGCATTTTTCTCCCACATACACAGTAGCACTTACCAGGACCTGTAAATACACTTTGATGTGTGAGATCACTTCCCTTTAAAGCTGCATTGTGGGAGCAGATCTATCCAACTGGCTTCCTGCACCGAGGTTTACAGAGACAAAAGGTAAAGATTATGATTCTCCAGGGAGCGCGGCTGGAGAGGTCTAGACGTCTGGAGTCAGGCTGGGATAGCAGCTAGAAAGAAAAAATCTGACTCAGCTTTTCCATTCACTGAAAGAAGTCACATGGGCCCCCAGCATGTAAAGCACTGCCAGCCAGGAGCTCCGCTCTGCCACACAGCTGGGCCTGGCCTTATCATCTGGTGACTCACCCAGGCAGCCACACTCTGGTGTGTAAAGGCAGCCATGACGACATGTCGCTGGGGGTTTTTGTGGTATGGGGTGATTAGTAGATTGTATGCTGAGGCACCGCTGCCTTCTCAGGTGATGGTAAGCTCAGTACAGAGGCACAGCCAAACAACCGCAAAGGAAATACTCAGAGAGTGAGCTAAGACAGAGGTGAAACATGAACCTTTGCATGCGCGTGTTGTGGACCTTTGACATCTGTGCTTAGATTCTTCTGTAAGTGCTCTGTCTTGTTGCATTGTTGAAACTAAAAAGGACGTGTTGACACTTGGTGCACTGGAAGGTTTTTTTAAAACGTATTTGCAGAAAATAAACATGTCATTCCATGGATTTGTTCTTTTGTGGTCAGTGGATTCCAGCGGCTGTATATTTAGCATTGTGCTTCAATCAGCTGGACAGTAAACAACACACAGTAGGACCCAGTGTTCAGTTCTGTGTCCCCGGAGTATTTACCACGGCATCTCCCCAGTGTTTATTTATATATTCCTGGCTTTGAGGAAGTCTTCTGCAGTTTAGTTTATGTATGAATGGCTGCAGAAGAATTCTGAGGTCTGACCTGTGATCAAGCACGTGCATTTCATTCCATTTTAAACCAATTTCAACATTAAGAAATTCCAGGGTTCATGAAATGTGATGTTTGGCAGCGCCCACTGAGTGCTGCCTCGTTTTTCTCAGTTAGATGAACAGTGATGCAGTCAGATTCTCAACCTCATTTATTCAAGTCAACACTGAGGAAGGGACAAACCCAGCAGTTAGAAACATCTGAGGAGCAGTCAGTGAAAGAATAACATTGAGAGTAAATGTCAAGTGATGTGGAGACTGGCTGCACATAGGAACAGTATAGAACTGTCTGTCAGCAGTGTAGAAGAGGTGCAGAGGTGTAATTTAGTGCAAATGTGCTTAGTTAAAAATCACCAAACCCTTTTAAAAAAGTGAGAGAAAGTAGATTATAATGTTGGTTTTAAAGTGTTTGATACAATCACCCTTGGCTGCAGGACATTGCTATGGGCACTATTCACCATGTTCTTTACAAGTTAACAGATTAATCATTGACATAATGGATGGGGGAGGAGAAATTGGGAAAACACATTCATTTATTTTGCCTTTAGTTATTTCACCACTGTAAAGGTATTATTTATATTAAGGTTTGTGAGCTGTGGCTAGTGCTTGTTGTTGTCGGCCTGTGTTTTGCCCTTCAGGTTACATACTAACAAGAGATGTTGACTGAATGATTGAATTATGAATGGCTATGCGATTAACTGCAATAAAATAATTTTGTGAGACTTATGGAAGGTACAGACCATGTGTAATATATCATGTTAGTTGTTAGGTATAGGTAGTATAACGATGTAGGCCCTTAAGTTGATTCAGTGACATCTGAACATGTCGGCTTCATGTCTGAATCCATCCTGCTCACTTTTTTTATAGAGCTTGTGATGTCAGTTTCATTGGCCCAGACATTTCTCTATCACTTTTAACAGACAGATGAAGCAGCAGGCTTTATGTATCCAGTGTTTGAAAAGGGCTTCTGTGTTATGTGGATGAAGACCTGTGAGTGAAATCCAGCCCAACATGTAGTTGAGGCTCACTAAAAAGACTGTGGTGGAAGAAGATGTTGGTGATAAGATGCCTAAAGGCCACATTGCCTTGCTTTGCCTCTTAGTATGCTCTCTTGTCCTAACACATTTTCTGTGGGCATTGTGCCAGCACAGGTGGGGATGAAATCTGGCTGTGGGGATTAATAGGACCAAAGGTGTTCTCAGTATTTGCATTTTTATCTTAATTTCTTTGCTTTTTTTACTGCAGCTTTAACCCCCCTCTGCCGCCCACTGCTGCTCTATTTCTCATAAGGGGATTAAAAGCAGCCACCCCAAGCAGAGTTTACAACTCCCATTTTCCTCTGTTTCAGTCATTTTTTTCCCCTCTGAGGCTATAAGGTCACATCTTCCACTTTCCTCATTGTAAACCTCCACCCATGTTGCGGTTGGGTGCCATAAATTGCCTTGTCAGCCCTTCAGCATGTTTGCACTGTGGATTAATACATGGCTGCGCTTTGTGTCACAGCCTCAAAATGATTTCAGCTATTTCATTATGGTGCTCACATAGCTGGTAGATGTTTCTGCAGATACGTTGAAGTTTTCACCCGGAGGCATCACATTCCCACAGTGCATCGCAGGCGGATGTTTAGCCTCTGGAGATTCTAAAATTAAGCGCTCCATCTGACATCAGTGTGGATGCAGGCTCTCACCCAGCACAAGGCTTGGTTTTACAAAAACTGTGATGTTAAAGAAACGTGGGTTTGCTGTGTTCTGACGTAAAGAATCCAGTTTGTTAAGGCTGACGAACATCCATCCGTGCCAAGAGAAGTAATATCTTTGGTTATTCTGACTGACTTTTAATGTTCTTTTTAGTCATGTGCAACACATATTTGTTCCATTTAGTATGCTGTTGTTGTTAAAGAGGCATGCAGCGATTTAAATTGTCTGGCAGTTTATGCCACAGCTGTTCTTTTTCTCCCGTCCTAGTCACAACATGCAACAGGGATCGCATAAGTGGTGACAGAAACATCCACTTGTTGTCAGACCTGAACTCAGACTAAAATCACATTTTCAGATGTACATTTTAAATCGTCTTTTGTTTGTCAAAATGTTCCCAGCTCAATGTTCGCTTACAATCTTTTTCTGCAGCTGCATGCTGTCATAAAAATTAGACAAACCAAAGAACAGAACTCCATCTGCTGATGAGCATTGTGTGATGTGGTTACGATCACTTTGGTCCAGATGGAAACAGCTCAACAAGGAACAGCTATCCTTTTGTACAGACATTAATGATCCCCTGAGGATGAGGCCTTATGACTTCAGTTATCCTCTGACTCTTCCTCTAACAGTTGACTTTCATGGTGCAGTGTCTTAACAACATTTGGTACAGATGTTCATACACTGTTTAGGTGTATGAAGAGCTGTAATAACTTTGATGATACCCTGACAAAATATTACATTTGGATTGGTTTATTACCAAGGTATTGAACCTGTGAAGCTAATGGCATTCCCATCGGCCTCAGATGTGCATGACATTTTTTGCATCACACTGTTTTTGACAGCAACTTTTGGATAAACAACATTTGGTACAGATACTCAAGCTGCCCAGAGGATATCTAGCATTTCCCGCTGGTCAACATTTTGCTTGTTAAGTGAAATATAGCCACACATTGGAATAAATACTTTGTTGTGGCTTTAATGATTCCATAATTTGTATGCTAACAGCTTTATTGATACCCTGAATTTTCCTTCATCACACTAAAACCGACCGAACTACAAAATCAGGTCTCAATAGGTAGCATTAAATCACACAAAAGAAAGGGCTTATATACAAATGAATCCATCCAGCCATTTTCTGCTGCTTATCCATGTCCATGTCTAAGCCTAAGCAGTTGCCCAGACCTCCTCCAGCTCTTCAGGGGGGATGCTGAGTTATTCCCCAGCAGCTGAGAGACATGATCTCCCCAGCATGTCCTGAGTCTGCCCCGGGGTGTCCTTCTGGTTGAACATGCCCTTATACAGCTCACCAGGGTGACTCCTGGGAGGCATCGTAGTCCAGTCAGATGCCCAAACCCCCTCAACAGGCTACTTCTGATGCTACTGTGACCCTTCTTGAAAGACTGAGCTCCTCACTCTGTATCAGAGGCTACATTCAGACTGCAGGGTTTAATGCTCAATTCGGATTTTCTTTTGAAATCCGATTTTTTTTTGCGAGTTCGTTTACATTTCCAATTAAATGAGGCTTGTATGTGATCTCCTGTGTGAACTTCATGCAACCTGAAAGTGTCTTGCACGTGCAGAAGAGAACACAAGGACATCACACGGCAAAGCTGCTATCCAGCAGTTCTATCGGCTGAACGCTGGGCTCATCTCCCAAAATACAGTCCAGCTCTTCGTAAAGTGGAAGGCAACACGTCCATGGCCGCTTCGTTTGTTTGAGTATTTAGAATAAAGACGTTTGTCGTAAGTCAGTGAAGTGTAGGTCGGATAAATGCGACCTGGCCGTTCAGACAGAAGTCAAAGATCAGATACCTATCAGATTTAGGACCACATATCCAAGTGTCCTGGGTCGCATTTGAAAAAATCGGATCTGTGTTGTTCAGACTATCATGAAAAGCTCAGATATAGGTCACATAGGGACAAAAAAATCGGATTTGGGTCACCTTAGCCTGCAGTCTGAACGTCGTGTAAGAGTGAGCCCAGACAGCCTTTAGAGGAAACTCATGTCCACTACAAATACATGTCCTTATGACATGGAACACCAAATAAATAGTCTCTTAGACATAATTTGTCTTACACAAAAGACTCATCTGCCCCATGAGTACATCAGATTTACTTATTTTTTTTATATCTCCTAGTAGACAAAGAATTGGAATGAATATTTATCTAAAATGATCTGATGCTTAAATGTGTTTGCAAATGTGAGGAATTACATCTAAAAAGATTTTTACAACCAAACACCAGCTGTTTGTGTTACATGGCAGTTTTTTCATGCAAATGATTGCCTGTTTTTAATACCTCATACCAGCTGTGTGTGCACAGAGCTCTGTGTTTTGGCTGGAACAAAAAGCCTTCAGTATATACAGTAGGTGGCTGATCTAACCTGTCATACCTGTATGTACAGTACACAGGGGGACATGAGAAAAACACAACAGCAGTGTAAACTCTTCTCTGAATATTGGTGAATTAGTCTAAATGGCTGTTGTGTGTTCAGTAGGTGTGTCACACCACAAACTTCTTCAGCTTAAGCAGTTGTGATTTGCTTTGCTGTCAATAGACTACAAAACTGAGAACTGTTACTTTGAAAACACAAAATGAGACAAGCCGTCCCTCCAACCAGATCCTTGTGCCCAGCAGTACCTCCCAAGTGTGCCTTTATTTTCCACGTTTTAATGTCACTTCAGCTTTAATGCCATATAAAAGCATTTAATTTCCATTCAATCATTGTCTTTGTAATTTACACTGCAGTTTAGCTCAGTTGTCACGACTCTGTGAAACATCTGTTTCCAGTTTGGTAACAAAGGGGCTCTTTTGATGGATTTTAAAGGAGGAACTGCACACTGCGATGCAGCATTCTCTGCATTCTGTTAACTGCAGAAACACGTAATGTTCAATTTTCTTCACAGCTGGTGGAATATCAATTATCTACGAAAGCTGGGTATTAATTAGACATGTTTTCATTTCTTAAAGTCCATATAGCAACATGTAAAAATGTTGACAGCAAAGACATGCCAGAAAATGTCTGCAGACTCACTAAAATTTTCGGAAGGAGACGTGCAACTGCATCCACACTGTATATGAACCCAGTGTCTCGGTATTTTGTGGTGGATGTGAGGTGATTTCCACTGGCTGAAGTTTGCTGTGTATTGGAACCATATGTTTCAAGGCTCTGAGCTCTTCTTGCTGGCAAATGTAGTCTTTGCTTTACTGTGAACTGTACAAGAGTCCCCACAGTAACTTAACTGTGGTGTTGTCTGCATTCACTCATCCTCAAGTAGTCACAGATGACTCTGGGTAAGATAGGGTAACTGAGTGCCAAAGCAAGATGATATACTGTTGGGTATCAGCAGCTAGTTTGTTCGAGCACATCCCCCAACAGACTGTCTCTGGTTTATGATTCGCCCCTCCTGGCATCACATCAGCAGCTCCGTGTCATTCTTACCCTTCTGGAGATGCTCCAACTCAGTAATCTGGTCAGTGTGATCTGGCCCTTGTCAAAGTCACCAAGGTCCTTACACCTGCCATTTGTCGTTGTATGTGGAGTACCAGACGAACTGTTCTCTTAACTACCATACATCCTAGACCTTGACATGCGCCAAGATAGCTGATGTCATCTGCTTTGTTCCAGAGCATTCATAATGTTTTAGTTTCTCAGTCTATATTTTCTTCTTTGGATGCTGACATTTGTTGAAAATGTGACTTGTGAGGAGCCAGAGAAGTCTCTGACCATCAATGTTTCCCCTTAACCAGTGGAGCTAGACAGAACCTGCACTTCAAAGCAGCAACAGGACGTCAAAGGCCAAACTTTTTTTCAGGAGTATAATCGACAGGTTTCTTGTCTGAGAAGGTTTTAAGTGCAACTGAGTGGCTCAGTTCAATATTTTCTTAGTTGCTGCTTGACAATAAATGTAAGGGAACAGGATTCTGTGCATTGACAAAACTAAAAATGCTTCATTGCATAGAAAAGAACCTGTACCTCTGGAAAAACACACTCTTAATTTGGATAACTCAGACTGCTGAAGCAATGAACAATGAGGATTTTATCCGAGTCTCTTACAGTGAAATTTTATTACAAAGGTAGCTATTATGGAGTGGAGGAATGCTTACTTAAGAAATCTCAGCCTGTCCTTCAAGACATTATTATTTAGACCTGCCAAACTTTAAAGTGAAACCTTACGGCGGTTATAGTAGGGAGTATTGGCAGGCTTTTGATAGATTTTTCAGTGTAGCAGGCATTACAAGTCATTTTGCTGATTTTGGGATTTATGTATGCTTGTGGTACAGTTACACTATGTTAGTATGTCAGAGGTGAACATTCAGTACCTCTCCAGGAGGCGTACTTATTGTCCTATTGCCATCACTCTCAGCCTGGTAATGATGATGTCTTTACAGCAACTTACTTCCCAAGAGAAAAAAGAAAGATGAGCTGTTATCCTGTAGCCACAAATGGTAATTACTTTTTGATTTGATTAAATGAGAAGATAACCCTTTTAAGGGTAATTTAATCATCTTTCTTTTATGTTCATTATAGATAACAATATACTATCACCCCCAAAGTGTTCCCACCATCTCACCCTGTGCACTTCTGTTCACTGTGAAAGATGGTCCAAGGTGGATCTTTCTGATATCAGGGTTAGTTATATGTTATTGTAGTTATTTCCCAAAACGTCCAACATCAACCATGATCATATCAACAAATAGCGTTGGGCAGCCTGTCTTTTTGAGAAATAAAAAGGCCTAGTCTAGGAGTTTTCATAGAAGTGTATATTGTTAGGGAAGTCATGGAAAATCATTATTGTATAGTTGGGTTTGATCGAAGGATTCATTTGTCTTTACTTTCTGAATGAACAAGTTCTTCAGCCTGTAAGAGAACTAGTGGAGGGTTCATGTGATTCATAACTTGTTCTCCAGCTGTGGTTTCTGTATATATTTATGTTCTGTGGTCCGTATCAAGCCAGCATTAAATCACTTCAGTGCACCCCTATTGCAGCTGCAAGTCATGACAGTATTTTTTGGTCAAAATCTGAATGCTGAGATTTATTTGTAATTTCACTGAATCACATTTAGTTTAGAAATACCCTCATCTGGTTCCAGTAAGCTTTCTACAAGAGTGAGCAGAGCTGAGGGGTATGAAGTGGTTTACAATGTTTTTGGGTTTCTTTTTTTTTTTTTAACTCATATTGAAGGTAGTCAAGAAGCAAACACCTTTGTGCAACAGATGTATTTAAATGTCTGTCTGTATGAGCCTCTTTATTAAAATTGTACTAATCAGCATTTAAAATAACAACAGATGCTCCTCTAGCTTGTTTATCCTGTTTTTTTGTGTATTAAAGCTGCAAAATGAAACACATGGATCAAATGACGATGTGTAATGTCAATGTTAATTACAGAGAATTATCACTCTGTGCCCACAGCACTATGGAGCATTTTAAGTTTAAAGCCTGCAAACTTTCTGTTTTGGTTTAGTTTCCCCACTTTCATCAGTGCCATTTCCAGCCACAGCAGGCAGCTATTTTAAGCACAGAAGAAAAAACTGATGCCCCACTGTATACCCAGCATCAAAGAGCAGACAGAGCTAGCAACTAGCAGGAGAAAAAAGTCAAAAATTTAGCGACTAAAGAAACATATTTTTCTGTGAAGTCAGTCGAGCCCACAACAGGGGACTCAGGTATACACAAACACATCCAATGAAACGGTTTATCAAAGAATCAATGAATATAACTTTATTACTGACCTACTGTAGCCACACAGTGCTGCTACAACTTTTTCCTTCCTACAGAGCCCATGTTATTTTTCCATTGTTATTTTAATGTTACTTCCCCCGCGTGGAAGTTCACAGATTCATCAGAGAGAGTGTAGCTGCACTTCAGCGAGTATAATCAAGGAATCTGTAGCATTAAATCAACTTTTGATATAGGAAAATATACTATGTCGTGGAACCTCGTAGTAGCCTCTGTGAATCAGACTGGATTTTGCAACAAATTGAGGCCCCTTCACCTTTACCAAACCATTCATCCCACTAATGGCTTTTCCATCTGTGCCACTTTTTCTCTTGGAAAGCAACGACTCAGGAAAGGCCCTATTCCCCGGAGTGTGCCGAAACAAGACACACATGTTAGAGATCTCTTCTTTTCTGCAGTCAAATAGCCAGTCTTTTGTCTGCACACATACATGTGAAGACCATCTGAACCCTAAACAGGAAATTAATTAGGAGAAATTAAAGGGATGGGAAAGGAACAAGCAAAGGGAGGCAGGAAGCAGGCACGTGCATTTACCAAGGAACAACGTGGATCTGTTGTGGTGACCTTAAACCAAACTCACTAAACGAGCTCTTTTTGGGGATCCATCTGTATTTCTGTGTTATGAGATGTTAAATCTCAAGTGCAGGCATAGCAGTCTTCGTCAGTGCCTCACTGTGTTGTTTGGTTAGTCAGGCTGCACGTACTTGCTCATCTGATTCCCAACATTTGGCTGTAACTTGTTTTTTTGCATGCCTGCAAGCCAGTCATGTACTGTATATCCAGTAGACCCAGACAAGGTCACCATCACCACATTTCCAGTCATTATCTTGTTCCATGATTTCAGCCTTTGTGCAGTTTTATATCCTCTGCAGTCCAGACCTCATTGCCTCGGACCAGAATGATTAATGTGGTTATCTCTGGGAGAAAATAGCAGAGGACAGAAAGAGCGATGATTTGCAGTTTTGACTCCGGTGGCATCTGCCCTTCCTTGGAGGCAAATGCCAATTGAGGAAACCCTGCTTTCTCATTATTTGATGCGTTAGTTCTTCTTGGCTGTATATGAAAGGAGTTGGTATCGGGCCCATCTGTTGAACCCCTTCGGCTAGACTGAGCTCCCTCCCCTCAGCCGGCCCTGTCGCATAGCACAGAAATGTTAGTTTGGTTTGTTGTAATAATAATAAACTTATTTATACAGCACTTTTCTAAACAAAGTTACAAGGTGCTTTACATGTGTACTGTTACCACTACGTGTTAGATACTCTGTGCATGTTAAAGTAGATAAACAGCAATCCAGACTCGTTTTCACAAGCCAGGATCTGAGCGTCTTGCTCCTTTATTGCAGTTTTCTTAAGACAGCTTACGATTTAACATTGTGGCTTGAAAACGTCGAGTGAAACTGAAATGGAAAAGTATACCTCAGTTTGGTACTGGGAAACTAAATGCATCAGGAAACAGTTGGCGCCAAAATAATACATTAAACTTAACTAAAATGCTACCCCCAAACCCACAGGATGTATTCACAGTTATATCTATCTATTGATATGCTAATTAGATCGTTAACACACGTGAATAGCCGTATTGATATGCTAGCTAGCGGGATGCATGGGCTAGGTCTATTTCCTGGTAGTAAACATGTACAGAAAAACGATCTCTAACAGAGCTTATACAACTCATAAAGGTAATACATTCTTATTGCTTTAAATATTAACACTTAATAAAGTTACAGCCATTGCTTTTGTAGGTTTGGATGAGATGTAAGACACAGGAACAACTTGGGACATGAGTAGACAGGCTTACTGACAACACTGAGCTTCCGGTACCCACAATGCATTGCAACCATCAACTATGCTTCAAAAAAATACAGGTAAACAAATACTGACTGTATAGTCGTTTTTTAGCTCGTACTTTTAATCTGAATTACAACCAGTGAATTCTGGAATATTTATCACAAAATTATAAGAACTTTTTGAACCTTTTCGTCAAACACATTTTACTGAGGGCAGAACAACATGCTTCAACCAGGGTTAAAATATTCTGAGAGTGAGGAAGATAAAATCAGGTAATTAAACTAACAGAAACATAAAATGAAATAAAAACCCCACCAGTAAATATAATTACAAATGATGAATCAAATAAGACATTTTTGACAGTAAAATGGAAGAGGAGACATTTAACTTAGAGGTGAATTTTGCCTGCAGAGTATCCAGACACTGGCTGAGTTTTACCTAGATGGTTGGAGGATTCTTCCAGGCTTACACTGACAACCCAGTCATTCTTGATATGTCTGTCAGAGTTATAAACTATGGTACATTTGGTAGCGTTACCACTACATAAGGCCATTTTCCCCTGCAGGAACTTGCAAATCAGTTTAGATCAGCTGAAACTGTTTTTCCATCTCTGTTTTCAGACAGTTTTCTCTACATCCGCTAACTGATATTTGTTATTGTTTTGCTGCATTGTGAGTTAACGTTGCGCCTGAAGCTGTCACATCCGAGCATTCAGGTTATGAATTGACAGGAGAAAGGACATTTGTTCCCGGAGTTTCTACTAAAGTATCTCCAAAAACTTGGTGCAGTTTCATGCAGATGTGGACATTAACATGACTGACTGCAGCCTCACTGTGCAGGTGAATCCCCCTGCACAGAGGTGGGTTCCTCAGCATATGCGCCACTACACCTCTGGCTTTGGAATCATGTTTTGAACACCAAGAAAATACAACATCCGTATTTTCGCTACTCGTATTTTTTGTTGCTGCCTCAGCCAGCCCCTCATAAATATATCTAGCTCCTGAGCAACTATGTTTACCAGATAATGACTAATCATGTCTGTTTGGTGGTGGACAGGTAGTGTACAATAATCAGAGCTTTTTTAGCTGGAAACACCTGCATCCTGCCGCAGGAAACACAACTAATAACAGCTATAACAGTAAACGCAACAGCAAAATAGTGGGCTGTAAAATGAAATGAGTGAACTGAAAGATGCTGAAATTCCCAGCAGAGCTGAAGAGCTGCAGAGGTGGTCATAACTGTATGTGACTGTCACTACGAGTCACCCTCACTCACATCGGATCCGTTGTTAAAGTAAAACTATTGAGAAGTGCAGCTACAGTGAGTACACACCCCTCCAAAAGTATTGGAACAGATGAATATGAGACAAGAGTTTAACATTTTAGCTTTTATTTCCAGGTGTTTATATCTGGATCTGATACACAACTTAGAAGATAGCATCACAGAACACCAAACTTTCAGGTGAGCAAAAGTATTGAAACAGATAGACCTAAAATAGATTCAAATAAATAAAACTGCTTGCAATAACCAATCCTCCATCAATCCTGTGACCCACTGACATCACCAAACCCTGGCATTCTTCTTTTGTGATGCTTTTCCATGCTTTCACTGCAGCCTCTTTCAGATGTTGTTTGTTTTGGGGGGTTGCTCCCTTCAGCCTCCTCTTTAGCAGGTAAAATGCTTGCTCTATGGGGTTCAAGTCTGGAGATTGACTTGGCCAGTCTAAAACCTTCCACTTGTTCCCCCTGATGAACTCCTTTGTTGTTTTGGCTGTGTGTTTTGGGTCATTATCTTGCTGCACGATGAAAGATCTCCCAATCAGTTTGGTTGCATCTTTCTTTAAATTAGCAGACAAAATGTTTCAGCAGACTTCTGAGTTCATTTTGCTGCTGCCATCATGTGTTACATCATCAATGGAGATCAATGAGCCCGTCCCAGAAGAAGCCATGCAAGCCCAAGCCATGACATCACCTCCACTGTGTTTCACAGATGAGCTTGTATGTTTGGGATCATGAGTCAGATCCTTTCTTTCTCCAAACTTTAGCCTTTCCATCACCATAGTAAAAGTTAATCTTTGTCTCATCAGTCCATCAAACTTTCTGAGGCTCGTTCCTGTATGTTTTGGTAGATTCCAGCCTGGCCTTCCTATTCTTCTTGCTAATGATTGGTTTGCATCTTCTGGTGTAGCCTCTGTACTGTTGTTCATGAAGTCTTCTGCAAACAGTAGACTGTGATACCTTCACTCCTGTCCTCTGGAGGTTGATGCTGATGTCCCTAACAGTTGTTTTAGGGTCTTCCTTTACAGCTCTCACAATGTTTCTGTCATCAACTGCTGCTGTTTTCCTTAGTCTACCTGTTCAATGTCTGTTACTTAGTACACCAGTGGTTTCTTTCTTCTTCAGGACATTCCACATGGTTTTACTGGCTGTGGTCAGTGTTTGTGCAATGGCTCTGATTGATTTTCCATCTTCTCTCAGCTTCACAGTTGCTTGTTTTTCACCCATAGACAGCTCTCTGGTTTATATTTTGGTTACACCTCTAACTAAAAAAACAAATCTGAAACTGAACGTAGACATTCAGTGGTGTGTATTGTTGAATAATCAATGTAATAGGACACTTCAGAGCAACAAATCACACCTGTCAGTCACATGTTCCAATACTTTTGCTCACATGAAAAATGGGTGGGTTCAAACAAAAGGTTCTATCTTCTAAGTTGTGTATCAGATCCAGATGTAAACACCTGGAAATAAAAGCTGAAATGTTCATCTCTGGTGTCATATTCGTCTTTTGATGTCAAATCCAAATGTTTTCAGTCTACAGCAAAAATCAAGGAACTGCCCTCACTGTTCCAGTACTTTTGGAGAGGAATGTAGTATTTGACAGTGTTTCTCTTAAAGTCACTACAGCTATGTAGATCAAAGTCACTACTAGGAGCATTTCTAGGACTCTAAAATCATTATTACTCACAGAGAAGAGAGGAGCAGGAAGCGGGGCTTGAAAGTAAAACTCTAAGTGCACCAACACAAACCATCTCTGGTGCGCCGTCTAAATGGTATGAGGCTGTCCGAGCTCTTCACAGCTGAAGTCTGTGGTCGATGACGATGTAGACCTGTGGCGACTGGAAAGAAATGGCTGTTTGTTAATTGCCTCTTACTGCATGTGTACTCACAATGCTGTGTTTGTGCATGTTTCCAGTGACAGACCTAAATGCGTTGCACGTTTTTACAGTGGAAACCCTTTGATACGTTTAGCTTTTAAAGCCAAAAACAGTTGCAAGGCAGGCGGTCATGGTGTTTAGTCTTAATAAGCTGCTACACTGTAAAAATGTTTGAGCAATCTGGAGAAGATTTACAAGCGGCCTGACAGACCTGAGTGGCTGTGGTTATTGGACGGGGGGTTGACGGTCTGTTACTGCAGGTTATGTAATACAGGAAAGGCAGTTTCTATACAGATGTGATGTTTATATTACATCCGTATGTATACATAGGCATTTTCTCAAATGAATGGACTAAATGGACCAAAACATTATTTACATGTACAAATCAAGGCAAACGTTTAGAGCCCCACACGGGCAAATTACATACATGTTTACAGTAAAAATGAGTCTGTCTTCAAATGTTGGTGTACTGTGACTTTATATTTCATTTGTTAAAAGAAAATAACAGTGATTGTAGCGTGTGTGTTTAATAAAGTATCAGAGGTTCATGAACTTCTCAACTGGCTGGTGAGGACTTGTGCAGCATGTAATGAGGAATTCCAGTGCTGATGCAATCACTGACTCCTCAAACCTTGTGGTAATACTCACTGACTAGTGCCGACAACACACGTGAAAAAAAGTCTGAAATAGTATGAAGAAATGGCAGTGCAGGGGAACTGTGGAAGTTAAGAGGAGATCTGGAAGATTAAGGGCAGAGAGGTAAAACGAAACCCTCATATGACTGTAGAGGAGCTGCAGGAAGGCTTAGCTGATGTAGGAATGATGGTGCAGCGTTCTATTAGGCACCACTAATCCACAAACAGGGTTTACATGACATGAGTCATCAGAAGGGAACCTTACCTGTCACCTCATCACAAAAGTCAACATGATGTCTGCAAGCAGCACCTGGGTAAGCCAGTGTGGGTTTAGAAACAAAGTTGTTGATAGATAAAATTTAGCTGGAACTCTTTCACCAAAAACACTACAAAATAAAAGCATGGTGGTGTAAATATGTAGGGTACCAGAAATAATGTGTGAGTTTACATGCATACTCACACAGTGTTCATAATTAGGGTTTTGGATTATCCTGGGTGTGTTACACATGTAAAGCTCATAGCCCCTTGACGCCCAAATTTATTTACAATTATATAAAAACAATAATTTTATGTGTTTTTGATTTCAAGTTGATGTTAAAATTAAGTGGAGATTGTTAATTTGTCTATAGCACATATAGTAGATATCAAGGGGTAATGCAACAGGCATTAATAGTAAAAACTTTTTTATTGATGATGCAAATGCCATTCAAACTAGTGCTTGCAAAAGGTTCCTACGCTATCACAGCTGCAGCAGTACGTTGCAAATTTGCGACAACCGGCGTTAAGGGGTTAATCTGGTTGCAGAATATGTACATTTCATGCTAGTAGAGAATGTAATGAAATGGAAGGCAAGAAATTCTCCTCTACTGTGCACTACTGATCAGAAACCTCTATATACACCAATATGACTAACCAGGGTTCTCATGTTCCATGCAACTATATCCTGAGTATGATCAAGCCCGGGATAGGAGGGATACTAGTGTACATGTAAACATACTGAACATACTAAAGTAGCATTTTAAGCCAAAGCTTGCTTCACCGATTTACTCAGTAAAGGCCTGTGTTATATTTAGCTGAATAGCCTCTTGCTGCTCCAGGGTCCTTTGCGTCTTCAACCCACCTCAGTCGGATTAACCAGCCAGCCTGCCTCATGTGCAGGTTTGCACAACATGTTGAGAGTTGGGAGATCTTTATGTTGGCTGCTCTGCACCCTACCCTGCATAGGCCTTCAGAGATGTTTATATGTTGTTCAGGGCCCAAACTTTTGCACATGCCACACCTGCTGTTGATTTTCTTTTTCATTTTTGCATTAACATTTGAAGAAAGGCTCTTTTCAGATGTCTGTTTGATGCAGGGGGTGTATTTTCTCCAAGCTGTAGCATACGGCTGTACACAAAAACACATGTACATCGTTTCTGTGACAAATTACATTTCAGAAAAGCAAACAGATCCAGTTTTTTGCTTGAAAAATGGTTGTATGTTTTTTCTTCTGTGATTAAAGCAAATTTCTTGACACATTTCTCAATATATTGTCCACAGAACCTTGATATTCAAGTGGAGGATGTGCGCATTCGGGCCATCTTGTCATCATACCGTAAGCGGATCCCTGTAACAGAGGGCTACGTGGAGGTCAAGGATGGTGGCAAATGGAAGCAGATCTGTAACACAGAGTGGACCCAGTTTAACAGCAGAGTCATCTGTGGCATGTTTGGCTTCCCTGGGGAGAGAAAGTACAACGCCAGAGTGTACAAGTGAGTATGTGAGGTCCAGGGTGGCTTCAAGAGCAGAACAGGATTTAGGTTTGGATTTGCTAGTGGACATTTTCATAGAAAACCATGGTATCATAAGGTCTTTTGGAACAATGTGGCCACCAGTTGAATGCTCAGTGCTGTGACTCAGTGGGCGTTGTGTTGGATAATGGCAGAAGCTGCTTCTGGGGGAGTTGGCAGATGGTAAACTCTGATCTGTTTTCCCCGTGTTTCTTCACCAGAAATTGGTAATTATATGCTAAGCATACACCCCCGGTGCCACACATGGATGCAGAAACATTAAATTACATACAATCTAGATGCGGTTTCACATAGATTTATTGAGAAGTGCTTGCACTTCACTCCAACAACATATGGCAGTTTCTGTCTAAAACATAGATTAGACTTATTAGCTACATTAATGTGGGACGGGGACTAAATTATTTAAATGAATACATTTGTGTGGGTGAGAAGTACATCAGCACAGAGGATTTTATTCATTTTTCAGCCCAATCCAATACATTGAATAATAAAACACATGGTGGGGGGTCAATCTCTCACTGATGTAGGTCAGCAGAATGACATGTTTTACCTACTATGGGGTCCTGGGCAAAAGTATGGCCCCTACAGACCCTTTGTTCCTCCCACTGTCTGTCTGGTATATATCTATTTATCTCAAAGATCGAAAACACCAAAACTTTATCAGAAATTCCCAAGAAAGAGAGAAAAGATTCCAAAGTTTGAAAAGCTCAGGCTGCTGCCTTGATGTCATTAGCATTCCATTCCATACTGTGTGTCAGTTATGCATGTGCTCTAAATGTAAAACCTCAAATCTACAAATACTTAAATTTTTGTGCTCATGTGACCCTGACCGTTTGGGACCCTGAGGCCATTTCTTGCTTTGCCTCGTTGGTAATCCAACCTTGGGCAGCCATCTAGCCTGCAAGGACCTCATGTCAGTTTGTTGAAACCTAACATTTCACCTGACATGTGAACTCTGAGGGATGTCAAGGTCCATAGTAGAAATTTATCCCACCGTGTGGTGGATTACTTTTCCAGCCTCAAGCTGACACTCAAAACTTGACACTTCATAGTCAGCTCTCCAGGGCCCTGACCGACATTCGCTCATTATAGTGTGAATAGGTTTTTACTATGAACTGTTGTGTCAGAATACAGGAGGTAGAACTCTCATGGAGTGTTAGTACACTCAAAAAGTTGCCTGATATAAACATTTGATACAGAGTAAATACTAATATTACACTCTCTCTTTTTGGTTGTTTTGATCAAAATTACTTTTTTGTTTTATGTTGTTTAAATTCACATCTAACTGAACTATTTAATATCACATCTTTGCTTTAACTCTGGGCCTCTAATTTGCATTATTTACACTTCAAAAACTGCCCTTTTGTTGCAGTTATCTCACTCATGCTCTGACTGAAATCGGCACTTTTAGGTCCCATCACATGAAGAGATGTGAATCCCCATTTACTCTTAGACAGGATATTTACATCGGTTTACCTCAACATTTGGATCTTTGACTGTTTACAACACAGACTTCTAAATTCAAAACTGTCATAAGTGACAGAAAATCACAGAAAGCTTGATGTGTCCATACACTTGCAGGTGTCTCCATACTTTATTGTTCTTACTTGGGGCAGCTGTGGGTCAAGTGGTAGAGTGGGTTGTCCACTGATAACGACGTTGGCAGTTCAATCCCCGGCCCCTCCGCATGCCGAAGTGTCCTTGGGCAAGACACTAAACCCCAAGTAGCTCCCAATGGCAGGCAGGCACCTTGCATGGCAGCTCTGTCACCATTGGTGTGTGAATGTGTGTGTGTGAATGGGTGAATGAGAAACACATTGTAAAGCACTTTGGATACCACTAAGGCAGAAAAAGGCGCTATATAAGTGCACACCATTTACTGTGACAAATATGTCATATCTTGAGGTTCAAATTTAAGCGATTTAGTTGTGAATGAGGAAGACTACAACAAAAGGGGTGACATTAAAGGGCTCAAATACATTGGAGTAGGTTCAATCTTTCAGTGTGTGGATTACATTCGTCACATCACAGGCCTTTACACTTAGAAATTCATACCTGACTCTTGTATACCAGTCAGCCACAACATTAGAACAGGACCTCTGGAGGTGTCTTGTCGAGTCTGGGACTGGGATCTTTTCTTCTTTGTATGTGTTGCAAGGTGGGCCCTCCATGAACCGAGCTTGTTCTTTCACATCCTATGGATGCTCAATTGGATTGGCATCTGGGAAATTTGGAGGTTGGATCAATGCCTTGGGCTGTTTGGCATCTTCCTTAAGTCATCCCAGAGCATTTTTGTGGCGTGGCAGGGTGCATTGTCCTGTGGGGGAGGCTGCTACCATCACCGTGTGCTTGGTCTGCTGCAATGTTAAGTGGGTGGTACGTGTCAAAGTCATGTCTATGTGAAAGCCAGAATCCTAAGTTTCATTGCAGAACATTGCATTTTAAAAAGATGATCATTGTTATTTAATTTACCTGTCTGTGCTTTTAATGCTGTGGCTGATTGGTGTATAGCCAACATGGATCTTTCCACAGAGATGTCGTAATGTGAGGGATCTAAATCTTACTTACGTTGCGAAGCTTGTAGCCAAACGTCCACAGGTTTATCTCGGCGTACCATAAAACTTCCAGCACTCAACTTAACCTTGAACTGACTGTCTGCTTGGGCTGGAAGTCTCCTCTGCTTTAGGTAACCACAGCAGAGCATAGCGGCTCCCTGACTTTCCATCTACGTGTCAGCCTGCTCCCGCTTCAGCCCCATGAAATGTGTAGTGTGCTTTTACGGGCTGCATTTTGAAACAGCGCTGACACAGAGCCAAGAGCTGCCACAGTTTCATAATCTTGATTTTTGTCTGTTATGTGACTCCTGCATATCTTTTAGTTTAGCTTTATCCTGAGTCACTTTGAGATTTAGATAACAAGGGCTTCATGAAATGTGAAAGTGAAGGATTAATAGTTTGCTGTAATGTGTTCTACACTGGAAATTTTCCTACTTAAGTTACAAAATTACGAGTATTGAGTGTTTTAACCTGGAATATCATTTAAATCTAAACTGTTTAAAAAGTGAACAGATGAAAATAACAGATGAAGAATATTCTAACAAGACGGTGTCATTAGAATAATATTCTTAGTTATATAATCATCCGATCAGTTTTTGAATTGTCTGTCAATGATGTCAGCACTAGTACGTGGCCACCCTGCACCGGGAATTTACAAAACTTCCACACTTAAAACACAAAAAGAAAGAAATGTTTCACTGCAGAAACTACTAACCTATAGCTTAAGAGTCGAAATTTCTTATTTTCAAAATGGAATCAGTTATTCATCACTTATTTCTTGTTGAAAAGTAATCCCAATGACTTACTAAATAGTTAACAGAAGAGGGAAGGAGTCCCTTTTCTCTGTTCCATTGCATTTGTTACTCAGACCAGCTGTCAGTAGGGCGTTTAACCACTAACACTCTGTCCTGCTTTTAATATGCATAGAAATAGAAAATGAGACACTGTCATTTAAAAAGCCACTACTCTGGAGGGATTTACTGACCATAAGCAGGTACTTGGCACTGCATGGCCTCATGTAGCGTTCTAGATATCCTGCCGTCACTGTGTGGCCAGTGAAACCTGCTGATTCCTGAACTTACATTTACCAGAACCTAACATTTGCAAGGCAGCTAGGAAGATGCAAGATGAAAAACAGCTCCTAGAGAATGTGTTCCTCCACTTTTGGTGGAAGCTGGTTATCTTCACACCTCTCGCTGAGATGAAACTGATCAACATTTCTGTCTAACTTGGCGCTTTACATATGTTGCTCGTATGGGTCAGGTTCCTAAACTACTATTCCAATCATGGTCCTCTACAGTGTCTTCTGTTTCCCTGTTTCAGCCTCCATGGCCTGAGACTGCATCCAAAGCTTCCCGTTATATATTTTTAATTGAGATGACTTAAGGGATGAGTTATCTTCTGAGATGTGACAAAGCTCATTTATAATACAGACAATGTGCAACTGTCTCCACAGGCTGAGTTGTTAATCATGACAAATCCAAGTTGGCTTCTCCTTTATTTCTTTAATTCATTATCATCATCAATAATTTGAGATAGAAAGTTTGCAGTGAAGACAAACATTCATGTTCAGTAAAAGCTGGAAATAGCTTCAGAATAACCTTTTTTTGGACAAGATTAAAAGATTTGGGGAGAAGTGAATCGTTGCTCCATTTGGACAGCACTGACTGTGTTCAAATTGCATTTGAGGAGATAGCAGAGCCACTCCTCGGGCTGTGGCTTCAAACATTAGCTCTGGAAGGCTTCCAGTCTGCAGCTTCCCTCTCTCCAGCTCCCAAATGAAAAACAAATGCTGCCCGTCCCATTTTATTCTGGTCTTTCTTGTACACCTCAGACACGGGACATGAGCATAGGACATGGCATTCTGCAAATGAGGCTCATTAAGTACATAATATGGGCTCTCTAATAAATGGAGAGGGGGGGATTAGCACCTCAGCAGGCCTGAAAGAGGGTCATTACCCTCAGTTTGTTCAAGTGCATATGGAGGACTGTGAACTTTCCAGCTGTTAGCTAACCTTTCACTCTTGGTATTTAATATACAATATGCTAATATCACTTCCCTTGTATAGTTTTATGGTGTCAAGTGGGTTGGTGCAGATTATCCACTCCTGGCATTTCAGGAACAGCAGGTCTACCACAATTTACAAGCTACAGAACACGGCTTAGATGACTCATTTAATCCAGTGTTTTTTCATTCAGACATAATTATTCATGAAACAAACAATAATGGATATTAAACAATATTAATTATGTTAAATTCTGTTTGTTTTTGGTACTTCAGAACTACATAGCAAGCTGAACATGACACGCGATTGGTGTATATATTTACAAAGTGTAACTGCCTATTTAAACACTCTAATTTGGATGTGTATAGCTAGGAACTTGGAACCTGACAAGTACGTTTTATATTCACTCTTTGTTTATCTCTGGTTTGGTCTGCACCGATTCCAAAGTTAAATATTTAGTTGCTAAAGCAGTAGGTGCTGATTTTTCCTCTTTGTTTACTGCCTAGTTGTTAAACTTGCTGTCCATTTGGTGTTGGACAGGTAGCACACATCCAGCTCATCAGAGGTGTTTGTCCACTGTGCAAAGCTTGATTATCAAATAGGTAAAGCCGGTGAGTGATCTTGGAACTACAACCTGCAAGAACAGCTGGTCCTTCTCTTGTGTTTTTTTAGTTTCCAGCTTTTGTCTTCTTGACTGTGTTTATCTAATTGCTTCTTCTTTTCTGTGTGCAAAGTAATTGACACTTAAAAAACCTCAGGGAGGGCTGTGTTGTTCTAACCCAGGAGAACTGTAAGACTGTGGCTAACAATCACTGACACTGTCAATACATCTGACAATTACTGTCTTAAACAGTGATTATTGAGTGGAAAAATGTCAGAAAATACTGAAAAAACAAAATATTAACATATTCAAATGGCTGTTTTTTTTATATTCCAAGAGTCCAACCCCAACACCATTAAGTTTACAGAAACAGAATAACTATAAATCTTGCAAATATTCACATTTGAGAAGCTGGCACCAGTGAATGAGCTCATCAGCTAATTACTACAGCTCTTGAATGCTTGTTATTTTCTGGATGTCTTTGGAAATAATTTAACTAACATGTAATGTGGGGGTCAATAGAGTCGCAACTCCGTTTTATCCCCTCTCAGGAAATTGGAATCAAGAGTGAGATTGAGACTGAACCCAGCATTAAAGCTGCTGTCTGTAAACCCAAAACAATGAGCTGCAAGATGCTAACATGTAGAGGTAGTTCTTTGTGGAATCACTGCTACCAGCAACATTACATTCATGATCAATTTACCCATTGTTCATATAAAGCGATTGATTTGTGTAGCTATAATTTAGTCAGATCAAATGGTAGTTGTAACATTTTGGTGTATCTAGTTGAAATTTAATCACCTTTTATTAACCTTTATTCTTCCTCCTCTGCTTGTCCAGGATGTTTGCTCGCAGGAGGAAGCCCACGTACTGGGACTACTCTGTCAACTGCACTGGCAGTGAAGCCCATTTATCCAGCTGCAAACTGGGCCAGGCTACAGCACTGAAGTCCAATGAGACCTGCACTGGAGGGCTGCCTGTGGTGGTGAGCTGCGTGCCCGGTAGAGCCTTCGCACCAACGCCCATGACGGGATTTAGGAAGGCCTTCCGACAGGAGGTAAAAAAAACATATTATTGTAGCACGGTGAGCGCTGTAACAGTAAGTCAGTGCTGCATGGACGGTGTGAACAAACTGATATGGTAAACAAAGCTGACAGAGGAAATAGCTGCACGGGTTCATTTCAGTTCACTGGCTCTAATGCAGAGGGTGGCTACACAAAATGTTTTGGCTGGACGTTAAGCTAATAGTCACGCTGGATACTCCATGTCACTTGCTGAGCTGCAGCTGTAGCAGCTTTGGAAGTGTCTTCATCAAAATGAGTTATCACCATCCCCTTGGGGTTTCAAAGATGACATGATGTAGTCAAATTCTTGGAGCAGGAAAAGGAAAGCAAGCCACTGTCAACTCACTTAACCTTGTCAAATGTCCCTGAACACATAGTACAGATTCAGTAACGGTGCACCATGAGGGTGGTTCTTACACATTTTCCACACTAGTTGCTTGAAAAACTGTACAATTTAGTTTATTCACTGATATTTAGGGGAATAAAGAGAAGGCAAAAACAATCCCTCCTAAAAGGCACAGAGCAGTTGGTAACTGAAAGCTCAGACTCAGGGCAAATTCACAGAAGCTGATTGCTGTTTCCTGGAGGTGTGATTCATTCTCTGCTCCTTCTAAGAATGCAGGATGGAAAATCTGCTTTCTTCCTTTTTGATGCGTTTGCCGTGATTCTTTTTGTCTTGCAGCTGTGGCAGCCGAGGAGATTCTAACTTCATACACAGACTTAAAGGTGTGCTGTGTGTTTTGTAATAAACAACATTAGGCTCATCCACTGTTATTCAGCAAAACTCCTAGAAGTCAAACCAACATCTTGAATGTTTCCCTTTCCTCATGAAATCAAGTTATGTCTTTAAGCTTCTATCCTCAGTAGCTTGTTACCTTCTTTTTGTGTTTGTTTCTCATGTAAATGAATAAGCGTGTGAACTTCTAATTCTTTTGTTTCGGAGATTCTTAAAAAATATGTTGAATGTCACACAGGCAACACTAAATTTATTAGATGCATAACATTTCAGCCATGGGTCACTGTCAGGGGTGATTTTACCTTCCTACACATCTATCTACCAGCTGTGCATCAGATAATAACGTATTCAGACATGGAATACATCATGTTGCTCTGTCTTACATATTGCTCTGTTCAGACATGCTATGGTTGTTACAGAAGGTCTGAAATACAAAACCATGTATAGACTAGATGTTTGACTCTTAACACATTAGAGTAGACAGTCCAGGTATTTACATTTAATGAACGAGACCCTTACAGGCTCCTGTTAGCTTCCTGGTTGTCTTGCTGTTTGAGCTCAAACCAATTTTCCATTTCTTAGGGGTAGTTTTGCTTGTGTTGTCTTCCAAAAATACAAACAGTAACTATTTGCAGTGAAGCCTGCAGTTTCTGAATGATATTTTAACCTCTGTGACTGGTAGGTATACTGTATGTAAAATCATCCTGTGTTAGTATGTCAGAATTTCATGCAGGCCAATCCCTCAGTGTGGCTGCATTCATTAAGGCTTGTTCTCTCTTGAAAATGATAAAGAATGTATGAAGTCTGACCTTCCTTATCCAGACATTAGATCTGCTTGTTAACAGAAAGGGCTGTGTATCTGAAAGGGGCTGTAGTTTGGCCAGGAGGTAGTGGTCATGGAGTAGGCAAGAAACCATCTTACAAGATGAGGGGAAACAGTAGTGGCTTTCAAACAATTTGAGGAAGCATCCATCCTGGTGTCAATTCAACTCCTCACCTCAACCCCATCTAACACCTTCGGGATGAACAGAAACTCCAACTGCAAGTCATACATCACCCACCATCAGTGTAGTCTCGCTCTTGTGTCTGAGTGGGAGCAAATCCCTGCAGCTCTGCAGTTTCAACATCTGGTGGAAAACCTGAATCCAAGAGTGGAGGCTGGTAAAACAGCACGTCAGACACATGGGTTTAGACTACTCAGCAGCAACGTGAGGGTGTAGTGCATGGGTGTCCAAACTTTTGGCCATGTACTGCATATGTGCGTTGTTTACTGAACAAGGCTCAAAGATGCTTTGACCAAAATGTTTTTTGACCAGAAGTGTGACGTTCATGCTGCATAGAAAGTTTTTCTTTCACAAACCTTCCCTCCTTTTCTGACCTCTGACCTCACTAGTGGATGAAAGAGGGAATTTTTTCCCAATGAGTCTTAAGACTTCAGGGGTCATGAAAGTCACTCAGTCTGTAAACAACCACGTCACCTTTCTCATCAAGCTAAGAATTACTACGGAGACTTAGAGCATCACTAAGCTGACATGAATTTATGTCTGTGTGACTTCATTGACGTTCTAATGTGAGGCTCGAGCTTGCATGCTCTCTGTCACGTTCCACAGCTGAGTACCGGGCTGGGAGTGGTTTGCCTCACATCACATCCTAAATGTTCCAGCACACTCAGAAGATCTGACTCAAAGGAATTTTACCCTGAAGCCAGATGTTTACCATTTAAAAAGGAAAGAAAAGCTGACACCATCTGTTAAAATCACCATATTAGAATGAAAGACTTGGACTTCACATTAAAATACAGCGTACCTTCCAGATCATAGTAGTTCATTGTTGTCATTACATTTAACTTGTCAGAGTGTTAATATCTTTTTGTTTTTGAAGAGTTTTCTTTCCACATTCAATAAATTAATTAACATTGAGGTGAAGATTAAAGACTATTTTCAGTATCCGTTGATCTGCCCATTTTTGTGGTAATTGTTAAGACTTTAAAGTTCACACTGTAAGTACAAAAGAGGAAATTCCGAGAATAAATTGGGACAAAGGAGGATAAAAGTGACTTTGATCCAAACAGATACTGACAAAGGATTTAACACAATAAGCAGAGCTGTCTAAACTGGAACAACATACTAGCAGAGATGTGCCACATAGGATAATTCCCTCTTCTTCGTTTTGGCTTGTGTCTCTAATCAAAACAAATCCCATACTGGCAAGCCATGCATGAACATGTGAGAGCTCAATGGAACACCCAAATACATTAGCAGTCTACGGCAGTGAGTCGTGAAATGTGATGTCATTTGCAAACTGTTGTAAGAACTGCTTGTTATGGATTTGTGAACCAATCCCCAGGAGAAACGGCTTGATCACCAAGAGTCAGAAAGTTTGTTCCTGCTCCAGTGACCCCAAACCTTTTGACAACTGAAGTGAAAAACACTGGTTATCTCATTACAGTACTACGTGTCAGGGTCTAGGATATATTAGACAGTAGGAGAAATAATGGGCAGGTGTAATAATCTGTGCCACTTTGATCCCACCAATTTGCGGCCATATGACTGAAGGATCTCCGAAACAGCAAGGCTTGCGAGTGCTCCTCAGTGATGAATACCTCCAGGGTGTCTGGAAATAGAGTTTACACAAGAAGGAGGTTACATCCACAGCTTGATGTCAATGGAACCGACATCAAGATGTCTCCAGGAACCTTCAGAGTTCTGGTAGAGCCTATCCCTCAGGGCTTGGAGTGGTTTTGGCGGCATGCATATGACCAACAGCATATCGGGCAGGCAGTCATAATGCTTTGGCTCAGACAGGCTCAGCTCGCTGACGTAAGGCAGAGCCAAGTTGTCTTGGGCTGTGAGAATAATTACAAGGATTTTGAATTCAATAATAAATAAGAATCCTTGTCTGGGAGGCTGATGCATCATATGGCAAAGCCAACAAGTGGGTAATCTGGGAACTCTGCAGAGTTAGTTTGTTTGAATATAGAACTTTCCAATAGTCAAGATTAGAGGAGACAAAAGAATGGATGATTTCAGGCACCAATATGTCAGCAGCTGATCCTTTAAATCTTATAAGTCTCAAGGTGGAGCCTCCGAGAATCAAACTTGAAGATGCTTGATTGGATTGAGGTCTAAGGAATACAGAGGCCAAGTCAAAACTCTGAACTATTTGTCAAGATCCTCTAACCATTGCCAAACAACATGTGCAGCATGGCAGTGTGTTGTATTCTGCTGAAAGAGGGCACTGTCAGCTTCGAACACCATTGTCATGGTAGAACCCAATGTTTTCCAACAGAACATGGCCACGAGCATCACACTGCCTCTGCCAGCATGTTTTCATCCCACAGTGCCTCATTATGCCATTCCTTTCTTTGGTAAACAGTGCACACATATCCAACCCAGTTTATGTAAAGCATTAGACTGTCTTTTATTGCCCAAAGGTCCATTGTAGGCATGAACATGGGGCAACATGGGCAATCTGACTGGTGTGTGTTGTGACACCTTCCACCCATATGCCACAGTAGCCCTTCTCAGTTCAGGCCCACTGGGATAGCCTTCAGTACCCTTGTGTATCGATAAGCCTGCCCAACACCCAGTTTCATCATGGTCATGGTTTGTCCCTCCTTGGTTGCAGACCAGGAGTCCGTAGTCTTCCAGGTGTGGACATCTGCCTGTTTGGCTACAAGAACCAGCTGTTTTCTTATTGTCTAATACATCCCAGAACTTGTATGTGCTGTTACTAGAGAATTAACACTATCTGCTTCATCTGTGAGTGGTCATAACATTTTGGTGTAATTGTGTATGTCTCAAACACATGTACCGTCTCTTACAGTCCATTGTTTTGCAGGATTGTGTGTCACATTTTGATAATGAATGTTTTACGATTTAATGATAATGCCAGTGTGTTCAGGACATATTCCATAGCCCACACATTAAGACGTCTGGGCTTTACCCTGTGTATACAAATAGCAGTAAACCAGATTAAACTGTGTTGTCTTGTAAAATTAAACACTTCCAGTTTATCTAAACAGTTAATGGGAGAACCGCATTAATAGCATGTTCTATAAACAAGAAGCCACCCAGTCTGCTGCCTCAGCTTTCTCATCACAGAGAGGAAAAGTTGATGTTCCAACCATTCAGCTGAGTCTGCTATTTTGGAAGGAACCAGAATAACTGAAATGTGGTTTTCTTCTTTGAGAATCTGGACATCTCCGCCTCTACAGTGACTTCTCCTCACAGTGTCTCTGTTTGTCCTCTTCAGCAACCGTTGGTTCGTCTCCGTGGTGGGGCCATCGTAGGCGAGGGCCGAGTGGAGGTGTTGAAAAACGGAGAGTGGGGCACCATATGTGATGACAACTGGAACCTGCTGTCTGCCACTGTGGTGTGTCGAGAGCTGGGCTTTGGTACAGCAAAGGAGGCCCTGTCTGGAGGTCGCCTGGGACAAGGTATGCTGGTTTTATATTTCCTTTTTCTTCCAGCCACTTCTTCTTGGTGCACATTCAGAACTGGAGGCTTCCCAGCAGGAATGGTTTAGAGAAAGGGAACATGAAACTAATGTATAAAATACACCTAATCTAAGCTAGAGTGCTGCTCCGTGTAATGCTAACAATGAGAAAAGTATAAAGACATATAATGTGAACAGCATGTATAGAGAAAAATAATTCCTGGATAATTACAAGGTAGATGTGAAACTGTCCCATGTCAGTGAGAGTCTTGATTGCTGGAACAACTGTCCATGTGTATTTCCTACATGGCATGGGATGGAGAGTTTTGACTGTGGAGCAAAACCACATATTCCAAACATGTCAGACAGTAATTGTAGTCTTTAAGCTTTCCTCCTCGTATCACGCCTGTGGAACCAGAGAAGTAGGAACTCGCAGACCTGATGGTAAAAGTGACTGCATTTTTTTTTATCCGGTTGGGGGTCATTCCACCACGCTAGTAACCATAATGCTAACATTACAACACATTACGTAATTGTTATGACAATGTGTCAGCCAAGCTTCATTTTTTAAAGGGCCTACATTATGTTTTTTGAGTTTTTCCCTTTCCTTTAGTGTGTTATAGAGTTTTTTATGATCATTTATAACATGCATTTCCTCTCTGCTATGGTGCACTAAAAGCAAGAACACCAAAGCTGGAAACACTGCAGATTCAGATGGTGATTCCATTTGGGTTTATCAGCACAAATAATATCTGTCAAACTACTACTTTTATGGTTTGATCTATTGTTAACATAATAAAAATACTGATTAGAGCAGCTTTAACGTTTTAAACTGCCTAGAAGATAGAATATGAACGATTAAATGGTTCGTTAAATGAATAACAAAAAACTGTGGTTATGGTTTTATTCCTCCAGGTTTTCTGCTCAGTAACAATGATAATAAAATATAATATGTCATTTTAATAAAAATAAAATTCTTGTGCAGCTGTAACACCACATTCTAGGCTTACAGAGGGAGCAAGATCAACTGGTAATCTAAATGATCAGATGAAAAAGTTAGTTTTACCTGACAAGAAAGAGAAGCTCATTTTTGTGACCAAATATGAGATCATTGTCAATATATTGTTTAATTTTTTTGTGTGCAGTTTGACTTTAATGTCCTGTTTCGAAATGTTGTAATTTCGAAAAATGTATATTGAAACCGTAAAAACAGTAATATATGTAATAATGAGTTAGCATAGCTTATTATTGCGAATGACAAAACTAGGGCCAGACAAACAACAGTATTCCTTGATGTGAAGAGCAGTGAGAAAAGGAACAGAGTTAACGTAGCTCCATCCATCCATCCATCATCTATACACCGCTCAATCCTCTGTAGGGCCACAGGGAACTAGAGCCTATCCCAGCCAACTCGGGCGAAGGCAGGGGACACCCTGAACAGGTCGCCAGTCTATCACAGGGCCACATACAGACATACAACCAAGCACACTCGCATTCACACCTACGGACGATTTAGAATCATCAGTTAACCTCAGCACGTTTTGGATTATGGGAGGAAGCTGGAGAACCCAGTGAAAACCCACGCTGCACAGGGAGAACATGCAAACTCCACACAGAAAGATCCCAGGGGTCCTAACCCAGACCAGACCGGGGATCTAACCGAGTCACTGCGCAGCCCTTAACGTAGCTCATTATTACAAATTATAAAACTCAGGCAACATAAACCTGCGTTGTGCTTGTTTGCCTAATTAGGTCTCACTTTTATCACTAGGTCTTGTTGTTCAGGTATCTCATTTAGAAATATATAAGGCAAAGCTGATGCTTCATGGGCCCAGAAGAAGAGCCCCACCTTTTATTGACTAGTTTTGTTTTTACATGGGGGCCTTCAGTCTGAGAAGTCTCATTTTATGGGCTCCATAGACTGCAGCAGCAAAGTTACATCACAGGCTGCATGGAGAGTTTTACAGGAAGCAAAGCCAGTTTGAAAGTCTGGAGCCCCCACCCAGCAAAAATGTGCCACTGACCCATTTCTAAATGACACACCCAGCAGATATCTGCAGAGCCTTAGCTCACCTGTTATCAATGTATACTGCGGAAAAAGCTAATTTTGCGCCAGTAACTGGTAAAAACAAGAAGACAGTGTTAAGTTTCAGCAGGGACATGCTGTACATTGTTACACATTCCAGTCATGTTAGACATGGAAAATGTTGAAATGGAGAGAATGTTCCTTTTCCAAATTCATTTTCCATCATGATTTCTCATCACTGGCTCTCGTAAACCTTCATGAAAAACAAAAGTCACATGGAAATAATAAAACAAACGACTCAGATAGCAATAGTACACCACAACAGAGGGAAAACATGGTATAAATGATCATAACAGATGAGGACATGTCTTATTGGTGCAGAGTAGACATATAATGTACATCATTAATGTGCCTTGGTGTGCCTTTAGAGCAGGTTGAGTTGATCTGCAGGTTAAGTAAACTGGTGCTGTATGGAGCGTTGAATTCATTTCATTAGGAAACTCGATATAATGTGGTGACACTGCTGTTGTTGTGGAATTTCTACACCTGTTGGGTTGTCTGATTCATCGACCACTTGTTAAAAGCTATGAGTTTCCATCAAATTCCACTGGGTACAATACAGGCCTTGTGGTTATTCTGTGTGTTTTCTTTGCTGATTATATTTTAAAAGAATACTGTACATACTTGTGTAACATTTGGGGGAATGCATTCATTTGTTCTCTTGTTGAGAGAGGTAAGAAAATCACTGCCACTTCAGTGTCTGTACTGTAAATACTGTTGGAGCGTGGAGCCAGCAGCTGGTTAGCTTAGCGTGAAGACAGGAAGCAGCACAGCTACTCTAGCACTGTCCAAAGTAAACAACAAAATCACAGTTACAGATTTTAGTCACCTTCACTCTTTGATAACTGCATTGTGGTGTAGATCTGATTTAAAGGTCTAAAACAGGGGTTGTCCCATCAGTCTACACCCCATAACTCATAATGACAAAATGAAAACTTGTTTTTTAGAAATGTATGCAAATGAATAAAAATCAAATCTCTCATTTACTAAAATATTCCGACCCTTAAATCTGTTGTTGAACTCCTTTTGGCAGCAGCTACAGCTTTGAGTGTTCTTGTATAAGTCTCTGCAGGCTTTTTGGCAGTTTAGCCCATTCTTCCTGGCAGATCCTCTCAAACTTTGTCAGGTTGGATGAAAAGTGTCTTTGAACTGCCATGTTCGTGTCTCTCCACAGATGTTCTGTGGGGTTTAGGTTTGGGCTTTGGCTGGGCCACTTAGGGCCAGACTTGTCCTCAAGGAACTTTTGGCTTGGACATGCTTTGGCTGCAAGGTGCTGTTCATTGTTGTGCTGAAGGGTGAACCATCATCCCAGTCTTAGCTCTCTGCTCGCTGCAGTGAGTTTCCTTCATCTCTGTATTTGGCTGCATTCATTTTCCCTCTGCTGACCGGTGTCCTTGTCTCACCTGCTGAGAACCACCCACAAAGCATGATGCTGCCACCACCATGCTTCACCATAGAGATGGTGTTACAGTGGTCTGCCCAAAGAGGTAAAGTTTTGTTTCATCAGACAAGAGAATCATTGTCCTCGTGCTCTCAGTCTTTTAAACTTTGAGGGCTGTGACGCCTTTTAGTGAAGAGTGGCTTCCATTTAGCCACTTCATCTTAAAGCCTTGTTGATGAAGTGCTGCTGAGATGGTTGCCCTTCTGGCAGGTCCTCCTTCTGAAGCTCTGTTAGTGATGGCAGGGTTCTTGGTCACCTTCCTGATCAAAGCTCCTCTTGTTCAGTTACTCCTTTTAGTTGGGCAGCCACCTTGAGGAATGTTCATGGTGGTTCAAAACTTCTTCAGTTCTTTTGATTTCCCAACTTGGTTTTTGTGTTGACAATGTGAACCATCGGCTCTTATTTACACAGGTGTGTGCTTAACTTTATCTCAGGTGGACTCAATTCAAATTCCAGGCACATTTAAGGATATCATAAACAGAGAGGATGCACCTGAACAGTTTGGAACGCTACAGCAGGGGTCTGAATACTTTCATAAATAACAGATTACAGTTTTTAATTTTTCATAAATTTGCACAAAAAAGTTTAAAACATTTTTTTGCTTTGTCATTATGGGTTACTAGGTGAAGATTGGTGGGAGAATGCAAATGTTAAACCTAAAGTGAGCTGGTCTGAATTATTCTGAATCCACTGTATAAATTTTACCTTTTTTTCTTTAGTCAGGTGTATTCAGGTGCTGTTGGGCAGAGTTTTAAACATAGGATAGAACTGGGATAGCAGTTTCCCCTGGCTTCCAGTCCTTATGCTAAGCTAAGCTAATTGCCTACCAGCTAGAACTAGCTTGCATTCTCTCTCGGAAAGAAAGCCTACTTTTTTAAAATGTCAAACTAATACTTTGGATTTGGAGTTTGGATTTTAAACCCGAGCTGTGTTTTTAAATGGAATTGAATCGGCCGTTATAACCACTCTGCTTATTTTTCAGGTATGGGCCCGGTACACATGAATGAGGTGGAGTGCTCAGGATTTGAGAAGTCGATAACTGAGTGTTTCTTCAACAAGGAGGCTGTGGGTTGCAGCCATGAGGAGGACGCAGCCGTCAGATGTAATGTCCCTGCCATGGGCTTCCAGGAGAGGGTAAGTCTCCACTCTGTTGCAGTGAATGTTTGCATTTGCATTAATGTTTCTCTACTGTGCCAGCCAGAAGTTTGGACACACCTCCTTTTAATTTGTACTATTTTTGACATTGTATTTTTTTACAAAGAAGCTGGAGACATCAGAACTATGAAATAATACTTCTAATAGTAAATCATCAATTAAATGAAAATGTGTAAACCAAGCAAAAATATGTTTCATGGTTTAGATTCTTCAAAGCAGACAACTTTTGCTTTGATAGCTGCTTTGCACACTCTTCATTCTCTCAGCCGGCATCATGATGTCGTCTCCTGGAGCTCTTCCAGCAGCCTTGAAGAGCTCCCACATATGCTGAGCACTAGTTCGCTGCTTTTTCTTCACTCTGCTCCGCTTCATGCCATCTGAGTTGAGTTTAGGTGGGTGATTGTGGAGGCCAAGTCTTTTAATGGAGTATTCTATCACTTTGTTTCTTGGTCAAACAGCCATTACAGGGTCAGGAGGTGTGTTCTGGCTCATTGTCCTGTGAAAAACAGTATGGTCGAACCAGATGTTGTAGTAGCCTTCCTGGTTAAGTTTTGCTTTGAATCCTGCCTGCAGTGTCACAAGCAAAGCCCCTCCACTTAATCACAGTTCCTCCTTGATGTTTCATGATGGGAACCACACATGGAGACACCAACCGTTCACAGTCACTGTGTCTCACATAGACATGGCAGCCTGAACTAAAAAGTCCAGATTTCCACTGGTGTAATTCAATGCCTTATGTTTCTTGGCTCAAGTACTTCTCTTCCTCTAATTGGCCTCCTTTGGTAGTGGCTTCTACACAACAGTTCCACTATGAATCCTTCATTCACACACTCTCCCAACAGTTGTTTAGATGTGTCGGCTGCTTGAACTCTGAGAATCATTGATAGGCCTCTTATCTATGGTCCTGTTAATTGTTTATTTCTTGTTAGTTTCTGAACTTTAATGAACTTTTCCTTTGCAGCAGAGGGAACTCTTGGTCTTCCTTCCAGGGCTGGTCCTTAAGGGAAACAGTTTCTTCACAGAGTTTGGTGGTTTTTACACCTCAAGACACTCAAAGTTGTAGAAACTTTCTGGACTAACTGACCTTCTTGTCATAGAATAATGAGTGTTGATTCTCTTTACTTGGTGAAATGGTTCGTGCCATAGTATTTATTACTACAGTAGTTGAACTGGGCTCTCATCAGGGCAATAGTGGCTACTTTGAGAAATCTACTGTGTGACGCATACAGTAGTTGGGGTTGCTTTTGCCACTATGCAATGCTAAATGTCTCATTTCAGTTTTGATGTCTTCAGTTCTTGTCTACAATGCAGAAAAAGTACAAATGAAACACAGCCTTGAACGAGTATGTGTGTCCATACATTTTGTTGGTGCTGTATGTCTTGTATACATCTTCACAGCATTTATTTTGCGTTTAGCAGCTTCAGTACGTGCACAAAACAGGCATCACATTAAACATCCCTGATGCATGCAATAGTGTGTATTTATTATTGTGTTTTTCACACCCATAGCTGCGCCTGACTGGAGGCCGTAACCCCCATGAAGGCCGTGTGGAGGTCCTGGTGGAGAGAAACGGCTCTCTGGTGTGGGGGACGGTGTGCAGCGATGGCTGGGGAACGATGGAGGCCATGGTGGTCTGCAGACAGCTGGGCCTGGGCTTCGCCAGCAATGCTTTCCAGGTACGAGTCAGTGGAGCCAGGTGGTGGAAATCATTCTGCTGTGGTTTGTTCTTTCCATTATTTTACTGAGAGATTTGTTTTTCTTAGATCTGCATCTTTAGTTTACAAGTCCACAGCTTCTAAGCAGAGACCCCAGGGACGTTTCCTGTAAAGCAAATTGTTAAGAGCTGGGAAAAGAAGGCAGAGCTTAGTGAGTTTAGTGTGTTGTGTTGAGTTCAGGAGAAGTTCATTTCTTTAAAAGAACTGTTTCATCTAAACCCGTGAATATAAATTCATTATGCTTTCAATATTGGAAAGGTACTTTTTGCATTGTTCAGCTGACCTGCTGTGCAGCAACCAGAAACCACTTTAGGTTTTTCTAGCACTTAATTTGAATAAATAAATTGGAACAGTACAAATTTAACACCATCTCTGGTTTGCTGTTAATTAACACTAATTAGATCATGTTTTGCAGGAACTTTCCTAGGAAATGATAGGACACTGCTGTATGTGTGGGGCTTTTAAAATAAAGTGTTACCTGTGTGCATGCATATACCCGTATTTACCCACATCTACTGAACAGCGCTGACTCTGCAGCAACCTGAAAAAGCACAAAAACAGCTTACAGTAAATAGATGGGGCAAAGTAGGACAGCAGCATTGTACGAAAACAGCCGGTTTATTCTCCAGACAGCAGCACAGAGTGAACTAGAATGTCTGGACACTTTTTGGATTGCACAAAAACACACTGATAAAAAAAAACAGAAAGCAACAATAAAATTTGATAGTCATTTGTGGGTTGAATGTAGAAGTCCACCTGGCGGAAAGAGCGAATGTGAGATCTGTTTTCTATCCTGACCGCAGCCAGAGGATCACTGCTATCTGCTAGCTGCAATGTAATGCCCTTGATTAAGCCATGAAATATCACTGACTCATCCTGCTTAAATCACAGTCAACAGCATTTAGTAATCAGTCAGTTAGTTCAATAGCAGTCAGTGAGCTTTCTTAGATCTAGATTATGTTCTTCTTTAAAGTCTCAAAAGCCAACTCGGGACTTTTCCTTTTCATTTTGCTGCCTAAGTGGCCTCACCAACGTGTTCGCTCTCAGTACTTTCATTAAATCTCCAAATGCAGAGAGCCTTTTAGTCGTCCTGTCTGCAGAACATTCATTTTTCTTCTCTATAGAATGACACAGTGAGAAAGTACATTGACAATTTAAGTGTATTCACGCTGAACCTCTTCAATCTTAGCAGCTGAAATCTGGGTGAATCACTCTTGGCAGCATTGGGGCAAAATATTCAAGCCTGTCTATCCACATGTACCTGTTCCTCTAGACTAGACAATAAAGGATAGGTGACATTGTATGGATGTCTATCGGTGCCAAAATGAAACGGTTGTATTCCAGAAATTAGATTTTCCTCCTGTGTGTACAAGGTTTATCATAACATTGACTTTGAATTTTCATTTTTATATTCATACTTGAAAACCCTAAATTACCGCTCGTAATAAATAATTTTCGCTTATGAACAGAACACAGGACTAATGTTAAAGAAATAAACTCCAATAAACTTGAATAAGCAAAACGGAGGCCATGCAAACATCTCTGGGTGGCTATGACTGCACCCACCTTAGTTAGACTAGACACACCCTTATTTAATGCACAACTTTAAGCCTTAATACAATTTCAATTGGTGATATATATAAAAATTCACCTCATATAGAAGTCATGAACAGGAGAATAAGCTGTAGAGACCAACACTGTTTTTTACGAGGCTGTAAACATGACATTTTTGAACTTTATGTTTTTTGAGTTCAGAGGTTTAGCCACTTGGTCAGGACAAGTTTAGGTTGCAGACTGTCAAATAAAAAAAGCCTTAAAAATAAAATGTTACAGCAGCTGGGAATATGGAGCAGGCTGAAAGCTGTGTCAGCAGAGTTGTCATTTTACTTCTGGCAGTAACTATGCATTTAAATGCACCCAGAAAAATATAAAATTTTAAAACATGAAAAATAAATGATTTGATTTTATCTCTGACAACCGCATACCTCCATGCATCCCCTGCCTTGTGTCTCTGTGGGGATGTGGTTGCTAAGAGGGACAGACGGCCTTCTGTTACCTCTGCCTGCTGCTGACGCGCGGAAGACGTTAAGAAAAAGAGCCCTGGGCGTGAACTGGGTGCAGCGTGGTGATTTTTAGTAGCAGGTGAGGTGGAGGGGCTACATGCTAATGGTCTTTGACAGAGTTTGGAATGACGAGCTGTGTGATTATACATGGGGAAGGACTGTCAGCTGTAACAGGAGTGCATTTATTATGGTGAAGTGGTATGTTAGGTTTTTACTTCATCAGAGACATGGGGAATATAATTTGAAAAGCCCTTATTTGGCAGTTTAAGTTGCACTTTTTGGAAATAAATGCATACCAGGTAATAACACTGTACAACATGGAAAAAAGTCGCAATTTAATTATCCGTTTTGTACACCATCATCAGCATAATGTCCCATTCATGATGCTATACGAGGACTGGGTGCTCCCTCTAGTGGTCAGAGAGGCACTCACCTTCCACCTTCCTTCACAGCAATCCATGTCATTCCAGCACCTATCACCTCCAAAAGCTACCTAAGGGTGGCTCTGACCATGACAGTATTTATCATGAGGGAACACAGTGATCATTTTTATTTTGTAGATCTGGATAAGGCTGTTCTAGAGCCCCGCTGTCCAGCTCGAAATCTGATGCAGCTACTTATGACAGCTTTGGCGTTGCATTTTTCATGCAGCTCTGGTATGGCAACTTAAGAAAAAAATTACATACTGCTTCTCAGGCGACCAGATCTTGTTTTTAAAACCATTTTTGGTAACTGTATAAATTTGTATTGTGTCTTTTATGAACTGAAAAGTTACCATGTCAGTGATTTCTCTCTGGAATTTGCAATCTTTCTCATTTGGAGTAGCACAGGAAAAGGCATCTAAAATAGGTTTTGCTTTGGATGACATTCAGATCTGGCTTTGCACTCATCACACACGGCTTTTTGGTGCTGATTTAAATGGTCAAACAAAAAATATTTCTACGTAACTGATTCAGTGATCCTCTCCTGTTCCTTACTCGTTTCGCTGTGCACATGTGAAACCTGCACGTCAACAAACTCAGTCTTGTGAATAACATTTAAGAAAACACCTTCAATTTCAAGAACCCTTAAATCAGATTAAACTGTATCAGACAGACTTCTCTGGTGGAACTGTCATGGAAAATAAGTTTTCTTTTGTTTCAAGCAGCAAGAAAAGTTGTAACATGGTGTGTGTGACTTAATATACCTACTTCACACCGATGCAGTGTCACTATTGTGCGTGTCCACATCATGCCAGTGCTGAGATGATACATCATGCAGCCCTAAATCTGGATGGATCTTTGAGCTGCTTTGACAAGCTTGAGTTATTTCCTCTGTCCGTTCCAAATGCTCCGTTACACCGTTTGCTTTCCGGCTACGTCCCTGATAATCTTGTTGCCACCACCGTTCCACATGTTGTCGTTATTGTCCAGTACGTCCAGTAATTACAGCATCAACAGCACCACAGAATAACCAAGTACTTTTGGCATCGACCTGGTGCTGAGGTATCCGTTCTCGTGACATTCCCAGCCCACACAGAGAGCAGCCATGTTTTTCAGTCGTCAAGCACGAGTCAAGCACATCTGACAGATCATATCCTGCTTTAATCACTCTGTATGTTTACACAGGCAATGTCACAGCAACCAGGGTGCATTTATGCTTCACACACACTGCTTCAGACACGTAACACAATAACAAGAATCATTTTAGATTTGATAGGGTAATATCTAATTTGAAAATTCAACTAAATTAAATTCAATAAAATTTCAATTAATGTAATAACTAGTGATTTATGTATTTATCAATGTATTAATAGTCATGACATTCTGACTTATGGTCTTCAATAGTGGACACAGCTCAACACTACTGGAGAAATAATTAATAATGTTAAGAAATGAAGTAATAGTGATCAGTGAAGCCCCTTTATCACATTTTAAGTGGACCACAGTTTTGAAAAAGGCCAATGTCCGTTTTAATGTTGTGTGCAAATGTGTGGAATCTAATGATGAAGTTGTATTACTGTGGATTTTCCTTTAGGGTTTCCACACTGCTCAGTTCATCTGTCTGTACACAGTGTAGTGAGTGTGTAGATGGTCAGTGAACGTGGCCGTCATGTCAGATATGAACTGTGCTCCCTCCACAGGAGACGTGGTACTGGCCGGGGGAGGTGAGTGCAGACCCCGTGGTGATGAGCGGCGTTCGCTGCTCTGGAACTGAGATGTCTCTGTCCCACTGCCTGCACCACGGAGCCCACCTCAGCTGCCCCAAAGGAGGCGGACGCAACGCCGCCGGAGTCTCCTGCTCTGAGAGTAAGACACAGAAATTAAGACACTTTACATCTGGAAAGTTTGCCTGCTGCCCCCCTGAGATCCTGAACGCTGTCTGGCCATGAATTAATGAATAAAGGAAAGAAGTAACTGACATTTCCACTTTTAATTCTACTTTGACTGGCGCCTTTGCTTTGCAATTTATCACTTCACAGTGAAAAGCTTTCCGTCTTTTGCTCTGCACGTTGAGTTTTAATTCAACAAATGAAATTATTTCTGGCTCTGGAGAAGCTTTGCCTCTGAGAAATGTTTGCATAACTGAAAATCACAAGAGGGCTCCACAGTCTGAAAGAGAAACTACTCATTTACTTTGTATGGAGCCATTTCTCCGTTTCTAAATCTGGCTCGTCTCTGTCTGCTTCTCTGTGGGTTTTTCTTTATCGCATCCTCCCGTCCACAGCGGCTCCTGACCTGGTGCTGAACCCTCAGGTGGTGGAGCAGACCACCTACATGGAGGACCGCCCTATGTTCATGCTGCAGTGTGCGTACGAGGAGAACTGTCTGTCCTCCACCTCCAGCCAGGTGCCGGCCAACTCCTACCGCCGCCTGCTGCGCTTCTCCTCCCAGATCCACAACAATGGACAGTCAGACTTCCGACCCAAAGCTGGCAGACACTCCTGGGTGTGGCACGACTGTCACAGGTTAGCGTCACAGAGTATAGGCTCCTCTAAATGCTTCTATACCAGATTTAGTCCTATGGTCATTTCACAGTAGCAATCTTTCTCATTCAGCGGTCATGACAGCCAAACCATCCTCTGTACAGGGGCTGGATTTATACGTCTGTGTTGTCGTCTTTGCATTTTTGTATAAATCAACAGCAATATCTGTTAATTATTGAGCTCCAGAGCTGTTGCTAGTCGTAATTTTAAATTTTCTTCCTGTTTCTGGCCCTTTCTGCTAAGCTAGGCCAAACGCCCTGGTTTCAGCTGCGTACTGAGGACAGTGGCATGAGAGTTATATTGGCCTACTTATCTAACTCATAGAAAAGAAAGGAAGCAAACCTGATGGTTGTTGATATAAAATACTGACCTTTAAATTTTAATATATTTAACAGAACCGCATTCAATAATCAAATTTAGAAGGACACTAGTGCAACTCTTCTTGACCAGCGTGCATACTGAAACACATTCATCACATCATACAATCTGTGGAAAAAGGTGTCTCCAGTTTATTTTCTGGAGACATAAATCACGTCATTGTCAATCACATGCTTCAGGAAGGCAAAAAACACTTTGTGAGAAATCAGATTTCAAAACAATGAGTTTAACTTCATCAAGTGAGACGTTACTTCATAGTTTAACCACATAATTAAAGAAGACATGAATCAGAAACCACATCTCAAATTAGACATCCATATGTTCTGCTGCCTTGTAATTGAATGTTATACTTTGAGCTAAAGCTACCAGCGCTGCAAAAACTCCCACATTTTTGTGGTCGCCGTCTCCGCTGGAGGAAGTTGTTGGCAGCTTCATACAGCTACCAGCTTTCCATTTTGTCAGGGCTGGCAGAACCACTACAGAGACATTAAACCACCTTAAAGACGTGCTGTGAATTACAGGTGCCAGTACGCAATTTTCATTTTTAATTTTAAAAGATCTTGATGCCCTGCAGACTAGAGCCGCAGCAGGCAGCAACAAATGCCACCGTTTCTCAGCCTGAGCAGGTTTGTAAAGCTACGTTTCCGTCTGTGTTCAGGCATTATCACAGCATGGAGGTGTTCACCATCTACGACCTGTTCAGCCTCAACGGAACCAAAGTGGCAGAAGGACACAAAGCAAGCTTCTGTCTGGAGGACTCAGAGTGTGATGAAGGTAAGAACTGCTGAAGCCATTCTTAGATCACATTTAGCCTTTTAAAGCTGCACTGAACAATTCTCTATCCAAATGGTTGACCAAATGAATGTGTAATAAGCAAGGTGTCACTTATAGTAACACACCTACAGAGAATAGGTAAGCAAATCCACAGTTCCAGTCAGATCAAAGGAGCTTTTTAGGGTCTTTTAGTCATTTTATGGTTTTTACAGGTCATTACTTTGCTGTTTTGGATCAGTGCTCTTATCAACCTTGTTTCCAGACACAAGGCAACTGTTTTTCTACATCTTTAGCCCCAAAGGACAGAAAATGTCAGCAGCTAGTTGGTGAACATGGTGGAGAATTCAGCAGCTAAAGAGTTTTGCTCAGAAGCTGGGTGGGAACCAAACAGAGCTAAAGGGAGAATTAGCTGTGGACAAATAGATGATGACAGATAAATGCTGATGTTGCTCTGTGTCAGTAGGGTAAATACGTAAGAGTCAAAACAACTTTAAAAGCAGATAATACATCAGTGGCTACAACTTGTTCCCCTGCTCCCAAGTGGCAAAAAAATCTATTCTTCAGCTTTAACATTTGATCAGATGCTGTCAGAGGGTTTCAATTGCTAAAATGTTTTTATCTGTCATTGCAGGTATTGAAAAAAGGTACGAGTGTGAAAACTTTGGCGAGCAGGGTATCACTGTGGGCTGCTGGGACACCTACAGACATGACATTGACTGCCAGTGGATTGACATCACCGAACTCAAACCTGGGGATTACATTTTCCAGGTGATGTTTCCCATGTCCTGTCGTGTCTCTCTAAATCTACACTGGCGCGGTTGTGCACTGTCTTTGCTCTGCAGTCATTATCTCCGACTCATTTATGTCGACTATCTTACAGATCATAATTAATCCAAACTACGAGGTGCCAGAGTCAGACTACAGCAATAACATCATGAAGTGCAGATGTCGATATGATGGCCATCGTGTGTGGATGTACAGCTGCCATAACGGTAGGACCCTTCTGTGACTTAGAAGACTGTCTGTAGCTTTGTAAGGCTGATCATCTGCTCTTTATTCTTACAGAATAGTTTAAATTGTTCAGTCCAGGATAGTAGCAGATATTCCAGGATGTGTGATGTCACTATAAAGAAGTCACATGTAGTAAGAAAGGCAAACGTTCAGACAGTCTACTCAGGTTTGAAACCTCAGGTTGTACAACGTTAAAGTGGCTTAAACCAGCTTTTTTTCTAACAGTCTGTAGGGGGCGACTGCACTTGTTGCAAAAAAAAAATCATTTAAATGGAAGTCTATAAGAAAATTATCCTCATTGTCATTTAATTTACTACTTCAGGGGACATTATCCTAATAGGTTTATGGTCTCAGTGGCTAGTTTCAAGTCTCCTTCAATACAGAATGATATTCATTTTGCAAAGTTTAAACAATGTTTTAGCTATTTCAGCTTTTTTTAATCTATTGGCTGTAACTAGTAATAGCATCTGCCTCAACATTACATTTAACCTAGCTGCCTATTCTGACCATACATTCATTACTTTTAGCTAACTAATCAGTCCCTCCAGGATTTCGCGGGCGTTTTTCCAAGATTGTTGCGGCCTAAAATGTCTGAATTCGCGGCAGCTTTTCTAAAAAATTGCAATGTAAGTTGCGATGTTTTAAGCGTATTTGTTGCAATGAAATTGCGGGAGACAGTAAAAAATTGCTAAAAAGTTGCATTTAATTCTTTGTTTTGTATAATTCATTAAATATTTTAAAAGTTTAAAAAGTTAATTTCACATCCCGGCACACACACACAGGCTCACAGCTTGTCACGTCAGTTAATTAATCTAACTGACCTTCATTGTTTCAGTGCTGCCACAGATCTGGATGCAACAGCTTCCGCTATGGTGATTTGTCTGGTCTGTGGTCCGCTCGTTTCACCCATTCTCCTAATAGGTTTTGCGGTAGAAAAGTGTTTGTCAATCGATGATTTTCATTTGTGTTCCACCTCAATATTCCACGGGGTGCAAAACAGTTGACCTCCGTTTTCGAGAAGAACATCAGGGAATTGTTTTGCAGCTCTTTAGCAGTAATTTTTGTTGCATACGTATCTGCATCTTCAAACCATAAACGAGGAAGTGAATTCGGTGACGTACGTGCATTACGCTTACGCTTGCGCTGGGGACTGCTATGATTGGTGGAACTCACAGGAGGCTGGCCAAAGTTGCGGAAAAGTCACGGTGATTGGACAAAATTGTAAGGCCGCGCAGAATTCACAGAGATTGGTTGAATTTAAGTTAATTGTTGTGATCGCAACATCGCGAATTCCTGGAGGGACTGACTAACTGTTACTGCTACTCTGACCCAGCATTAATTATTGGAACTTTCCTAGTTATTCATAACATTTATCCAACCATCCAATCCTTTACTTTCAGGCAACTATGTATGACTTTAGCTCACTATTGCAAAGATGTATCTGTTACTATTGACTAACCATTTCAACCATCAATCTGTTACATTTAGCTAATTATTACAACATTTACTGTCACAGTCTGCTTTTTGACCTGGTTGTCATGTACTCTCAGCAGTTAAAGCTGACTCAATGCAATATTTTAGCTTTTAATCAAAGTGTAATTTTTTTAAATTAGTGGCACTAATCTTTCTACATACCTCTTGGAAACTGTAAAAGCCCTCCAATGGGCACGAGTACCTCTGATTGGGAATGAGTGATCTAGTATGATTTATGTAGGCATGTCTGAGTGCTTACCAGATACCCTCTACATCTGCTGCATATCTCATGCTTGACAGTGAAAATGAGTGAAACTACTGATGTCAGATGTAAAACAAGGACAAAGTGTGTATTTTGTAACTGTGTGTCTCTGCTGCTGTAGGTGGCTCATTAAGCACTGAAACAGAACAGACGTTCCCAGGCCTCCTCAACAACCAGGTGACCCACAGATAAAGACAAAGTCGAGCAGTGAAGTCAACTGGCCATTCCCTCCAGCAGGAAGACTGTCTGAAGCCCACCAACCACTGCACATCTCCATCTGTGCTGGATTCCTCCTGCCAGCTATGTCCTGGTCCAACCATCTCCTTTTATGTTCCCCTCATCTATGAAGCAGCAGCTTTCTTTGACACTCCACCCTCCTCCTTCCCTTCAGCAGAAAGAATATTTGATTCCCCCTCCTGTCTAGACAGAGGCAGCTACAGCTTTACCAACATTTCCAGCTTCTTGGTTAAGATCAAGAGACTGGTAAAGCTCTTTGCATGCTCTGTGACTGAGAGACCTTTTTATTTTTAATGAGTGCTGAATAAACCTGCAGGTTAGTGGCAGGTGTTTCACACAAGCTGCAGCAATGGGGAATGTCATCAAGAATGTGCTTCTTTTCTTTTATGGGGCACTTAAACGGAACTCTGCTGCAGTGTCTTATTGTTCAAAGCTCTCCCTGGAGAGTTTGGATGTTTGTGCCAGGTCGCCTGAAGATTGAGAGAAATTATCAATAACAGCAGCAGTTGCCTGCGTGTGGCAGTACAGGTCATTTTCTTCCACTTTTCAACAGTTTCACAAAGTGCCTTTTACACACTGAAGTCCAGATGCACTGAGGTTATGTAACGCAAGCATTTCTATTGCATGTTGGGTATTTAAGGTGAGGACACAGGTTTCACATCTTCACTGAGGAGTCGGTGCAAATTAAACTGTGGCAGAATCGAGTCCTCAAAAAGCAAACAGCCCGTTCATCACCAATTACAAGTGCTAATTGCCTGATTCAGCTGCACGACTAATCTACCATGGCTGAAACGTGACTTACTAAAGTGCCTTCAAGTGTCCGGAGGGCTTTTTAAGAAACACAGGAGCATTTTTTTTCTCTAATCTGCTCTGCAAAGTGAGTGGGCTAGACTGCAGTCACATTTCAAAAACTTGCACTACTGTCCTTTGGTGTTGTAAAGGTGTGTTGGAAGCAGTCTCATTTAACATAGATATGAATATTATTCTTATCTCTCCTGTTTATATGTAGCAATATTAGTCTTTGAAGCTAATATGAGAAACTCCTGCTTCTTTTTTGCCTCTTCCTTTACATTCATCACACCTCCCTTCTTTAAAGTGCAACCTAACACCCTCTGAAGGTACGTGGCAACAGGATCCGTCACTTCAGCATTTTTCTTTCATTGTCCATGTGAGGTACTCTGCAATGCATTCTGGTAGCATCACATTGCATTTCGAGAGAGGGGGCGTCGCATTGCCGGCTCCTCATTTGCATAAGGTTGAATTTTTAGCTGCTTTATGCAAATGAGGAGTGCCTCTGGAAAATAACTGTTGTTAGCCTTAAGTGAAGATGGATTTAGCAACCGCATGGCCTTATTCACCTCAAATGTTTTTAGAATAAAAGTTAAGTTTCCAGTCGAGCTGCCATGTTAGTCCGGTTTGAAATGCAGCAACAGTCAGTTCCCAAGTGAAGCGTCATCCTAGTAGGTGTTTATTCCTGTTAAAGAGCAGCTGTCAGAGTCACACACCCATCAAGCATCCAGTGTTAGGAAGCGGTGTGATCCCTAAAAACACCCCTGTGGACACGTATCATGAAAATCATGTTTATGCTGCCCTCCAGTGGTTTAACTTCTCTCCTTGCTGCAGTGATGGAAATGTGTACCCCAGCCGGTTCTGTTGCATTGCTGTTGGATGTGGTTTCAGGTGCGACAGAACATGTGTCTGACCACAGCAGATTTTTAGTAGATGATCAACAAACTTGAAACTTTCAACCACAGCTGGCAGACTGCTTTTTCACCTGGTATTGAGTTACTCTTTAAACAGACTGCTTTAATTAGAGATATTAGGTTTCTCTTTTTGACGAGTGCCCCAAAGTCATACTGAAATACGACTGTGGACCAGTGGTAGGCTTACTGTTGCATATAGCCGATGAAATGAATTTAAAGACCCCCCTCTGTTGATAATCAGTGTTTTTACCTTGTTAACATGACCATGTGGTGTTTTTCATATGCTAGGAGACGCATCATGAGTAAGATAAGAAATGGCTGAACAATTCTATCTTGAGACTGCAGTGTATCGACGGCATTCTCAAAAACATAGATTCACACTCTGGGGTTTCATACATAACAAACCTAAGCAACCAATCCTGTTAGTTTCCACTCGTTCGTGTATTGCTGAATTACTCTGAGTCTGAGGTGAGCTGATTTGCTCCAGCTGCAGTGAATGGGGAGGGGTGAGTAAAGAGGGAGGCAGGGACTTCATCAATGTGCACATTCTGGAGGAAGCAGGTGTTAAATGACATCCAAGTCATTTTAAGGCAGGAGAGAATCAGTCAATGAGAGCAACTATAAAGGCCTGTCTTCCATTTATGGTCCTCTTTTTGAATATTAACTGCACCACTAGACGGTGTACATGTGGCACAACATGTCTCATTGTCTGTTATTACTCTGTTAGCAACCAAGCCAAGCTAACAAATTAGCTAACTGACCATTTGTGTGTGATCACCAGCAGGTTTATGGAATAGCTCAGGTGGATAGAGAATATGCTAGAGCGACATCTCCAGCTGAACAGCTCACATTAGCTTTTTTTTAGATAGCTTTCATCTTCATGTGCATGGTGCAGAACAAGCACAGAGTTACCCCAACAGTTTGAGCTACCAACCCACAGGGCACTTTGCAGGGTAGGTAGCTAACTAGCTAACTAGCTGTAGCACATTGTACAGCTATAAGACTCAGGCCAGTGTTAAGCCCTGATCATGCTCTCTTTAGGGTGCGTTCACAGACAGCTGCGGACACCACGGACGTATACTGTTTGCTATTATACTACTATTATATATTCCTAGTTTTCTAGTAACAGCTGCCCGTCCACAGTCTCCACAACTGTCTGTGTGCCTGAAGACAAAGGTACGACACATCCAGTGTTTCTGACGTTTCTGCAGCAACTTTTTTCTCGCTTTTAATAATAAAGATATTATTGATGTATTTAAAAGTCCCTGTGAAGTGCGCTTTAAGACACTTAAGCTGACATGTTACTGAAGTGCCTTCAGTCTTCCATCTGCTTCATGTTGTCCTCATGGGGAGGACAGAAGAGGTGATTTCCATCCTGTGGTGCAACAGAAGCCATCCCCTCAGCACACACAGAGCACAGTCTCCCTGTTAGACAGTCACAGATACAGATGTGTTGTTTTTGTCCTCCCACAGTTTTCAGAAACGGCACATCAGTAACATCCTCTTTTAAAGCTACGTCGTTTTATTCCCTGTTTTATTCTATTGTACAATAATGTGTGTGAATCCAGTTTTAATGTCCTTTTTGTAATGGTGCTATCAAGCTGGTCCTCTGTTTTCTGAGGACACAGTACATGTTGAACAGCTACATTATGTATACTAACAGTATACTTGAACTGAGCGTACGAAACAATGTGCTTTGTGTGTTAAACTATAATAAAGGTCTGAGTTAAGGAGCAACCACATCTTTGCTGTTCACTATTATCTACATTCATTTTTCTTATGACTGATCTTGTTGTGGCTCAGCCCGTTCAGTCCTCTCGGGTTTTATGCTGCTGACAGCTGATATTTTTTGGGTCCCAACAACATTGTCCCTTCCAAAGTAGGATTTTGAGCTTCAGCTTTTGATCTTTAATAAAATATTTCAGGTTTTTGCTTTGTCATTATGACCTACTGCTTGTAGAAAAAAAGATTAATTTACAATAAAGTGTGCAAAAAGTGATGAGATCTGCATACTTTCTGAACTGTCCATACATGTGTGTCTTGCATAAATTTTTAACATCCGTGTTGATGAGACTTAGACACCCAAATAAACATTGTCCCAGAACAAACACACTCCTTCATGCAAATGGAAATCCCAAATGTCACTGGACTACCCCCACAGGAAAATGCACCCCACCACATGGAAACAACATCAACCAATCAGGAACATGTTGAGGAACATGACAATGGTCCAACATGTTGATTTGACCTCCAAACTTCCTACACCCCATTCTGATCGAGCATCAACAGGATGCAGTGGAACAAGTTTGATGGACTGAGGCCCCACTGCACAAGCCAGAGTACCCAAAGGATCCAGTGCCAACGTCCTGGTTCCAGACCCCATAGGACACCCTGAGAGGTTGTCTTGTCCATGCCCAATGGTTCAGAGCATTTTTGACCACATAAGGGGGACCAACACAATATTAGGCAGGTGGTCATAATGTTATGGCTGATCTGTGTATAAACTACAAGGGACAGTGATGCGGCAGTGGACTGTGTGCAGCATATTGGAGATTAACCAGGACATTACTGAGAGAACAGTTTGAAACAGTTAGACTACATGGGCACTCTGTATTCAAAAAAGAACTTGGAGACCAAATCTTGTAATCATGACTTACTGTCTCATAACTAGTGGAAAAGATCCCTTAGTTATGAAGAAGATTAAAGGTGGAGTCTATGATTCAGGGCAAAGACTGCTGATATTTAGCCAGGCAGCATAGTTAAATAACATCTACATCCACCAGATTTACTGTTACTCCCATGTGCACGAACATGAAGGTGCACAGATGAGCTGGAACAGTGTCGTATAGATCAGTCTGAGCCACTTTGTTTCTTATTTACAGCATCCGAGCTGCGCATGAAGACCAGATTAATTTTCTTGAGATACTTTGGAATATGCCATATTTAAAGTGTTCACTGGAATGAACTTTATAAACTTTGAAAAAAAAAAAAGAAACGTGAGATATCATGTTGCCATGGATCCTCAGCACTAACCCTAAACCTAACCCTGCTAGGAAATCTAGGTAATTGGCTGAATGAGCTATTTACAGTTGCATTTATGAAATACTGATCTCATGACTAGCAGAAAAAGATTTCATAATCATGAGGTTGTCTACAACACAGTTGCCAACTTGCCTGATCTTCTCAGATTTTTAAGAAATTCTACTTTTATCAAGTTTCTATTTTTTTTAGTTTTTGTTGATGTCAAAAAGGGGATAATTCTGCTTTATGTTCATTTTTGAGGTTATTATGAGTGGTGGTGGTGGTGGTGGTGGTGCACCAAAATACAATACATTTAAAGGTGTTCCTAATCTTTTGTTCACCTGATAAACATACTCAAGTGGGAATAAATATTAGGGGTTCAAAAATGCCAGTCTGAAGGACACAGAGGCTCTGATCATGACAGCACTAGGACAGGCCATAGAGCCACAACATGGCCTGGATCTACCACAGCAGGCAGGACCAAAGGTGCAGATGCCCCTGAGACAGTCCAGGACATAGTAACAGGCTGTAAGATGCCAGCGGGGAAAATGTACACTAAGAGGCACAACCACAGTGGCTGGGATAGTGTGCAGGAATATCTGTATTTCTTCAGATTTGTCCAAAAGTGTCAAATTTAAGGAGTCTAAAAACACATTTCAGTCCTGGCTTTACAGACCACTTATGCATAATTTGGAATTTCAAAATGCAAACTACATGTAACACTCCACTCAACTGACAGAATTTGGATTGTAGGGTTCAATCTGATATGGGACCAGACTAGTGGAGCAATTGAACGGACCAATGAGATAACCACACCCGGTTTATTTAGACGCCTTCATAGAGATGCTTTAACCTGGAACATTTAACACAACTTATAACAGCTTTCCCTTAGTCTTACAGTCACAGAACAACCACAGTACCATAGCATCAAAGAAAGTAAACGGGCCCAGAATAACTTTTTACAGCAACAAAATAAAAGATTTTACCTCCAGGGGACTCAGTCTGGACAGTGTGTGTGCACAGCTGAAATAATCAGGATCTCAACCTTAGGTCTTTTCTGTCCTACCGCTCAGGCAGTGACCACCGCTCAGTCCATCCAAGGCAATTCTTCAGGTTTCTCAGCTTCAGGGTTCGGCCCAATGGATCCTGGTCTGGGGCTCGCCAGCCTTGAATGGGGATGTCTTGTCTCCAAAAACAAAACCTGACCTGCACAAAGCAGTCAAAAAGCATTCAAAACCATGCTTAACTTAGTTTTAACATCACTACATCATAGCCACACATTTCAATATTATCCTTTATCAGTGCACACTTTTTACTAATGCAATAAATCATCAGTAGGATTTTTCTAACCAAGGCCGACCAAGTACAGGACTCTCCAGGAGACTCAAAATGGTGACAGCGTGGCACCACGTTGAAACTACAGTCAACAAGTTTTTATGAGTAGGGGAGACCAGGTATGGTTGTAGCATGGGGAGAGTTGTAACACCACCAATTCCTCCAATCATAAGATAGGAGTTATATGATCATTTCAGTATTTACCCACTTCCTCCCCGATCACACATGGTGATTGTCAAGGCTGGAAACAGGTGCATGCAGATTCTATAGAGAAAAAACTTATTTTGAGGTAAGAAAGTAAATTTTTTGGCCAAGACTATATTTTGTTTAGTACTTATACAGTTGCAGATAAAACCATGTGACTTATATTAGAATAAATTGTAGTTTCTCAGGCAAAATGTGATGCATTTTTCTCATTTCAAACCACTATGCTAATACAACTAGCTAGACAATGGCCGACAGGGATGGGGTGGGTTGTAACACATCTTTAAAAAGTGTTACAACCATCCCCTTCCATACAACTAAGAACACGTTCTTGATTTTAATAATGCTACAGAATGCGTAGGCAGTGGAAAAGAAAGACTGATGACAGAGGTGTACCTGCAGATGTTTTAGAAAAGCATCTGATGAGGTCACAAAGAAGGGCAAGTCAGTCAAATCAGTTGCAATGGCACATGGGATCTGCCATGTAACACTGAGCAGATACTGCAAATGACTGCAGAAACTGAGAGACCAGGGTCCAGTGATCTTCCCAGTGCAGGTTACTGGAGCAGCAACACAGTTTTCTCTGAGATGCAGGAGGAAATATTAGCTGATTATTTGACTCAGGCAGCAGACCTGTATTATGGACTGACTCCACGTGAGGTAATCATATGACAGGTTAGTTACTGGAGACCAGAGTAGAATAGAACGCTAGTGCAGGTGCCAGACTATGTACTCAGGTTTTCTATTTCACTTTCTTTCAGATCAGAAAGTTTGCATATCAACTGACAGTAATACATTACATCAAACACCGACAGACATGGGATGAGAATCAGATGGCAAGGCCTGACTGGTTCACATTCTTCATGAGGTGGCACCCAAGCCTGTCAATAAGGAGTCCAAACTACCCTATGCCGTCTCCTGGCCCACCAAGCCTGCACTCCAGGGTTACATTCATTTGTCACCACTGTGATTCTGAATTAAAATATACACACAGACACACACACACACATTGTTTTTTGTTAGACCTACGTGTTTTTTGCACAGCTACATTGTAGTGTTCATTAAGCATACATACCATTAAGGAAGTCTGTTCTAGACCAGTTTATTCATACACACTCTTGAGTCAAACAGAAAGTAGATTTGAGTTAAGGTCAATCACAGAGAGAGAGAGATTATTCTGGATTGTTCTTCTATTTCACTAAACCTCTTTTTGAGGCATATCACCCATGGTGTGGCCTCTGTTTATGCTTTTATGTCTAATTGTTACAACTTACCCCAGCATGTGTTACAACCTACTCCGGTAGTGGGGTAGGTTGTAACAAAGGGCCACCATGTATTTGACATCTCATGAGGTCTGTGATATTCTTACAGATGTTTGAATTGGTGCCATTTGTAGTAAACAAATGTGGGTACTTTGTATTAAAGTTTGAGAAGTCTAACTCAAAAATTCAGTGAGTTATAGGTGCTGAAGCAAAAAGTGTTACAACCACACCCGGTCTCTCCTATGATGATTTCACAGTGCACATTAACACATTTGGTACATGAAGCACACACAAAAACATAACCTTGTTCTTACAACAAGCATGAATTCCACACATAGTACCACTATCATCACAGTTTTCAGAACATATCTATGGAAAAATGTAACCTTGACAGCTGCTGGAAACAGCGTTAGCTCATTTAGCCGCGCGAGCTAGCTTAGTTAGCAGCGCCAGTCGCTAGCATTTATCTCTCCACAATTTACTTTACATAACCTCAACCTTTCAACTCACCGAGTCAAGGTGAAGGTTTGCTCTGGCAAGGAGAAGCCTGTCTTTGGGTTTGATATTGGAATTTCAGTAACAGAACTCAGTTGGTAGTATCTACCACTTCTAGCATGTGTCTAACTCTTCTTCTCCAGCTCCCTCTTCTCGCTCTCTGTCCTGTGAACTTCCCACAACACCCGGGGGGGGGGCGGGGCTGACCTGTCATGACCTCTCATGACCCTGTCACAGATCAGATTTATTTACATTACGCTTCTAAGTTTTCTAAATGAACAATATGAACAACAAAAAAAACCTTGTGAGTGCTGGCTTAATATTTACAACTATATACATTCATAGTAACCGTATTAATAGGGTTGCGTTCACTTTTGACTCCCAGATTCCCGGAACAAAGCCACAGGATGTGACCTCGGTGTTCTCAATAAGGCTGCAGCTGTGGCTCATGAATATCTGAGGCCTGGTTCACCTGGAGCCTTTACAGTGGAACAACACTGGCCTCTTGTGGCCTCAGTCACACATCACACTGTTTCTCTCCAGTCAGCTGATAACTGCTATCTGCAGGGGTGTCAAACTCTGGTCCTCGAGGGCCACAATCTTGCATGTTTTAGATGTTTCCCTCTTCTGACACACCTGATTCAGATGATCAGGATCGTTATCAGGCTTCTGCAGAGCTTGATGATGAGCTGATCATTTGAATCAAGTGTGTTGGAAGAAGGAAACATCTAAAACATGCTGGATAGTGGCCCTCGAGGACCAGGATTTGACGCCCCTGCTCTAAAGCATTTATGTTGTTAACTGTGATGGAGCGATGCCGTCCATCCCAGCATGCACTGGGTGAGAGGTAACCAGCAACAGGCCTACACATCATTTGTAGTTTCTAATTCAGCAAACCAACACATATTCACGAGAAGGCCACATCCACACTGAGAGCCGAAGCTGCTTCACTGTAACAATAGTTACAATCCATGTTTCTCTGTCTGCCACATCCAGATCTCATTTCAAAGCCCACTGGCAGAGAGGACGGATGTTTACTGTAAAGTCCAATTACTCTTTTTCAGCCAGAACACATCCAATAACCCATAAAGCCGATGAATTACAGTCATCACAAGCACAGTCATGTAGAACAGAGGCAGTAAGCTGCCCCAGAGCTTTACGTGGGCTTTAAATTAGGGCTGCTTTCTCTGTAGGAGAACACGAGCTGTGGATGCTGGAGTGAAGCCACATGTTTCTCTGTTGTGTTACTCTTTAAACCGAGCTGAATCGTCCAGCAGGAGGACCCGACACCGCTGCTTCCTCCAGACACGTGGAGCCCGTCAGGTTTCTGCAGACCTACAGTGTTTCCTGGAAAAAGGCTGCGTTCAGACACACTCACAGACATGACATTTAACCGCCTGTGGTTAGCATGGAATGGTTTTCATGCCTCTTAAACGTAGAGATTCTATACACAGCCACAGATTGGTACAGTGTGTTATGTCATTTTCAAAGTCCCTCATAAAGTCTGGGGTTTTTTTGTTGTTGTTTTTTGATTTTTATTCAGCAACTACCAAGCCACAGTGAGAAAATCTATGCAGAGACATCAGGATGGATGAGCAGCAACACGACATATGAAACAGTAAACAAGCACAGTCTTTTCATAACAATAGTATTTCCCAGAATGCTGGAAGTGAAGGTACTTCTGGATGTTAAAATGTGTATTTTGTGGTTATATTTTCCCACCACATTCTTATCAACAAACAGAGCAGAATATTCAGAGGCCACATATGAGCCACTGGGTCAGAGAAAGGAGCAGCTGCTGTGGTATTATAGATGATTTATATTCTGAAAGGGCACCTTCACCTAACTACTGGGAGTGTTAAGGTGGTAGGTGGGGGGCAGCGGTGCCTCGTGGTAGAGCGGGTTGTCCCCTGATTGCAAGGTTGGCAGTTCGATCCCCAGCCTCTCCACATGCTGAAGTGTCTTTGGGCAAGACGCTGAACCCCAGTGACAGGCAGGCAGGCACCTTGCATTGAAGCTCTGCTGCCATTGGTGTGTTGATGTGTGTGTGAATGGGTGAATGGGTGAATGAGAAACACATTGTAAAGCATTTGAGTATCACTAAGGTAGAAAGGTGCTATATGAGTGCAGACAATTTACCATATAAGGTGCCAGATATGCTAGAAACTGATGATAACATGAAGTGAAGAGAGATTTGATGACAGAACATCATTGAGTGGCTCTTTGCCAGATGTGACACAAATGTCTCATTTTCAATGTGCTGAGATCGCTTTAAACTATCTCTTGAACTGCTCTAATAATGTACAGTTGTTAGGATAATGCTGCATCTGCCTATTTTTTGTTTGCAATCTCTTCTCTGGCTTCTCTTCATCCTTGTATTCTAAGTTTATGTGAGGTATGTCTTGTCTCAACTATGTTGTTTAAAGAGAATAAACATATTATTTAAAAAAACAAGTGACACAGCCCAGCTTTATTCCTTCTAGCCAACTTTAGCTAAAAAAAATGTTTCAATAGCTAAATTGATGCTACTAAACACTCAGTTTAAAATAACCGTTAAATGAAATATAAACTGCGAAACGACCCCCTGTGGTATTAGAGCCATTGGCTGGGAAGAGCTTTTATCATTTAAATGCATCAGTGTTTATCTGGTGTGTGTCAGAGTAGCATATCAATAATGTAACAGTGTTGATGTTACTAGGTTTTGTCTAAGTGTTATCATAAGACGTCTCCGAATAGCTCTGATGCTGGTCACTCTGACGCTCTTCTGGGCCTCTCCACTGTTATTTCTGGAGCATCTGTCACATTTATCACACTTCGGGATATGAAATTGCATAAACTGCTCTTTGCCGTTTCTCAGTGTTCAAGCTTTCGTTTGTGGTGAAACAGTGAGAGATTATTTGCTCCTTTCTTCGCCAGATGTTTTAAACATGTCACATTGTTGTGCGAGGCCTCTGAGAGTCGTGATTCTGTATTATATATTTGTGGTCATCAGTCGGCAGAGGACGGAGGGGCCCTCAGCGGGTCTTATGTAAAACATCTTTATGAACTTTAAAAGTAAACTGGTTTGCTTTTCTTGCTGTCCTTAAAGTCCTATTTTTCCCTTGTCTTGTAGCCTCACAAAGTAGCACAGGCTTACCCTGGGCTCCATCTCACTCAGTATTTCTGCTGAACAGCTGAAAGCCAAAGTTTATTGGAGGGAATGCATGAGAGTAATTGTAAAATAAAGTATTCATTGTAATATAAATCTTTTCCAAGATCATTTATCAAATTACTTCCATATTCTCTGTCAAAATGCCATGGCATTTTCAAAACACACAGATGACGCAAAACCCTGGGAGGGAAATGTGACAGCGGAGAATTTTCTTAGTCTCCTGCAGAGAAACAGACAAAACCTCATGTTCAACTTTGACAGCTGACTGTCGGGAGGTCAGCACTCTGTGGAGCACAACAGTGAACTTCTGTGCTCCGGGTTCAGGTTGCAGGGGGTTTTATGGGGTTTTGAGTCAAATAAAAAACAACGGCAGTAACGAGGTGGAACACACACATAATGTGAGAATAAAACTCTTGTGAAAATAGACGCAGCAACGCCAAGATCAAGAGGAATGTAGTAATTGTAACAATGCTGCCAATAAGATTTTAAGAGACCACTCACAGGCTTTCACTGGAGTTACTGAGTCGACTGGCGATGACCGTGACATGATGCCAGAAATAGCTGTTTGCTAGCGTGTTTACCTCCACACAGAAAGGTGTCGGGAGGCTGGAACCTCACACTGCAGAAGTCACCTAACAGCTGCTTTCATTCTTTCAGACGCTGATCATGCATGCTATTTTGACTACTGGAAAATGTGCCACACACATTTTAAAAATGACTGTATCGATCCAGCATTGCTCTCCCATGACAGTGTCCAGCTCACAGTTTCCTTCCAAACCGTGGCCACTTGACCGCTGATAGTCCAGTCAGAGGTTCAAGTGTATTGTGTCAGTAGCTGCTAATGAGGCCTTCAGATGCCACACTGGCAACAGCTGTTAAACTGTCTGCATCTAAAATAACATTTAAAACTATGCCAACAAACCAAGCTTGTCTCTTTTTTCAAAGTAAAAACATTTCGTTCTTTAGTTCGTAGACGAATGAAAAAAAACGCTTATTAATCAGTCCCTCCAGGAATTTGCGATGTTGCGATCACAACAACTAACGCAAATTCAGCCAATCTCCGTGAATTCTGCGCGACCTTGCAATTTTGTCCAATCACTGTGACTTTTCCGCAATTTTGTGCAGCCTCCCGTGAGTTCCACCAATCACAGCAGTCCCCAGCGCAAACATAATGCACGGCGACGGTGGCTGGGGCGGGTGGAATCTCAAAATTACCACCACAATGACCGCATATTCGGATACTCGGATCCAGCCTTATTGTTTTGAGAAGAGAAATAAGACCTTTTGGCTAGAAATTAGACAAATGTTCTTGGTAAGATTTTGTGAGATAGTGTCTCTTTAAATTTGTTGTTATTATTGTTTACACTGGTTGGCTGCTCGTGGTTTAAGTTGCATTTTGTGAAATTTTGTAAAATAAAAAGTACATGATGCTGTATAACTATTTGTTTAAAGGTCAGTTCTCAATGTAAACATTAATATTTAGCTTTGCACCAGGTTAGAGGGTTACTTTTCCAGCATTAGTTCTTTGAGAATCTCTTCCAATACCAAAGCAAAATTGGTATTGTAACTAAAGTATCTATATCAAATTGTATTGCATCGTATCGACTTGGGACCCAAAGTATTAGAACTGTATGGTATCAGGAGGTCAGTGGCGACACCCAGCTCTAGTAGAAATGCATTTGATGTTAAGTTCCTGGTAAATGCTGTAGAGGTGTGTGTGCAGTTGAGGCCATGAAATACAAGCTAAGGTTACAGAGCTAGCTTAGCGTTACATTTTAAAGTATTGAATTTTTTGTTTCATGAACAAGAGAAAAAGTGTTGTACTATACAGTGAGAGAGACAGGATTTAGTTTAGAACTGCTGCATGCACGTTGTTTTTTTGTAGTTGTTGGACTGTGGATTCTGAACGGCGAGCCAGAGCCAAAAGCAGAGCTTCAGTAGATTTACTGAACTGAACTCAACTGAACACACACATTCTTTTTTTCTGAGACACTTTATTTATTTTTTGTTTAATTCTATAAAAGTGCACTAAAGTTGGTTATACTTACCGGTTTAGGTCCCTGTTGAAAGGGATTTGGTTCCTCTTTAAGTGATGGGTTATTGAAGCCATAACTGTCTGATGTCTGATTACACTGAAGGTTTTTGTTAAACTGAAATAAATGTAAGCCTTAATTTGTTTACTACAAGTTTGTCTTTGTCACTGTAGTCTCCTTGAGCGTACCTAGTGTTACCATTGCCATAGAGAAAGCCCACATCCTGATATTGTTTTATTGAGATAGGCCATGTAAATTTTGGTACATAAACATATTCATCCTGGTTGCCACAGTGGCCTTAGCGAGTGCTAGTAACGCTACATTTGCACTGGAAAACCTCTTGATCAGTTACATTAAATCAGCTTTCTTTTTGTTATTTAGTACCATGTGATTAGATACGTTTGCCTCTTTCAAGTGTAAATGGTTTATTTGTTAGTTGCAGAAAATTATGACTTTAATTGACTGAATGTCCAATACATTGTTTACTGATGGTGCAACTGCATAAAAATCTTAAAAAGGGTATTTAGATGAAATGACAAAAGCTTTAGAAATAATCAGGTACAGTTAGAGGCAAGAGAGAAACTAAGGTCACACCATACCACGTGTACATGTACATGTCAGCTGCAGTAATAAATAGTAAATATTCAAACCACTGACAGGAGAAGTGAATCTCATTGATCATCTTGTCACAATGCAGTGTTCTGCCGTGAAACCTTGGGTCCTACCAACTACTATGACATGTACGTAAACATTGCTGCAGACCAAGTACATCACCATGGCAACAACACTCCCCATTGTGAGTGCCCTCCGCCAGCAGGCTGATGAACCTTACCACACCGCAAAACTGCTCAGGTATGGCGCTGGCCTCACCTCCCGACTCCCCAGATCCCAATCTGATACAGGAGCTGTGTGCTGCACCGGAACAAGCCTGATCATCAGAGGCCCCAACCTGCACCCAAAGGATCCACTGTCAAGTTCCCAGTGAAAGACGCCGTGACAGCATCTCTGAGTCCACGGCCTGATGGATCAGAACTAATCTGATGGCGGTAGGGGAACCACACAGTATCTGGCAGGAGGTCTTCATGTATGCTAATCAGTGTAGCATCTTGTGTCTTTTTGTCTAAGAGAGGTCGGGTGCTCTTCTCTCTGTCACAGATGATGCAAACCATGAAGAACACAGCTCTGGACTTCACACTTTTCAGTCATCTAATGCCAGACATATTGAACAAATATGCTTATTGCGATTGCAGTCAACACCGTGCAAGATATCATGAGGGATAAAAATAAAAAGTTCGTATAACTCAAGGCTAAAACTTAAGACAGTAAAGGAAACCATCTGACCTCCTTCACCAAGCTGGTAGTTCCTCCTTTATTAGTCAGTATTCTATAAAGCCGTCCTGGAGAGAGATGACATGTGATAAAGGTTGAGGCAAAGTCACCCATCGCTGAGAGAGTGAAAGATGCTCCTATGAATAACTGAAATACCTCCATCAAAGGAAAACCACAGTGAAATTCAACCAGGGAGTAAAGAAATGACCAGAAGAAGACAAGAAGGCAGCAGGAGATAAAATATGTACACGTTTCATTTATTGGCATACAAGTTTCAGAATAATAACACATTTGGGTTTCAACTGAAAAAAAGAACATAGAAAAGTTCAATCAGCTGAACTCAAGATAAATAAAGACCTAAGTCAATCAAGAAAACATGAAGTTAAACTTTATTTACACAATTAGAAATCAAGGTAATGGTTGATTTGTTAATTATGGCATTCAAAAGTCTGTACTTTCACATGGAGCTATTTTAAATGCTTCTGTCAGACCACATTCACAAAACATCAGACGGTCGAGGTCAAACGTTACCAGCAATATGCACTGAGGTTCTCCTGTTTAAGTTACACTCTGTCAAGAATCACAATCTTGAAGTGTCGTTTGTTAGCAATAAGTTAACAAAACAAAGATCTGGAGTGATCTTACTGGTCCGGCCTGGTCACACCAGGAAACAGCACAGCGGCAATAATCTGTGTTTGGTAAAATTTAGGATGTTTAGGTATGAATGAGGCTCCAGTACGACGGAGTTTGGATGCTTTTCTTCACCCAGATATCGAGTAAACATTTGATTTGAGGGACCTGAGCGACCCTTTAGTGCTCTAGTAGCACCGGTCTGGGCTTTAGACCACCACTTCTGAACCAACCTGGGAACAGGTTGACAAACTGTTTCCAAGTTCGATACACAACATCCACAACAACCAAACACGCTGGAAAGCCGACTGCTAACTGACACCAGCATCGACTCGATTCTGTTTTCCCTCTGCTGCTCTTTTTTTTTTTGTACCACAAGCCAAGTATGGATATTGTGCTCATAAGACGTGCAAAACAAAAGGTATGTAGCTGTAATTGTTTTTCCACGTTATTGAAAACACAGCCATGTCGCTGTGGTTCTGACTGCAGGTCCTGGTATTTTCTGAATCAACAAACATTTTGTGCTGAAAAGAGGCACTTAAACCACCGTCTACTGTCTGCGAAGCATTCCTCCTTTGCAGAGCCGTTTTTATTTATAGGTTAAAGAAACAGGGATGGGGAAACACAGGTAGTACAACAAGTAGAGATGCTCCAAGTGACTCATTTCCCTGTTGTCTAAACAGAAATGTAAATTTAAACCAGTCTAAAAGCGAGAAAACATTGCGTGTGCTCCAGTCTAGGTGTATTAATATATTACATTAACTTCCTGTCTATCTATCGGTGCTGTGATGAGCTGCGTTATCTTTTCAGACTGAACGGGATCACAGTGTCTGTGGGTAAACAATGCCATAGTGGTTTGCCAAGAGCGGCTACCGTTAGCAGTGCTAGCACCAGGAACCCTCTGTCCTTGGAGGTTTAACATCCACACATCTGTGCTAAATGTGGTTTCACATTCTGACACAACCTACAATCTTTCTTTATTTCTAGATCAAAATCCTGCCAAACTCTCTAAAAATCTCAGATGCAGCAATTAACCGGCGCTGTACATTAATAAAATGTAATTAGTTCAACCGACTTGTGTTCATGGTGCCAACTACCAAGAGCAGAAAGGCTGAATTGTTCAGGTGACTAATCCTTGTAATAAGCTACAAGAGCATGACTCTCCAGGATGACTCTCCATCCCTCAAAGGTCAGCACTATAAACACAGCTTGTTACTGGTCAATGATGTCAATTCAGAGATCACTGAAGTTAAACCTAATGTGAAACATTTGTGCTGATTTACGCCCCGCTGTGAGTGAATGCAGTAATCACAGTGATTTAAGTTTAATGAATGAAAGTTACATTTTGCTGTTTGAAATCCTGGTGTGACCGGACCTTGAGACTTAAATAAAGGCAACATTCAAAGCCATTCTAGGCACTGACAACTAACAAGAGCACTTTTAATACTTCAGTCAAAGGCAGTCTCACAGTATATAAATACATGTTTACCAGACACGAGGCTAAAATCAACAGCAGTCACCAAACCTTGAGCACAGCATAATATCCAAATGAAAAGAACTAATTCACGGAACTGCATTAACAGTATGACATGCTTAATACAGAGCAAGCACAAGCTTTGGTTGTTTTATTTAAAGAAAGACAAAAGAATCTCTTAAATCAATGCATAGAAATAAAAGATGCACATTAATATTCAAATCAGTGACTGTTCGACTGGAATGTTTGGAGCTGAAAACCAAAGGGCACAGTGACGAAACAAACAGGCAGAGAAGGAGATAAACTATGGAGAACTTCTGCAAAAATACAACAATAAGACTAAAGCAAACAAATGAAGGTGCAGCGCATGCAGCGAATCTCACTAATAATCACAGTCGTCTGTGACGCGACTGAAATAGAGCATATTCTCAGTTCAGCCAGTACAATCACTTAAAGCATGGCTGTGGATGAGTTCCATAGACCTTCACAAAAATAAGTTACCCTGTGAGTTGGCTTTATTATTTAAAAAGGAGCATCTAAAAAGGAAAGAAATGTATAAAAGTTCATAATTCCACAAATACTACAATTCGAAAAGTACTTTTTAGCCCAAAATAAAATGGCTTGAGGAATGTCAATAAATTCGGAGTTAGTCCGTCCAAGACATCATTTCCTTTCCTCCAACTAAATACAAGTTGCTGACAGAAAAGCCACAAATAATGCAAGAGTAGAATCTGAGTAGGTGTCAGGGACAAAATCTCTAACTTGCTCCCAGAGGATGCTCTGAATGGGACATGCACATGATAGTTGGTGGAAAGAGATAGATTGTAGAGTCGCAGTGTTAAGGATGCAGGTCTGGGTGGTCCTCAGGGACGAGGGCTCTGTTGCTGGACTGTCAAACAGCTGCTACAGAAACAGTGAGTCAGTCAGTGACATGATCCTGAGTGAGCATTGAATAAACTTTCATAATAATACTGAGGACAATACACTGAGGTGTGCAGGTAAGCATTAGCAGCAGTCACTATGCCTCACATACTGTATATGGAGCTCTGAAGTGATCAATATTAGTTAAATAAGACCAAAACAGTGTTTAACATCATGTAAAGAGATATCCTGAAAATAGATGGGAAAACATCCAAAAACAATGTGTTTTACAACAAATATTTAAGTCACTGCCCTTGTACCTTCCTGCCTCTTGATTCTTAAGGTTGCAAGTTTAACACCTGCTACCAGGATTAGCCAGAGAGCATCTGTTAGCTAGATCAAAAACAATGGGAGGCTTTCCACTGGAGGAACTTGGGGCAGGCGTGAGGTGGGGCCAACATTTATGGGAATCATCAGCCCTTTCAGCCTTTTTGTTTCCATTACAGTGTCAGATGGGGCAGGTTGGACTGTGATGTTTAGTCCAAGTGCGCCAAAAAACCAAACAGTAATCACTGACTGTAACTCCAGCTCATGGTGGATCTTATGCTGTTGTTTGTTAAGTCCCAGAGAACATAGCAATGAGGAAAAGATGCCGCATGTTGTCTTCTCTGAGTTTAACCAATCAGTGTCGAACACCACACACCAGTTTTTCAGGTCCTCTCAGTCATACCTGTCCTGGAGACGGTACTGGTTTCATCCTCTGGAAGGGTTTCAACAGGAACATACACTAAGGTTTGGGCTTCCCTAAAATAGTCTGTACTGAATTCTGTGCAGCTGCTCTTCTAAATAAAACTGCTTTTATTGTATTAGTTCAACACATACTACCAACCCCACTGGCTAACCAGCTAGACAGGGCTGTGAGCCTGGTTTATGACTCAGCATCAAAGTGGTGAGACAGCATTAATGGTGGATGCTATCTAGTTAATCCAACTACTTCTGTAGCATTTCAATACTAAACATGTTTTTCATAAAAAGAAAAAGTTCTGTGAAGAGCAAAAAAGACAAACTTTGTGGCTTCTCAAGGCATTAGCAAAGTAGCAAACTTAGCTAACAATGCTAACGCAGACAGCATTCATGCGCCAGCTGACATTTCACCTGCTTTCATCTTATACTTTAATACAGACTTCAGCTGTTTCAGTGTCTACATGTTAACTATTTAAATGCTTTTAGCTGTTTTCCATTTGAACCTTCTCCAAACACATCAACTGCCTTCATCATCATAATTCTTCTCTTATTTCTGTTCAATGCTACATTTCAATTGACACTTGACTGCAGCTGCTAAGAATTATGTATACTAATCTGCTGATTAACTCCATAACTGTGTTAATTAGCTGAGACACACACTGTCATAACACATGGCTTGTAAAACTAAGATAAGACACAACTTTCTCCTGATTTTCATTCATTGGAACTTCATTGAGTGCATGTGTTCCCTCACACTGAACATAAACTGCCTCTGACCTGACTGACAGTGGTAGTTGTGGGATTTCGTTTCATTTATCCATGTGCTTTCTGGCTCACGACAAGCACAGCACTGAGCTGGTGTTGGCTTACACAAATATTTAAGTAAACCGTGTCTGCCACACATTCACTGCACATTTCAGGCAAGTAATTTGTCTTTGGTTTCATTAAAGCATTGTTATCAAAAACAGTCCATTCTGTTGTCCATGCAGCATGTTTAACATTTAATACAGTTTAAACGGAGTGCTCTGCAAATGCTCTGATTTACAATAAAGTGACAGTTCACTGAAAATGATCGTTTAGTTTGGCCTGTAAAACACAATCTTGCAGGTGATAAACACATTTCAGACAATGAAAAGAACAACAAACTAATGATGAGTGCCATTTTGGCTTTCAGCTTGTCCAACATTCCCGCTGACACTAAATATTCTCTTGTGTGCAGTCTAATTTACAGGTTTGCTGGCGTGCTGTGGCTACACAGCAAGTTTGAACATGGAGCCAAACGACACCTTATCAGGAGCAGAATGTCTTTTGGATGAGATGCCAGGACACCGACCTGGCGCCATCTGCCTCGGAATGGATGCTCGGCAGTGAGGAGCTGCTCGGGCCAAGTTTGGTTTTTCTACAGAGCAGACATCCCACTAGAGGCTGATCCATCACCCTGTTCAGAGCTTCACCTGGGAGGCTCCCAGAAACTCAAGCCCTGATTTAAATCTGCTGGGCCTCCAGCCACAACAGGGATGGAGAGGGGATGGGAAAGAAAGGCTTTATGTGCTCTGGAGTAGCTAGCAGCCAATAATAAAGTAAACTACAAAAGCTGAAATAAATTACAATGCTCAAGGAAGTTAACAACACTACACCGTTAATTATTTAGTGATTGTCCCAGGGTTGTATTCTTAGGAGTTTAAAGTCTCCCAAACTCTGCAAATCATACAACATCAAAAGCTGTATTGATTAATACATTGTATAATGTCTCATCAAATGTATTGTAAAAGGGGATTTGTAATGTTTAATTTTTTTCACAGTTATATTGTTACACAGGGTACGGATACTAGAAGAGTATTGTAGTCCTCTGCCATTAAAAACAATACTGTTTCCCAGTACTTTTTTGTATTTTAGTAGAAGAGCAGCAGCTAACAGAACCTGTAGCTCCTCTGAGCTGCATCAATATGCAGGAGCAGGGCAGTGTGTTTGCAGCACTGTGCTTCCACTCTCTGCAGGTATAGTAACGGTGCCAACTGCTTCTCTCTTCTCTCAGCCTTCTTCTTCTAGATACTATAATAACATTATATAAGACAAACAAGTGCTATGTATTTTGTGAAAAGCAAACGTTTTTTACCACTGCAGGTTGATGAGGTAATTAGGGGCAGTAATAACCGTTTAGTTTGGCTTTATCTCTTCAGCTAAGTTACCAATGTGGAAAACATTGCTACATACATGCACAGTGCTCACACTGTTAATGTTAACTCATGTTACTGCAGGCTGCAGATCAACAACACCAGCTATAACTGATCAGCTGAATCCTGCAGAAAGACTGACAGTGGGTGATTATGGCATAGTAATTCACTCCTATTGGATTATTTGCTTCTTATCACACTGACTCGCAGAACACAACCTACTTCAAGGTGCATGGTGTGTCATCAAGTATTCTGTTATTTTTCCTAATGTTTTAGGTTGTTGCTGGTATCGCTTCAGTATCGGTACTGATAAATGTATGCAGGTACTATCTTATAGTACAGACAGTTTCACAACAGACTGTCATCCATTCAGATGAACTGGCAAAAGAGGAAGCTCGCTGTAATAGAGCTTAATGGAGACTCAATATGGCCAACATGACTACAATAAAAGGCTGATGTGGGTCTTATATACAGATGTATCAGTCTAAGCCTAGAGGAGACAGAGGAGAAGAGACCTTGGCAGGATAAAGAGGCTTAAAAACAGGGAAGGATGGATATGCTGTATGTGCTCTTAGTCTGCTCACTGGCTGTGGTTTACCCTGTCTGTCCGTGGCAAAGCTCCCACAAAATCTTCTATCAACAGCTACTTATAAAAGTCCTGGGCTTACATTCCTCAGCAGGACATGTATATGTATCGTGGCACTCAGCAGGAATTTCAAATGAGAAGATTAATCCTTGTATGCGTCTATACGGTCGTAGGGCAATGGTTTAAACATCCACAGGGGTCTATGGCCTCAAAAACACTGCCAAACACAACATTCCCCCGGTGGGGTATTTACAGGTTATGTCTCGCTCTGCCTGATGGTGGTGTCCAAGCAGACTGGGTCCTGTCCAGCCTCTTTAAAGTACTTTTCAGTATGATTTGGGCTCAGCACATCCAAAATGAGCTTCCCTGTCTCATTCTATTCTGCACACAAGAGAAAAAGACAGGATTTACTGTAACCGAAAATGAAGCAATTTATGGGATGACATGTGTTCTTGAGGCGCCTGCCAGTGTGGAAGATCTAAAAGCCATCTGTGGTTGACGATCATACTGTGCTGTCTCAAAAGGTTGCAGGGTTCTAAGAAAATAAAGTGTGTTGGATAGGAAATAAGTTCAGTGGAATGATAATTGTGGAGGAATGTGTTCAATGAATCTAATTTCGCTAAAGGGGAAATGAGGAAGAGAATATTCGGTTTGTTGGACCTCAAAATGTTCTCCTCCCGGTGATGCACCCTCTTATTTTAAACCACATATTATCAATAACCTGCTGTGTCACTTGTTTTAGACGTGCTTTAATTTCCAGCAAAATAAAATTAAATTACAAAAAGAAAGATCTGGTGAAGGACATGTTTAGGAGTTTCTGCTGGCAAATGAGAAGCCCTGCATTTTATGTCCAGCATGTGTTTCTAAAAGTCAGTTCATGCTTTCAGCGTGACTAAGGCAGACCTTGAAAGTGGACAGTGGATGTGGACGTGGTTCTGTTCGTACTAGAATAAGTATGCAGCGGTCTGCAGCACAAGCAGACACATTCGTCTTCACACTGAACACAGAAAATAACATACAGGGCTGCTGTGCATGTTTCTGCAGGGCTGGCTAGCTGTAATGTTGCACTCTTTACACTACACAGCAGCTGGTTACAGCCTTGTAGCATCATGGCAGTGAATATTCCTTTTAATGATGAATTATAAAGGTGCGGGTGATAGGGAATCTTTGCATGCTGTCTCCATATAACATGCATCTGTTTCAAGCTCCTTTTGTTTCCAGTGTGGACAGTCTGTGCAGCCACAAATTCCCAGCTGCATGCAAACATCCACAGATGAAATTTACTTTTTGCACACCCTGTGAACCTGCGGGCAGCATAAAGCTAATCAAAATGCAGACACAGTGTTTTTAAAACGTGTGTAGAAATAGAATAGATCAATACCAATATGAAAACGGAGTAAAACATGGAGGTTTGTGACATAAATACAGCATGCAGTCACATAATGTGTTTTAATGTACTTCCTGTAAGCCTGTTATGACACTACAACTATATATTTTGCTTCCTAATTAGGTTTTTTATTTAATGTCAGTCTGGCAAATGTCTGTCACTGTAGGATCAGAAAGGTTTTCAAAGTGAAGCCATGAAATTCCTCTTCCCTGCTTCCTCCAACATGACATGCAGCAGGAACCCAGCAGCCAGCAAAGTAAACAAGGAAATGGGCTATTTTAACTGAAATGTGATAATTGTTTGATTACAGCTACTTAAAGACATGTAAAGTAAAGGGAGAGCGCTACTGAACTGAAAATACACTTCATCTTGTTTCGGCTCAGCTGCTCTGTTTGGTTCCTGTGCGTGTGACCTGGACAGTGAACTCTCTGCATTAATCCCTCAGTAAATACATGACAAAGCACTACACAATGTGAAGTCATAAAGTAAGCAGAATGATGCTTTAAATGCTTTTGAAATAGGCCTCCTGGAGGTACAGCAGTTAACTGATATTGCTCACAGATGAAAACCTTTAAACTTTGATGTGGGGTTTTTCTATTAATGTGGAGGAGGCATTTGGCATGAGAGCGACGGTCAGCGGGGCACACACAGGGGAACCCAGTCTTATTGCTCTTCTTTGATGCTTTGTTACATCATTGGAAAAATGTATCTGTACACTTTGAAAATGTTTGTTTTGTTGTCCGTGCCTAATAGCCAAGCATTAAAACTGTAAAAATGTTTAAGTCCTCATTACGTATTAAATATAAATCATTAGACTCACCGTGTTTGCTTTTATCTAGTCAGGCTTCTGTCTTCAAAGATGGTGACCTCAATCTTGATAACATTTAGTCAAGGGAAAGGAGACGAGGTAAGTTGTGTTGCTTTGACATTCATTTCAAGCTAAATTAGGCTGGAATTCTCCTCACTTTCTATGTAAAAAAAAGAAAACAAAACACAATGATACTGCAGCTATTGTGCACATTTTTCACATTTTCAGCATGAAACTGTTTTTTTGAAAATGCTGGTGAAAACAGAAAACTTGCTTCCAAGCCAGGGGTGTGTTTTAGCAAAGATCTCTAGTGACTGACAGATCGAGGTCTCTGGGTTCTCAGTGAAATCCACCTTTCGCTCATTACATCCGGTTTCAAAAGACCAACATTGCGACCGCCAAATGTAAAAACTCAAGGCTTCAAAATGGTCGTCCACAAACCATCCGGTGACATCACTGATAATACGTTCATCTTTTATACACATGGTTGTGGCTCATATACAGAGTATTGTTTTGACCCTGTAGCCAATGTGTGTTGATTTGTTTCACCCTGTTTTCAACAAGGTCATAGTGTAGTTAGATATCTTTAGGAACCTGTCTGTTCCTTTAAAACAGTCAGAATTGGTGAGGGTCACCATGCTTAGCATTAGTAGTAAAAGCTAGTTAGGCTGGCTTGCTAACATTGCCACTGAACATCCTCAAATGTTATAGAAAGCAGGGGGTCTGGCTAGCACTAGCAGTTTTATGTGTACTGTATGTGAGCGTCTAAATCACAAGCACGACTGGGTAACAGGTAACAGTGTAAGCAGCAGATGGTTAACTACATTTAAGAATTTGTCTGTCTTTGTCCAATATTCAACATTTGTAAGGAGTGATCCTGCAGTTGATGTAGTATTCCCTTAAAAAGCAGAAGATAGTTAGCGATTTAACTATCGTCCACTAGTTAGCCTAGCTTGTTAAAGTGACCACAGGCGCCTGTTAATTGATACTCGCATTTAATCTTGTTCTACACTAGCAACTCTCACACACTTAATGTTGTGTCCCTCCAACTTTATATAAAGCAGATGCATTTGTGGTTGCAGCAAATGACAGACGGTCAGCTGTCACAGGAAGTTACAGGCCTGTAACCGCAGCACTCCTCTACCCTGTGATTCCAATTACAACATGTAATAGTTTGTTCAACATAAGAAAGAAAGACACGATTCCAAAAATATTTTCATCCCCTCAGCCCCGGACAAAAAGGTACATTTGTGCAGATGGTCAAATTAAGCATCAGACAATTACAAACATGATGATGTTTTGTTGGTTCGAAAGTTAAAACCGCAGTTCAGGTGATACATTCCTGTCAATCTTCCAGTGCTCCCCCGCCAAAGTCAGCACAGCAGCCCGACAGTGTCAGGAGAAATAAACCAGATCACCGTCAGCCTTATAAAATCACAGGCAAGAGTGGGAACAAAGCTCAGCTGTGAACAATTTCAGTCATATTTTGTTATCCCTAATCTCTCATTGCCGCCCAGTTACAATTAATTGGGATGTTGAGTCACCCCACACACATGCATGCCGGGACAGCTAAGATGTTGGTGCACCCGCTGATTTTATGCAGATGCTATGGATTACATACTAACTTTTATCTGGTGTTTTTATGGGGTATCCCTACATAGCGCTGGATTTCCTGTAAGCTGCCCAAACTGCTGCTTTCTATTTTCATCCTGCAGTTGTTGGGGGCAGAAGGCCTGTAAATCACTACATCTATTAGGTCATTGTGAAAGCTCCTTGTTCTACTTAAAGCTGTGGTCTGATCACATTCACATTTCCTGATCTCAGGGTATGTTTAACAAGTTAAAGTTGACCAAAATATTCAGCACACCATTCCTCTTTCCCGTACATCCTAATTCTTGCATAACAAGATGGTTTTTCATTATGAAAACATTGTGGCTTTCAGCCTCGACTGTGTTTCTCCTTTGTTTGTTGGCAATCTGAGTTTGGGGCTCCTTTATTGCATTTGCTGTGTGCTAGACTGAGAAGAAAATTTGATAAATGCTTAAAAGACACCATCTACATTCACACAGAAGGGTAGGATACAACTCGCAGGCCTCTCTCGATGGGGTCGGTAAGCAGGAGGCCTCGTGGTGCGTAGATCTTGTCATTCTGCTCCTGAATGTACTTTGCAATCTTCTTTAAAATCTAAAAAAAGAAACAGCAATCCCATTTTAAAATATACTTCTCATTTAGATATCTGAGAAAACATGTGCAGTGTTCTGACTTCTCAAAAATCTGAATCTCTAAATTTATTAGTCATGGAAAACTCAACTGATTTCTTGGATCTGACATGAGTCAGACTACATGGCACAGCTAGTCAGTTAGTCCACTGATTGGTCCGAATGGAAATATGTTTGGTCTGGCATTCATTAAGTTAACCTTTATAATTATGATTAAAATGTCTCAATAACAACTGGATGGCTTGCCATAAAATCCGGTAACCACATTCATGTCCCTCTTAGAATTGAGTGTCATATTAGGTCAATTGTTTAGTATGTCCAATAGTTCCCATCAGAATCAGACATTAATGCCAGGTGTAAATGTAAAGACCAACAGACTGCATATCAATATCCACAGAACGTATCCAAAGAGATCACTATGTTAACATCTGGTGTGGTATATACTTGCTTAGTGTCAGCATTTTAGCATTGCCTCAGTCTTCCTGGTGTCTTGAGACCAAAATACGGCACCATGTATTGAAAATCATCAAGTACGTCCACTAAGCTGATGTAGACTAGCTTGACATATGTGTGTTTTTCTTTAGCTTTCTAATGAGATTTCAAACCAAAGTCATCAATTTGCAACTTCTATAACCCTCTAAACCCCAAAAACCCCTGTGTGGCTGACTCAGGTAGTAGACTGGGTTGTCCACTAACCACAAGGTTGGTGGTTTGATTCCTGGCCCCTCCACATGTTGAGGTGTGCAAGAGCAAGACACTGAAGCTGAAGTTGCTCCCGATGGCAAGTAAACACCTTGTATGGCAGCTCTGTCACAATTGGTGTGTGAATTTGTGTGTGAATGGGTGAATTGGAAAAGCACTGTAAAGAGTTCTGAGTACCACTAAGGCAGAAAAGTGTCCTAGAAATCTAGACTGTAGTGTATTTTATTCAGGTAGACTGTAGTGTATTTTATTCAGGTAGTGGTTTCCACATGTATCATAGGCAATCAATCCAACGAACACTTGTGTGAAGAGTACCAGGATCTTAAAGCTGCTTGCATTTAACATCTTAGAGCTTATTTTGTTTGATGAAAAAGCATTTTAGGGGGGAAAAAACTCTTTTATATTCCTCAAAATAAGGTCTTGATAAAGTGTTTTGGTTTCAGCACTGAAATCTTTGTAGTTATTCAGCTGGAATACCAAAAACTTCTAATGATGCCCAGCAATACTTAAAATGATATACAATAATAAGGTCCAGTTATACGTCGTGTGCTCTTGCTTTCCTTTTGCAGGCACTGTTTCCGCCTGGAACCAAACTAGCAACTGTCTGTCTGACTAAGTATGAAAACAGAGGACCTAACTAGCCAACCAGCCACATTCTTAAGCTGAACAGCTGAGTAACAGACTTTACTTTGGTAACTTCAGTACATTCAAATTGCCCAACTTAATGAGCGCTCATAAAATCCAAAACAAGCCAAATGCTGTTCATCACTGTTCACTTCTGTCCACTGAAAAACAAACTCAGAGGATTCCACTGATATACTGGTCCATTTACATTCCATACAAACCAGACCAAAGGGGATTTTACATGTATATAAATCATATTCATTTGCAAGCTCTCATAAAGGTCATAAACCTTTTGATTTATGTCCAAGTTAAAAGGTTTCACACAGCAGCAACAACTTAGACTCTTACACTACTGACTATACACTGTGTCGTTCATGTCTTCTTGCAGCAGTCAGTGGAAACCATCTAAAACGTTAATATAACGTTCACTATTAGGACTGGGAATCATTTGATATGTTTGAATACTGATGCCTATATGATAGGAGTTGTGGTACCAATACCAAAGTAATACGGATTTTGATTACTACTTTTCAGAAATGTCAAGGTAAAAGATACATTTAGCAGGGTGAAATATCTTTCTACAGTTGATGGGTAGAGGAGAGTGATAAATGCCTAGTTTGTAGGTTGTAAAAATGTCTACATTATCTATAGTACGCTGAGTCCCCATTTTTCCTAGCATTGGTAATACCTGTGGGCACTTGGGAAAAATATTGTGCATATTGTTTTCATTTTTTCATGTTTTGTCAAATTGAAAATCAAAGAAACTCAACTCTGACTCAATTTTTTCTCTCAGTAGTGTTGAGATGTTCGTCTGTTTGCTCAGTAAAAAGCTGTGAACATAGAAGTGTCTTTCACTCCCCTTCTTTGTATTCTAAAGATTCAACTCAGTTTTCTTCTTCTTTTTAAAAATGAATTATGGTATTATAGCTGTGCCACACTGTAGAGAAGACATGTTTGAGTTCCCTCTGCTTCTGTTGCACTGTTTCGATGAAGGTGCAGGGCTTCATACTGCAGTGAAAAATGGACTGTTGGTTGCACAAAGCAAGGAATATTGATAGGTGACATTGGGCTTTACGAGACTCTGTAAAACTTGGAGCTACTAATGTTTATTTTGTTCAAGAAAACCATGGAGAAAAAAAAATATTTTCAGATGATGTAATTGTTTTAAAAACTTCAATGAAATATCCATATATTCCTACAGAGAACAGAAGACCTTTTCAAATTCAAACGGTGAACTGAGTTCATGTCTGGGTCATCTTCCCAGTAGGAGCGCTGCGCCAACAGTGATGGATCCTGAAGCTGCCGCACCCTGTTGTCTCAGCGGCTTGGAGCAGTGAGCAGGTGACGAAAATGACACGACATGATAAACGACAACAGAGCAGATATTTGGACTCGTGCTGCTGTTGAAAGACTGAATGTGGAGCAGCGTTCGGACAGAAGCCCTGTTGGTCCTCAATCTAACCAGAATGATCTCAGATCTTGAAACTGCTTTTGCGAAAAACTGTTTAAAAAAACTACCACGTCATTTTATATTTCATCTATATATTGGTTATAAACAGTCAACTTATTTTGTGTTATTTATTTTGTTGTTTTGCCGTCGATGTGCTGCTTCATTCATCTTCAAGCAGTTTTTTCAACAATTCAACAATGACCAGAAAAATGGTTTGTACATCCAACCAGGACACCGTTTGCACTACTGAACATGTTCAGCAGTTTCTTACTGAAAAGGACAGATAAAATGAATCATTTAAATTAGGTGGAGACATTGTGTTTACTATGAAAATCCAACCATCTTCACATTGATGTGGTTCAGATTACCTCCTCTCTTTTAATCTACCTCACAGCACAGCTTTGCAAACATGCACATTAATATTTACCACTGGTAAACACTTGTATTTATTGTATATATTGTTTTTATTGCCAGTATTTTACTTATCCTTCTTTATTTTTCTTATTTTTATATATTTACTATTATTACTGGACTTATAACTGGGACCTGAGTGCCAATTTCCTTCCATCTCATGTGTACATGTGTGCTGGTATGACAAAAAAGAACCTTGAATCCTCTAAGAGCTGATTACAAACACATTGGAGTTTCTCTAAAGTGATACGGAGCAGGAGAGGGAATATTAGTATGTCTGTTGGTTGACTTATGTTCTGAGTGGCATTATGTCTCTTTCTCATGAACTAGCTGGAAATTGCTCATATGTCTTCCATTAATATATGTTGCTATCTGTGTGTTTGTGCAACCTGTATATTAGTTTGATGAATGTGTGTGTGTGTGTGTGTGTGTGTGTGTGTGTGTGTGTAAATGTATATATATATATATATGTATATATACATATATATATATACATTTAGAGAGAGAGAGAGAGAGAGAGAGACTTGTTTGTGATTGATAGGTTTATTGTAGATTTAATGTTGGAAAAGGACCCTGTAAGGTTTTCAACGAGGCAGATCTCAGGATGCCTGTAACTCCAGGAAGTCCTTTTTTGTAGCTGTTGGTAAAATAGTACGTTTCTTTATGTTGTCATATTGTTGCACTTTGAGGTGATGAAAATGATCAACTGTTCTCAAGCTTTACTAAAATTGAGGTTCGACCTTTGGCCGTATCCACGAACAAGTGCCAAGTTATTCAAAAGACAAGAACATGGTTCAAAAGACCATGGTCCGGTTCAAGTGCTCACTTTAGTGGTGGGCAGGGGGTCAGCATGAGCACTCTGACTCGTCTTTAGCTATGCAGCCCCATATAAAGCAAACTGAGGTTGTGTATTCTGACAAGTTTTAATTCAAGTTTTAATCAATTCATGCCATGATAGTTCTTGATAATAGGGTTGTAACAGTGCACAAAATTAACAGACATGTACAGTAGTCCCTCACCGTATCGCGGTTCACTTTTCACAGTCTCACTGTATCATGGATTTTTACATTGTATATAAAATAGCATAGCATACAGCAGATGAGTAGACGTACGTATGGAAGACGCAGCTACGGCCGCTTCGGCTTGAGCTAGTCTGTCGCTGATTGAGTGGCGGTGATCGAAGCCAGTGTTTATAAGAGTGTTGGGAGGGTTTATAAAGCCTTAAAATATATATTAATAATAAAATAAATATAAGGTCGTTACTTCGCGGATTTCGTCTATTGCTTTTGATATCGTTTTCCTTTTTTTTAAAAATCTAAACTGAAAACGTATTTATTTAGGATGGCTTTGAATACCCAGTAGCTTGGTGACTCTTTTATTTTATTCTATTTTATTTTATTTTATTGCTTTTATTCTTGTTATTGTTAATTTTTTTACTTATTGCTTTTATTGTTTTTGTTATTGTTTTTATTTATTATCTATTGTAAAGCACTTTGGTTCACCTGTGGGTGGTTGTAAAGGGCTATATAAATAAAGCACATTTACATTTACATTTACATCGCAGGGGGTTCTGGAATCTAACCCCCGCGATAGACGAGAGATCACTGTACCTCAGTTTTGGAGCCACAGAATATAACTGCTTTAGCCCTCTGAACTCCAAAAGGTCACATTATTACTCACTGTAGGCTCATTTGTCACTGCAATATATTTGTTACAGTGTAACAAAGTTACAATGATATAGAGCATTGAAAAAAAAACAAAAGTAAAAGTTCTAAGATCATTTATTTTACAAAAATTGAAAAAAGAAAACGTGTGTAGCTTAATTTCTACAACCTACAAACTGGGTGTTTTTCATGCTACTTTGCATATCAACTCCCTAAAGATATTTCACCATGCTGAATGTATCTTCCAACAACTGCATTTATTTTATAACTCGTTTTATTTTCCTCTTAATCTCTCATTTTTTGTTACCAGTTGTGTATGCGCTGCGTGTGATTTTCAAGAAATGTCACAAATTGAAGCTTCGATTCGGTTCATTTTCCCCATACAACTGCACGTCAAGCATGATCAGTTCAAGAACCGTCAGAAATGTGAAAGTCCAATGATCCTTTCTGTTTTTACAGTTTCTGATAAGTGCTGTAATTTTGGTTTTTTTTTTAAAGAAAACATTTGTAAACCTGCTGGTGGGGTTTGGGGTTCAGGAGGTTAATGGCGAACCCTCCTAGCATGCTGCAGATGATTGACAACAGCTGGTGCACCGCCAAAACTTTACATTCTACAAGTATACGGACATAAATAGACCCCTGATAGCCATATTTTGGATCACCATACGTACCAAACGGATACTTTACACTGAGGAAAACATACTCTGCCAAACAATGTGAGACAAATACATGCACTATTACACCATTTGTTGGTAATTCTCAAAAGCAGCTTGACTTCACTGTCCATCCACACAAAGACTCAGTATAAATCCAAACTGCTTCTCTCAGATAATATTCTCTGGTTGTTCTGTGTGGCTCAAACTGCTCGAGTCTGCTTGCAATAAACATTTCTTCCAAAACAGCAGGAAGCTGCCACAGAATTAAAGATGGTATTCTGATTCATCCTTGCTGATTTTCTGTGTATCCTCTGCACATGCCCAAGAGGAGTAGAGTAATCTGTGTCTTAATCCGAATGAAGGTCACTTTTTCATGGAAACTGCACTGTGAAATTTAGCCAGCTCACTGCAGATGTAGTGGAAGTGTTGGTGAAAGGTTAAAAATAAAACTAGGGGATTAACGCACCATGGACTAATGTCTTGTACATTCTGGACACCAGCTTCGGTTGCACGCACACCAGCACTCTTTTTAAATGTCTTTGGATGAGAAACCTTTTTGAATAAACTGCTCATACTTGGTTTCAATGTTTCTGCCAAATACTTTACTGCGATTACTGACATGTTAAGTGTTTTCATCCAAAAAAATGGAACAAACTGACTGCAGATTTCTTCCATTTAAACTAACCAAAAACATGAAGGATTAAATTGGGTAAACGTGGTTTAAACTCATGGAATTTTGATCCCTACTATTAAATTAGAAATAAGATTATTTCTATAATCTTACTGTCTGTGTTACCATTCAGTGTGACTGGATGAATCTGCATAGATAAAAACGTATCCCACCTTCTCATAGTGAGTCTCCATACACAGGAAAACGGTGTAAGCTGTGAGGCAGGCCAAACAGCCTTCAATATATGACTGGCTTCCCAGTTTCTCTGCCTCAGCGTACAGGTTGTTCAGCATCCGCACTGTCTCCTCAAACTGCTGTTTGTCAATCTGAAAGACATGGAACATAAAAGAAGATCAAAGGGTTAAAATCAAGGGCACAGAGCCAAGTGTATATTTGTATGGTAGTGTGTGAGTCCAGGATATTTGAGTGGAAACATTGCCCTCTTAGCACCGGATCGTTTTCTCCTGTTCTTTCCATCTCTAGATAAATGAGGGGCTGAATTTTCTTGGACCGGTCATACATCAAGGGAATGCTGGGCCTCCTTCCCGCATTTGGAAACACCTCCTGAAATTATTAGGATGCCTTGGCCATGTGCTCCGCGAATGTTTCCACTTAATACCTGACAGGACAAACGCAGCGAGAGCAGGACACACACAGTGACAATCCAGGAAGGATTCCTGATGGTTTCTCCACCTCCGACGGCACAGACACACTTTAAGTAAGACAATTCGTCAAATGCAGGAAGACTGAACGAGGGTGGAGAATGGCCGGATTCATAGGCTGTTTGATGAAGGGGCCGACACTAGTACCACGCTGCTGTTCAAAACAGTTAGATGATCTGTCTTTGATACTGACGGGAAAAGACGGAGCCTCCATGCAGTCCAGACGAGGAGCCAGTTTGGGGCCTCCTGAGCCTCTGAAAACCCTCCAATGTTCTGCTCTCTTGTGCCTGAGGAATGCAACAACAAGCTCCAACACATCAGTGGTCTTAGGCGTGTTTCGTACTCACCATCCAGGGCCTTTGTTCTCCTTCTAATTTTCCAATTCAGAGGCTGTGACTCAAACCACATTTCTCCGCCTGAGCATCTTTCCATTACGTCTGACGCAGCCATATTAGCGTTCTTAAAATGTTAGATGCGACTGCGAAGCTGAATAGGGTTTACAAATTCAACCGAGGTGGAGGACATCTCCTAATTGTAGTTGTCACTAAATATAACGTGAACTTAGGAAATAAATATTAGACACAGATCAGAGAAAATAGGCAATTAATGAATCCCTCATGAATGGTTTGGCGAGCAAGCTTCCAAATGCATTCAGAACTCTGAGTGCTCTCCCAGGTTTTTGGCACGATTTTACAGAAGAGGGCTACCAAAAATAATAAATCCCACAGCCTAAGATAATTATCTGCAAGAGTGGGATGTTCGACTTGCAAACCTCTGCAAAGCAAGACCAACTACATGTTCAAATCAGACACCGGAGGGAAAAATGTTGGCTTGAAGAACATTAGGCCAGTTTTTTTTAATACATTCAGCAAACATCGTCACAGTGACATAAATATCCTAAAAATGAAGCCACTAAGAGGTTTGGCATTGTACTGCATATTTCATAAACGGGGATTCCAGCAAATCATTAAAGAATACATGTGGGAAAGACTTTTTATGATAGGGGACTTGAGCTTTTACCTCCGAGAGGAAAAACATTCATTTGTCCAGCTGTTCAGTACCTATGTGTGCGTATGTGTGTGTGTATGTGTGTGTGTGTGTGTGTGTGTGGTGTGTGAGAACCGAATCCTACCGGAAAAACATGTGAGACCACCCAATCCAGAGGGAAGTGCCAATAAACCACAAGTAAGTGGTTTAAGTGTTGTGAAGCTGGTCTTTTCATGTGGTGCAAGCATTTCAAAACTGCAGCTTTCTGTCCTGCGAACTCTGAACTGTTTGGCTGGTACCGTCTTTAATGTGGCGTAGAGCCGGTTCCGTCTCAGCAACCTGCTCTTCCTCCTGCATATCGTAATCAATGTCTGCTCTTAACCCACTTCCACTGTGGTTCACATTAGGACAAAGTCCAGCAGGGTTCCTGTAAAGGAGTTGCTGATAGTAATATTCACCCCTGGCTGGATGTTCAAACTAATTTCAGCTGTATGAGCTTCAGTCAAAACATCAGTACATGGCCCAGTATAGATCATTTGGTGTGACAAACTTAACATTTCATAGGTGTTTATTTGATCTTTTGCAAAACATCAAATTGAAATATATGAATGATTAATTTTCTATACTGTTTAGCAACCACAGGAGTATCTTTATTCTAAGTGAATGGTACAGAGTAGACGGTCTATAAACTGATCCAACTGGATGGCTCAGAGGTTTACACTTGCTCCTGGGTTTGAGTGTGCTTCACATTGGTCTCTAGTAATGTATATGAGTCACTAAAGGTGGGAATCACAGGGCACCTCACGATACGATACAATACATGACACATGGCTCACGATACTGATAGACTTAGACTTAGACAGACTTTATTCATCCACAAGGGAAATTTTGTTGTCACAGTAGCTCAGGACAGAGATAAAAAGAGGAAAAGGACAGCACAAGTAAGATATAAAATAAAGTAATAAAGTAATCAGTATAAAGATAAAAATAATATATATAATATAATAATACAGCAACATATCGCTGTATCCCGATACAGCGATATGTTGCAAGACAATCACATAACGATACATCACAATATCTATAACTGAAAAATAGAAAATGACTGTAAAAAGGGACGAGAAAGGGAGCTATGCTTTAAACATTGTGTTATCGGCTGCAGGCTGACTTGAAGCTGCATCAGCCGCTTTCTCGGCCAGGAGTTCAGGATGGTGGAGTTGCAGGTGGGTTTGCATGTTCGTGTTGTTGCCTGTGTACTTTACTTTTGCGAGACAGTTCTCGCATATGACATAGTCTTTGTCCAGCTTGCTTGTTCCCTCAATGCTGCGAAAGCTGAAATGGGTCCACACTTTGGATTTAAACGTGGATGGGGTGTCTCCTACGGTAGCGTTGCCATTATACCTGTATGAACTCTTCTTCGGCTGATTCATTTCCGCTCAAGTCTCCCCCATTCATGTGATAAACGTCACTGTGTGGAGTCATTAAGTAGTGATGTTGGGGAAATAGAAGCTGGCAGGGGAATCTGGCAGGGTTTAGAGTGCCTTATTATATTAATCAAAGTATCGCGGTATCAATATTTTGTCCCACACCTATGAGTGACACTGTATTTTGTCCAGAAAGAGGACAAGTGCATATATAGGATGGTACCTAAGCTTCTAGAGCAGAGGTTTTTAACTTTAATGTTCCTATTCAGTGTGTTATACTTTAAAATAAAGTCCTATATATGTACATGGGAACTATCTTAAAACATAAAAGAAGAATATACAATTCACAGTGGAGAAGCAATGACATGTCTCCTAGGAAATGATTCACCTAGGGCTGGTCCCAATAGCAATATCTGTGCTTCGGATATTTGGATCCAACATCGCTGAATATTCGAATATTCGGTTTGTGCCGCGGTGTTGGCCGGGGGAGAAGGGGGAGTTGGTAGGTCCATGTACTAGAACCACGGCGGTATTCTAGAGCCTCCGCAGCGCACTAGAGCCTCGGCAACATTTGGCAGCACTCAGCAGTGTACTACAGCCCCAGCAACGCTCGGCAGCGTTCAGCAACACTTGGCGCCCGGCAGCAGCACGCACGACTATCCGAAAATCAAAATTATTATCCAAATACCACCACAACAAACGAATATTCAGATATTCGAATATTCGGGACCAGCCCTAGATTCATCTCCTCTTCTGATGGGTTGAATCACTTCTATGTCACTAAAAAACAAAGATGAAATGACATGTTTCATTCCATTGGAATGAATTCCAACAGGACTACATTGTGCCGCTTGATGGTGCTCCTGGGTCATTCCATGTCAACTCAGGGAAGGTGGTTGCTTGACCATCTCAGAATCTCTTGAAACTTTATAGGAATGATCTTTGGAATCTGAAACTGACATCTGCCTTTTTTTTGCTGAAATTTCAACATTTTTGTAATTTTTCACCCAATTGAAATTTTCAATGAATCTCTCATGAGTTGGAAACTGAACAAGATGCCACTTTCAGACGTCCATATCTCTGGAAGTATATGTCCTAGACTCTTCACATTTTTAGGAGATGTTCAGACATTTCTGGTGAATGGAGAGAATGCAGCAAATACTGGCAATCAAGACTCGGGTTTTTGCTTCAGACCTCTCAAATTCAGGATTTGTTTAAAAATCACAAATAAAGTGGAAATTATAAAAAATATACCTCTAATACATACAATCTATTTGATCAATGTTATTGTGAGAAGAATATCTGAATGACAGTACCAGTTCTTAGAAGCTTTCATATGTTAGTAGAAATGGGAGTTATGGCCAATCAAAGTTGGCACAGGTAAAAAAAAGTAATTAATTTTCAAATGGCCAGATGGACATCTTGAATCATGGGTAGGCTGATGAAATTTAGGACAGTCAGAGATGGAAGTATCATCTACTGGTGTGCAAAGTTTCAATATCCTCCCATAATGCCGTCACGCTAAAATAATTCTGCTCCTGACCCTACATGCGTCCATTCATTGTTGGTGCATGAATAAGATGACTCACTAAAACATTTTTATACTTACACTAATTACTTAATTTATCAATTTATCAATGTGATTAATGTATGCGTTAATTTGAACAATTTATTGAAAATTTCAGCTGGGTGAAAAATTATGAAAATGTTGGAATTTCAGACAAAAAAAAAAAGGCAGATGTCAGTTTCGGTTTCAGATGCCAGAAATCATTCCTACAAAGTTTCAAGAGATTCTGAGGTGGTCAAGCAACTGACCTCCCATAATCCCGCTTGGCTGACATTCCTTTGTTTTACACTCTAGTCACACAACCACACACACTCAGCATTAAAACCACCTGCCTAATATTGTGTAGGTCTCTGCTACAGAGGGTTTTGGCCTGGTCTTCTCAGAACTCTTGAGGTGTATCGGACACCAAGACATTAGCAGCAGTTCCTTTATGTCCTGCCTGTTGCGAGGTGTGGCCTCCATGTATTAGACTTGTATTTACAGAACACTTTACTTGTGCTCAATCAGATTGAGATTTGAGTAATTTGGAGGCTAACTTAACACCTTGAACTCTCAAACTATTCCTGAACCATATTTGCAGTGAGCCAAGGAGCTTGCTGAAAGAGACCAGTGTCATCAGGGAATTCCGCAGCCATGAAGTGCCCTGCAACAATGCCTGGGTAGGTGTTATGTGTCAAATCCTTCTTCCTATACTGCATCCTGCAGCCATCTTTCCCCAGGTAAACAACAAACACACACCCAGCAGTCCACATGATGTAAAAGAAATGATGATTAATCAGACAAGGCCATCTTACACCTTACCTTTTGATAGGTGCCAGTGGAGCAAGACAATCAAAGTTATCCATTTCATTAATCAGCAGTTTTAATGCAGTTGCTGATCAGACTTTAATGTTTAATTTATGATGTAACATTGTCCTCAGACTTTACTGAAATTGACACTTTAATTCTGGCAAATTTTGCTCAGTTCTCATCTGTCCTTCAACCAGTCTTAACACCAGGGTCAACTCATCCACAAGCAAGACAAAGGCCATGGAAGCATAAAGTCACCATTTAACCATGTGAAGCCCTTCTACATAACAGAGTGAAGAAATGTGTGCCCTACCCTGGTCTCCAGCTCAGAGGGAAACTTGGTTTGGAATTGGCACACAGTGCCGTCAGTGTAATCTCTCTGAATGAAGACTTTGGCGGCGATGGCCGCCTGCTGCCTCATGTCCTGTAAGCTGTGAGTCTGTGGAAACAGAACACTGGAATTAATACATGACCACACAGTGATATTACACACCTCTGCAGTTGTTATGCATCAGTGAACTCATAGCATGTTTCATTTGTAGAAGGATAACTTTATTTATAATGAGAGAGACAAACTGGAATTGATGTCTGTAGAGTTTTGGAAAGAAATTTTGAATATCACAAACTAGAAATATAAGCATACGTCTACTTTCAATAAAAAGACAAATTGTGTTCACATAAACTCAGACATTGATATTAGTATCTCTTACACTTTCCCTATTTTTGTGTTTTATACAAACCAAAACTTCAAACTGTTCTATAACATTGTTGTGAGTGACTATTACTGAAGATTTGTGAGTTTTAAAAGACAACAGTTTCATTTTCTTTGTACTTTGGGATACTGGCAGCTTTGTAGTGACTGGTAAATCAGATCTAAAATGTGATGTGAATTTGTACAGGAAAATATGACAGCATGCATTTGAAGGGAGGATATTTTAAAACCTGTTCCACAAAAACCAATTAACCTGGACTCAAGCATGTATTTGTTAATGACAGTTTAAAATGGACCGACAGTTTAAAGGAGCCCAGGAGGATTAGCTGACTGTAAAGCACAGCTAATGAGGATCCTAATAAACTAAAAATAAATATAATATAATATAATATAATGTAATGTAATGTAATGTAATGTAATGTAATATAATATAATATAATATAATATAATACTAATATCTGTATCCAGTAAGCCAGTTGTCTTACTTCATTTATTTTGATGGATGAAGTCATTAGCAGTAGTCTGCACTAAGATACATATTCAAGTTATATTATTTTGTATCATATTCAACACAAAGTATTTTTACAAACTGCTTCAGTTTTAGGGTCCTGGTCTATATCTTTTTTCTGATGTTCTGAACTGTCACAGTAAGCTATTACAAGTAAACATTTAATCCTCTTTAGAACTGTTCTAAAAGTTTAAAGTAGCGTACTGGACCACACCACAAGGAAGAAAGTTTTACAATCATCCATTCAACAAAAATATCAATAAATGTAATACGTCTCTATGGAAGAAGTACATAGAACCTTTGTCTAGGAAGTTATTATTGTCTCCTTCAGCAGAAATAACTTGGTTTAGGTGTCTTCAGTCTCTGACACCAGCTTGCTGCAACTTTTAACCAGCCGTCCATTCAAAATGCCTTCTGTTAAAAAGTTTGCTTCTGCTTCAACTTTCGTTTTAGTCTAGCTGGCCTCACGCTATCTTCTAGCACGCTTTGATAGGATGCAGCAGTCACAGCTGAATCAATAACTTCAAGCAGCCCTGTCTTTGAGGCAGCAAAGCAACCATAACCCATAACAGTTCGACCACGACACTTCACAGTTGGTTTAAGGTTCTTCTCCTGAAAAACTGTCACTGGTCTGCGCCAAACATGTGTACTGTTCCTGTTGCCAAACAACTCCATCTTTGATTTATCTATCCAGAGCACATTATTCCAAAACGTCTGCTTTTTGTCTGTATGTTCACTGACAAAGTGCAGTTTTGATCTAACGCTTTTGGACAACTAAGGATTTCTCCCAGAATTCCTGCAAGACAAATTTGTGTTATCTCTTTCTGATTGACAGATTGACACAAGCAGTTGTGAGTTACTTTCAGATCCTGTGATGAAGCGCTGGGGTTTATGGAGACTTCTCTTTTTTTTTGCATCAAACAGCCTGCTCATAGCCTGAGTTTGCTGGGATATTCAGCCCTGGACAAAATAGCATTCATTTGAAATTGATGCCACTTGTGTAATGATTTATTTTAACCATTCTGAAATATTCAAATCCCTTGCCAGACTCACAGGCATCCACGGCATGTTTTCTGAAGGCTTTTCATGTGTCACTTCTTTGAATATATCATGTTTATTAATAAGCACTGTTTCAAGGAGGATCAAACATTTGTTCATTCAAATATGTTGAAGAAGTCAATAATTTCCATGGGATGCACTTTTTTTTGCATTTTTCTGCATATCTCTGGATTCACCCTGTTGCTTTTTATAATAAGTGAAATCATCAGTAAATGCAAGCGTGTCAGTTCTACTGGCAGTCATACGTGCCCAGGCCATAACAGAAACATCATGTTTGACAGATGAGGTGGTGCTTTGGCTAAAGAACTGCTCCTTTTCTTCCTCCACACTTTCTTCTTTCTATCACGTTAATAGAGGTTGAGTTATGTTTCAATGGTCAACAAAACTCTGTCCCAGAACTCGAAATTTATGTTTGTGAACTGCCGCCTGGCCTTTTTGTTGAGGCTTATCAGGGGTTTCCATCTTGTGCTGAATCCTCTGAGGTTCTGCACATGAAGTCTTCTCTTCATCAGTTTTCTTCACCAAATGCAAATGATTTTCTGCTCATCAAAAAGGCCCGTGCTAAGAGCCTAACTCGTGTCTTCCCACTCTGCACAGTCACCTCTTTATTCCTTGTACTGACCAGGACTGATCGATTTCAAGTCAAAATTACAAACTAATTTCAAACAATGCAATTATTAAATTGCAAAGGCTGCTTTGTGCGATATGCATTATGCAGTGTATCAGACCTGGTGTTTAAATGTCATGTCAATGGTTTTACCAAATGGTGCAGCCCTTCTGGTGTAATTGTCATCCTCACCAAGGAGAAGTGGGCCACTAGCAATAAACACATAAACCCCAAGGAAAACATTAAATTTGTCACGGAGAAAATTATATTACTATGTTTATCTAATTTAATACAGTCACTGTGATAGTTGTCTATGTTCAATTGTATGTTCTATTACAAAGTTTAAAAAATGTAATAAATACATGCTGGAAGCAGTTCATACAATTAACTCCTTATTGTTGCGTTAATATTTTGATGGTGCCAGATGTAGTAATGCTCCATCACATTTTCAAATCTATTAAACAGTGAATATTTAGGTAAAATCTGAGTTATACAATTGGTCTTACTTTTATCTAACTTATATAATAAGAAAAATTATAATGTAAATCAAATTAGAAAAATGTGCAATCCAGTTTTTTCCTTAAATCATTCAGCTCTAATGCTGACTGCCAACTCCACCCCAATATGAATTGCAACTTTCAGCACATACTCAGATTTGGCAGTTTAATGTAATGGCCATCATTTTCTTTTAGACTGATTGTAGTTAAGCTCAAAGCCTGAAGAATAAAAATTGTGTAACTATCCATATACCAGTGGTCTGGACTGCACGTGGATATGTGGATTTATTTAAAAGTCTGCCATTAATTATGTAATCCTTTCAGCACTACACTCGGAAAACAAATGCTGGGACCACCAGCTGATGTGTTAGAATGATTGGTTGTTCCCTGAACTGCATCCACACACTGGTTTAGTCTGGCCTCTTTGAACTGTTATGAACTTGTGTTTCTTATCAGAATATCATGGCAGCACACAACTACTGACGCCAAGTGTCCTCACTATCGTTATCATCTTTATACTGTCAGGAGGCAAAGTTTCACCACGTCCACACAGACTTACTCCTCCCTGCCCTGGAGCCAGTATAATGCCTGACAGTTCTGCTGCACAGCTTTTAGCACTGAGCTAACATTAGCTGACATACGCAGTTTGACTACGCAGGTCACAAAAACACTTTCCCAACATTCCTGTACATATGAGCTGTTTAAAACAATGTAGCTTGTTAGCAAAGACGGAGCTAAGGCCACTACTGGTAAACATTACCAGGCAAGTTAGCCACCTAGCAGTGAACCAGCCGGCTAACGTTGGTCAACTTTCTCTCTGTTTCTTTATCAAACATCCTCCCAGAAAACACCACGACCCCCGGCATCACGGACAGATGTTCAAACGAGCAGACGAGTGAGAAACAAGCTTTAAAATCCCTGTTAGCTTACCTCTGCCATGTTGGACAAGAAATTTGTTTATCTTCTGCTATCAGCTTGTGGCGCGTACTTTGACATAACATGTCCGACAGGGAACTATTGTTTGACAAGAAAAGTTCCGGACGTAGAAGACGGTAAGAAAATGTTGTATTTTGAACCACTTCTTTATGCAGTGGCAGGACTGTCTGGTCACTCTCTCTTCTCATTTGTTTCTGCAGATAAGACTGCCACTTATATCCTTTGCATTGTAGTTATTTCTGTAGTATGTAATGCCTGCTTTGTGCAGTGCAGCTGTTTTTAAAAGGTGCCATGTAATAATGATAATAATAATAATGATAATTGTTATAACTGTTATGTTGTTGTTATTAAAACGTGCACGGATTCTTTATATGTAAAAGCAGATACATTTTTATACTGTATACACTTTTCAGTGACAATAACATGAGTTGTTTGAATTTCTGCAAAACCATTTTATATTATAAAAGATTCTCTGGTTGGTCAGGACACTTAGTTGTATGTAGTTTATTGTGGGGTGATTGCGCTGTTAAAATATTTCTATAGCCCATGGGAATAACATCCAAAAAGAAATGGTTGCAAGATGCTCTGCCATAAGTAAGTAGTTGTTTGCAGTAATAAAAGCAGGCATAAATGTGATTGTAAGTTCAAAATACAACAGCATCCTTTGCACTGTCACAAAGGGACTGAAGTATTTATAGTAAAATATACAGAAACACTGGCATGGTTGTTTTAACAAGACAAGGCCGTTTATATGATCCATGGTTTGTTTGTTAGGAAATTAGTTAAGTCTGGGGACAACAGAGAACTCAGTTTGGGTTTCTGTTTTCACAACAGCAATAAACCTGAATACACAAGAGATGCAGATGCTTGATGGGCTTGGACCATGACAGACCCCAAAAGCCACAGTTGTGCAAGCAGATACATTTTAAAATTTGAGAAAACATCCATCTTTAAAATGGGCCCTGGGCCGACAAACAAACAGGTCCCTTGTGTTCGAGAAAAAACAGATCACAAAACAAAATATTGCATCACTTTAATATCTGTAGAAAACCATCCAGATGGGGTTGTTGTTCTGAGAGTCTAGCAGCCAGTTGTACCCTCTAAAAACATGAGTTGTAACATGTTCAGCTTCACAGCCAACAGCAAAGAAAAGGTGCCTCCCTACGTGCCTCATAGGGTATTAAGAGCCACCGCTCTGGCAAAGTCAAGGCTGATTTTCACAGCCTGTCAGGAGCCGCTGTTCAGTTTGGAGATCTAAGTAACTTACCAGTGAGGAATGCATTTTTCACAGCCATCCCATGCATCACGAGGCCTGGTCTCGGCTTCCAAGGGGTAATTATTGGGTGTGTATAAATGTAAAAATCCAGCTATCGCTCCTGTACTGGGCTTATTTTTCTCCTGGCAAAGGGGGGTGGGCCTTTAAAGCCTCTCTCCTCTGTGATGGCCAGCGTTGGGAGAGACCACTAATGAGCACCATTTGGGCCCTTCATTTACAACACATGCTGGTTAACAGCCCACGACAATGGATTTACTGCTCCTCGGGCAGCTCTACAGAAAAGGCTCCCTAGTGGAAACACACACTATACAGCCTCTGTAGATGACCACCTCTGCCCCAGTCTGTCATTTATACAGAAAACCACAGCTGGATCATTCAGCCCAGTAAATGTCACTTCTACTCAGATTAAATACTGAATCACAACCAGTCATGTCACCTAATGAGAACAGTCATCCTATGTTATGTTGGACACTTCATCCTTGTGCCAAGGAGCTGACTGGAACAGAGAGACTGAAGGTTATGTGTAAGGCAATGCAAAAACTGTGCACTTTCACTTTTTCAAAGCACACTGTCCACTGAACAGCACTGTGTGAGCATCGGGGATAGAGGTTAACCTTAGCCTGTGAGGGAAAATCTTTTTTTTTTTTTTTTTTTAAAAAAAGGGAGAACATCACACCAAATGAATAAATTTTCTGATCACATTTTTAAAGCAATGCACCCCAACACCTAAGTAGCATGTGTGTGCAGCAGGGGAGGCTGCATTGTTAGGCCTGTAGTTGTAGGACAACATTTCTAGGACCCTTGTTTTTCATTAGCTCTTTTTTTGAACCAGATAACTGTTACAAGGGGTGGCTGAGAACCCAGGCGCAGACACAAGAGCAGGCAGAGACCGGCAGGATTTTCAAAATGATTTATTTAAACAAGGATGAAACTAGAACCAACAAAGAATGGAGAAAACTAACTGATGAAACAGGAGCAAACTAAACCTAATACAGAGAAGTTGCAAACTACAGAAGGAAATCAAAGGAAAACTGATCACCAACACTAATATTAAACTAACAAAAGAGGACAAAGAAAACCGACTACAAACTGAAACCTATACAGAAAGATATAGAGAAAGGTGGAGAGGAGATTGCTGCTGTACCACCGCCAGCAGGAGATCCTGTCGGACTCCGTCGGCGAACACCTCGCCCTCACCCTCGCCAACCATGCCCCCGCCCCACCCACCCCCGCCTGCGTTAATCTCGTGATAAAAAAAATTGATGCCGTTAAAATTGATTTGCGTTAACGCGTTAATAACGCAATATTTTTGACAGCACTAGTATCAACTAAAGCAAGACCAACCAAACAAGGATACTCACTAAAGAGAAAACTAACTAGAGAGGCAGGCAGGCTGAGGGAAGGCAGACAGGAGGCAGGTAGAAAGAGAAGGTCATACTGCCTTGATCGCTTCAGATCTCGGAAGCTAGCAAGGTTGGGCGTGGTCAGTACCTGGATGGAAGACCGTGAAGGGACACCATGAAGCCTGGGGAACGCAGTGTGAGACAAAGAATGACACAAAGAATCTGATGACTTTATAAAATATGACATAACATTGGGCAGCGAGCTCACTGAGTTAAGGCATGAGTTTGAGTCCGACTCACGGCCCTTTGCTGCATGTCTCTCCTTCTCTCTATACCCCCTTTCACACCGTCTCTCCCCTATCATTAAAAAATGGAAAAAAAACTCCCCCCCCCCAAAATATGACACAACATTAAATTATAAAAAGTCATTAAACCAAACATCAAGCAAATACAACATTAAAATCCAATGACAGACAGAGGTGTTTGATACTTAAAGAACATTTTGCTGATCATATTTCTTAAGCTTTACATAGGACATGTCAGAAATACTCTTTTTGAGATCACAGTATTGGTTTAATATGTTTTTACACAAAAGCGCCTAAACTGCTCTTTTTAAAAAATGTTTAAAATGATGCTTGTTTCCTGCATGAATGTGTAAATATTGTACATTTTAACTCACAAGTCCTTCATCAGATGCGTTTAAAGTTCGTACATGACACCAAGGTCAGCTTTAAACTAGCTGTGATGTGACAAACAACAACAGTAAAGTTAATGAACAATAAGCAAAACCATCGTTTGAGTGGAGAGGGACATCATTTTGGATGCAGGACTTGTACATGTAATGGAGTATTTTAACATCATGTAGCTGGAACTTTTGCTTCATTAAATCCCAAACAATCTCAGAAGACTGCACTGGGCTTCCTGCTCCTTCTTGGACTCCTCATTTTGAAGCGATCCAGATCACAGGGAGGCCTTCCACGTCTTGGCCGGAGTTCGGCACGAACAGGAGTCCGTCCACACACAAGCTGGTTCCTTTTAAACCTGAGATTTAAAGCCAACTGATCAGCAACTGAGGAGCTACAACTGGAATGCTTTGTCATATTCGTGTCCTTGACTCTCTGCCGTCTCCTGAGCTGCAGTGCTGTAATCCATCCCATCATCTCATGTTCTCTCTGTGCTCCCAAAGCTGCAGACTGCTTCCCTGTGAACATGCAGTGAAAGCCAAGCAGAGAGAGCAGCAGCAGAACACTTCTGAGCTGTTTCTGACTGCAGCCAACATGCCCATTTGCTCTGCTGTTTCACTTCTATTACACTTATCAAGAATTCAGGGACTTCTAGTGACCTCTGTTGGTGGTCTGAGGGAACTGCAGCAGTTTAAACTGCTCTGGCACATGAGATATGAACAGGTAGAAATAATCATAAAATAACTATCTACATTTATTTTTGTATTTTTGAGTATCAACTATTGTAAAATTATATAAAAGATGTTCATGCTCATGCACAGGACAGCCCAATGAATCTGTATACATTTTTGAAAGACAGAGTGAAGTAAGAGAGTTTTTAAATCCCCACTCTTTCTTTTTTTTGCAGTGAGTGTTTTTTGTGAAGCAGCAGCATCTTGTAGAGCCGGTAAGAAGCACATTTGCTCCCCTCCTCCCTGTTTCCAAGGGGAAATGCTGCATGAGAATCTGGTTTCAGAACCACTGTGATCTGCTTCTCCACTCACAGACCAAGACTCCCATCATGCAACAGTATGACAAGTGGATTGTACTCCAGGTTCCTCTACATAGTAACTGCAGCAGCAGTTCATCTCAGGCACTACCGGGGGAACCATTGTGTCTACAGCCAGCACTATGGTTATCTAAACAACGAACTCTCTGTAAGTTTGTAGTCCACAGTATTTATAGGGTGGTCACAGCTGTCTGTCTGTCTGTCTGTCTGTATGTATGCATGTATGTATGTGGGTGTGTGGGTGACTATTTCAGCACCACAACTCAAGAACAAATAGAGATAGGATAACCAAACTCAGCACAGATGTTGATCTTGACCTACCCTGGTCACCCATTAATTTTGGGGTCAAAAGGTCAAAGGTCAAGGTCACAGGGCTACCTTGAGTGCATTCTAGTTTGGTCATTGTGTTTGTGTGCTTACATGTTCATTTGACATGTGTTTTGCTTCAACTAGCTTTTATGCTTCTCTTTATCCTCTTTTTCATATCCCTGTCTTGAAACTTGGCAGAGCCTATACTGTAGCCTACAAGTGGCCCACATCATCGGGAGCATTTATGCTTGTGCACTGGTGAGTCTGCTCCACTCTGCAATTACACAATTACACCGCCAACGTGCTGGTTGGCAGTGGGGTTTCTATGCCACTGTGATGAGTTTCTTTGTGTACTTAAAAAAACTAAAACACTCACAGTTGAAAAGGCCATAGGGTCATCTCATTTCTCTATTTTGAGCTTCCTTGTCATGATTCCTGAAATGTGTATCCAATAAAGAGGAGCGACAAGGTTTGCCAGAAGAGCTACAAGCAAAGATCCACAGGTGCATCCTCTTTGTGTTCTCTAGGAAAGTTTTTTAGCACCTGTGATGTTTACAACACTCAGCAAGACTATACAAACCATGTCAGAAACAGGACTGACAAGTGTATCCATATAATATATATCACTCAGTTATAATATATGCTGCTCTTAATTTGTGTAATACTCTTTTTTCTCTCTTTACATTTTGAGGTTGAATCACTTTTCCATTGACTCTGTCATGGCTTCTTCATTCTGACGTCCTCCACAGCCACCCTCTGCTGCTGTGCGGTTAAAATTGTCAGTGTGTGGAGGAGTGTTCCGAAACTCTTTCGAGTGTGGACTCAGGCTGCTAAATGAAAGCCAGAAATTTCAGCACCTGCCCACATAATTATTCAGCCATTGGCATTCACCAGCAACCACATTAACCACCACAGCCAAAAGCAGGCAAACCAGCTCTGGGTTAATTATTTAATGTTATAATTTTGGTTTTTAACATTAAAGTATAAAGAGCTGGGGAGGTCATTCAAACCCTTAAATTAGCGAATAGAAAATTTGCTGTATTTCATGCATGAACGCCCCAGTCACACATGGTTTATGTGTGCCACTCAAGAGTCCCTCATGCCACCCCAAATTACCAGTGTAATGACATGACGTTATTACCTCACCTCCACATGACTCACTTCATCAGATGTGGTCAACAGCGCACATTCAACGGCCCGTGGAAATTCAAACAATCACTTTCCTCAAGATGCCTGGGAAGGATTTAAAGGGAAACATACATGCCTCTAAATGTTTATTAGCTGTTTAATATCCTGTTTAGGGTGTCTTTTATCAGTTTGGTGCTGTTAAGTCCCTTGGTTAAGTCACCGTTTCCTGTAGGTACCAGTGTTCCCCTCCTCAGCCACTCTGCTCCACTGGGCCTTGACAATCTAAAATGAATACTCACTATTACATGGCATATCATGTGCCACTGGTACACTTTGTTTCTAGTTTTAAAAAATGCACATCTTACTCTGTGGTGCTAAATGTCACACAGAATGGCAAAAGCTCCCTGTTCATGGTAACAGGATGTGAGTTGCCCTCATGTTGGGCAAGTTTTGACTGGGATCGGGGAGTCAGATTACCTCATATTTCATTCAGCAGTCGGAGAGGCATTAATCATCCTGTTAAATCGAGACAGTTTTATAGCATTGTGTGTGAGAGCACTTATAACACACATAACTCTCCTGCTCACTTAAGACCTCTGCACCCAAATGTCCAACTTAACAAGCAGACGTCTGTACAGCTGGACATTCCTGCACAGCTCCAGTGACCAAAACCTTCCTTCACTAAAACAGACGCCAAAACTTTGCACTTATAAAGTCTTTTCTTTCCTGCCTGTCAGCCTGGTTTTGCTGAATATAAAGACAATAGTGATGTGGTTAAAACTCCAGACCTGAAACTGTTAACTCCTGATCCGCCAGATCACATAGCTCTGCAGACAGATTTCATGCTACTGTTCAGGGCAATTATTACCAACAATGGGCCCCCATTCCAAAACAGGGTACAAATAATTTGGGTCATTTGAATAATGGTACTTTTGCTCAAAACTCATACAACTGCACTACGGTATCATCTGTGTTGGGCTCTCCTTGTTTAGTTTGTGGCCCCAGGCCTTCTACGAACACACTTAGATTGCAAATGGTGCCAGCATCCTGTTTCACAAATGACTGTCACTCACAAATTGCAATTAAAAATGCGAGCTCTACAGTCCTCTCCCTTGCTTGTGCATGAGCTGCCAGAATGCTGTTTCTTTTGATGAGTTAAAAGTGCCAGAACTAGCACGAGAGTAGATGGCCTCATGCTGCAAGACACAGTTTGCCTGTTTGCAGATTTTGGGCCCCTGGTCTTGTAAAAGGAACCTTGATTATGGGCAAGTTCTGTTGACGCTACTTGTTACTTAATTATACAGAAACAAACGGCACAAGTAACGCAAAAGATAAGACTTAACAGGCTCACAAAGCGTCGTTGTTTCTGTCACAACTCACCATCTTCCTGTAGTTTCAGGCATCGATGTCACATAAACAGAGTTTAACTTGGCTGGTTTGACTTCAGAAAGAACCAACTGCGTATCCTTGCTGTCTCACACGTTTAATCCTAATTTTTTACTTGCATTTTTTCGATCTAAATTTGGAGTTTACACGTTGTAGGAGCTTTTTAAACTAGACGTTTCAAAGTAAAAGTGAAAATGAGGTACTGAAATTGAAACAGTTAAATTCTAAAGCAAAAAAAAACCTAGACGCATAATTCTACAACTGCAAAAAAATGATGTGCTCTACCTTCTGTGGCTTTTTAAATGCATAAAGTGAGACACGTGCTTCCACGCTTTAGAAACAAATTGAAATTTACTTAACTGGAACACTGCATCTATTCTTCTTGCAGCTACAAAATTACAGTGTATTCCTTCTTCCTCTGATCATAATGATCATATAGGCTTAAATTAAGCAGTTATTGTGAGTATACCCCCATTTCCCCTATAATTAGCCTTAAATTTCAAAGTTCTTTCCAGGAAACTTCGTATAAAATCTTAAGAACATTATAAAAAACTTATGAACCCATAAAGCCAAGGTTTATCTGAATAGTCACTTGGGTTTAAATTTTCCTTCTAATTAGTCAGAAAACTTCCAAGAAAATTACGAGGAAAGTACGGACCTGTAAAGCAAAGCCTGATTTTATGCTTCATTTGGTTTGTTTTAATTAGACCTGAGAAGTTATTTCGAGGATGGTTTCATCGTTTCGCATACTTGTTCCTTTGTATAAACAATACATACGTGCAGTAGGTATATTTTATGCAACGCGTCTTTGTGGGGAAAATACCTGGACAGCTTAGAGTCACGTCAGAGGGCTCTGATGGGCACAAAAGTCCATCTTGACCTTGGCAAAAAGAAAAAAAAGGTCACATGTTACAGTAACTTAAAATGCTTACCACCCACAGGCCTCAGGCTGTGTTGCTGGCTATGTTGCTAGGCTAAGTTTTACTAGTTAATTACATTTTACATAAATATATCTAAATTAGGAAAATTCGCATGCTTGCAATCTAAACATTGAAATTGGAGTTCATAACATACAGGACATCTTAGAGCCAAACAACTATTGCAATTGGCTTAAAGAGTAAAGGCAGAAATGGGAAGCTTGGCAGTGTTTCTCAACGAAGAGACCAAACAATCGTGTGGAGGTGATTGGTTAGATACACACAGATGTTGTACAGAAACGCTGTAGCCTATGGCAGCGGGCTCTCACCCTCCCTCTCCACAAAGCCAGCTTTGTTTGGAAACGGGTTCTATGAAAAACATATCCTCCCTCTTAAAGCTGTGTTTTTACATGTTGGATCAGGAAAACAAATTTCTTGCTTGTATTCTCTCTCAGTTTGGTGTAACATGTCCAGCTGTTCCCTGCAGCAGGTAACATGACTGCAGGCTTTGCAGACGGTCAGTAATCAATGCGTGGGAGTTTCCTGCATGTTTAGTAAACTGGAGGAATAGCCAGCCTGGACAATAAAAGCCTTCATTTGGCAGTTATTTTAAGCCTGTTTTGGCAATATAAACTTATGCATCTGTTCTTGATATCCTTCCTTTTTTCTACCAGGCAGACTACTTCTATACACCTGCCACCAGTGTCACATGGATCAGCCATTCCCTCTCCAATGACACAATGGGTATGTCTGTTTTTGTCATGGTGGCAGTTCCACTCGCTTTCTAGAAGCCTCGGCCCAACGCTGTTCAACCAGAAACAAACTTCAGATAAGAAAGACTTGGAGCTTTTCTTCCAGTTGCTTCATCTGAGTTGGGGGTGAGTTGCTGCCTCAAGAGAAGGAGTTTAAGTATCTTGGGGGTCTTGTTCGGAAGTGGGAGTAAAACAGAGGTGGGGGGCAGATTGGTGCAGTGTCAGCAGAAATGTAGGCGTTGTGATGGACCATTATGGGGAAGAGGGAACTGAGCCAAAACAGCACAGCTCCCAATCGATCTACACTCCAACCTTCACCCATGACTACGAGCTTTGGGGAGTGAAAAACGAGATTGTGAATACAAGCGCCTGAAATCTCTCACCCTTAGGGGCAGGTTATAGTTTCTGAGAACTAGTTCTCAAAACATGCTGTCAGGTCGCATCAGAAATCAAACCTGTTTCTAGTTGGTCTGAACGGCCACACTGGAAGGCAAATATAGCCATAACGAGGGAGAAGACATGGTACAGTTTAAAAACGGCAAAGACAGCAAGCCATTTCAAACTGTTGCTCCAGGATGACAATAGCTGTGTTTCCATACACTTGTCAAGTGAATTTGAACCGCACTTTTGAAAAGTTGCAACAACAACAACAAAAAAAACATTTTTAAGGAAATCACGATTTCGGCTGGTTTCTATTAACTGTTTTGGAGTAATAGCCGTGATAAACAGAGCAGAAGAAGCTGGAAACAAAACCAGTTGTTTGCCAGTCACCGAAAACCTCAAAGAAGAAGAAACAAACAAAACTTTGGCCATCTACGAGAGAGGTCTTCAGGAGTTGTTTTCAATTGAGAAATAGTAATTATTCAACTGGTGTTAGCCATGTTTTATACTGATCGGTCGTAAATGTTCACATTAAATATTCACTACATCAGAACTCACTTGAACAGTTGTTTCTCATTAAGAGTGTTAACTCAAACTCTAACTTGGCCAAAAACCACTTCAAGTGAATCTAAGAACTTGGGTAGGATTTTTCAAATGTTGATCTTTCCATTAATGTTTACTAACTAACTGTAAAACACATTTAAAAATTCTCATGGAAACATGTCTATTGCCTTCGAAGGAGTCAGCTGAAGTGCTTCAAATGCAGGAACCCTGGATGTATGGAATGATAGGAGTGCCATAATTAATAAGAAATAAACATGGAAATAACATCTCTGAAACCGTTGGAGTAAATTTTTAAGCAGATTTTATCTTGATAAATTGACCACAGATGTGACTATTGTACAACCACTTTCTCGCCTAAACTAATCTTAAAACTACATTTTGTGTCACAATAACAGTAGCATCTACAAAAAACTTGTAACAACTTTGAAAGTTTTCTCTACAGAGCTACCACTGTCAAGCAGGAATCATGTGATCAGGTATGGACTAGTCACCCTGGACAGAAAGACCCGCCCACAGCCATTTGATTGACAGCTTGATCCATCAAGTAAAAGCAAAAGGCAAAGGGAAAAGACAAAGACAAAATTGAAAAAGCAAAGACAAAATGGAAAAAGCAAAAGCAAAATGGAAAAAGAATATTTCTACATTTGATTATTTTTTATTATTGATTCTTTCATTGATTCTCTTTATTTTTCCACATTTGTTTGATTGATTCTCTTGATATTTCCACATTTATTTCCTATTAATTATGGCACTCCTATCACTCTGTATGGATGGACATGAGGTGGCACAAATGTTAATTGTAATGTCCAAATAATCAGTGCTTTAGCCTTTCTGTTTCCATTGTTGGATTCAACAGATTTGGCCGCAACATCAATTACACCCGTGCCAAACCAACAACAAACAGAAGTTACTGGACGTAACTCCAGTAGAACAATGGAAGTTTGTTATGTTAGCCGAAATTCTTACATTGTTGATGATATTGTTAGGGAGGAGACTGCTGCCTGATGAGTACACTGAAAGGGCATAAAAACAAAGCTTGTTGCTACCCCAGAGTTTAACCAATCGGCCTTTTTCTACTCCCAGTTTAACCAATCAGCCAAGCAGTTTTTCAGGCCTGCTCCGAAGTGCTTACCACACAGTAAGCCCCCTTTACTTCTCTGAAAATGGTCCTGAAAGAGCTTCTACAGGGGAAGTTGTGATCGGAACATACTGAAAGCTCAGGCCGGCCTAAAACACTGTTTTCACTCTTCGTGGCAGGCAAATTATTAGATGAGATATTTCAGTCTGCAGTGGAAGGGCCCCCAAAGAAAACTGAGTCATGCCCCTATCAAACTAAACTATTAGAACACTGGGAAGCATTCACGGAGAGGCTTGTTTTTGTCAAGCAGAAAGGCTTTGGCTTTTGTGCAGCTATCCCCTCGAGTACATGTCACACCGTTTTTATCTATAGCTGTCTCAGCCTGCTATTATGGTTTCAATCAACTAATGGGATTATTTTGGCCACCAGAGCAGCTCTGTTTGGAGAAGCACAACCTAAGTCTGCCCTAGTTTACTTACAGAACTCCAATCCTTTAACCACTCATGCTTTATTACTGTTCCTCATCAGATGTGAGGGACTGAGAACATTCAGCCAGCACAGTAAATTTATCTGTTGCACAATTTCAAATACCACTCGGGATTAATTACATTGTGTTGTTGGCGCTTCTTGCTGTTGTGTTCGTACTCGCACCAACTGCAACCACTTGCACAAATTCGAACCCTTCTCAGAGGGAGCTAATTAGACTGATCAAAGCAAACCACAGTCTTTGTGCGGATCTCCGTCCCGACACTGTCGTAATTATGAGCTTCATAAGAAATGTGATAGACAATCAGAATGAGTGACTTGCGCAAACCAAGCTGTCTGGAAGACCGATTGTGTTTATCCCTCAAAAACCGCGTCACATCACTCGGGTCAAGATTGAATCGTCTTCTCTCTCCTCTGGCTTTCATTACCTCGCCCTGGAACACGAAGTCTTCTGTGGGGAAATGGTGCAGTCTATGTAATTTCATGCTGTGATTGCCAAACAACAAGGTGCTGTAAAAGCCTGTTGTCAGAAGAAGCCTACATAAGGACTATTGTTATAAATGGCCACCCTCCAAGAAGCTAGTTTTTTATTCTACTTTGTCAGTAATGCTAAGACATCTCTCATTCACAGAGAATCTTTTCTCAAGTGCTCTGCTGGACCTTTTAAACTGCAACTGGTAATTTGGAGGTGCAGCCCTGTTTCAGACATAGTTACTGCTCCACGATGTAACCAAAAGTGCTAAAATTTTATGACCAATCTTTAAATAAAAACCAGCGGTGCAGTAATAATTTCACCATGAGAAACTAGAGAACACACTGGAAGAAAAGATTCAATTAAAGTTTCCTACAAGGGATGAGTCAAAGGGTTCAATAGATTGTTTACGATGTTTACTTACATGCCATCCACACTGAGAGTTATTGAATCAGATTCTCTTCTCTCATCTATAGAGCAGTAAAACGATCCCTTCTGAGCTGGAATCCTTTCTGACACCCTGGATGTAATTACTGGAGACATGTCTTTCAGTATAAAGCAAATCATAAAAAACAGGATTAAAGTTAAAGAACATAAAACCATCCTAGTGGGCTGACAGGTCAGGTGACATCTTTTTTTATTTTGCGTGTTTCAAAATTGTCAGAATCAGTGAATACTGAAATAAGGTGAATGGCTATAACTGCAATTGTAATTGTAATTTTAGGTTTCATCCAAGTGGCAACGTCCAAGGCTGAAAAGTGAATCCAATGCAGAAGTGCCAAAAGTTGCAGTTCCTTGAGTGACCACTTGAGGCTGACTCCAAAAGCAAGTCAGTCTTCATTTACCCCTTTCCCGCTGAGCTGGTTCCAGTGCTAACTGAGAGCCAGTGCCTGACTTAGCACCAGTTCTTTGTGTTTCCACCACCTAAGCACCGGCTCCAGGTGCTAAAAACTGGTGCTTAGCAACCACCAACTCTTTGCTGGGCCAGAGCTAAGCACCGAGTACATCAGGGGCTTGGGGCAGGGTTATCGTGACCAACGATCACCAGTGGAAAGGGACACACAAGCGCTAATTAGTGTCCTTTTTCGCCAGGATGTCCCTGATCTGATCTCAGATGTATTGGTATGACTCCAGGACACACAGACGTTTTAAACACATGCATGCTCTGGCATGATTGTGTCCCACCAGTAGAGCAATCGTAGATGTGCCTGGACAACAGGCGACCTCCGCCTTGCAAACAGCCTTAAGACCATCTATAAAGGTAAACATCGATATTGTCTTCAACTTATTGTGTTTGTTTAACTGCCATGTAATCGATGCAAGCGTAGTCGTTTTACAGTGACACAATGGTGTGGCTCCAACTTTGTTTCTTACCAATGGAAAAGCAAACAGGTTCTTAGAAGGAACCAGACTTGAACCAACTAAGCACCAGCACTGAACTAGCACCTGGTTCTTCTTGGTGGAAAAGGGGTAATAGATCCTCATGTTAAAAGGTCGAAATTTACAGCAGAAATTACATGTTTAGATTATGTTTGGGCTCTCTATAACTGTTGTTCCCATTCATGACATTTGTGTAGGAAGGAATTTTTATATAACTCACCTGTTTAGATTGTATTAAAGCTTAAAATGATGCAGAATCAAGCACTAGGCAACTTTGAGCCACTGGTAGATGCCAGTGCAGGACAGTCCCTGGCCCAGAGACATTTGAATGGCCTCTCCTCTTTGGTTAGCTGGGAGTTAGGTGGAGAGTGGCACAAGATGGCCACCACACTGAGCTTTTACACTGCTTTTCAGGAAACCTATAAGTGATGTTATAGAGGGTTTAGAAATCTGTATATGGAGTTAAGAAAAGAAAGATTAAATAAAAAGAACAACTACAATGGCAAGCTATTTTCTCTTAAAATAAAATTAATGTCAACTCTTTACATAAAACATATACTAAGACATCTTTCTCACAGACCTTAAATTTGCTTACTATGTTATATATACTAAATCAAGCAAAAAAAAAAATGGTTAGAATGTTATATTATTGAGATTGCAATTTTAATGTATTGGAGAACATATGTTTTGAGTTCAGAGAGATAAAACTTTATCATTAATTTTAAATTTCATTCAATAATGAAGGACAAGTAGAGCTTTGTAATTATAGCGGTGTTTCATAATGTATTTTTATGCACATTTGAAGAATTAGAAAAAGGTAATAGAAACTACAAATCTGGAAAAACTTATCCAACTTTGAGGTTGCTTTTGTCTTTTTTGGAAAATGACTTAATGTACCTAATGGGAGATGGAAACATATTTCTCAAATAAGTTTTGACGTAGCAAACATTGAATTCACATGTCCGATCAGCTGTTTCTGCTTCATTTATTTCCTTTGCCTCTGGACAACAAGAAACATTACAAAAACCAGCTGACATGGAAGAATCATTTCAACTTTCCTGACTGAAAACAATTCCTGAAGACCTCTCTCCCTTTTTGTAATGCTAAAGTTTACTTTCTTTGTTCTTTGTCAAGGTTTTAACAGTCGACAAACAACCAGTCTTATTTCTGGCTTCTTCCATTTGTTTATTACCGCCATGCGTTACGCAGCCTATACTGCCACCTACTGCAGACATTACACAGGCTAGCTTATTCACTCCAAAGCTGTTCATGGAAACAAACTTCATTTGCATTTCTTGTTTTAGAAGTTTTTCAAAAGTTTGCTTAAAAATCGCTGGACAACTCTGTGGAAACACAACTTATGAAGTAGTGCTTCAAACTAAATGAAAGACAAGCCAATTGTAGATATCAACAGCTTCAATCAGCTTCTAATCACATACTTAGATGTATCATGACATCAGTCTCCGCTGAAAAAAAGGCTAATTTCAGCTAAGGTGTGACTTCCAGGTTAGCAGTTTGGGTAATCATCTTGGAATAAAGCATAGATACTCCCTGTTTGCAATAATGAAAAGCTATCCTGTTATTCCCATTCTGCTAACAGTCCATGAATGCAGCATTAAGACCAGAGACAACCTGCTTCTTCTATGCTTCAGTAATCAGTACGTGTGCATGTACAATAAAAGGAATAACAGTGTAGTGAAAGCTCATATGAAGCTCCAGTAGTCTGATTTAGCCAAATTAAATGGTTATGTTCCAGCCACTTATGGTGATCATTAGCTGTAGTTGAAACCTCCAGAAAAAAAGGGACTCAAAAGCCTGATGATAGCACTTCTCCTCAGCTGATCAGAGGCAGAACATGAAAAAGTAAGTCATACCTGAGTCCAAGCCCCCCACTGTGACAAACATCATGCATTGTGTTGTTGTAATGTTTTCTGCCAATCAGATGTTTTACATTAATTTGTAATTCCAATTGTATTACATAACAAACTCACCAAAATGAGCGGGTTTAAGTTGCAGGAAAAGTTGGAGACAACATTGAGTACAGGCGTTACGGTAGACAGTATAGAGAGCAGTTAAAAAGCCCCTCAGTGGTCCACGGGAAGGAGAAATGTCTCATTGATTGGTCAATGCTTATGGAAATGCCATGTACAATGACCCTGAGATCAGCAAACCCTCCAGCCCCCAAAACAAATCCATGGGGTCTGAGCTGGATAGAAGGCAGGGGGAGCAGAGGAGAAGGTGGAGGGGTGGAGGTGGGGGTTATATCCATGTGAAACCAGCCCAAACAAAGACTCCCTGTTTCTGGGGCCAGACAACCCCCACCTCTCCAAGCAAGATAAATAAATAAATACAAATGGAAAAAGAAACCATATACGCCCACTGAAAAGGCCCGTAAGAGAGTGACTGACAGACAATTGAAAAGACAAATTGTTACATTGTCTTTGGGTGGGGGTGGCCAAGGGGTTGATGCGCAAAGGTAATTACGAGGAGACGTGAACCGGGGGGTCAGGGGTCGGAGTATGTGTCTGACCCCAAGTTTTAGGCTATCGCTGGGGAAGAAAAAGCCTCTGAATTGGGCCAATGTCTCTCTGGCTAACTCCTGCATTGGTCACCCGGTGACACAAAATGTCTTAACTCTCTTTTGGAGGGGTTTCTTTTTCACTCTCAATACTCTTTCTTTCAAAACCCCTCCTCGAGAAGAGAAAAAAACACCAGCTTTTCTATGGTTGAGCTGAAAAACGCTGACGAGGCATTTGTCCTGCAGCTACTCACCCATGTTTGATTTAATTGCTTTTCCACCCCTCTGTGCCACAGCTCTCAGCAGCACGGCTCTGACGGACAGTGCTGGAAGCCGGAGGGGAAGGTACTGTTATTTTGACAGTCAGGCGAGGAGACAAGGTTGACCTGACCCACACTCACTTGGCTGGCTTTCCCATGGTGCTGAAGGGGCTGGGAACTGGACGGCTGGGAATAGCTCCAGTCGTCACCACGTCTCTGCCTCTGCTACTTGGATGGAAAGGGCCTCCTTAGGTTAAAGGGATGCTTAAATTGATTACAAGCATGTCATCATTAACACGGCCTTCGTTCACATGTTCTACTTTGTGTTTTTGTCAGAAATTGAGCTTTTACATACAATGAAAGACCAACAACCAACAAAGAGGGGTAAACCTGGTCTACACTGTCTAGAGCGGTCTCTGGGTGCCTCTATCTTTATCTGTAGCTGTGTTTCCGTTCTATATTTTTGGACAATGCATGTTATGTGCTTTTCATAACACGTTTGGAACTCATTAGAAAAAGTTTTTAAAAGTTTCCCAAAACAGATTTTATGCTTGCTTGAGGTGACTGCTGACTTTTTTGAAAAGGAACTACATCAATAATGGGTGGCAAAAAATCCCTTTTTCAAATAGCAAACGTTTAACTCACAAGACTGATCAGCTGTTTCTGCTTCTTTCATTGACAAAACGTGGTCAGCACCAGCTGACATGAAAAGAAAATGACATTCCTGAAAAAAAGAAAAAAAACGTTTTGTGACGAATTTTCTTTCTCTTCTTGTTAATTTCTTTTTAGTGGTTAAAAAACAACTGCATTTGTTTCTGGCTTCCTCTATTCTGTCCATCATAATCATCCTTAATGTAACCTATAGTGTAACCTACTGATGACTCTGTGCAGCTTCCACTCCTATCCAATTTATAGCCTGAATCCAAATCTCCACCCTCTGGACTTGCAGACTGTGCCCTTATGTATGTATGTATGTAATGTCTGTGGCGTTCTCACTGTCATCACGTAAAGTCTGCAACAGCGGGAGTCTGCAGCATTATGACTGGAGCTAATAGACAGGCTTGGAGTCCGTTTCACTTGTTTCAGTGACAACATTTGAGAGACTATCATGTACCCGGTATACTCGCATAAAGCCTTCAGCTGGGAAACATCTTACACCTGTGAAAAGGTGGTTAAATTCCTCCTGTAGTTTAATGAGCTGAAGGGTTTGCTCATCTGTCCCTGCAAATAACAAGATGCCCATTTATAGGCTTTTTGTGAGTGAACAAATCAGCATTCCTACACATAGGCTAAACACATTCAAAAACAGAAATGTTTATCTACAGGACCAGACTAATACTAAATAATCTGGGTATTACTTACATTGGAAGGCTTGCTTTTGTCCTTTTTCAGCCATTTTTTTCTTAGCCCATGACTTTGGCTTCAGACTGCATAGCTTTTATAGACTAGGCTGCAATAATAAAATGGAAAAATTAAAACATCCCATCTGTATTGCAATGAATTGTGGGTAATCAAACTAGTTAAGTCTGCTGAAGTCTGCATCCCAAGCAGACTCTCTGGAAGTCCGCAGAAAGTGGACTGGATGAACTGTGGATCTGGCCAGCCCTCAGCACTCACAGACTTCCCGTGTACGCACCCGCAAAGTCCGTGAGTCCACAAGTGTGGTGAAGTACAGAGATTTGCATTCAGCCATAGACTCAGTCTAGTCGGCATCTTAGATTTTTAGCCAGTTGATATTAAACCTAAACAGATGGGGCTCCTTTTACAGCTGCATTAATAATGTTTAAGCTACTTTGGGTCAATGCAACAAGCTGCAGACATTGACATGTTATTGCTTTATAGTCTTGTTAAGGCAGATGAGTTAACATTAACTCTTTGTGGGTTCATTAGAACAAGCAACACATTTCACTGCGCACATAATAACCAAATCAGTTGTTAATATAAAACATTCATTAGAGCAGCTTTAATACACTTAATCTGAACAAATAAAAGTGATTATTGCACCAGTGTGGCTTTTTTTGATTGATCGTGTTTGCCTTGCAGCTCGGCACATACTTAGTCGCCCAGAAATGAGTGAACATGTGCAGCCCAGTACGAGTTATTTTTGCATTAATGAAACTGCAAGAGTCTGGAGGACAAGAAGGAAAGGGGGGAGGGGTGCCCAACTGAGATTTGACAACAGTGTCATAAGGAGAAAGTGTGGAGAGAATCTCCAGTTGTGGAGGATGGCTGAACTCAGGGCAGCATGCTTTCCTGATTAACTGCAGTGAGATCCTGTTGAACCCACACTGAGGTCGGTTTGGGGAGAAAAAAAGGAAAACAACTGGAAGGATTCCCATTTGGTTGTTAGGAGACAAGAATGATGCATGTGGCCTGCATCACCCGAGCTATGGGCAACAGCTCATGATAAAATGCTCTTAAACCCACTGGAAGACAAACACTTTGTCTGTACACGGCTAATACCCAGTACTGTGGCTGTTCCTGCTTCTGATCAGTCAGGTTTTATTATGCTGCAATGACAGTTTGGATCATTGAATTTAATCTAAATGTCTTGCTAATAAGTGCCATTTGTGGCTTTACTGACATGTGATTGCTTGAATCCTGTGGTAGCAGCACGTGACCCGGAGCACTGGTAGTAATGATGCAGGGCTTTTTAGCATTTGAAAAGGTTTTGGCTATTCTCAGTGGTCACAGTATGGGCAGTTTCCATTTCTTCAGTGGGAGCGAGGAGAAGAAAAGGCCCCACACAGTCTCTATTTGGGTAGGAAGCAGAGTGCTGGTAGCTGAGGCTTGTGAGTGAGGGAGGAGGGGGGAGTGCAGCTGGATTTGTTTATCGTCGCGCACTGCGGTTGCAGCTTTCCCCCTCAAGGTGAGGGAGGGGACATAATCGATCGCGTGAAAAATGGCTCCAAATTTATTATTGGGAGGGCGGGGTGGGGGGCATTTAGCTTGAGCTGTTGCAAAGGCTCATTAATTGTAATGTTTATGCATGTTAATGTTAGCCAGAACACCCTGGGAGCCCTGCTTTGTGTCAAACAGACAGCATGCATCATGGGAGCGCCTGCAGGGCCGCTCTGTCTCTGTGTGTGTGTGAGTGTGTTTGGCTGTATGCGAGGGCCAGGTGCCACAGAACCCATTTCTGTATCCACAGCACAGTGCAGCCAGGACGCTCGACAGGTCCTCAACTGCTTTCACTCAAGCCCTTCTCTTACCTTGAGGGAGCACTGCAAAGTTGGAAAGTTGCTGCAAGGGCCCCGTAAAGCACCTCCAGGCCGCTATTCATCTCAGCTGTAAATACTTTTCCTCAGTCACAATGTTTAGACTTGAAGACAAAGTGGATCTCGCTGCTACAGGATAAAATGGAAAACTGAGTGTGAAAGCTAGGTTCAACATAAAATAATAAACCCACTGCGTTAATTCTAGCCTACATCCCGACCGGGAATTATGTCACCGCATCAGGCCTGCATGCGAACATTCCATCACTGCTGAATAATAGACTCTAATGGGGTCAATATGCTTCAAACAATGTGTTTGTCTGGTTGTCGAACAGCATGTCGGATGCCTCAGAAAGTCTGACAAATCTGCTCAATGCACTGCCAAGCTGTAAAAAGTAGGTGAGGATTAAACTGATTACAGGAAGTATTACTCAACATCAGATCTTTTTTTGTTTGTTTTGTTTTGTATGTATCTGAATATTTACCTCTAACTGTACTGAGTATTTTGAGTACTGGGCCATCAGAGCATAGTCACACCACAAATAAATGCCCTGAATAAATCACATTAGGCACATACAAACACTCACCTCTACAACCCATACCTATTCATTTTTATTGTGAGTGTTGTTGTTTGGGTGCCTGTTATCGGTGTCCCTGATTTAACCATGTTACTGTGACAGCAAGACTGCACAACTATGGACAAAATGATAATCACAGTTATTTAGTTTAATAAAGAGATCACAATTATTCCTTGATTTTAGGGACAAAATATGATTAAATGCACTGTTACATTTAAATAAACAGAGTTTCACTTCATGCTGTGCTACATTTCTGCTAATGTACAAATCTTTGCAGCATAGTAAGGCTTGAAATAAGACAACTGAACAACTTCAGATTGTTTTAAAACTATATTTAGAGCATCTCCTAGAGGCAGCATATAAATAAAATTGTACCCAGAGTACTTCACTTGCTGGACTCTGCTTATTGACAGAAACTACTATTTACAGTCTGTGCACAGAGAAGCCTCTGTAGTCTCCTCTCAGTCACAGCAGCACAGCAACTTCCACAGGTGTGACCAAGGATTGCTTTTAAAAGAGTGAAATAAGATGCTCTAATGTCAAATTTACCCAAGTTGAAATTAAGTGATTTTATCTACATGGACTGTTTTTAATTAGTCGAGTTTTCTGTGAGTCAAGCATTTGAAACATCGCTATCGTGGCTGATGTTCATTAAATTGTGGGAAGCCAACTCTTGAATTGAGTAATTGTGCAGCCCTATCTGACAGACAATAAAGTTTGCTGACTGTTATGTCACATGCTTGATAGTATCAAGTGGGAGTAAAGCAAACTGCTTCATTAGCCTCCTAAATATTAAAGACCCCTCTAGGCGGAAATTAATTTATTACCTTGTTGAAATGTCCATATGGTGCTTTTATGTGCTCGAAGACACATCATGAGCTAAGTAAGGAGTCATCACCATGGCTGAGCATCGCCACCTTGAAACTAAAGAGTACACATGACAGTCTCAAAAACATGGATTCAGACTTCCAGGGTTTCATATGTGACAAATCTAAAGAACAAATCCTGTCAGCTTGCAGGTTGTGACTTTCTGTGTTATTACTGTTCTTCGGAATTGGTTTTTGGTTTGAACATATAAAAAAAAAATTCTAAATATGTCATTTTTATAGAAAGAGATGACCAGAGAGGGATGTATGACTACACAAATTTGGCTCACCCCAAAGCTTCATGGATGTATTAAGAAGACCTGGATACTGGATTAAAAGATGGTGCCGCTTTCATTTGAATGAAAGTTGCTCAATAATGCAAAGATCAAAACGATTACTAAGCTACCATCTTTGCAAGTTTTGTCCCACAGATCATGCACATTCAGGATTTTCATGCACAAAGGAATTTTTCATCCTTAAGAGATTGAAAGTAAAATATATAAAAATACCAAATTTTTTAAAAACTTTGTCAAAATTGGGGTTGAATTTCTTCATTTTTGAAATCAGATGTTTTGAAATAGCAGGAAAAGGCATAGATCTCTGTCAAATGCACTGTACTGTACGTGGACTGTTCTTACAGTCGTGCACAGTCACTTCTGAAAGACGCCATCTTGAGCCAAGAAAAGCACTGACATTAGCATCCGTCTTAGTCAAGCCTGCAGAGAGCATGAGCATGCAACTGAGACCCAGCCAAGTGGTCTGGCTTCCTCTTCATTTCCCATACACATGAGTCGGCTTAAATAAAATAATCATACATCTCTTTGAGATTTTCCAAATGTATAATTTCCAAATGTGAATGGATCAAATTCTGATAACATAAAGGGGCATTTAACGAGGTTTGTGACTCATGCTTTCTGTCCAGTGTGCATCATTTGATGCATTTGCTAGTTGTAGTTTCAAGGTTTGGCTACTAAAATCATTGTGCAGCCCTGTGCTGTTTCTGGGACCTTGCAAAGCTCCCAGGTCCCCTTAGTATTCTTTAGCATATGGGCTGCAGCGTATACAGGATGTGTTTAGACTGTACAGCAGCTGGTCAACAGCAGTCGAGTTGAGTATACAGGTTTGTATCATGGGTGAATTAGGAGAGCTGGACCACCAGTCAGCTTTGCTTCCAATTTTCCATTGTATTGCAACAAAACATCCCCTGCTGGCAACAAAGATATTCCCATAGACCACAATTATATAAATAGTAAAACTATCCACAACTTCAACTGCAAACAAGGGCAGCTTTTACTCGTTCTTTGATAATCCAGAGAAGTTTTATGTTTGTTAAACATTCCCACTACATTTTCATGACACCATTCCAATGCAAAGTTGAGTAGGAACAATCAGGTGGATGCAAAACTAGAAGCAGATAGGCACCATCTTTGAATCCAGTTCTCCTTAATATATTCGAGGTTTCTAGTACTGAACAGCCTCAGCAGCAGCAGCAAATACATCTACAGCAAACCCAAAGGGGGAAGCCTCTGTCCTGTCCTTCAGACTGGTCTAATTTAGCCACTGGTAGGATGTTTTTATGTCTTCCTCCATGCCGGTCTAGGGGACAGCACAGAGGCTCTGATGATGGCAGCACAAGAACAGGCCTAAAGCAGCTGGTCAATAGAGGCAGTGGTCTACCACAGCAGGCAGGCCCTAAGGAGCATCCTGTGCAAGGAGGACGTGAGGCAGTCCAGCACATAGCAGCAGGGTGTATGCTACAAGCTGAGACAGTGCACAGTGAGAGGCTTAATCAAGAGCAGGGATAGTGTACAAGAACACCTGTCATGAGTGGGTCAGAGGTCGCCAAGTCCAGATGGAACACAGCATCGAAAGTGGTTCAGAATAACAGTGCTAAGATCCTGTGGGACTCCAAGTTCAAGACTGATAAGCAGCGTCTGGCTAACCAGCTAGATGTAGTGGTGACTGACAATGAGCCGAATAGCACAACTGTGATAGATGTGGGATCTGACAGTAACATCAGGAAGAAAGAGCATGAGAAGATCTACAAATATAAGGGGCGACTGGAACATACTGTATGTCTAAGGTCAAATCCACAGTGGTCCCAGTGGTACCTGAAGCAATACACACTGTGGAAAGTTGCTTCAGCAGATTCCAGGTGCAACATGTATCTGTGTCCAAAGAGTGCAGTCTTAGAAACAGCTAAGATACTGCACAGAACCGTCAAATCATCCATCATCAACAAATGAGTCTGGTGTCCTTCTAATGCTTGACAACTCAAGCATTAGGACACTGGATTCATTTGTTTGTTTTTTGCTAGAACATGTGAATGTCACCAACAAATTCACTCCATGTAGCCAAATGAAACTTTGCTATCGGAATAAATATCCATCAATAAGTAGGGGCTAAAACAATAACAGTCTTCTTCTGAAATCATTCACACATCCTCAAGTACCTGGTACTGGACGTCTGGTGACAGACTTGCGTCATGTTGTTGTCCAAAGTAACCACCGATAGGCCAGACTGCGATGTGACAACCGATGACACCCTTTCTGGATATGGATGACCACTTTTTCCAAGCTGTTTCCTCTTAGTTGGATCCCAAAAGTGCAAAAGTTGCCAAGTGCAGCTTTAAACTTTTGTAAGTTTGGCTGATTAAGCCTCACACTGAGTGAGTGGAGGCTAATTGCACAATTGTAAATTAATACCATTAATTATAATGATGAATGGAGCATTGCTCAGGCTGAAATCAAGTCCATGTAATTATACACAGATGGATGACTTTTAGCTGGAGTCCCTCTTTCCTGCCCACATGCACACAGCTGCAGCACTTTCTTCACATTGATGTCCCAGATTTTTACACTCAATGTCTTTCAGCATGAGTATTCATGATAGGTTTCACCTGGATTTTTGGCTAGCAGGTTGGAAAGCACAAACTTAATCACGATGAAACCATTTCATTGATCCGGCTCCATCACTGCTGTGGAGATCAGAAAAATAAGGTTGGCTCAGAACATGAAGAAGGGATGCACACATTTAAAATGGGTTGGCCTCATCTGCTTTCTGACTAGTGTGGTTTTGCAGAATTACAGTTCGTGCCAGTGTATGTATGATGGAACATGCATGAGGAAAACACACAGATGTGTCTATTGGGTTGTTTTTTCTCCTCCTCACATATCAATCTGTCATATCTGGCTTGCTCACAAAAAACATGTGCTTGAATATGTGATGAGTGCAAAAGAAGCAGCACGTATTAGCATGCAGCACACTGAGGTTTTCTCTGTGCTCTATCAAGTTTATGGCGAGCACTCATCTTCTATGAATCAGGGGCGTTGCCACAAAAAAGCTCTCATTTTCCATTCCAAATTTTGCAGTGGTTACGTGACTATTTATGTGTTGATGGAGTGAGCGAAAGTACACCCCAAATCAATTATGGAAGAGTTTTTTCTGCTCACGTCCAACAAACAAAAACATAACAGTGTGGGATGCAGCTTCATGACTTACTGAAGCCTCCAGTGAGCTTCCTCGGAGTGGGACTCTCTGTGGGCCAGATAAGCATTCACTCTCCCCCCCGCTGAGCAGTAATGCTGCCACCCCAGCACGAGGCATGAGTTATGTGAGAGGTATTTTGGCCTCCATCTTCAAGCTCACAGAAGCATCATTAGGCTAAAGTAACTGCAGCATGTTTTTTTCCTTCTTGCTTTTCTTCTCCTGGGCTGTATCTGAATGTCACAAACTGCCTGCATTAGTCATGGCGAGGGCAGCGCAGCCAGGCAAGTCATCACAGGCAGCCGCACACTGTGGCTCATCGGGTTGCGAAACTCCTTCGTAGAGGATCACTCATTTTGATTTTGGAGAGTAGTAGCTCTGAAACAATAAGAGGAACATCGTACTGTGATAAAAACTGTTAACAGCTGCGATGAAGTATTCTGGCAGCGATGCGATCACTGGACAGGCTCCTGATATGGATTAAAATAACAGACTGTTCACTCAGCATGTATCAGTAACATGTTCGCCTCTCGATTACATTGATGACAACTACGTGGTTGAAGCTTCGACTCCTGAATGTTGTGTGTTTTTTTTACACTCTGTCACAAATAGTTGTTAAAGAAGAAGCAAAAGATGGAGCGTTTCTCTCTTCACCTTAAACAAAAGTACATGTAATTCAACCACTGGCCGACGCACTTCTCTTTGGAAATTTGTTACTTTTGCTTGCTTGGATAAGGAAAAGAGGTGTTTTCCTTTGCTGAACTAGGCTAATTACATTTACTGTACCATCTTAACTGAAGGTTCATTAATCAATGTGTGATTTTGTGTGATTTAAAAGCAGCTGAACAGCAAAACAAAGCAAAATCCATTCAAGTCAGAAGCCGCAGTTTTAGCTTTTAGCTAGTTAGCTGTCAGAAGGACTGGTTCTGATACATTTTTTGAAAGGTTATTTAATAGGTAGATTTACTCTTACCTATGTGGTAGAAATTTATCATGAATTAAATACACAAAAGTATGGCCATGTTATTATAATGTGTACATTTTCCAAAGTGAAGTGATGTGCTTCATGGGAGATGGAGGCAATGGAGATCTCTCTGCATTTTTTCTCATGGATGGACGAAGTTTCGTTAGCTTCCGCTTATTCTTTAAGTTCGTTATTTGAAGTTGTTGACTGACAATTAGTTTTCTTTCTGGCTTTTTCTACTCTGGAGTTAACAGGTTAGGGTTCTAACAACATGCATTCTTTTATTAGAAACAAGCCTTATTCCCAACCTTATTATTTTTTTGCGGTTTTTGTTGTCACCTTTGCTAGCATAACATGTTCAGAACTAGTGAGCTGTGCTTAATGAACAATCATGACACCACATATGTGATAAGATGAGAACCTTTATTTGCAATATTTTAAGATATGCTTAAAATTTGCTTGGCAATTATACAGAAAGACGGCTTGTGTAATTTAAAGGCATCTTAACAACACAAAATCACCTGCGTCAGGCTCATCTGCTAAGCTAGGGTGGTTAGCGTTTAGCTTAGCTTTCAGAGTTTTGCCACTCCCCAACCCCAGAGTATAATTTAGGATTCAGCATTTGTCTTAATCATGTGGCACAGTAGTAGTTATAAAGACATTGTAGGTGAACAACAACTACAATATTTTTAAAAAGCAGGGAAAATTAGGTTTAATCAAATTTATCTCATCAGCTGTAACTAGTCTGTCTTAGGCTAACAGATGGACAATCACATTAAACTGAAATTCAGAATGTGATGATGGATATCCCTCTACAAATAGCATTGTGATCAATGATAGCTGAATGCTGATTACAAAACTTCAACTAAACTGCGACTCCACACTCAACCTCAGATGCCCCTGATGACAGCATTGTGGTTACTTTCTCAGACTTGACAAAGATGTTTCACAGCCGCAGAAGACACTAAACTACTGCTTTCACTGTACTCCAGGTGATGGATAAACTGATATTGATGTGTAAATGAATGGTGGAGTGTCGTTTATTAAAGAACAAAAAGGCAACCTAACAATTCCTTAAAATGGCTTCAGTGATAAATACTAATGCTTCCTGGCATCATTCATTTTTACACAGACATGCTTTTCTTTCGATGAAAATTTGTGGAGATCTGGTTAGTTTTAAAAAGCCGTAATGAACTTCTCAACTTGTTTGCACTGACCATCTGGGGATATTACTCATAAAACTACATCAAGAGAACAACAAAGAGCACAAAAGGCACGCATATCTAATTGGCTGTTGACAGCCGAGGACCATGTTCAGTGCTCAGCCACGTTCCAACACTGTCATCCAACAAACTTGTTGACCACCCACACATTCGTCTACTGTGGGACAAATGAAAAAAACATGTGGACACAGAGGTTGTGTAGTCTGTATATATATTTATACATTTTAATTTTAACTGCAGCATACATGTTAGCAGGTCAGAGATCAAATTAACCCCGAGCATGTTCTTGGACCACAGTGAACTCCGGCAATTTCACACATCAAAGTGTGTTTTCAAGTATACTGCGTGAGAAATGTCTGATATATGTCCCCATCTTTGTGTTTCCCCTGAGGTCCTGTGTCCTGTGCTTGGTCTCTCCGCGGATGTCTCTGGATCTGGAGCTCCATGTCTCTGATCTGCAGCCGCTGGCCTCACCACCTGCTGTCCTGCCATCCCCTTCCCCCTCATCCCCACTCCCACCCCCAACTGGTCGAGGTAGATGGCCGCCTTCCCAGAGCCTGGTTCTGTCGGAGTTTTTCCCCCCTCTCTATCCTACGTGTTTTTTTTTTTGTTCCTTCCCACCGTCACTGACTGCTTGCTCATGGAGAATCCAAAAAAAATTGGATTGTTGGGTTTTCTGTTTTCTGTTCTGTGTATAATTCCTATAAGGTCTGTACCTTACTGTACTATGTTAAGCACTGTGAGATGACATATGTTGTGAATTTGCGCTATATAAAAAATGAATTGAACTGAAACTGAATCTTGGTTGAGTGTGAATTGTAGAAGCTTGAAAATGAGGGGGGTAGAGTTTCAAAGAAGAGAGCTAACCAGACTTCTGTGGCCTACCACTCATCCCTGCTTGAGGCTACATTAGCTGCTAATAGCATAACACATCGGAATCACTGTCTGAACTGCTGAGCAAATGAGTTGGATTGTGGGTAATGTAACCACCAGGCTTTGACAAGGAAGATGAATATGTGGAATACAAAAGACAATAATTGTGATTCTAAACCTTAAAAACTTTGCTTTTGTTGTTGTTGCCACACTGCTCATTTTCCTGCTATGCTGTCCCTCTAGAAAATTATGTTTCTTTTCAACTAAACTGCATTTTCATTTTTTTGTTTTGAAGATGTTTTTTTTTTTATCTGCCAGATTATATATTTGTTGCTTTATTTATTGCTTTACTGTGAAACCAACCAGTCCTATCTTTGATGGTGCAGACTTAATCACCCTGGTAGCCCAGAAAATAGAAAAGAAGCTTCAAACATGTTGAGACAGGGTTGTATTTAATCCAAACCGTGTTGTTTTTCTAAACTGAACCAAGTCATTTTGGTGCCTAAACTTAACCGAGCTTCTAACAAGCAGTTATCATTGTGAAAGTGTCAACCCAAGCTTGATCTCTCCCAAACCCTAAACCACATAGCTTCGGTGCCCAAACCTAACCAAACAGTGATTGAAAACTGAAATTAAACAATGAGGGAAAGCAAAACTTGAAGAATAATGATCTGACACAGCGTAAATCCTGCTGCAGACTCATCCTGCCATCCTACCTCCGGACATAGACTTCGTGGCTCCTTCAAATTGGATCCCTCTCCTACTACACTAAACTCTTACCCTGTGGGGAGAAAGTATGTTTTTGTAATGTGTAAATAAGAATTTATTAAGAGTTTAGTTGTATAGGAATGTATTTCTTGGGAGACAGGGTTGAGTGCTTCACCATCTTCACCCCAGGCTCCCTCCGGGGCGGTAAAAACCTGCAGGCTCTGAGTGTATGTTTCCCTGAGGAGAACTTATCATCACTCCCCCACTCCCTGTTGTGTGTTGCTTGATGTTTCCCTGTGGGGAGTGACGAGACCCGAAGTGTGCAGTTCATGCCCCTTATGTTTCAAACGTCTGAGTTTTAGGCAGTTCACTTGAAGAAAGGCATTTTTGTCTAAAATAAAGCAAAAATTCACTCACAACAAGAATGTCAAAAACGTATACCAGAATAACCCCTCATTGAACCCCACACTAGACTGCTTATCTATAAAGCTGATCAATCGAGGCCCATTTGCAAAATCTACAACAGTAAAATCAATAATCAATAACTCAAACTTTTCATTTCGTTATTTTCACAGTGTTTAGGCCAAATGACAAACATATAACTTTAGAGTGTCAGACTCAAGATGAAACAGCTCCATACGGCCCAATGTTCACTGACAAATTGCAGATCCATGTTTTACTTCTATATTTTACCACACAGTAGTTATAATAGAGCCTTTTCACTTCCTTCATGCACGTACACCTTGTCAGTGTACAGCTGAAGCCGTGCTCTGGAGTGGATCCAGTGTTTAGCCAGCCTTTACTGATGACAGATGCTTAATGACATACATGTTCTTTCTGCCAGGGCAAAAATGCCCTTTCATGGCAATTCACGCACAGCTACGGCAGATTGGGACTTCAAACACTGGTGAATATAGATGGATTGCCCGTCGCTGGGAAAGTCCGTCCTCGCAGAGACTTCAGAGTCCAAATATTTAGTCTCTATTGTTAGTGACACGCTGTTAAAGCAGCAAAGTTTAGAAAGTGAATGTGGTGGAGATAGCGGTCGCCTCCACGCTTAAATGCTCATATCTGCTGCTGTTTGCAGAGCTTCTCTTTTCTCCGTGTAACACTCATGCAGAGTAAATGTAAACCTCCCTGCTCCCTGCATTTCTTTGTCTCGCTGAGGTTTTGGCTGTTCACTGTCCCGCTGGTGGTTCGTAGCAGAGCTATCACTCGGGATAGAAGGCTTCCTCATGCATTTGAGCAAAACCAGGTCTCGCTTTGAGGAAGAAAAAAACCCCGCTGTCTCCTAAATTCTGAGTTTGCTTTAGCAACCATCTATGCACAAACTGTTGTTGGATGCCATCAGCCCATAAAGCAGTCTGTGTAGCATCGCCACAAACACAGCCACCCTTGTTAAACCATCACCGTTAATTTGAAATGCTAACAGAGGTGTCCTCTTTAAAGTGCTTTGGAGAATGATTTGGCCTTCTTTTCGACACACGTCACCACTCTGGCATGCAGATTGCTGTGCAGAGGTCTAAGTTAATGGACAATTTCACTGATGAGCAATCTGAGGTTGTGTTTTCGATTCTGATTTGATTATAACTCAAAAATGATTTGCAGCTTTTTTTTGACATTTTTATTTTTCATTTCAACTTTTGCACCCAGTAAATTATAGCCGTTTTTTTGATTATGGTGCCATCTGTCACCATCCATCCATACAGCATAATGCATTAAACATTCCGCGTGCTGTTGCAGAATGTTTTCTCCTGGCCTCCGTTCAACAAGAAGGAGAAAATGTCTAGGTGAGTTGAGTAGTGTCTCGGCCGTGGAGACAGCTGTAAAACGCATTGATTTGATAAATAAGTTCAGCTAAGCCGTTACTCTAAGAGGTCTGCGTTTGCTGCGTCCACACTTAAAATCAAATTAAGTGCTTTGCTTTTCCCCCCTTACTCTGCAAGGACTGTTAACAACACAATGGAATGCAAATTGGCCTCCATTTAAATAGAGGGATTTCACACCTTTGGCCTTATCATGGAACGGGGCAAGGCTGGGAGGAGATGGACACTTGGGGATCAGCAAATTAACTTTAGCCCGTCGTGTTTAATTAGGTTGGATAAGGAAGCACTTCTCCAATGGCTGCTTGTCCAGAGGGCACAAGCAGAAGTCTATTAGATCTCCAACCCCCATTTGATAAGATAACGGACCCAAGAACTCCTGAAGAAAGCTGGTGAGATAAGACTTCGTTAGGCACCTCGGGACTTTAGGAATAGCTACCGTAATATGAGAGAAACACTTTTTTCCTCATTCTATTTGAGAGGCTTCTGTCTGTATCCTTGAGGCCTCACCGTGCAACATTATGGAACCCCTGGAATGAACAGAAAGCCCCTGACCCGGTTTGTGCCTCTTGTCATTACATATGAATCACAGAGCAACATTCAGATTAATCTGCAGGTAATTCCAGACACTTCAAACCACCAGCTGCGAGATAAAAAGGACTTTTTTTCCCACTCCTTTCCACAATCTTTTCTTCTAATTCAAAACTAACAGCCATTTTACGACCTTTTAAAAACGATTTTACAAAAAGAGCATGGACGTGTAGTCACAACTTCACCTTTTTTCCCCCTTAGAATGCAGAAGTTGAAGCATATTTCCTGCAGATGGCTACAGGAGATGTGTCTGGGATTTTCAGCCTCTACTGGGTGTTTATTTTTTGGAGAAATTGCTGCTCAGTTCTGGGACTTGAATGCAACACTGAGAGGTATGAGCTCACCTAGGAGAGATACTTAATAGGAATGACAGAGTTTGGGAGCTCTCAGGGAACTGGAATGTAAATCCATTAACTATCCATGCTTCCACTAGTCCTCTGCACATAGAACAATGCGAATAGAAGTTAAAAGCCACAATCCATGAGCTACACTTTACGTGCGCGCATCCACGTCTTTCACTATGATTTTGCGCTGACAACGGAAGCGCAAGCAGGGGGGAGTGAAGGGAGGAGAGGGGAGGCTCCTGGGGAGTTTTTACACACAGGGTAATTAAGCGCTTTGACTGACAGCGGAGTGCCAAAAGGCGCAGACGCACTCCGATTGGCCGGAGCGCACTTTACAATCCCCTCTTGTTTCCAAGCCGAGGCGCAGGCAGAGCACTTCACCTCCCCAGACTCTCGCAGCGGACTCATCGGACGCAGCACAGCCAGAGGAGCGCGGCGGGCTGCAGCCAGAGGAGACCCACCGTGGACTGTAGCTGTGCCCTTCACTGCTCCCCTCACGCTTTGAGTTTCTTCATGAGGTGAGCCGCACCGAGGGTTGAGATTACTTTTATTGCTGCAAATAGAAAAAAAAAAAAGAAGCAACCATGAGGTCCACTTGTGAGTCTTTCTGGAGGATGATCCGGCTGGCGGTGACCGTGGCGCTCTTGTCAGCGTGCGCGGCGTCAGAGTACGAGTACCTGAGCTGGAAGTCGGACGTGTACAACGGCGGGCGCAGCTACGGCAAGCCCCCCCAGTGCGTGGACATCCCGGACGACCTGCGCCTCTGTCACAACGTGGGCTACAACCAGATGCTGCTGCCCAACCTGCTGGAGCACGAAACCATGGCCGAGGTGAAGCAGCAGGCCAGCAGCTGGGTGCCCCTGGTGCACAAGAACTGCCACCCGGGCACGCAGGTCTTCCTCTGCTCGCTCTTTGCGCCCGTGTGCCTGGAGCGGCCCATCTTCCCGTGCCGCTGGCTGTGCGAGGCCGTGCGGGACAGCTGCACCCCCATCATGGAGGCGTTCGGCTTCCCCTGGCCGGAGATGCTCACCTGTGACAAGTTCCCCCAGGATGATGTGTGCATCGCCATGACGCAGCCCAACGCCACCGAGGCCACCAAGCCCACAGGTAACCCTCCAGTCACCCACCCAGGCCAAAGCAGAGTTTGGTGGCTCTGCAGCTCAATACCTGGCAGCCTCATGACAGTAGGGATTTTTTTTTTTATTGCAACTGGTATTGATTAATCTGCTGAGTACATAATGCATGTTTTGCATATGCTTCCTAGTTGGTCTCTGGTTTATAAAATACCCCTAAAATGAGCAAAAGTGACCAGAACAAATCACCAAAGCTCAGGCGGTTACCAGCATGACAGAAAAACTGAGGTCATTAATCCAAACAAAAAAACCCCTTTCTCTAAAATAAAAAGAGAGCAAAAAAAAAGCACACCCCAAATTAAAATGTATTTTAATTTGAAAATAAATAAATCAACTGTTGATTTATATTGTGTGTAATCCTGCCCGAACTTCCCAAGTTTAAATGTGAACATTTCCAGTCTTTCCCCACAGCCTGAGGAGTTAAACGCTTTCAATTATAAATATATGAAGTCTAGACATAATTAATGAGACAAAATAACCACCATGAGCAGCTTTTATTCTGGAATGTAAACTCCCTGGAGGTTGCTGAAAACCCCCAGATTTTCTTATGAAAATGTGCTCAGCATGGCCTCGGTGTAGCTGTGGCGAGGCTCTGAAACAGTTCCTTTGTTATCACCAGCCGTAGAGTGACAAAGTGTCATTTACAGTAATGTAAAACAGAGGAGAGCTGCAAATCATTTCACTGGAGAAGCTGGAAGCAGTTTATATTTGACACGGTGGCTTGATGAAGGCGTGCAGATAAATTAAAGAGTTCAGTAGCTTCTAAATCATTTTCTCTGGATCGGATACAATTCAGGAATTCTTAATAACCAAGAATTAACTCCGACTAACTACCTGACTGAGAAAACAAACAGCCAGCACTTTTGCCGCCGTGTAAAAGTCGACACCCGTGCAGTTCAAGGGGCTTGAGAATGTTGTTTCAGGGGTGAAGGTGTGTTTGCAGATGCAAATCCCAGCACAAACAAACCAAATACAACCTTTTGGGGGGGGGAAATTTCAGCCGTGATAACCTGGATTGGATCCCGTTTTAACAGCTCACCCTTGTGCTCCTTAAAGAAAGCCTTACACGCTTATATTTTCTTTTCACTCACTAATCTGCTGCGTAAACTCTGGCTTTAGTATGAAGTCGCTCCCTATTGACTCGCGGTGATGTTGTAATATTGGAAAAGCTCTAGCAGATGGTAGCCATTTATTTCAAGGTGTTTGCTGAGTTGGAGGACAATGCTGGGAGGAAGTCCAGCAGGGAAAAGGCGAATACCTGCATCTGTTAATTCCTGTTGTCTGACAAATGCATTATATCTGATGAAAGACGGAAATCTAAAAAACACCCGGTCCAAACTATGTGAACTAAAATCTAGTCGGGGGGTGGTGTGCAAACAAATCTCTCAAAGATATTGTTCTTCCTGTCATTTATCTTTAATGGCTCCTATGCTGCAGATTCCCCAGGTGCAGCGAACGCCTCACGGAGCATCAGTGAAACATGGCCTTGCAGCACTAATTGCTATGAGCCAAGCTGACAGATACCACAGAAACCCCGAAAGGCACACATACACAAAACAAACATCCACTGAAGATAAAGCTCAGGCTGATTCCGAATAGTTCTGGTCTGAGTGTTTGGCTGCTGTGCCAGCGGCCCCGCCGGTTGCCGTGGCGAGGTGTACAACCGTCTCATTCACTTTAACCATAAAGTAGAGGGGGGGGGTTTCCATCATCACATCATCAGCTTACTTATGTTTCAATCTGAAGCTGTAAATACACCACGTGAAGACATTTTCGCTGAACATGCTGGCCATAAATGGGAGGACTGTGGATCTTCCAGCAATTACACAGAGCTCCCTGTATCTGTAGAGGGGACATATCCCATGTGTGTGTGTGTGTGTGTGTGTGTGGAGGGGGTGGGTGTTGCTGACTGACGTGGTGGTATGGACGGAGGCCCGTTTTCTGAAAAAGCCTCCTTTTTCAGGGGAAGAGGGGACCACACAGCTCCGTGCTCCCCAGACGTCACCTGTTATCATTTGTCAGCACTGCTGGTACTCGCAGTGTTTCTCGCCGGCCTGAAGCTGGACTACTCAGAGATTCGCTTCCTGCCATTATTACTCTCCGGGAGCAGCTCCGTATTCGATGTGAGGTTGAGGCTGACAAACAAAAGCCGTCTAATCTTCTCAGCCGTCCTCGTTAATGATTGTTAATAGAGGTCAGCTAGCAGTGCTTACCACACTGCTGCTGAATACAGGCTGGTGATAATTGATTTAGAGGAGAGCTGGGCTCAAAGAGGCAAAGGCACCCAGTGACTCTGCAAACAGTGTCTGTTTTCACAAGCTCTTCACACCTATGTGTTACTTTCACAAGGTTTCGTTAAACACATGTAATGGACAACTGGCAAGGGAGAGAGAGCTATTAGTTTTCCCTTTTTATGCCCCTCTCTCTGCTCGATCAATCCAGATCCACGATGGAGTGCAGTCGGTTTGAATTAAAAGCTGCAGGACCCCGCGATCACATTTCTGCTCCAAGTTTGTTTGGAAAGTAAGCTCAGCTGTTTGGCATGAAGCGATCATTTGTGGTATTAGAAAAAATTGAAAAATTGTGTTGGTAAAGCGTTTGCAGATATGCCGCTAGACTGAATTACTCTCTGGCAAAAATGCTTTTTGGCTCTTTGTTGGGTTCTTGTGTTGGAGCTGACTGTTATTACCTTTTTTATTTTTGGAATGTCAGAGCATTCCTTGAAGCTCGGATTGAATATCATTACCATCTATCCCTTCCACATTTCTAAAGCTTTTTTCTTTCTTTTTTTTGCATTTACTGGCGTGTACACATCGCTGTCGAGCAGATTAATTCTGAGAAATGTGTCGATGCAGAAGAAAGAGTGTTTACTGCAGCTCTTAGTTACAGCAGGCTATAAAAGCTGAGGACATTCCTCACTGAGGTCAGGTCATCAGAGTGTACGAAACCCAAGAGAAAAGGCGACTGACAGCAGACACCAGTCAGGAGACAGAGATGTCTGGTGTGTAGAAATTTGTAGGATACATCATATGAAATTGGGATCTAAGGGCTTCTCCAGTTCTCCGTCTTGATTCTTTCCCACATGGGTGGCAATAATTTCCGATGTAAAGCTCCATGACTGATTCATTGCCGGTGTGTTGCGTCGGAGATTTTGCCTCCTTTCCGCTCGTTTCCGAACCACGTCCCATTGTTGTTTTTGTGTCTCCACAGGTTACTCTCCCATCTGCCCTCCATGTGACAATGAAATGAAAACAGACGCCATACTGGAGCACATGTGTGCCAGCGAGTTTGGTAAGCGTCCTTCCATTATCTCCGCAACACGGACCGTCCACGGTTGGATGTGCCTACACATGCACAACAGAGCTCCCTGAAATCAAAACGACAGCTTGCATTTTTTTTAATCTTCCATCTTGAGACTTTAAAACAGCCCATAAATTGTTGACAAAGTATGCAGACCTTACTTTTTCCCTGTGCTGAAGTCCTCTGTGTCTGGCCATACTTGGTCATATTTGGTAATTCGGTTTAATGTGAGGTTTTATCTCTTGGACAGACGTAGCAGAGCTGTCTTCTTTGGTGTAGGATGATGTTCTGTGACTAATGAATTGGGGTCATTAAAGTCTTTACGTGGCAGGTCCTTGCAGTAGTAAAACGGAATGTTTGTTCTGCTGTCTGGCTGTTTTACAGAATGCCTTGTGCACATGGGGGAGCATCCGCATTATGTGTCCTCAGTGTTAAAGTTAATGATAAACCTCCTCTAAAAACATCTATTCCAAACATATATTTAAAGACATTTCCTGATGGAATAAGATCAAGGTGCTTCCCTCATTTTGCACACATTAGCTGTGTTTCCATAACGTCAGTTTATGAGCATTTTGAAGTATTGTGTTTGAAAAAAAAACTGAAAGGAAGCGGCAAAATGGGTCGGTGGTTTTTGACTTTTTCGAAAAAGACTTAAAAGGCTTCCGTAAGTTCTGACGTAGCGGACAGTTAACTCGCATTACTGCTCGGCTTTTTCTGCTTCTTCTGTTGTCTTTACTTCTGGACAGCATAAATCACCAGCTGACAGTAAAGAATAATAACAACGTGCCCAGTTGAAAGCAAGACGTCTCTCTTCTTTCTCTTATAGATGGCCCACGTTTGTGTTTTTAAGCTACTGGCAAACACTTCGTTTTGCTGTCCCGTGTTTATTACGACTATCTGTAATGTAGTCTTTAGCGCCACCTTCTGACGACACTAAACAGCCTGGTTTATTTGCTCTAAAGCAGGTCTAAACCACACCCTCAGTGTTTTTTATCATTGAAATATTTCACTGTTAACTGTTTTAAGACGCTGATTGAGCGTTCACATGCAGGCCGTATTTCACCACATCATATTTTCCTCAAACAAATAATAGCCTGTCATCATTTTAGGGCCCACCCAACAGCAACAAAAACACAAAGTCAAGTGGAGCAGTGAGGAAAGTAATGGTGCAAGTGGGGCTTGAACCCACCTACGGGTTGCTAAGAAGCAGAAGAGCCCAGACTTGCTGCTTATACTGGAGGGGCAGAGGGCAGGTTCTACCTTTGGAGCAGTTGAAGCTGTGATCTCTAAGTACTTACACATGCACTTTACAGCAGTGAGTGCAAGTTCCAATACACATTGACACATGTTTCCATTTCAGTGTCTGTGAAGCTTCTCGTTGGCAGCACACGGCATATATACCTCCATCTCTGTGACATGTTTTATTGAATATTAAATGCTGTGAATTTACATCTTCATGTAGACCACACTTTACCGACCAGTACAATATGACTTCAGAGAAATTCCAGTAGTCATTATCTTCTCTTTTAGCCCACAACGTAAGGCTGTTAAAGGATTGAACAGATCTGGGCTTTGTGACACCCTGTTATAACTACATTTAGCTGGTTGAAAGAGAGAGAAAAGAGCTCGCAGACGTTCAGAGTGAGAACTAGAAATCGATGGTGATGGTTCTCAGTGGGATGAGTGGAAGGGTTTCACATTCTCTTTAAATCTCCAATGGGGTGCAGGACTGGGCCACATGAGCTGGCTTCAAACTCATTCTTATTTGTTTGAAAGTCATTCTGTGGTTTGAAATTCTTGTTTCAACATTTTAAGCATACTTTTTTAATGCTGAGCACAGTTTTTGTTTAGGTGAAATGTTTTGCCCTTACACTGCAAAAACTCAACATCTTACCAAGTTAATTCGTCTAATTTTTAGTCAAAATGTCTTAACCCACTTGATTTAAGATAAATTCACTTTACAAATAACATTTCAGCGAGATGGAGGGACGTGTTTTAAGACAACGCATCTTAAATATCTTGTTAAGTCAAACAATCTTGAAAGATCTTGTTTTAAGTTGTATTTTACAAGAAATAAGGTTCATTTCATTTCATACATGTTTCAAGCTGAGGTGTTGTTTGTATGAGATAAATGATCTTGATTTAAGAAATAAAGTAAATGCATTTTATTGGAAAATCACCAATTCATATCAGAAAACAGCTGCATGTGCACTGCAAAAAAGAGTAGCCTAAATATGAGATAAAAACACTGAATTTGAGAAGAAATTACTTAAAAGCAGTGAAAGTATCACTACATGCAGCAAGTAAATTTTACTTGGTAAGAAATCTTGAAATAAGTTTTTTTTTTCTCAAATGTAAGACTGTACTGTAAAACCAAGGACTAAAAATGAGCAATTAACTTTTAAAACGAGCCGAATTATCTATCGTGTCTGAAAATAAGATTTTAAATCTTGGCAAGTGCCAAGTAATTTGCAGTGTGTAAAATGTGTAAAAAAGAAAAAAAAGCAAATGTCTGCTTTTGAGTTAAAACACCTCCTTTTGGGCGTAGCTGGCTTCACCTAAAACACAACACCTTCAAATGCTGTCAAACATGACTAAATATTAGGATTTTTAGTGAACTGTGAGAAGACATTTTATCTCAAAATGCTTAAATTAATCTGTGTGATCTTATTTCAAGTCCAAGATGGTCTTAAATCTAGAGAAGAGCCACGATAATACAACTAAAATAAGTTGAATATATCTCAAATTAAGAAGCTGACATTAAACTTATTAAAGCAAAAATCTATGTTTGAGTGAAAAATACTAGCTCTTTATCATGTCTGGTTTATTCTAAGACACCTCAGCTTGACAATGCTGCTTAAATATAGTTTTCTCTGCTAAGACCTCAATATTCTAAATATCATGTCTTATTTCAAGAAATCTGACCAAGCAAATTTTCAGTTGTTCTATTGGCCGGTTTTTTTCACTTATTTCAAGGTAAAACTGACTTGAAATAAGTTTTTTTTCTTGTTTTGGGAGGGGCATTTTTTCCAGTGTAAATGTGACATGTCAGAAACAAACTTTATTTTTTATAAAGTCTGGTTGTGACAGCTGCATTCTGAGATCAGCCAGTCACTGATGCTGAAAGTATCCCATGAGATCCATGTTGGAGGGTCTTAGGTGGTGACGGATTCTGATTCCTGAAAGGGAGTTAAAGGAGATTTTCAAAGAAGTCAGGTCTTGCTTGTAAATTTTAGAGCTGAATCTAAATTTGTGAAAATGTTGCATAACCAGTTTAGATATTCCTTTCGTTTAGATTGTGTTCAGTCTGACTTGAATTAAAACCAGACTGAAAACACTGTTAGCAAACGAGAAAGGAAGAAACACATAAGGCTGTTGAGGGAAATTGTTTTAGTTGAGGAAATTTGGAAATCTTGTCCGAGGAATCCTGTATGAGCTGTAGACACTTAAAAAGGACTTGAGGAGCCTTGGATTCAATTAAAAACACAGACATCAGCTGAAGTGCATTTATGAGGACTCCCAACGCTGATATGTGCATGTTTCACACAAGATGTAAGACGTTTAGCTTTCATGCTTTATTCACTGGACCAAAACTTGTGTCAGCTTGAATCCGGGTGCCATGCCGAGCAACCTTAGACTGGATGCACATTAGAAACAGACTTTGTTCCAGTTCTCAGGAAAAGTTTAAAGTTACATTTGTTTAAGGAATTGCCTTAGTGTTTATGCTGCGGTGATGGAGCTCGCCTCTTTTCAGTCTGCATCCTGCTTTGCCAAGAGGAGAGGGGCACATTATTGGCTTGTTTCATCTCAGATGAAGACAGATGTTGTTTTGCTTGCTTGTCATAAGTCCCCTAACCAGCTGACATGTGAGGATACACAGACAGATTTAGTGTTGGGCTGAGGATGAGACTCTGCGCTGCTTATGTTGTTGACCCCACAAGGGAGTGACCTCGTCTGGAATGTAAGAACCCTCGCCGTTACTGCAGAAAGAGCTGATTGCGGCGGGTAAACAACTAATGCACAGCCTGACACGAGATAGCATCACCGCTTGTATCACCAGCAAGGCGAGACATTTGTTTGTTGCTTTTTCCAGCCGGCTGAAAGAATTCAGTTTTGGTCTGAGGAGAAAACTGCAAAAATAAATACATCCTACAGCAGCTGAAGCCAAACATGAGTTAATGTCTTGTCTTGGGGAAAAAGAAAATATGCAGCCGAGCTTTAATCATGATGTGTTTTATCCACCAACGAAAGATAAGACTGTCGTCCTGACTGCATTGAGCTAGTTTCGACTTGACAGAAAGTGGACGGTAGGTGATGGCACGCTGTAGGAGCCTATATTTCAGATCCGAGCTGCAGACAAGCCTGTCTGTTTTGCTTGGACAAAATAGATATGAGGGATAGATTTCTGGTTCTTCTGTTCAACACAGGGATGGAAAACCATGAAGAGGTTTGAGGAATGAATCAGGGACTGAGACTGAAGCTTTTATTAATCTGCATGGTCCAACCATGTGTGAAATATCCTCACCCTGGCAGTGAAATTAGCATTTTTGTCCACTGAAAATCTCACTTACTGGACGTTGTAAAAAGACTGTTGAGCTCAAAGTGTGAAATTGCCTTTTTTTTTGCAATAATACTCTCTGTGTAATTGCTTCCTATCTATTGCACAAGCACATTTGACTTTTCCATGTGGTTTGAAGTTGGTAAAAGCAGAGAATGCTGCGGGAAGACAGCTTTTGACTTCAGGTCGTTGGATATGGAGTTGTTCTGGCACAGGAGGAAACATTCTTGTAAGTTACATGCTGGTTTTTTAAGCTAATACATCTCAGTAACAAGTAACAGGTTCTCTGTACTTTAAGTTCCCTGAGTGAGGAGCGACACTCCCTAATTTCTCTGAAATCTCGATGATTCCTCCTTTTAACAGACACACACACACATACACACACACACACACACACACACACACACACACACACCTTACTTGCAGCACTCAGCTGGTAACAGATTTACAGCTCATCCCTCTCAACACTTTGTTCCCACCGCAATTTATCTCCGTGCTTAAGGTTTTACGATTCCTCATTGTCCCAGAAAACTCCAGCACCCCTTCAATTAAATCTCTCCTCTGCCTCGGATGGCTCACTTTGTTGTCGCTGCCAGATTGCTGCTTCCCTTTGCTGATGCGGTAAACAACAGGGCAGCTCAGGAGGACAGATCACTACGGCTTATCGGATCAGTTGTGTTTCCATTATTGTGAATGGGGCGCAGCACACGCCCTCCCGCTGGGTTTATGACACCCTGGGAGCTGCAGGGTCCTGTCGGTGTGTCTGAGCTGACAGAGGACACCAGGTCAGGGGTCAAGGACCACAGCAGAAAAGGGAATTTCCACCAAGTTAACAGATTGTAGTTGCACTGTGGGAGACCAGTGTGCATGAATACCACAATCTAGTTTCCATTACTCTAATTTAAACAGGCATCTGACTTATCTTAGAAGTGATACTGTCCTCCTTATGTTCCAGTAGCTGGAATTAGAGCTGTGTTTTTAAGTTGCCAAGTTAATGGTTCCAACTGAAGTGTAATGAAAAAGTAACTAAATCAGTTACTTTGCATAATGTATGAAGGATTATATAGAGAGTTCAGAGACTTTTCCTTCTTCTGATCCCTATATACTGTTTGCTTATCCACTAGTTGTGACCACTTGAATCAAACCCTGATTTTACTAAATACATATTACTGTAATTCTGTCATGTGATAGACTAAAGTGGTGGCAGTGTTTTAATTTACAGGATTGAACTGGTAAAGATTCAATCGATCCAGTATTTTTTTTCATTCCTTTACTTAAAATAATACAACAGCAGCATCTTGTGACTGTTTAAGCTTATCTTGAAGGGATCCCAGTCCACAGGTTGGAAACCACGGGAATAAATATCGATTTAAGCAAAAAATAAATAAGTTCAGAAGCAGGAAAAAGAAGGATCAGTTGTTGGGATTTGATACAAAAAGCACAGGTGTGTTATAAAGCAGGGAAATGACGTTGGGCGGAAACTATCCCCAGCTGGAGACCAGTGCTGCATGTAGCAATATGAGTCTTCCATGTTGTTAATTTCTGTTTACTGTGAGTCAGAGCTGAAGTTTTTAAATGATTCATAATGTCAGTTTTTCTTGCTACAGCGGAGGGGAACTTGTGCTAATTTCCCAGATATGCACTGTTGTGTTCATTTAGAAGGCAAAATATCTGACAGCCACTGGTCTCATCTAAAGCTCTGCACACACTCTCTAAGCAGTTAGATAAATATAATCAAACGCAATGAAATCACCCTTTTAAAGTCCCTTTAAAGTTTGATTGGGGTTCTTGCGTAGTTGCTTGTCATCTTTTTTATGTGCAATTTTGCATATCATTTCCATATTAGAGTATTTACTGGGAATTATATCTATAAATATCATATTACATGTCTTGCTATATCTGTGCTCTTTATTCTCTTAGTGCAATAGCTTTTGCAGAAACAACACCAGCGTACTGAGCGTTGCAGTCTGGCTCTGATAGGTCCCGTAAAAGGAGATTAGGAGCACACAGGTGTAGCAGCAGCCTCACTGAAGGCCACCTCCTGGGTATATTTTAATGCTGGAAGTGAAAGTAGTTCCCCTCTGCTCTGTTGCACATTCTAATTATGTGTGGTGACTTTCAGAATCTCGGAAAATATCAAAGGAAAAACACAAACGGGGGCAGCAGCTTCACCAACCATAGCCAAAGAGAAGACCTGTTGGCAATTATTTGATGTTAACTTCTCATTGTACGCTGCTGCTGGAGAGGGATTAATCCCTCAAACAACACGAGGTGCAAAGAAAGTTCAGAGCGTCAAAGGATTATCAAGGATGGAGGATTTATCAAGATGAAGTCCTTTCAGGGGTGGGCCAGGCCTTCTCTTTTATGACTCACTAATTATGAGTGCTGCCCATTTTGATTTCTCTGAACACTAAGCCTCCTCACAGAGACCGTTTGACGGAGGATAAAAGTCTTAATCCCTACCATGTGCACTCTTAATACAGGGGGGGGGGGGAAGGTAGCTTTTTTAACACTTTAATTAGCAATGGAAGGTACGGGTGTGAAGGGAGAGATAAAACGCTGGGAAGCATCTTGTAGTGCCAGTTCAGGTTTTTATGTCAAGCATGATTCCACAAAAAAATGAGTCAAGAGGGATCTGGTGGGTAAAACTGGAGAAAATTAGACAGAAGTTAAAGTTTTTTCAGTTCAGATCTTTGCCGGAGTGTGAAAATGATTCATGCTCAATCAGGCTGTTCCCGGCACTAAGGTCACAAGACCGTATCTCCGGCATGGCTCTGTGATTTACCCCGACACCAGCTCTCTCAGTTAGATCGGACGTAGTTCGACGCGCTTTGATTTTTTCCCCCCTTTGCTGCTGTGTCACAAGGTGGCCTGTGCCGCACACACATCGCTGTACGTCGGCGGAAAATGACTGGACGTTATACGCGCTGGCAAAATCGAGATTTGGACCACCAAAGTCTGACTCGTGCTCCGTTTCAAAGGGGGGACTGGAGGAAACGGAGAGATTATAAGGTTAAATAGAGTTTAGTGAAAGATCAGGGGTATTATGGTCAATCTGAAAAATAGCCTGAGATTCAGAGAGAGGTTAAAAACATGGCAAGGAGCTGCTAATTCAGACCCGGCCAATATGTCACTTTCCTTCTGGGAAAACCGACTTAAACTGTAAATTCAAGGTGCAAAATTATTTGTATTGTTTCTTTTCCCATGTAGGGAAATATAGAAACTTTTAGTGGATTTGTATATAACTTTATTTGGTCTGCTGTTGATATCTGGACTAGTATCAGACAATCTCTAAAACAATCAGTACTACATTTCAACCAAGCACACAAGTTCTGCTTGTCCCGTTCTGGTCTGGTGCTTGATTATTATACTTTGTGCTATCCTGTTTGTTATATCTGATAATGCTTTTTTTTGTCTTTGTGTGTAATAATTTACAGCACTTGAATAAGCTGTTCATAGTTCCATCGTGTGCATATAGTAGAGGACCTCATCCTAAACCCTACCATTAAAATATACTTTGCTGCATAAGCTATGTTAAAGGTTTTGTACTGCATTTTCTATACTTTGAAGTCAAAAGAATGGAATGCTTAGACTGTTAGTTGTTTGCTTTGGTAGATATGGTTATTTTTCACATCAACAATTTTTCAAAAATGAATTTCATGACAATGTAGCCCAATCAATACTAGAATTTTTTATCTAATACCAAAATACGTCTGAAGTAACATCTGAAGAGAAAGTACTGACTTGCCCCTACTAGCCATCATGTTTGTTTGCACTACACAGAGGGATTACTGTGGATTTCTATGTCTTTTTGTACTTGTAAAGTATTAACTAGGGGTCTTCTGAGGCAGCATTGTCCTTAGATCAAACATTTCATACAAGAAGTTATCCACCTATCAAAATAACATCATTAACGTCTTTTGTCTCCACCAACAGCTCTCAAGGCCAAGATCAAGGAGGTGAAGCGAGAAAACATGGACCGCAAGGTGATCCTGCAGAAGAGGAAGAAGGTGGTGAATGGAGGCAACCTGAAGAAGAAGGACATGAAGAAGCTGGTGCTGTACTTGAAGAATGGCGCGGACTGCCCCTGCCAGCAGCTGGACAACCTGACAAACCAGTATCTAATCATGGGCCGCAAGGTGGATAAGCAGTACCTCCTCACGGGCATCCACAAGTGGGACAAGTCCAGCAAAGAGTTCAAAAAGGCCATCAAGAAACTCAAGAACCACAAATGTCCTGCATTTGAGAACGTCTTCAAATAATATGACCGACCTCCCACCCCTGGTCACATCTCATCCTACATATGAACTTGCACAAGCATTCCCAGTCTTTGCTTTCTGTTGTCCTGTTTATATATCTATATATCTTTGTATATTTACAGATATACTTTGGAATGTCCCTTGCTAAGTTTTAGTTGAATGTGGGAAGTGATAACATCACAAATAAAAGAGTCGGGTTTCCTTTTTTATTTCTTTTGGCTAAAGAAAAGGACACTGTAGTAAAAGGCCTTCCTTGCTGAAATACTTTCCACCATATATATGTACATACTTTGTGAAATTTTCCCTATCCTTGCACAGGTCAGTGGATTGGTTGGGCATTTCGGGAAACACACTTACTTTCTTCCTTGCTACGAGTTACGTGAGAAGATGAAACCACTTTGGTGTATGCTAAAAGCTAGAGCTAACAGACAGTTAGCTTACCTCACAAAGATTGTGAATGAGGGGCTACAGCTAGCTTGCTTCAGTCCAAAAGTAAATAAAACAGAAGCAGTCAATATTCCATTTTGTTTCTTGAGTGCATTAATTAAATGAAATGTAACAGGCTATTTTGTGAGATTTTTTGGAGTAAGGCCAAGCTAGCTTGTTCCCTCTGCCTCCAGTCTTTATATGAATGTAGGCTAACCATGTGCTAACTCTTAGCTAAAAATATGTCCAAATATCCTGTAAAAAATCTCTCTTTCTGATCATTTACTAATAACTCTTGGAATCAATAATTAGACGACAAAAATATGAGCTTTAAAAGCCACACATAGGGTTCCTGTTGAACAACTTATTTACAAAAGTGAAGAGTGCTGTCTCTAGCTGATAATTTTGTCAAACTGGAGACTGCACTACCAGTAATGCAGATCATTTACTTTTGATTTCTTCATTTAATTGTTAAATGACTTTTGTTACTTGAAAATCATAAGAGAATCATAACCACCAATCTGCGTCACGAGATAAGGTTTAGGCCTGTGTGGCTGATTTCCTGATTTTGGCTGAATATTTTTTGTTTTCTTTTACCACTGTTCTTCCTCTGTACATTCAGTCTGCAGTATTCATTATTCATCAGTAATGGAATGTTTAAAAGTGCAAAAGTTAACAAAGTGCAAATATTGCCAAATCTGTGTTCTGGTTTGTTTTGCTTGAGTGTCTCTGATCCGTTCCAGCACTGTTTTGTTTCAGATTTGAATGTCAGCAGTGCATTGCTGCCTATTTCATGTACATACAAATTTTACATAAATATGGAAAAACTAAACTGTGTTGCTTATATTATTACGTTGTCTTACATGGATTTACATAGCGATGTGGTTCTTTGGTCTACTGAAATATCTTAACACTTATAGGATGGTCCTACAACACTAATAACATTTCAGTACATACATTTTTCTGACTTTTTATCTCTTAGAAGCATCAGGTCAATTTTGTTCAACACTTGGGTTCATGCTGAAGCTAATTAAGATGGGGGATGTAGTTGTACAACTTTTCTATGCCATTTTATTCATAAACAGTACCATTCAAAAGGGCTTCAGAATCCTAAAGACTAACAAGGTAAAAGGCTTATCATGTCAATGCTAACATGCTAACACTAGCATGTTACGTGTGGACTCTCGTGGACTTAGGGAAATTATGAAATCCCTGTCATGTGGACCCTAGCAGAGCTTTGTGTCAAGCAGAAAAGTAGAAAACTGGCCGAGATGTAGCTTCAAAGGCTGAATTACCAAATAGGCAAACTGCCCTCTGGGCTCCAAATGATAATGTTGTCATTATGCACCATTAATTGAATGTAAAAACTGATACGACAGAGGACTCAGAGTTGGCTCTAGAAATTTAGCTGGGAATCTGTAATTCCTAAAAAGGCCTTGTCTCAAAAACAACTTTAAAAAGACCTTTTAGACTTCAGGTGTTTTGGTTTGACTGCATGACACATTTGTGCTTTATCATGTTATTACATAGTTACTCATGTTTACACCTGTTTATTTCACCTCGTCAGCTTTCTGCACTGTAGAATCCTTTTACATCCCATCTAATCATAATACAGTGCCAGTCATACCACTTCAGCGGTTTAGAGAAAATGTCACTTGTGTTGGAATTAATGAGATGTTCACTAGGATAAAAAAACATACAGCCTGCTTCCAAAAGCAATTGCATGGTTATGGATGTGTAACAGCCGTATCTATGGGACTTACTTGTAAACATTTGGTGTCTTGAAACTGTCTTGCAAAGGCCGTGAAATCTCTTATCTTCATGTAAGCCCTTATTTTGGCCTTTTCATGTGATGTGTGATCCTGTTAAAACAAAAAAAGGAACAACAGCTGCCAAAACAGCCACCTTTGCTTTTACAGTTATGCCAAACAGAACTCTGCCAAACAGTCATTTTCACGCTTTTTACAAAGATAAAGCATCACTTCGCCAGATCTCCACACCGGAGGATCTCTCACGCATGCATGTGCATCTCTCGAATGATGCTAAATTCTTGTCTGGGTGTCTTCGGATTCAACTCATTGTGGTTTCACAGGCTGTTAGTGTCTCGGTATGTGGCGTGTAAATGCTAATCCTGAGATATACATCATTAGCAGCTCATGCTGATAGCGAACTATAATGCTTTCTTAGCCAAAGGGCAGCGCTGTCTAATCAACTGTCAAATTTAAAAGAATTGTTTTCACAAAGTCTGTGTTGATGGATACGGTTTCCACGCAGAACAGGCATGACTTTCCCATGCCGTTTCATTTGATTCATAGACATAACATGCAAGTGTGCACAGAATCCAAAAGAATCACAGAGGCTGTCTGTGTTTTTTTTCCTGAACAAAAACCACAGATCTGAGCAGCTGAATGATAAATGTTTTAATGTAAACGCTTTTATGTGCTGAAATCCATCATGTCAGTATAACATACGTAAACAACAAAACATGAGACCATTCTGTCAATAAAAAGCCTTGTTAAAAACCAGGAAGTATCAAACGGACCAACGTCTTGCCCATCTGGTTTCAGTAATGGCTTTGGTATTGGAAAATATATGTCAGATGTGGACTTTGCTTTCTAATCATTACTTCAGCTGCCTTCAAAAGAGGCCCAGAAAACCTGGGGCCAAGCTCCAGCTTTGTCCTATTAAGAGATGATCTGCAAAAAACATCCGGTTGTATTTGTCGTCTCGCTGAAAACCTCAAATTGACAAAGCTGATGAAGTACTGTTTTGATTGGTTCCTCATCAGAGGCCAGGAAAGTACTCGAATATCCCTCCAATATTATTACCACACACGTGATTTCAGTCTTTGTGATAAGACGCCACTAAATTTGCAATCGGAAAGTTTGGGTGGAGAGCTTTCAGTTATATGTGCCTCAGATCCTTAAGCTTGATGACAATCTACACTTCATTCAGAGCGCATTGTCTGCTCAAGAGCCAGTTGATAATAGTGGTAATACAATATATATATATATATCAATGCACTGCAGGAACTTTAGTGCAGGATAAACCATTGTGCACGTTCTGACTGCAGGAACCCTCCCTATAGAAGCTCTTTCAGGGTATTTTCATGGGAGAAAACAGAACCTGCTCCAGGGTAGCTGCCCTTGAAAACTGCTGTGCAGCCTGAAAACTGACAGGTTAAACGCTGAGAGGAGAACAAGCGCCAATTTTCTGCCCTCTCCATGTCCTTGTCCGTTAGCAGTCTTCTCCTCTCTAACATTCATTGCCATCAAGAGCTTAAAATTCACCGTATAGGATAACACAACAAACCGCTACTGTCCTATTTCCCACAAGCTCATAGAAGTCAGGTTACGTCCAGTAACTACTATTTGTCGTTACTGTGGCACACTCAGAGTTAATGCAGCACGAGCCGTCAGATCCTACACTGCAACGGAAGCAGAAACCTTAAAAGAGCCAGTTATGGGAACAACATTTTTGCCATGTCATCCTTGCCCCGAGTTTCCCAATGGAAAGCTGTCTAGCACATCAGTTTATTGACCATGGTTTCCTGTAGTGATGAATCCACTCAGAATTATCACCCAGCGATACTTGATCTCTGCTCAGTGAAGCATTTTAGTGTCCTTTACCTCATTATTTTGGGTTTACTGTTTTGACTCCTTTCACTGCTCTAAAATCTGCACACTGTTTGCCAGCACAAAACAACACACAGATTGACTAGTTAACAACTTCTTTGTGAATTTACAAGCTAATATGCACACGAATGTTACTGTTGCTTTGTGACAACATTAACCTGCTTCGTCACTGCGACTGTTTATACCAGGGGTGTCCAATCCTGGTCCTGGAGGGCCACTATCCTCCATGTTTTAGATGTTTCCCTCTTCCAGCACACCTGATTCAAATGATCAGGATCGTTATCAGGCTTCTGCAGAGCTTCATGATGAGCTGATTATTTGAATCAGGTGTGTTGGAAGAGGGAAACATCTAAAACATGCAGGATAGTGGCCCTCCAGGACCAGGACTGGACACCCCTGGTTTATGGGATGAATAAATAAGCCACTCTGTCCTTGTTCGCTGAATAATTTGTCAGTGTTAGCGCTGAACGTTGAGTTTACCCTGATCCAAAATCCCCAAAATACAATATAAATGGCTGTCATTTTTACGACACCAATATCTATTCAAAGAATGTGAATTCTGTGATTTTCTGTGCTTCTTATTGTTACTGATGGAGTCCGCATTTCCTGCCAGGACTAGATTAGAAAGTCAGTCCCAGTGAGTTCAGAAGAATATATCAGACAAATGCAGGAGACAGACTCTCGATGCATGATGTCAGATTATGAGAGCAGTCAATCTCACCTCTCTATGAAAGCCAGAATGTCTTGATAGGCCCCTGGAAGCTACCGGGGTCTCAGTATAGGCCATGTTGGGAGGTGGGCCCAACTATCAAGCCAGCAAATGTGTGTGTCATCATGACTGGCAGGTGCTGTAAATAAAGTAGTTGTGAAGACACATCCAGTCCTCTGTCTGGGAATGGTAATAAGAATATGAAATGACTGCTCTTTTCTTTGACTGCATAATTTATTGTCATCTGTTTCAAATTACAAAAAGGGGTTGTTTTTGCAGTAAACTGTAAGGACGAATATTCTGAAGTATCTCGAGGGCTGCTGCAGTTTTTCCTGGTTAGTTAAGTTTGTGTTTTGAATGCTAACTTTTTAAAAAAAGATTTATTTTTGGCATTTTAGCGTTTATTGAAGAGGACAGGATGGACTTGGAAACCGAAGAGAGATTTGAGAAGGACATGCGGTAAATGACCGAGGTTGGACTTGACCTCAACACAGCTGCTACACCTCTGTATATGGGTCACATGACATAACCACTAGGCTATCGGGGGGGCCCAAATGCTAAGTGAATTTAATAAGTTAAAGCTACTAGGGAGCACAACCAGTCTGTAGGAAAAAGTGGCCAAACAATGATATATGTACCGCAAACACCCTCGTTAGTCAGAGACCGTCAAGATTGTGGATCAGTAAGTATCTCTATATGCAATCCAGTGTTCAAAACATGGCATATTGTCTTCCTGATTAAAGAACTAACATGTTTTAAAGGGATTGGTGACAATAAGAGAAATAAATAACAGTGTTTCAATTGTACAGATGTTTATCAGTGTTGAAACATTTTTGGCACATGTTTAAAGATAATTCTACTAAAGCTCTACCGCCCCTTTATTCCAGAAAACTGCTTCACAAAGACATTTTTGCAACCCCTGGGATCACAGTGAATGTTTCCTCGGACTAATAACTCCATACCAGAAGAGGCTCTGGTTACCTCTTCCTCCCCTCGGTGTTTCAAAGACACATCTGGGGAACTTTTGGACTGCACTGTCTGTTTAAGATGCAACTCCACATCCTCACATTAACAGGAGGAAACAATAAAGTGTTATTAAGACTTATAGCACAAATATTTGGCAGCAAATAAGCCGTCGTAACGTAACTATTTTTTTTCTTCTTCTTCACCAAATGTTTCGTTTTATGGATCTCTGAACCATGGCTGAGCCTTGAGGTTTTAAAAAGTGAGGCACCTCTCTGTTCTTAATCCATGTATGTGCCTTCAAAGCTGCTGCCATTTCCCCCAACTGCTATAAAACCATCCTTTGTATTTAATGGTATAGCTGTGTACTCTGTTTTATGGCGCACCATCGGTAGCCAGCAACTTAAAAGGGTCATTTTGGAGGATTTTGTGTGGGCAGCTCAGTCAGCCGAAATATACGCCGTAATAAAGCTGGGACATGCATACAAATCACATTTAGATGTAACATTAAAATGATTTCCTGTAGCTACAAATATGAAATACATCCTCCTTAACACAGGTTGGACTGGAGTTTGAAATTCTACAAGTGGACATTGGCATGACTCGAACTTCAGAGTGTGTGACTGCATAAATTTACAGTCATTTAAATACACAAGTGGTTTTTTGGCCGTCTTGGTGACCCTGAGCTACAGAGCTAACCGTTAATGTCTCTGGCTTGTCTGCAGAATTCAGGAAGAAGGATGAGTCGGCACACGGTGTAACAGACTAGGTTCCTCTGGAATTCTGGGATCGCAGTCAAATTGGCAGATTCCTCACATCAATCTTCTGGCTGAACCTGAGGCTGGACGCCTCTTTCTAGCGGCGCTCACAGCATGCGATTATGACTATAACAGCTATTGAAATCCAGGCAGAAAGGGGTATAACCTGAAAGGAAAATAAAACAGAGAAACAATTGTTTTCTTTTTCACACAGGTCCACAAGGGAGCAGGAGGAGGGGTGTGTGTGTGTGTGTGTGTGTGGGATGTGCTACACATGTGGCCGGCAGCCATATGTTTTTGAATAATAGCCATTAGTTTTAAGAGGATGATGTCATTGTAGGTTTGCTGTTCCAGTAACTATATTCCTGCAGTCCTGGATCGGATCCCTGAAATGACTCCTGCAATGCATGATTCTTATTCCTCGCTGAGGAAGGTGAGAGGTATTTGCCGTAAACATGGAATGACTGGTGAGCTTGTTTCCTCAGTTTGATCGTGTAAATCCATAATGAAATCAGGCTTTTGTCGAACAGAGAAAAAACTCCTTGTAGTTCTGCTAGATATTTGATTCACTCTGATTTTAATTCATGGCTTTCAGCAAGCAGTTAAACTTCTTCCTCTTCAGAAACCTCTCACTGAGGCTTATCCTCTTTGCCTGTGGACTTGGGCGAAGATGTGAGCGAATACGAGTCTGTGGATAAAGCTGCGTGGTGCCAGTGTCAACATGGCCATGCTGTTTTGGGAACCCTTCACTGACTATCAATCACCAGTGACCAGCCACAAGTTGTAAAAACATGTGGTACAAAAAAATGAGAATTTATGATTGGTCATTAAAAACCACAAAGTCCTGTCAGAAACAGCCTCAGAGAGTAATCTGAAGTTGCGCTGCAGTGGAAGCAGCTGGGTCAACTTTGGGGACCTGAACTCAAAATGTTTTGGATGATTGATTCCTGAGGAGAATTGACTGTTGTTACTGATCGCAGGAATCAGTGGTTCAAATTTAATATAACTATGTTTCATAAGCTGTTTAAAACACAAAAGCAGGCAAAAGAAATCTGACTGACATTCCCATAATGTAGTCATGTGTGTAATTTTTCTTTAAAAAACGAATTCGCATAACATCAATTTGCTGCTTCTTATCATTACAAGATTTAAAACAAAGCAAACTATTCGGCAAGTAAAGCTGTGGCTTTGGGCATGTTTCCATGTTTGCAACACAAAGACACAGGGAACATTTACAACAAATTCTTCAGTGCACAGCTTTAGCTGATGCATGAGGAGAGAGTTCTGTGGCCCTGAATCAGCCGAATCCATCATGACAGCCTGTTAAAAGTTCAGCATGTTGCTCAATAATGCCTCTCCTGCTTCCAAAGCCAAAAATTTTTTAAGTGAATTTCATAAATTGTTCCCTCAACAAACCACAAGCAGCTGTTCCTTAGAAAAGTTATGACCAGGATGTAGGGGAGGGCAAGCCCACCGAAACACACTTTCACCACCACTTAAGTGCACAATGGAGTTCTCTGAAATGTATCCTCACAGCCCAGGCAATGTTTACAGCAATTCAAATTGATATGAAAAACAACTGTTTTCTCCCAGGTCCACCTCATATACAGTAAGAAACACACTTTTTACTCGTGATGGCAATGAAGTGCTGCTGCAGAAAACTAATACTGAGCAGAGGCTTAAGCTACAAGACCTCATATATTTTTATTTTTGTTAAAAGGACAAGTCCTCTAAATTAAATGACAAAATATGCTGTTGGTCCATAATCTCTAAAAACAATGCACAACACAGGGTTTTATGTAATCTGAAACCTCTGTTAGCAGGAAGACACCAAATAGCAGGATTAATCAGTTTTATGGTTAGTTTATCCACTTAGTGGTTGGTTGGTTTCTCCCCCTTCTGGCATGCAGTGACAGTAATTACAGTTTCTTTTTAGACTGTAATCCTTCCTCTGAACGCAGACTTTCATTTGATTTGGAACTTTATAAACATTTCTTGGATGCTTCCTGTTTTTTGCTTTTCTGCTGTAGGCTCTGTCAGACTCCTAGGTGCTGTAGCCTACTCTGTTTCCATCACCGTGGTCCCTCTCGTCTTTATCTCTGGAAAACCAGCCATTGCTCTTAAACATAAAATGCATTGCTACCATTGCAGATTCCAAACTTTGATACACTGTCTCCCAAAAGTTGCATTCCCAAACAAGTAAGCTGCATTTTCAATTATTTTTTGAGTGGAACAAATTAAGTTTGTTTGTGACTTATGACAAATATATTTGAACTCAACATATCTCTGCCATTTATTTCACTACTTCACTGTTGCTTCTTTTCAGCCCACTAATCATATATTAGATGGAGCATGACTCATCACTGTGGTAACCCAGAAAATGAAAGAGAACCTTCAAACATATTCTAAGTCATGATGTTTTTCTACAGCTAACCAGGTGATTTTAGTGCCTCGGGTTAACCAAGCTTCTGTGGCTGACATTGTGAAAGTGTCAGCCAAAGCATGATGTTTATCTAAACTTAGCCATACAGGTATGGTGTTTAAAACCAAAGATTGAGTGAGAACTAGACTTGGGGCTAGGATTAATGGTCTCAAATGAAACATGAACTCCTTGGTCTCCTGGGTTCAAGTACTGCTGCTGATTTATGCCTCCTTCTTCCGTTCTTACATGGACTGTATGGCAGGGTTGACTCGGAAATACAGAGAGATGAAACTGCTGCACTAGAGTTAATTAGCATTGTGTAAATTCATATGGCAAAGGCTTGAATGTTACAATTGCTCATCATATGTATACATTAAAGTTCTGTGCTCCAGCTGTAAAGTTAAGGAGAAGCTGCAGCCATGGTTAAAAGAAAACAATCATTGATTGATGATGAGGATAATGAAATCTGCTGTTTTGTTGTCCCCTCCATCAAGCCCGACCTCCTCCCTAACAAGGAATCATGCACACCCAACTAAACAATACACACTAACAATACTAAGAAAGGGTTAACTATGTTTTACAAACATTTATTTCTTTGTGTTTTCTTTCATTTTTATGCTCAGAACCACGCGAGAAATATGAAGACTGAGCCCTCTTTCCCTCTAACAACAAATTATACCAAGCCGTGTAACAATCAGATTGCAATACAACTGTCAAGATGACATCTTGACAATAGGCAAGTTATTTTTTTAGTCCTGACCCTGTCACCTGCATCCTGTTCGTCTGTCAGTGACTCTTTCAATCAAATGAACAATTGTGTATTTAATGCAGAGATAGTATTCCATTTGTTTTCTGTATTACTGATTGCTGAAAACACAGTAATGGTTCAAGCCAATCATGAAAGCTTTGCTATTAAGCCAGTCAGACCAGTCTAGTTGATCAGAAATGTTCCTTGCTGAATGGTTCACACCACTTGTATTACAACTATGTGGGTAAACTCTGTTCAGAGCCACAGAAACACATTTTCATTTCCAGTACAGATTCCAGAGTTTTCAAAGATACCTCTACCAGGGGGAATTAAAGGGCAATTTGTAAAAAAATTTGTACCTGGTGTAAGGATGCCGCTTTGAATATTTCATTCTGTCACAGTGGAACAAGATCATTTTAACAACTTTAACACTACATAAGTGTGAAAAGCAAGGTAAAGCTGCATATAACTGCATACATGTGGTGATGTCCTAACAGGAAAATATGTACAGATGGATGTCATACTGTAAATTTGAACACTTTCACTCCTGGCGTTATCTCACCGCTGTCTATAATAACTTTATGATTTTACAGAACATGGTTATGTTTTTTTTTGTCATCTACTGAAAGCTTTATAGCACTTTTTGTTATTCCCACTGACAAACCTCTCAGTTTGTGTGCAATAAAAAGAAGAACTGGGTAATAAACACAAGCAGTGATCACCTCCAGCTGTCAAACAAGAAGACTAACAGTCTCGAGCCATAGTGGACTGTGAGGCTGTGCTTCAAGTGAAGAGCTCACAATGACAAGGCTTACAGGGTGATGTTCAGCACATATAATGTTCACCATTTTACTTTAACATACTAGTGTGCACAAATAGCAATGGACGCAAAGTACAGCTGAGGACAATGGAGACTGGGGAAAAACTGGAATTTTAATGGTGCTAGGTGAAAACTCAGGGGATCATGACTGAAAACGACTGAAGGTCTTTTAGAAGAGGGATTGAATGTGCAAAGTAATTTTCAAAGAAATCCATTGATTTATTGAGACATTTCATCTCAGACCAAAAAATTGCACCTGAACAAAAGTCAGAGCATCACCAGGATCAACAGAACTCATCATTAGGCACTTTTCCAGTGCAGGAACACCAGGCAGGGCAAAGTGCCGCCATCATTTACAGTAACAAAATTGTAATCAACATGTTGTGTTTCCATTTCAATGTACAAAGGATCCTGCAGCTTCATCCAAGAAATTAACTCCAAGTGTGCCAAAACAACAACAGATTGTAATTTTAACAGATTATAACAACAGTAACTAGAAAAGCACTCAGAGTGTGCATACCTCCGCCAAGGAGCTCCAGTCCACCCCCAACACAATCTCCCAATTCACATATTTTGTATTAAACATTACAGATACAAATGTAACTACATACAGTTCAAATGTCCTACCGACAATGCGGCCTTCACCCCACCCGACCTAATGAATAGGCACGGCTTCAAGCGCAGCAGCTCCTAACAGCCTCCAACTTCTTAGACAACCAGAAATAAGAGTTCCGGCCCAACCGTGCGTATGTCGCTCAGGAAGGAAAGAGAAGTCCGTTATTGTCGCTGTCTGTCGCGTGGAGCTCCAAAATGTCATGTGGTCAGAGGGGGTTACCCCAAAAACAAGAGTGTCCTCTGGTGGCTTTTAGAGTAAACCGCATTTAATTGTCCACCCGGTTACACTAACATAAAAAAAAATCCTGGATCCAGGCGGTGAACTGGATCAGTCCCAAAATTTTATCATTTCTTCCTTGTCCCATTTCACACATTTCCTGAAAATCTCACCCAAATCCGTCCATTACTTTTCAAGTTATTGTGCACACAAACAAACAAACAAATGCCGGCCATCACATAACCTCCTTGGCGGAGGTAATTAATGGATGTATTTCCAGTTAAATTTTGATGGCAAAAATAGAACACAACAGGCTTGTTATGTTAGTCTATATGATAAATTTTATGTCGTGGATTGCAATGTTTGAGAGAAGACTGCTGCTCGATAAGGACATAGAGAAAGCAGAAAAAATGGCACTGGTACTCTCCATATGTAGCCATTGAATGTTAACTTCTCTAAGTTTAACAAACCAACCATCTGTTGCTATTTCTATCTTTTATATTCAGTTTATAGTAGAGCCCAAAACATCAGTTTTTCTCAGGGCTGCCCAGAAACCCAGACGTTGGATTTGGAACTACTTTCTCGCAAAAAGAGCCCTAAAAGTGTCTCTACAGGTGCAGGTCTTGCAGTCACAAACACTTGGCAGCCCTAAAAAGGCCCACAAGTTCCTACAGTGGAAAACGGCTTGTTTAAGAACCACAGATAAACCTAAAGTGCCATCCATCTAGTAGGTGTAGACGCCTTGGTGGTAATGCTCGTGAAAAACTCAAGGGATCATCAAAGTCATTAGGATTCAACCTCTGAAGACCAAATTTGACAGCAAATCTATCAAACGGTTCGTTATTGTTTTATGATCGAAGCTTTTACTGACTGCCATCTTTGTCTCAGATTAGCGTCTGCTGTAACTCTACAGTATATAAGTGATTACTCTCTGAGTCAACTCTTTATCTGACTTGTGGGGGCAGCTTTGAAATGTGGCTGCCTACTTATTATGTTATCATGATATATTATGCAAAAAAGACAGCTTTACAGGGGTTTTCCACCTGATGAACACACATTGTATATTTAGTTTTCCTGGCACAGTTCCCTTCGGAAAATATTGAAGGTTCTGGTGGTCTTCAAAAGAACTCACGTGTTTCTTATTTGTAATTATGAATGCAGTCTTTCCTTTAGGGAAGTGAAACTATAGAGTCACTGTGAAAATGTGAGCGCAATGTTTACTCTTGCACTTAAACATGATATAGCATTCAGATGCTGTGTGTATCTGTTTCCTTCACGGTGCAGACATCAGGGTCTGGGATCAGAGGTTTCAATAAAGCCAAAGAAAAAATCTAATTTCCTGGGAAAAGCCTGGGTGCTTGGGCTATTCAGAGACATGTGAAAGGGCAGACATATTATGCTTGTTAGATTTTAGATGATCATATAATTTTGTAAATTATGGTTGATAGTGGCTGCGGGTGATGTGGAAAGACAGTCTAGTGTCTGTTTGCTTAATGGCCTACAATTTAGACTTTTTAAGTCTATAATTTTGATTGTTGAGGCAAATTAAACCTAACTTGAATATTCTGATTTGGTACATGGGTTGGATCAGTCCTGTCAGTCATTATGTGGACCTAGCTGCTAAACAGGAACCTTAAATGTATGTGTAAACTTGAAATCTCACAAAACTGTGGAAGCCCATTTCCACCAAGATAAAAAAACAACAAATTATCATTTTTTGAGTTATTATATAATGATATTGATGTTTTTTTCTTTTTCTAATGTCTTCTACCCCGTCCCCCCAAAATTATATTCCTATGCAACTAAATTGGATTCTCAATTACAGTTTAAGTAAAGCATATTTTCTTGCAAGATAATGTTAACTTGTGATGTATCACAAATACATTTTAGATCAACTTGTCATTGCCATTCATTATATAGCTTGACTGTTTCTCCTTTTCGGCCCACCAATCATATATTAGATGTGGCAGGATTCATCAGCCTGTTAACTCAGAAAATGGTAGAGATGGTATGAAAATGTTGCATTTTAACCCAAACCGTGCTATTTTTCTAAGCCTAATTGTATAGTTTGGAGGCCTAATTTTAACCAAGCTTTTAACAAGTACTTACCATTATGAAATTGTTAACCCAAAGCAAGATTTTTTTTTAAACCTAACCACATGGTTTTGGTGCCTAAACTGAACAAGAAAGTGAAAACTTAAAGCAAACAATGAGTGAAAATTAAACTTAGGTCTAAGAATAATGCACACATCACATGAACGCGTCCTTGTGCTTAGTATCTCATAAATCTGACATTAAAATGAATGCATCTGTACTGCTGTTCCTATTTATATCACTTGGGAGATATGGGCTTCCATACAACCCTGCCATGTGACACAATCCTTCACCATCCCTCACTCAGATACCAACTTGATCCTATAAAACCAGCTGGAACAAAGAAGTGAAAGACTACAGCTATAAACATAATGTAGCCTAATGGACTGTTTACTGTGTGTGACAGGAAATGAAAGTGGTGGCTTAACAAGCATGATGTAATTGGTTGTTTTAGCTGGCTGTATGAGCAGTTCAATCCCCCCAAACCCCTGCACATCTCTCTTGATCAAGGGGAAAAAAACAGTTCATTGTTTGGGTCCTAATAAAGTCAAAGCCCTGGCATCAAAGCTAGTATGCTATGAGGGTACTTCAAAATGTTCTTGGCCTCACCCAAAAACCAGTGGCGTAACTCCCATTTTGGGACATAACTGTATACTATAAAGCCTTCTATCACTGTCCCCAAAGATTAAACTGTTTAAAGTGATCACAGAAAAAAGAAGAAAAGCTTGGAGCTGGCTGCTGTTGCTCCAGGACAATGCGTCCATCCACACAGCATCAGGTGGCAGGTACCGCCTTTCCACCAAGAAGAACCAGGTGCTAGTTTGGTGCTGGTGCTACTGCTGGTGCTTAGTTGGTTTAAATCTCGTTCCTCCTAAGAACCTGTTTGCTTTTCCATTGGCAAGGAGCCAGTTTGGAGCCACGCCAATGTGTCACCATAAAACGATGATGCTTTCATCGACTGCACAGCAGACAAACGCAATAAATTGATGATAATATCTACGTTTATCTTTTTAGAGGGTCTAAGGCTGTTTGCATGTCAGAGGTCGCCTAGTGCCCAGGCACATCCACGATTGCGCTACTAGTGGGACACGCCTGTATCGGATTTCAGCGCAACAGTTTGTGCAAAACTTTCGTGTGCCGGGAGTCATTCCAATAGATCTGCAATCGGACCAGGAGAAAAAGGACACTGATTACTGCTTGTGTGTCCCTTTCCACCGTTGATCGTTGGTCACGATAACCCCGCCCCCAGCCCATGACTCGGTGCTTGCTAAGCACCAGTTTTTAGGTCCTGGAGCCAGTGCTTAGGTGGTGGAAACACAAAGAACTCCGAACTAGCATTGGAACCAACTTGTTGGAAAGGTGGTAAGAAGGAGCCGAATGTGGCTTTAAATTGTTGTCCCCAAACTGAAAACCCACCGGCGCAGTCTCCACTTTCAGAGTGATGATGAAGCCATCCATGCTGTTGAGGAGTATCTTGAGGCTCAATATGTGACCTTCTTCCACAAATCAGTAGCAGTTTGAACATGAGTGGACCAAGTGCAATGAAGTTGAAGACTATGTTGAAAAATAATTTAAGAACAGTTTTTCATCTGTGACTTTTCTTGGTGAGGCTGAGAACTTAATTAAAAAAACACACTGCATTTTTCCAAGCAAATTTCCTATCAGGAATACACAAAGTGGTGTATTGAAGCATCTATGAACCTGTTAATTCTGACTTTTAATGCCTTCAAATTTCCCTGTGAACATTTTCATAGATGAAAGACACGAACCCCCCCCCGCCCGCAACCACGGGCTCAAGAAGAGGCAACGAGGAACAGACATCAAATGCAGACAGATCACTGAAAGTTAATGAGGGTAAGTAATATGTTTGATAATATTTACACAAGAAATTCCATATTAGTGCATTTAAGCTGACAGTTAAAATTGAAAAGTTTTTAAATCTTTATACTCAGAAATTCACTCTGGGGTCAGAGAGTCACTTGGCCGTTTTTGACTACGTTTGACTTTATCTTTATATTTCACTTTAGAAACTGTTTATCTGGCTCTGCTTGGTGTCTTTTTTTCCAGCACAACCTCACCTATGTGATTGTACAGTTATTTATCCGTTTTGATATAAGGTATGAACACACTGGACCTAAAATTCCAGAAAAAAATACAAAATCCAAGTAGGAAAAAGTTAGATTTTTCACTGTGGACCCCCAAAAACATTTGTAATGATTCATTTTTCTAACGTAGAATGCTAATATAAACAGTAAAATTCAAAAAACAATGTAAAAAATTAGCAAACAGCACAGTTATACACACTGTTCACATAAAAATACTGAAAATTCCCAGGCGCTTTTGTACAACTATTACAGCTATTTACAAAACCATCAGGTGTCACAATAAGACTTTACAGGAATTATTTGTGCCACTCCAAAAATCAGTTTCTGTCCACCACAACACAGAGTGGGTTAGCCTAACCCTGCTGTGAGGTCTGCTCATGACTGCTCCACATTCTGGAGTAACCTCATTGCTCTGATGCACAAAACAGAAACCTGTACTAAATACGCTACACCACACACGATGAACGATGTAATCCAAACACACTAAATGTCACAAATCGATCATACTTGCTGCGTCTCTCTGCACCTCTCTCTACTCCAACTTTCTGCCTAGGAACCACAATAGAATTTTGTGATTGGCTGATGTGGTGCGCTTTCGACCAATAGGAAAGGAGTGTTTTTCTGTTTGTTTTTCTTGCCAGCACTTTCGGCGCTCGCCACAGAGTCACCGTTTTTACCATCTCATCCCGCACCAAAGACGCTTCAAAGGCGCTCGAAACGTGTGAAAAAGTACAGCGTTTATGATTTGTCATAACTCGGGTTTTACTTGGCCGATCAACACAATTCAAAAGCTGGTAGATAATTTGAAATCCATACTTTTGACACAAGTTGAAATGGAGATGCTGCTAGGGTTAGGGTTAGGCATAGGCTTGCTGCTATGCCATCGGCGCGTCCGTCGACCCCAGGTGTTTAAAAGGCTTAGAACTCAACTTACAGTTTTAATTGTAAAAATTACTGAGGAGACTAAAATTAATTATGTAAGAGGTTATCTTTATTAAAAGGTAACCTTTCTAAACAATGAGTGCCGATTTTTTGAATTTTGTCTGGCGCCGACTCTGCTGCCCATGTTAACTTGTGATATCACCAGTTGATCTGGACGTGTGTCCTGGATAATCAGGAGATGCTGAACACCTGGCAGAATGAAGCAGATCTACACGGATGAAGCAAAGTGTGTGTTGTGTCAGTCGGTGGAGCAACAGATTAAACATACGACTTATGTTTTATTCCTCTGGATCGCATCGGTTCGAATCCCATCAGTGTACTGAAAAATATGTCTTTTATTTTGACCAGCACGTTTGGTTTTCCTGTCTGTAGATGATACTGACATGATATAGACTTTATCAACAAGTGATGTTGACGTTTTTCGCCGAGGTCTTCTTTATCTAAGTGGGCCGAAGCGATCACTCCCGGCCCCCGGTGTTCCAGTTTAACTGGTGATATTTGCCGTGGATTTAGGCTCCAGATGTTCCGTTCGCAGATTTGTCCCGACCAGACCTGCGTGCGTGTGTGAAGATAAAGATACTAGATAAAGACGACGTCAGAAAATAATATGTTCTGAACCAGAGACTACTGTTTGAGTCCATTGATGTTTTCTTGTCAGATAGAAAGGAGAAGCCATTGATGGACACTGCATCTCCTGTTAAGAGGCGTCAAAAGACCTCAACTGAAGAAAAACATAATGAAGTTTCAGGTGAGTCCAGGTGATATACACAGGTGAAGTGTTCTGACTTTGACTCTTCAGTAGTTTAACTGTATTAATATCTATTTATAGGTATCAGAGGTATTATGTCTTGTAGTAAAGGTTCATTTTATTAGTTTTGTTACATGATTGGTAGGGTAGGATATTTGTTGTGTTTTATGGTGGGGTTTATTTATGTTTATAGCAGCTACCTGAACATCAGTGGTGGTCCTTTTACTTAAGCAAAAGTATTAATGACATGCTATAAAAATGCTGTTATAAGATGATGTAATTGATGTATTAACAATGACTTAATGATTTACTAGAATGGGTGCCAATTAATTTTCTGTCAACAGAATAGTTAACTGTCAAGCGGTACTAACATTTGTGAGCTGTTATATTATTTATAACAAAAAGTGATTAACATAGTATGCATATTTCATGTGCAAAATCTCAGTTTTGCAAAGTAGCCAACAAGTAGGCATCATTAATAAAACACACTTGAACATTACAATATTCCTGTCTTAGATGTAGTGGAGTAGACGTAAGAATGTTTTTTTTTTTCAATTAAAAAAAGACATTATTCAGAAATAAAATTAATTGTGTCTATGTTACTTGCTGTCTGTCTTATAAATACTTAAATCTTTTGTACTTCATGTACTGCAAGGATTCAGAAAATATCAAAAAGTCACAATAAAGTAAAGTCATGGGCTAGAAGGCCTGCAGTCCTTTTCAGAATTCATCTGTCATGTCCAGTGATGGCAACGGAAAATACCTCTGAGATTTGCTTATGAAATAGTGAATATCGTGGTGGCAGGTCTAAGTCATGACATACAAACAGTCCACAGAAAATTGTTGCAATCCATCTTCTATTTCTGACAAAGAAAACAACAGTAAAACAAATACACAAGGAGCATTCTTAGCAATATATATTAGTTCTTTTCAATTATCAGATCATTAATTGTAACTGTGTTATTACACATTTTGTTCAGTCAGCAGATCATACCTGTTTCTCCACTTCTGTTTAAGGACCAAGGAACTGGCAACTGCAATTTGTTTGAAGCTAAGTAAGTATTTGTTAAGTTTGTAATACTCATTTGTTAATAAGTATTTGATACACTGCCGATTTTGCAAGATTTCCCACTTGCAAAAATGGAGAGGTCTGTAATTTTTATTGTAGGTATGCTTCAACTGTGAGAGACAGAATAGATTCTGGGAGGGCTGTAATTTTTAATGTAGATACACTTCAACTGTGAATCTATTCTGTCTTTAATGGCTGAAGTGTATCTACGATAAAAATTACAGACCTTTTCATTTTTTGAGTGGGAAAACTTGCAAAATCAAATGTGTATCAAATATTTATTGTCCCCACTGTAGTAAAAAAAAAAACAACAACTGTCTGTTCAGCTTATAGCTGTTGTGTGGTTTTCAGACATTAGGAATGACAACTGCAACAGTTTGTTACTTGTCATTACTTTGTATGTTTTATCATGCAAGTGTTCTCAAATATTGTTTTCATTAAAACATTTAATAAATACAAATTAATGATTTTATTAAGATGGAATTAGTCGTTTGTGGCTGAACTGTAGTCTGATGTGTAAAACAATGTCTATTTCCCAGTTTGCCAATTACCTGTTTGATAATACAATATCAGAAATACCCTCAGTTGAGATGTCCAGTTTGGCATTTTAATGGCAAATTAGATAAGATAAAATTGCCCTTCTAATGACCATTTTTAAAAGTAAAAAATTCATTACAGGTCATATTAATTCATATTTGATGATGAATACGACATCCTTGTTGGCCACTGAATAGAGAAGGGGTATTTATGAGGTACTGTAGGTGAAAAATATCAAATTTGTTATTATTAAATATAATTTCTTATGATTAACATCAACAGCAGCAGTGATGTACTTTGAGTTAATGAAAACACAAACCGGACCCCAGTCTGTTGGTTAAAAACTTTTTCCTGAAACTTTGTTTTTTACAAAGTCTGAGTGAATGTATAGTATGATGGTGCCACCTAGAGTTCAGAAATACTTTCTTTGAGTTGATATGTTGTCTAGAAATGCCGGTCCTCACTTTGTAGGCTGTTTTACGCAGTCTTTACTATGCAGCAAGTACAAGAATGTGTGTGTGTGATTCAACCCCATAACAGTGTTTTTTGTTATGAGGTTGAATGGTACGGGGATGAAGATTTTAGCTAAAAGTAGCCATAAGCCAACATTAGCTAGGGTATGGAGCACTATATGGCATGAGGTAAACGAGAAATTATTAAATTTTTTCAAGACAATTGATTGCTTTTTCCCAAACAATAGTAAATATCATTTATGCATGTAACAGTATTGAAAGGCTGAGCTTGACGATGCCAATCTGATGATAAAAACAACGAAATATAGTTAAGAAAATATGTTAACACTTACCTCTTTTTACAGTGTGAGCGGGAAAAGACTTGAGTGATGTCACTTCCTCGGTGCTGAGGAAGTTGGACTGAACTATTATTTTTTAAAAGGGCGCAATTGGTATCCTGTTACGGGGTTGAACAAAACTGGGAGACATGATTAAATAGTGCAATTTTATAAATAGTTAATGTATTTTTCTCATATTTCTTATATTTCTGTTAAAGTAGACAGAAAAATGACTATATTAGCAGGAAAAACTTGTGGTTACTGGCTATTTTTATTTGTTTTATGTTCAATGAAAAAGTAACCTTTGTCAGTGGGGACATGCTCATTTTGGCTGACCTCTACGCCTCAGCAACCCATAAAATTTTTCAAAACATAATTTTTAAAATATGTTTGTGTGTTATAATGCAAAGACACATGGATATTTCCATTTCTTGTTTTAGAATGAAGTTTATGGTTTACTTTAAATGAAAATCTTTGAGGTAAACCTGTGGGACACAAAGTGCACCGAATTCAGAAAATCTACCAACTGTTAGCTTCAGTAACTCAATACATCCAGCATTTCCTTTTGAAAAATGGAATCCATATTGTAACGCAAATGCTAAACATACCTGCTAAACTCTTGCTGTTAGAAGTTGTAACTGTCTTTGTCAGTCTCAAGAAAATTAAACAATGGTTATGTTAGCATGCAATACCTACAACATCTGTAGGTTTAGCTAGCAAGGTATCAAACATTCTGACTTAACTGTCACTTGGCTTCTTCCATATTTACCACTACTTGTCATGTTTCCAATTTTAAGCTCGAATCACAGCTAACATACTCCATTGGCTAACTGCTGTTAGCTAGTTCTGAACAAAAACACAAGAAGTTGTTTTTGCTAAAGCTGCTGAAAACATTTATTTATATATTTAGCATTTTTTTCTTTTACAGAAGTTATCATACCTTTCTAAGCAAATATAGCAACAATGTTTGCCAGTTCTTTGCTAGCAGCTCACCTCATTGTGAGCTGCTAGCTAGAAATGCTGATTTCTAACCCACAGTGGTTTAGGGTTTAACGTAGCCAGTGTATTATGCCAAAGAACATTAATACAACATTTGAATTAAAATGAGTATATTTCTAACACAGATTTAAAACAAACTGCATCATGTAGTGCTGAGTAAGGTTTCATGTATAGACTGTAATTTTAGTCATTTATGCAATTACAGATGTCAGTGGGGTTTTGAAAGAGACATCTTTGCCTTATAGGAGCCCACCAGTGCGTATGAATATGTACAGGAACAGAGCTGTAATTGGCTCTTTCAGCCTTTTTATTGCAGGATCCAACAACTTTAGCCACGTTAACTTCAAATGTGTAAAAGCGAGTAAGAGTAAGAGTAAGAGTAGTTACTGGACGTAAATCTAGTTCTATAAGGATGCAATGGAAGTAGAACAATAGAGGTTTGTTATGTTGCCCTATTGGGAAACTTTTAAGCTAAAGATGTTTAAAAGGAGAAGGGTGCTATCAGATGAGGGCATGTTGTCCTCTCTAAGTTTAATCAATCAGCATTGAGACCTACACAGCAGCTTTTAGGACTGCTCAGAAGTACCTACTCTGGAGTAAGCACTTTTTTCTTCCCAGAAAACAGCCCTGAAAGATCTTCTACAGGGGCGTTTCTTGCGGTTGGAACATGTACAAAGGTGCGGATTGCCCTAAAATGGCCTGCAAGCTCCTGCAGTGGAAAACAGCCTTATGATTTCTGTATAATCTCAGTTATATGACAGTATGATATTTGCTTTGGACTAAGTTGTCAAGTTTATTGTGACTAAACTTAAGTCATCATTTTGGGTATTTGAATAATTATGAACCTAAAACAACACTCCTCCTGATTTATTCTTGTGAAAACACATTTTCACACAGTATTGGTGTTATCTTAGCAATCTGTATCATATAAAATCATGTCTTCTTTTTATCTGGTCTGTGTTTGTTCACCTCCACAGTTAACACCGTGGGCTGCTGCCAAGTCAAAGCTCATGAAAAAGAACCCGAGGCTGCTTGGCACCCAGCGATGTGCCTATCAAGTCTGGGCACGGCTTTTGATAGCGGTTTGTTCACAAAATGCCTATTTGATTTGGGCCTTTGTGTTTGTGCTGATTAAATAAACTTGAAATCACAAGCTGCTTGAAACACTCATAAATTTGATGTCAGAATGATATTACAGTGGGAGGATTTTTCCAGCTCTATCTGTTTATATAGCTCACTTAAGGGAAAGAAAAAGAAGATTCCCAGGGGGCCTCTTTTTAATGTGTGCTGCTGCTGCGCATACACCGACACACACTCACATACTCAAGTTGAAGCCTTGCCTCATCTACATATTTTTCTCCACTTATCTCTCAGTCGACAGCGTGGTCAAACAGTCACGTTGTACTACAGGGTCCTCTCAACCTGTTCCCATCCTGTTTTGCAGTCCACAAATTGTCACCATTCCAGCAGACAGACGAAGACAAAGTTCCACATATCAGTGATAAAAATGTCCATGTCATGACCCCAAGCTTGAGAAACTCCCTTGTCCCACATCATGACTCTGTCAACAGGATTTGCTACTGCCAAAGGCTAACCTGGAAGTCTGTAGATTTAAACCCCCTGGGAGTCATTCTTGTTCCTACTTTAGTTGGAACTGTCCTTCAAGAACTATGAACATCAGGAAATGCGTCATAAGCTTATTGAGATCTCCTCAACTATAGATTCCCCCTTTCATCATTTCATTCATTTGCTTGTTTGTTTCTTCTGTCAGTGGTTGTGGGCTGCTGATAGAAGCGGCTTCTATCAAGGATATGATGACACACTTTCTTGACGAGAAAGATCATCAGTAACGGGTTCCAGGAAATCAAACTCAGTATCACTTCTAGGGCCAAAATTACATTCTGGGAAATAATGGTGCTTTCAAGTTGGGTCGTGTTTACAGTGTTTTAAAGATGAGTCCCTTTGAATGATCCACTGATGTGGTATTAACGACTTTGTAAGTGGGACTTTTATAATAGCTTCAAGCTTACAAGTTGTACACAATTTTGAAAGGTCACTTTGCACATTTTTTCACTTACTCTGGTGGTTCCTACCCATGTAGATGGTTGTCAAGTTTAGGACATTCATTATAGAGTCCTGTGCAGCACTTTTTTCTTAATCTTGCTCCTATACTATACTACTCTACACTACACTACACTACACTATACTATAAGTGCCTACTCCTGCAATGGTTGTTCCACTCCTGAAAATGTAGAGTTCCACTAATTTTGTGTTTTCTTCCGGCCCGCAAAGTTCCTGTGTTGTTATTATCACAAAATTACTACTCTGTTCATAAGAATTTGTTATTCTGAGGCAGTAAGTACACCTTTCATACACTTCTCAATAGTATTTTGTTTATGTGCTGTCATGTGAATGAAGATGTGTTTTATCTTTGAAGGACAGCTTACTTTGACCGGACAGAAAGGTGCAGGTGTCAACACAGAGGTGGCAGATTTGTGCAGGCTGTATATCAAAACACATTTGTTGCAACTATTTCCAATTCTGTTCCACCTTTGTCAGTAAAACATTGTACCCACAAATCAGACTTCCTTTGCTTTTGTATTGTAAAAACTAACTTCATTTGTCTTCTCAGCTTCATTTGTTGACTTCATCCTTCTGGTTGTGGTAAATCCTGGGACCTAAAGTTCATTTTTTGACCGCCTGCTTCCATGCAGAGCAAAGTTAAAACGATTAAATCCTACAAGATTTGCGTTGGGCCCTGCAGGATCCCAATACCAATGTAGTCCACTGAATTCATGTTTGGACTTGAATACAAGAAAAGTAAATAGATATGGGATTTGTCAAACACCACCATCTCCTGTCAAAACCATTTCGAAATAGTGCTCCTGCTCAAGACGTCATGAGCTCTCAGCAGGTCAGAATTTGAAGTTGCCCAATATTTTGGTTTGGACCTAATACCCAAGACATTTAATGATACTCCCATTATAAATGTAGCTGTGTTAATGTGAATTAGCAAATCAAGCCTATTGTAATAGTTTCCACATCCCTTAGTACATGTGGATCTGCTAGGGTCAAAGTAATGTAAATTTCATTATCTGTTACGGGAAACACAGAGACCCAGGTGCAGACAGGGAAACACACGATACACAAATGTTCAATAGAAAAAAAAACAATTTATTACAAACTCAATCAAAACAAGTACAAAGGAGAATCGACAGCTAACAGCTGGACATAAATTAATCAAAACTCAAAACACCAGTAAGGTGGCATATAGGGGAAAATAACTAAGGTAGTGGTGTAATACTAAACAGATACTCCGAACACTGGATAGGTGAAACTACCAATTTAAACTCAGAATGCCCGTAAAAGCAAAACTACTGATTCTAACACAGAACGCCAGTAAGGCAAACACTTCACAACAAAATAAAAGAACACTCGGCGAATCATAAACTAACACGAAGGCTTACTACGGGACTGTCTGCCGGCCAGGGAGTGGGTTGTGGTAAGGCAGCTGTGGTTGAGTGGCGTGAAAAGGCAGGAGGTGAGCCCAAGAAGAACCGGGTGGGGATGGTGTAGGAAAAACCAGTGGTTCCGGCAGCAGTAAGCAGGCGGGTAGGATGTGCATCTGGGAGAGGCTCCGAGTCTGGTTGCTATATCACGGTCTGACGTGGAATGAAGAACTCAGCCAGGCTTTATGGGGCAAACGATTAGATGCAGGTGACGCGCTCCAGCCACAGATGTCCCGAATTGGCTAATCAGCCAGGTGAGGGAGAGACTGCCACTAAGCAGAGGCCATGACATTATCAGAGGGTGTCCACCATAGACATATATACGTAGAAGCCGCGTTGACTGCCGCTGCTGATTGGAGCCAATGTGCCTACGCGGTGGCCATCTTGGTACAGTGCCACTCGCCCCTACAGTGCATTACATCTATAGAGGAATGACATGTCTGCACTATAAAAGTGATCATAAATCGATCAGTTGTCAACATATATTGTTTGTTACAAACATCAGACATGAAGTACGGACAGGCAGACATAAATAGAACAAAAGCATCCAAGCATCCTGTGTCATAGCTAAATGTGTGACGTTTTTTACAAACCAAACCGTTTGGAAATTGGTCGAAAATTCAGTGAATAATTCTATTTTAAGGTTGTGGAGTACCTCTTACCTGCATAGACTTACATTCACTCCCGCTTCCGCTAGCCCTGTACCAAGATGGCGGAGCTTTAGGCACATCCATCCACAGTCAATGTGGCGTCTACGTATATATGTCTATGGTGTCCACAAGGTTCTGTGACGTCTGCAAACTCTCCGATTAGTTGTGACTTGTCTGACCTCCGCACTATAAAGCCACCAGACACACATGTGCTGGAAAACCAAGATGGACCATTTTAATTCAATTCATGCTGGACATGTGCAGAATGTTGATCTGCTGCACAAGTATGAGTATGGAACACGTCCTTTACATGGATTCTAAGTAGAATAAAAAGTAGTATGAGAAGTAAGTTTGATGTTTCTACTTAATTATTATATGTGCACTCTTAGTGCAATATAAGCAGGTAATGTTAGTCCATGTCTGAACCAATTAATGTTTCCAGTAAACTAATATTCACTTCAGTCCCGAGGCAGCAGGACATTTTCCCAGCATGTAAACACCCCAAACTACTTATCTGGAAGATCCTTGCTCCAAATGGAAATGGTGCCACTGGCCTCCAGGCTGCAAGTCTAGGCTTCAGGCCAGAGTCTATAACCATGACATGTTAAGTTTCAGAAATATCAGGTGATAAGTTCAGTTTGAAGTTATACCAAAAAATGCAGAACAACACTGTTGTCCCATTTACAGCGTCTTAGGCTCACGGTCGCAGTTCAGAAACCTTGTTTTTGGTGTACATGGCCATAAACCTGTGTTCTCCACAAGAATTCTTGTTGAAGAAATCAGTTTCTCTAATGTTTCTCTACTCTGAATACAGAACCTAATCATACATCTGATATTAAAGAAATCTGGGTACTCCAGAAAGCCAACAGCAGCCCAGTTCTTTAAGAACATATAAATATGCTGTTATAAACGGATCTGGTGATGGTTTTCCATTCCAGCCGAAGAGCATAATAATTTATCAAGATCCTAGGTCCCTGCTAACCTAATTGTCTTACATCACTAATGAACTTCTGTCACAAGAGAGTGATGACAGGGTTCTTCACACCACTGAAGAACACAGGCTGTGATCCATGCCTTAAATATTACATTTCCCTTCAACCAAAGGATAAAAAGAAAGAGACATTTGGCACTGGAATGAAAGCGAAGTTTAGGAAGCTAGATGGATGAATAGACGGATGTGTTTACTCTGAACTCTGATGATGATCTGCTTTTAATTCTAACCTTATGTCAAGATGTTTTTGTCTGTGAGTGAAGTTTACAGCTTTTTGTGGATGTTTTTCTAACCATGACTAGAAGCTTACATAGTTAACTCTGAATAAACTGTAGCTGTCGAAACATCAACCACAATCCTAAACCCAATCTTAGTGCGATTTTTAAAAAAAGTTGCTTCAATCAAGAAAATTGTAGTTAGTTCCCTTTAGTCATGCTGGACTTTGGGGATTTTTTGACTTTGGTCAACGCTTAAGTATCTCCACAGCTGTCAGATTTGACTGACTTTAACCCAAACACCGACATCAGGTCAGTGTTGATATTTGTCAGTACTTCTCCCCAGTCATATGTGCTAAACATCAGTAACTTAAAGGCCTCCTCTGGTAAAGATCTATTTTTCATCTTGTGAATATATGCTTTCAGACAGAGCATACCTAAGAAACCAATCATATTAACTTGTAGGGTGGGGCTTTCTGTATCATTATTCTTTTTTAGAATTGCTTTCCAGTTCAAACATGTATGACTAAATTACCCCAGTATTACAATATGCCTTTGTGTAGTGCAAAGTAGTTTTACAGTGTTTGAGGAGAGTCATAGGTGAGCTAGTGAGCTCTAATGAGTGGGGATGAATGGGAGGAGAGAGGCAGGGACTACATAAACCCATACATTCTAGAGGAAGCAACTGTGTAGAGTAACATCTAAGCAATTTTAATTTTTTTAAATTCATTTTTTGGGGGAGAGTTTTTCCGCTTTATTGGAAAGAGACAGAGTGAAAGTGGGGCAGACAAGAGAGTGACATGCAGCAAATGGCCTTGAGCCGGACTCAAACTCATAATCGCTGCTAAGGGACAGAGCCCATGTGGTATCGCCTTAGCTCAGTGAGCTAAACAGCGGCTCCCATAAAGAAAAATAGAGTTCAGCTGATTGTAGTGACCTTTTTCCCCTGACAGACATTTTGGCTTTTCATTGCAGAAAAAAAGTAGGTGTCATTAACAACTAGTGCTGTCAAAAATATCACGTTATGAACACGTTTATGAAACGCAAATCAATTTTAACGGTGTCAGTTTTTTATAACGAGATTAACGCTCTTTTTGACCTAGTGAACTTGTAGTTTTTTCACAAGCTGTGGCCACAGCTAGTAACATTAGAAAAACTACAGGGAGAGTTGGCGAGGGCGAGGGCGAGGGCGAGGTGTTCGGAGGCCGACGGGATCTCTTGCTGGCGGTGGCACAGCAGCAGTGTCCTCACTCGTCATGCCTTTCTGTCGGCTCCTTTTCCACCTCCTGAACTGTGTGCTGTTGGTGCAGATGCTAAGCCAGGCAACGGCGCCCTGGGGGGGGGGGACTATTAATAACATTACAGAACCAACCCAGTGGTTTTGCACAGTCTGCACTGTCATTTTTAAACAAGATTTTCAAATCTTCCAGCTGCTCACTGGTTGCAGTTTGTCTCAGTTTACCATCGAAATGAACTTACAGAGACTTGAAACTTGAAGCTATGATGTCATCAAACCCAGAACTGAATACAGCTGTTTTTCAGATATGTAGTCGTAGTGATGTGTGACAGCTGTCAAAGTTAGACATGTGCTTTCAAAGGGTGATCAGAGCTGGCAAATATGGACAGTAGTTAGTAAAGAGACATTAGCAAGCATAGAAGTAACTCAAAATAGAGACGTATACTGAGGAGGGGCAGAGACAGAAGCAGAACACTGGATGCTTGTAAAACATGACAAACTATGCAGTCCAGAACAGAATGTCTTTGCTATTTTTGTAGATGGTGTACAGCCAAACTAGCAAGAATGCCTTGATCAGAACTTATGTATGAAGAGAGGCATGTAGAAATATGTCATGTCGCCAGTTGGGTTTGCATTTGATCTGGAATCAGTAGTATTCTGATCTCTGGGCATACCCAAACAAACCTTGATGAGTCAAGACCAGTCGTGTCAGCAGCAGGATGAGTTTCACTGCAGTTACCAGTCAATGGCCACAATCAGACGTAAAACCTTCTAGAGCAGGGGTCTCAAACTCTGGTCCTCGAGGGCCGCAATCCAGCATGTTTTAGATGTTTCCCTCTTCCCACACACCAGATTCAAATGATCAGCTCATCCTGAAGCTCTGCAGAAGCCTTGATAATGATCCTGATCATTTGAATCAGGTGTGCTGGAAGAGGAAAACATCTAAAACATGCTGGATTGCGGCCCTCGAGGACCGGAGTTTGAGACCCCTGTTCTAGAGCCTTCAGACTTTATTAATAGAGCAATGATTTCCAAGTAACCACCTGCACAACTGTTAGATGGCCTGAATTTAGTAATTGAGACCATAATAAAGCACTTTCAGTGGAATCAGTCGGAGCCAAGTGGCAACATGAAATATGGCAGTGCCAAAAACTGCAGTTCCTCAAGTGGCCACTTGAGGCTGGCCCTGAAAGTGAGTCAATCCCCATAGACTCCCATGTTAAAATGTCCAGCTTACAGTAGAAATAAATATGTTTACAGCCTGGTAAAAAACACAGGTTTCGTCTCAATAGTTAATGTCTTCATTTATGCCTACTATCCAAGTGGTTGAATTTTATTTACCATACCTATTTAAACTGTATTAAGGCTTCAAGTTATTAATTAAGGGTGTTGCAGCTTTGAGTGACAGGACTGTCAGTGGATAGTCCATGACCCAGAGATGTTTGCTTGGCCCACCTCAGCTCCACTCACTCTCCACCTCTTCCCATTTTTAGAATAGCTTAAGTTTGTCTTTAAAATAACTGGCATGTGCATTCAAAGCAGCTGCATTCCATTTAGATGAGCCACTTCCACAGTCCTGGTGTTGTGCATGCTGGCTGTCTGTCCTTCCTTACTGGGATACTCGATGGAACTAAGCCTTTCAAAGGTAATTAGTTTCACCTGTGCTTTTCCACTTAGTCAAAAAGTCTGCTGTTTGGTCACACAACCGCGTAATGACGTCACCTGCTTTGTGTAAAAGTAGCATTTCGGAGTCTGTTCTTTTTCAAGGCACTTGCTGGACTGTTCCTACAGCGGGAGCAGCAGCATTGGACTGAAATTGAAATTCAGTTTATTTTCAAACAAAGTCCTCTTGATTGATTGGCCTGAAAATAATCTTGTCCTGTAACTTACTGGTTTCCAACATCACTGACATAAGAATAGGAAACCTTACAGAAGATGATAAATTAGTGAATGAACAACGTCTTTTTGAGGAAATGATACAGCACAGAGAGCTTTTCAGCATCCAACATAGCATCCACTTCTTAGAAACATGAGTAACGACTGTTAAGCTCCAGGACTGGTTCCCTGCCCTGGTAATATAATGCATACCTTGTGTTGTGATGGCCATTATTAGCCAGGTTACAGTAGAAATAGAGGAATGCCTGTGTGGACCGTGGACAGGAGGATAATCTGAAGAATGAGTCTGGAGAAAAGGCCGGCTCGTATTTCACTGGGCCTGAATGGGGGACTGAACTGCTATTTGTCCAAGCCTGCAGGGCTCATAATGAGCGACACGGTGTTTCTGTTAGGGCAACAGTATCAGGTCATAGATCAGCAGTGTCAGCAAAAAACATTACTGTCTGGGCTGCAGCCGAGGCCGATTTTTTGAAAGGCGAAACCGACGGGAGTGTTTTTGCACTGAAGCTGCTGATAGGACATGTTAATGTTTGAAAACCTAGGAGAAAATGACGGGGATGTCAGTGTGGAAAAACCTCAGAAATGCTATTAAAAAGGCAGCAAAGGAAACATCCATCAAATCAGCCACTGATGACACTAACTAGCCGGTGTCTGGCATTTACTGAAAGGTCAATATGGACATGCTGATATCAGGCGAGAAGGAGAAAACATCCATCCAGAGGGAGAAAATATAGCAGGAGGTGATCGGGACACGACTTTTGTTATAGACATGTAGCCTTGGATTAATTATTTGTCAATACATTATAGGAAGTGTTGGCAATGAGAAAATATGGCTCATTTCCCTCGTTATCCCAGCAGGCATACCCTTTCCATGTATCTTTTATTCAAATGCTTTTTTTCTTCCCTTTGCTAAGGTCATGTCACCTAACATTTTCCTTTGCTCCTGGCTGTAGGCTGACGTAGGAGAGGGAAACCCCACATAAAACCACTGTTCCTACCTCAAAGGCTGACATAAATCTTAATTATGGGAGGGCATAGCACACATCACAGTGAGCAGTAAGTCAAAGGGATGTAGACTCTGTTAGGACGGGGTTTTTCAACATGGAAAAAACATAACTCATGTTTTTTACCTAGGAGGCAACACATTTTTTCCTTGTTATAATCATAAATAACATTGCAAATGAAACGAATGGAATCTCAGTAAATAATAATAAGCATGTTATGGCTACATCTTTTAACAGCGGTAGAAATTAACTTACTACTACTTAAAAGTAATGCAATTCTGGAAGCTATATCCGACAAAACACTTTTGAAAAATGTGTAATTTGTTGTGGTGCTACATTCGAAGCACTACTAGCAGCCACTGTCAGATCAGAACATTTTTAACAAGAGAAAGAAGGATCTCTGGGAAAATTTAAAGCGACGCATGATGCAAAAAGGCTCACAATTTCTCACAACAATTTGATGAATTAGTTAAAGAATCTATTAGCCATTTAGTCAACTGAACTCAAGATTTTAAGTTAACAAAGCTCTCCTGCTTTGGGACGAAATACAGATACAGAAGACTCAAAGTTATTAACAACTCACTTCCATTAAAATAAGAAAACAATTTTTGGCACAGTTGCAGTTTTTTTACTTTTGACTGTGTAGTTTCTAGATGTTTTGCTATAAACTATGAACACATTTAATCTTCTAGAAAATCTGATGTACTGTTAGTAATGAATCTATCGAACAGTACAGACAATCAGACACAACATTGACACAGGGACCATGAGAGTGGAATCTTGGGTTCCTGTGGGTTACAGGTTCAAGCACTTGTGAATATGTTTTTGTTCTGGCAAATTTTGCAGATGGTTGACTGGATTGGGATCGGGGGAGTTTGAAGGCCGGTTCAGCTCTTTGCTGTGCTCCTTGAGCTGTTCCTGAACATACTCTGTGGTCAGGCAGGGTGCACTGTCCTTCTGGAGAAGGCAGCTTCCACTGGTGAGTGCTGCTGCCATGGGAGCTGTGCCTGATCACGTTACTCACACCACCTTTTAGTATTTTTAATGTTGTTGCTTATTAGTGTATATTAGTTAAACAAATAGACAGTTTTTGGAAGCCCAGATATTTGCTCACATCTTTTCAGTACACTACAGCCAGCAGCAAAGGGCTTGATGTAGCCTGGCACAGGGGCTGCTGTGGCTCCAGTGGTAGAGTGGTTGTCCACTGATTGCAAGGCTGGTGGTTTGATCTCTGGCCCCTCCGCATGCCGAAGTGTCCTTGGGCAAGACACCGAACCCCAAGTTGCTCCCAATGGCAGACTAGTGCCTTGCATGGCAGCTCTGTCACCACTGGTGTGTGAATGTGTGTGTGAATAGAAAACATTGTAAAGCGCTTTGAGTACCACTAAGGTAGAAAAAGGTGCTATATAAGTGCAGACCATTTACCATTTGGCACAAATACTGGTTCAAAAATCACATCTAAATATCAAGTTGCATCATGTTTTTTTTAAAAAAGGGAGAGTAAACCCAGAGAGAAACCTAAAGATTCCCTTTGAACAAGCACTTGGCAACAGCGGCAAGAAAAAAAACCCCACATGTTGGGTTAAGTGCTGGACAAACAGTTAGCTTGCTGAACACACTCTCCTCTATGACCATCCACTGCTACTATTCCTTCATCTCTCTTGGTCAAATCAACTCCAGTCCAGTCTCCCCTCCACCCTCTTCTCCTCACCCTTCCTCCATGACCATCCACTGCTACCATTCCTTCAAGAGGGTGAATTAGATTCATCAGGTGCACATAAATGTGACTCTATTTGGAGGATTACTGTTAGCCATTTTTTTATGTTGCCAATTCATTTATAATGTTTTTGACAAGTTATACACAGTGACAAATTAGTGCTCTACAGAGTCCACTAGTCACTGCTGTGGTGGGATTTCACTCCAACAGATGCGACTGTGGGTCTGAGGGGCTGGCAGGGGGCTCCCTCTAGTGTTACAGGAGAGCAGTGTCACAGCAAAACACAGCATGGATCAGATGCAGTTTAATGCAGTGCTGGGTACCTAGAGAGAAGTCCATTCTACATGAGCTGTTCGCATTATTATGCGTCCCCGTGATAATCCAAATGATTGTATAGATGTTTGACTGCATGGATACAAAATAGTAAGAGAACTTTTGGTCCCTTTGAGAACTTTCTTGCTCAGTTATGCAGTTGTGTTCTTAACTGTTGCCAAATGCTAAAGACTAGATCATATTGGGATTAAACATGTCGTCAGCATTAAAAGGTTGTTTTGATATAGGTCTGAAGAAAAAATGTATGTAAATGTAAATATGTTTGCTGCATTGTGCTGTATTCTCCTTTTTCTAAATTATAACATTATGTCAGTCAGTAATATTGAGTACAATAATGTGTCTTCTAATGTAAATTTCAAGGACTATTTATTTAAATTACATGTACTTATTAGGTTAAGGATTTTGCCACAGCCACAAAGTTGCTATAATTTAAAATAGTTTCTCTGGCTAAGGACTGATCCCACAGTGCTGTGAATCCCACCAAGCAGGAGCTCCTGGTAGTTTAAACCAAGCTGATAAAGTGTTTGTCACATACTGCCTGACCTCAGGTCTGGTCTCTGGATACCGGCCTCTGCTCTCTCCTGGCCAGAAGAGGATGAGGTGAGATGCTGTTAGACATATACACTGATATTCAATCCCCTGCTTGGCAGTACAGGAGGATGCTTTTTCTCTATTCCCTCTATGCCTGGATGCCAAGACAAACATGCAGCTGCCTGGCAGGCCTCCATCTCTGTGGGCAAGACTGGCATATGACAGGCAAACCCCCCCTGACTCACCCAGCCTTCCCTTGAGGTGACAGCCATGTGTGCTAACAGTGTGCCTTATTTCCTTTCCCTACCAAGGTTAGGCCTTTTTTTCCCCCTGCCTTTCTGGAATCTTGTTCTTAAATGGAAACAGTCCTGATTGCCTGCCTGTGGTTGCTGGAGTGGGATGGCAGTGGTTTGGGTTGAAATGCTATCAAATGAGGTGTGGAGGAGTAAACCCTGATATATTTCCTCTCATTCGCTCCTTTCTTCCTCTGCTTGTTTTGTTCTTCGGAGGAAAGGGGAAATGAAATCTATCCTAACTTCATCTCAAAAATATATATGTAATAAATTAGAACAACATCAGCTCTATGCTCTTAAGGGCTGCAATAAAATGAATTTTAAAGTGCTTATATTTCCAAGAACAAACAAATTACCTCAAAGCAAAGCAATTTCTCCTCTGGGATCAATAAAATATTTCTGACAGTCCCCGTTCAGTTAGCCCCATTACAAAAGGTGGCCCTTGAAATAAATATCATGATTGTCTCACACATAGTATCATGTAGGGCCACAAAAGCTTTCTTGCCAAAAAACAAAGAAACAAGGGAACCTGGTGGTACCAAGGTCCTCGGAGCTTCACTTTGATTTCTGTTCAACATATGCGCAGAAACTACATTTGATTTCCTGTGTGACCTGTTCGTTACTCCTGTGAAATCATGTGTGATTTTATGAGCGCCACAGAAATAAATGACAAGTGTCTGGACCAGTCTACATTTGAAGTCCATAATGTTGCTAAGTAATAGGAGCTCCACCCACAGGCACCCAAAAGCCAGGCTAAGGACCCACAAAAGACCCAAAAGTAAGCATAAGATGTACCATTAAATACAGCTCCTACAACTACTAACATGTTGAAAGTAGAAAAAGTCTTGGCTGTCAGTCTGTGGAGCTTTATAAAAGCCAAGATTGAAGTAAGGATGCTTTAAATTAACTTATTTATCATTAAGGTCACCTCAGGTTCAGGGTTTACATCTTTAAACAAAAAGAATGCTCATAAAATCTTGAAATAAGATTGTAATTCCTAAAATATGAAACTGTTTTAAGATGTATTACCTTAAATTAATTACAATTTATGTCAGTTAAAAACTGAAGACTGAAACTTCAAACACCTAAAAACGATATATGAACTCTTCAAACATTTTGTGGGTAAATATGTGAACAGTGGTCCACATATTCAGTCCAGCAGCCCGACTGTTGTCAACTGGAACTGAAAATAAAATCTGACCAGTTCTTTTAAGTCATCTGATAAATGAGGAAAAAAATCTTGGGATGGAAACATGACAGAACTCATGAATGAAATATTTGGAAATTAATTTTTTGTCAACAGATTTTTAAACATGTAAAACCACAGTGTGAGCTGGAAGTAGTTCTGGTTGAACAACACAGTATAGAGTTGACTGGGTTGACTGGATTGGAGATGACTTGATAGGACTGGACTGGCATTGAGTTGACTGGACTGGCCTGGATTGGATTAAGCTGACTTGACTTGACTGGACTGGTGTGGACTGACTGGACTTGGCTGACTGGACTGGACTGACATTGAGTTGAGTTCATTGAACTTGACTTGAGTTGACAGGACTGGACTGGGCTGGGCTGTCGTTGAGCCGAGTTGACTGGACTTGAGCTGACTTGAGTTTAGTTGGGTTGACTGGACGGATCGGCTTTGACTTGAGTTGACTGTACTGGCATTGATTTGACTTGAGTTGCTGTGACTTGACTTGACAGGGCTGGACTGGCGTTGATTTAACAGAAGCTGACTGGAGATGACTTGACTTGCATTGACTTGAGCTGACTAGACCTTCGTTGAGTTGACTTTCTTTTAGAAAGTCAGTGCTTTCCTTTTCAGTATCTGTGCATTGTTACGGCCACTGTTGACAGTGTGCCGTCTTGTTATTGTGGTGGACTTTTAAAATTGTGTCTGTGTGAGCCCAGCTGAAGCTGTCTTAGGGACTGCTCCAGAGCCCAGCTGAAAGCCATCTCAGCTGATTAGTGGAGCCGAAGACCTGCTCTGCAGCACCTGTTCTCCCCGCCTCCAGACCTGCCAGATTGGGCCACCACTCTGTTCCCTCCCACATCAGCCAATCCTCTGCAGCCATCTCACACCTGGAGACCTTAAAGCCTCCAACAAACCCTCAGTCATGGCGGCAGGGATTTAATGTGACCTGTTCACCCTGGTGTCGCATGTCTGTGATTCTCTGTGTTTGTGTGTAGAATTTTTGGCAGGTTGCTAACTTTGTGGAGAGGCCTTCGTTCATGTCTTGGTGAAGACTTTTGGTGGCCTCTGTTAGCTCCTGCATTAGTTAGACTTTAGTGTCTTCTGTGTGGTTACAACACTTATGTCCTCTGTGTGTTCAGTTCACTTTTGAGTGGTGATTCGTGTCCTGTGCCATGTTTGTGATGTGTGTTCAAAGGAACCAATTTTGGTTTAGTTAGTTATGTGCACTGGGAACTCGTTTATCTTTTTGGTTTATTCAGTTCTTTGATTTTAGCAGCACCCACCAACTCTGTTACTTTATGTGTCACCCGTTCTGTGTTAATTTAGTCACTAAGCAATAAATTGCATTACCTCACCAATAACACCTGGTTATTTTTTTGTTGCAGCTAGAGTCTGGGTCGTAACAGCATTGCTTGATATGACTTGCCATCATCCTAAGAGCTCTCCATTAAGTTGTTTCTGCATATCTTCAAAGTTGCACTCAGAGCGTGGATTTACTGTAGGCAAACCCTACTCCCTCCTTAAATCCAGCCACTCTGTGTCGAGTGAGGGTATCACCACACACAGAAGTGCTCCGTAAATTCCTTTTTTCGATTTGCAGTGACAACGTCAACACCATTATACAGCTCAGTCAGGTCACAATTAATCCTCTCTTATCAGTGCCACAGTCAGAAAGATTTTGATATTACCATGGCAAGCAGGTGAAAGGCAGCAAGTCTTGATCCATGTTTAGGACTGATGTTACTTACACAGCTTGTATCAACCTCAAGTGCAATTATACATTAATATACTTAATTTATCATTACCATTTCTGACACTCTGGTGGTGTGGCGTGTGTTGTTTTTCTTTAAATTTTCTTTATATTTTTTATATTTCTTAATTAATATTCTGTCTTTCATCTCTTCTTGAATCTAAATTTCCTGGAGGGCACTGCCTGAAAGGATCAATTAAGTTTTATCTATCTACCTAAAGTGTAATAAATTAATAACAATTGGTTTTTGGTTGGCCAAGATCCAAAAGGACTGCACAATTCAATTTCATTTGCATATAAAATTAACTGTAAAACTGTGGGAACTTTCTCAAGCAGTGGGTGCGACTTATATATATATGTAATAAATTAGAACAACATCAGCTCTATGCTCTTAAGGGCTGCAATAAAATGAATTTTAAAGTGCTTATATTCCCAAGAACAAACAAATTACCTCAAAGCAAAGCAATTTCTCCTCTGGGATCAATAAAATATTTCTGATAGTCCCTGTTCAGTTAGCCCCATTACAAAAGGTGGCCCTTGAAATAAATATCATGATTGTCTCACACATAGTATCATTTAGGGCCACAAAAGGTTTCTTGCCAAAAAACAAAGAAACAAAGGAACCTGGTGGTACCAAGGTCCTCGGAGCTTCACTTTGATTTCTGTTCAACATATACTCAGAAACTACATTTGATTTCCTGTGTGACCTGTTCGTTACTCCTGTGAAATCATGTGTGATTTTATGAGCGCCACAGAAATAAATGACAAGTGTCTGGACCAGTCTACATTTGAAGTCCATAATGTTGCTAAGTAATAGGAGCTCCACCCACAGGCACCCAAAAGCCAGGCTAAGGACCCACAAAAGACCCAAAAGTAAGCATAAGATCTACCGTACCATTAAATACAGCTCCTACAACTACTAACATGTTGAAAGTAGAAAAAGTCTTGGCTGTCAGTCTGTGGAGCTTTATAAAAGCCAAGATTGAAGTAAGGATGCTTTAAATTAACTTATTCATCATTAAGGTCACCTCAGGTTCAGGGTTTACATCTTTAAACAAAAAGAATGCTCATAAAATCTTGAAATAAGATTGTAATTCCTAAAATATGAAACTGTTTTAAGATGTATTACCTTAAAATAATTACAATTTATGTCAGTTAAAAACTGAAGACTGAAACTTCAAACACCTAAAAATCAGTGGGCAGTGGGTGCGACTTAAAGATTTTTCTATCAACAAAATCGGAAAAAACTCCAGCCTCGCATGGTTGTGACCCCTCTTTTATCATCTGAAGAATTCTTGAATGCAGCAAGAGCTGCTCCACACTTTAAGAGTGGTATATAGGAAAAGCTTTTGTCTTTAACTGCAAGTGCTCTCCAGTCACCACTTTTAACATAGTGTACTACATTTTGGTAGTGACCATCTCTGCTTCTACCAGTTTAAACAGTTCTTTGATTGTCCTATTCTGCAAATGAGTTATGGCAATTTGTGGGGCAACAAACTGGTCAAATATCCTCATTGCTTCACTCGTCAGTTGATTCAGGTCCCCAGAATGTCTCGCAATCACACTACTCATCAGATTTTTTTAGGTGCTCCAACAATGCAGTCTGGTATTGCTGGACTCTATCACCATCTGGTTAACAGCTCTCTAGGGGCACAAAAAAGAAAACATTATGAATGTCATTTAACAGAATGCAAGAATATGTAGGGATGGGAATTGATAAGATTTTTATCATTCCATTTTCGATTCTGCTTAAAGGTCCCATATTATGCAAAATTCACTTTAGAATGGTTTTCTAACAATAATATGCGTCCCCAGTGTGTCTAAACCAAAACCCTAAAAATGTTTTGGAGCATCACACGTTTCATGAGAGGTGTGGCATACGCTAACAGGCAATACAACGTTAAAGACTTATATTTAAAAATCTAATAAATAGAGACCATTTTTCCGTAAAGAATACCAATTGGTTTTTCCGGGTAGCAGAGATTTTCTCAAGTGAAATGTGTTCTGTGAGGAGGTTCAACCAATGGATGATGTTGAGGGCTTTCTTATCTTTCCTGTTAACTAAAATAGTTTTCTTGGCAATTGCGAGAGCTGCTAGCATGGGTTGGAATTTTATTTACATCTAAGTCCCCGGATGTGAACAGCAAATTTTTGACGGCGAATTTTGAACATGACATATTTTTGAAAATGTCATCCACTAGGGCGGCTGTGGCTGTGGGTTGTCCACTGATCCCAAGGTTGGTGGTTCGATCCCCGACCTCTCCGCATGCCGAAGTGTCCTTGGGCAAGACACTGAACCCGAAGTTACTCCCAATGGTAGATTAGCGCCTTGCATCGCAGCTCTGTCACCACTGGTTCGTGAATGTGTGTGTGAATGGATGAATGCGAAACACATTGTAAAGCGCTTTGGATACCACTAAGGTAGAGAAAAGCATTATATAAGTGCAGACCATTTACCAATGAATTTTGGCAACCTCGAATTTTCAACACCTCGAATTTTGGCTACCTTTCATTTTTATGCTTTGAATTTTTTGAGGGCAAATTTTGAACACTGAATTTATTCGGGCATCTCGAATTTTGAACACGTAGAATTTTGGGTACCTCGAATTTTTATGCTTTGAATTTTTACAACTGAATTTAATTCAAGTTACTAAAATTGTGATGAGCTAAATTTAGATAATAAAAAATCAGATACATAATTTCAATGCAAAAAAAATTCAAAGTTAGAAATTCAGCAGATTTTAAAATTCAAAATCTGATGAGTCTGATTTGCTTTTATATTACATTTATAACAAATTTCACACTTCTAAATTAAGGCTACATTCAGACTGCAGAGCGTAATGCTCAATTCAGATTTTTTCTGAGAAATACGATTTTTTGTGAGTTTGTTCACATTTCTAATTAAATGAGGCTTGTATGTGATCACCTGTGTGAACTTCATCCAACCCAAAAGTGTCCCGCATGCGCAGAAGAGGACACAATGACGTCACACGGCAAAGCTGCTATCCAGACCAGCAATTCTTCTGGCTGAACGCTGGGCTCATCTCCATCTCCCAAAATACGGTCCAGCTCCTCCTAAAGTGGACCGGCAACACGTCCACGGCCGCTTCGTTTGTTTGAGTCTTTAGCCTCCTTATATTTGGCTTGGAGGCTCTTTGTTTTTCTTTGGCATTGGATCCAGGACCGTTTACACCCACGCTCGGCCATTTCTTCGGAAATGTTTTCAAAAACCACCCGGTTCCGATAAGACCCCTATTAGATATTAATTAACTCCGGAACCTTCATTGACTGGACTCCACATTGTCGTCCACCATGGTTATTGTTTTTGTTCCTTCTCCAGCCTACTTGAACACAGAATAGAGACGTTTGTCGTGTATCAATGACATGTAGGTCAGATAAATGCGACATGGCCGCTTAGAAGTCGCATGGCAAAAGATCAGATACCTATCAGATTCAGGACCACATATCCAAGTGGCCTGGGTCGCATTTGACTCTCACGAAAAGATCAGATACAGGTTGCATAGCGGCGAAAAATTCGGATTTGGGTCACTTTAACCTGCAGTCTGAACGTAGCCTATTTGCACACTGCTGCAACAACTGTGGTCATGGGGAGGATTCTTCCCAGCATCACTGTTCCAGCCATGTCATATATTTTTGAAAATGTCATCCACTTAAGCTTCCACAAGACACGCAATTTCCAGAAAAACTCACAGTAGCACACTTTTTTTTAAGTGCAACAGTATTGCTGCAGAGGTGTGTGTTTGTTGTGCCTTTACTCACTATTAAGCTGTGTCATACATTTTTGACAATGCCATTCATTTAAGCTTCCAAATGACACGCAATTTGCAGAAAAACTTACAACGGCACACTTTGTTGTTGAAAGTGCAACAGAATTATTACAGAAGCTTCAGCAAGTCTGTTGTTTGCTCACTTTGTAAAGCACAAAAACACATTTATATACTCTTTAATTGTCTTAAGCTTTCTTAAACAGGACTATGACCCATGGTGGCCTTACAGCGAGTAGTTAATCTATTCTGCATGGAACAAAAAGGCCTCACTAATACACTAATAAAGTGTGTATGTGGAGTGCTGTGAAGTAGTGTTTGCCATCTTGTATACTCTACATGGTGTTCAAAGACCGCTTTTTACTTTTCAGCCTAATTCTCAAAAAAATGTCCAAACTGACGTCTTCAAGCATCTTGTTTTCTCCAGAACGCAAAGACAAGCAGTTTACTGAGACAGAAACAGGGTCTGAGTCAGTCGCATCGGAGTAATGGTAGTGATCCAGTTCGTTGTCAGCGTTGTTCGTACAGTGACTCTCAGACTTTGGTTGGAGGCTACAGGAAGCAGCAGTACCAAGACATCTTGGAGGCCCTGGAGGTGATGAGGTACATCAGCTCCTCCACATTGTTCAGGTAATGCTGTCTAGGGCTGCAACTAACAATTATTTTAATAGTCAATTCATTTTGAATTAATTTCGAATTGATGAATCGGATAAAGAAAAACATTTTTTCATGACTCAGAATGAAATTCTTCATTTCTTTGTTAACACAGTATGTGACTAAGATATACCGATGCTTTATGACAACAGAGTGGAGCCGAGGCCGCCACTGTGGCTGCTGTAGCGGGGAACACACGAGTATTTGGATTTGAAAGTTATTATCTGGACACCACCACAACGACTGAATATTCGGATATTTGGGTCCAGCCCTGTTGCATTATATTGCATATAATTACTGTAACGCCGTCTTTTTCTTGTGTTTCCTTGAAGTTTCCCCATACTTCGGAGGACTCTGATCATGATTTTTTTTTGGTGGATTTATTCACAGCCTCTCCCATGCTGACTTGTTTTTATTCTGCAGTCAGTGTAGTCCGGTGGCATGTCTGTAGCTGTGTCCCAATTCAGGGGCTGCATCCTTCGAAGGCTGCATTCGTCGGCCGCATACGTCACAGCGGTGCGACGAAGGCTGTCCCATTTCATTAAAATTCAAAGAATCCTTCAAATGTGGCCGACGAATGCATCCTTCTTTTCCATGGATTTGAATGATGCATCCTTCGTAGCCCCAAATATCCCAAGATTCATTGCAGGCTGGAGACAGTTGGATCAACCACTGGTGTTTTAGCTGCTCACAGCTGACAGAGAAGAAGGATTCATCAGAGGCGGAGGATTATAGTTTTAAATATAAGTATTGTGTTACAGCTCACTCCGATAGCTAACGATACAAATGTTGAAAACATTAAAGAAAAACTTAAAACTGCTTAAGTTACGTTATTGATGTGAGACACTCAGACAGTTTAGTCCCGTATCATCGTACAGTACAAGCCCCTCAAGTCTTCAAGTATATAAAACATATTAAAAACAAAAATTACAATTTCGGGATCAAATTTAGTCAGAAAATGAGGTTAAATTACAACGTTGTCTCGGATGAAAAAATTCGGCAGTCTGGGTTGCTAGGCATCATTGCTTCGGGACGTCATGAGGACGAAGTTTGTCGTAGGCTAGACCGTCTCATTTAACAATCACTAATGCAGCCTTCTCATGCAGCCTACCCGTCCTTTGAAGGACCCAGCCTTCGAAGGATTGGGAGGCTGGGTCCTTCGAAGGATGCAGCCCCTGAATAGGGACACAGCTTGTGTGTGTTCACCAGGAACATGCACAAGTGATGCAGGTGAAGTAAACGGCTCTGTGACACGGTGAGGGACACATAAATCGCGCGACACAACGAATCGATAATGGAATTCGTTGCAAACAATTTTAATAATCGATTTTTAGTGATTTATTATTGCTGTCCAATCCATGTATGTTAACCTTGAATGCAGATTTTAAAATCACAGTATGTATCTCTGTCTAATTTCATTACAGTGTTGCACAAAGAGCCTGGAGCATTATCTGAGTCAGGAGGAACCTCCACCTCTGAACCATTTGAAAAACACAGGGGCCCTGGCTCAGCTACCCTACAGCCTCTGGTTCAGATGCTGCTTCGCTGGCTGCTGCCTGAATCTGTCCTGCAGAGGGTGTGGGACAAGCTGACCAGTGGCTCCTGTAAGATCTTGGTGTTTGTGGCCCTGGACATCATGCTCAGCTACAAGATCATGCTGATGAACCTTGCATAAGCCATTGTCAAAATCAAAAAAAGGTGAGCCTCAATTCTTTTTTAATAACAAACATATTTAAAAATCCTTTTGAAAGTATCGATTTAAAAACCACTTGAGTTGTGTATTTCACAAATCAAGCACATCATTACCATGCCTCAGTCCTCTCTGTCCACAGGGCACAAAGAGAACAAAGAAAGAAGAACAATCTATTTAAAGAGGAACCACGGCAGCTCAAGTGTGCTCGCTGCTGGGATCACGGCGTCCTCATCCTGAAGACAGGCCACAGCAGGAGCGAACCCTCATTCCTCACCACCGTGTCCCAGAATCAGTCAGCACAGACAACTGACACTTTCAGCCAAGATGTCTTTAACCAACTGGTGGATATGCTGGACCAATCTGCTGTTCACTCAGTCCAGCAGATTGAGTTGAATTTCAGTGAGAGGCCAGCAGATGGGGCTACAGGAAACACCATTAGACTCCATAGAAGACGGCGGTGCTCCTCCTTAAACTGGACAAAAAAACAAACAAACTTTAAACTACGTACATTAACAGTGCTTTCATTTGAAGCAAAAGTCTGTGGGTTTCTAAATTTACTGACAGGGAGTCACTTGACAGAGACATGAACTACTTAAAGCCATATTCTCTTATCTTTATTCCACTCTTTGTAACAGTAGTCTGTTGTTTGGCTTGAAGTGTTTGCATTTGCTAGACATATTAGGTCTTCTTCAGCCTCTGAATGGAAACGTACACAGCCAGCGTCAGGCCAGGCTGCTTCACTGAACACTTGTCTAACCCAGCGGTTTCAGTCATTTGTTGGATGTCTTGTTTGTCACCCATGTGTTTTCTTAAAGGAAACACCCCAAGACTCCGTACTCCTCATCCACAAAATGGTGTTAGAGACTCTCCCTATGTTCAGCGGGAGCACCTTCAGGAACAGTACCGTTAAAAACAGGCGCGAGCCGACCCCTCAGGGCTTCAAGAAAGGGAATTGGCATTGGGATGCCTGAAAACAGTAAATAAGAATTACTGCTTCTGCTCTGTGCTGAATGATGTATTTGCACCAATATAGCCATGACCGTAAAGTCATTTAATGTAAACACGTAGTATTTGTGTTTTGTTTTCTGTCAGATAGAGACTGCCTGAAAACAGTAAAAATTACTGCTTCTGCTCCTGCAACCATCATCATGAAGACAGGCCACACCAGGAGCTGACCTTTCCTCCGGTGCGACTGCTGGAAATGCATCACCGCCCTGTCTGAAATGTCCCGAAAGGGCCACATTTTTGGTCTCTGTTGGAGGACAGGGACCCTTTAATAACTAACTCTAACCCTTTAAAGAACCACGGCAGCCCAAGTGCACTCGCTGCTGGGATCATGCTGTCCTCATCATGGAGACAGGCCACACCAGGAGCTTCCCTGTCCTCCGGTGTGACTGCTGGGAGTGCATCACTGGGATTGGAAGCAGGAGGTATCAAATGTTGAATGATGTATTTGTAGTAATATAGTCATGATTGCAAAGTCATTTAATGTACATGTGTAACATTTGTGTTTTGTTTTCTCTCAGGTGGATTTTCTGCATGTTCTGCCTAGCTGTCTTTCTATCCCTCCTTCTCTCTCTCTCTCTCTCTCTCTCTCAATTGGCAGGAGTCCGAGGCAGCTGCAGGACAGGCTCATACCTCACTTACCGGTGAGTTTGTCAGACCGTAAATTATCTCGTGAAATTCTTTGTTTCAGCCGTTAATCTGTGTTCTGCTCTGCCTACAGTATTCTGTGTGGAGCAGCAGCAGCCACCTGAAGCTCAACATCAGCAAGACCAAAGAGTTGGTGCTGGATTATCAAGGAACAGGAGGTCCCCTGAACCAGTCATCATCCAGGGGAGGAAGTGGAGAGGGTGGACTCATACAAGTACCTTGGGGTCCAAATCAACAATAAACTGGACTGGTCCCACAACACTGATGCCCCCTTCAGGAAGGGACGGAGCAGGCTGTTCTTCCTGAGGAGACTGAGGTCCTCTAATGTCTGCAGCAGGCTCCTGAAGGCTTTCTACCAGTCTGTCGTGACCAGTGCTTGTTGTTCTTTGCTGTGGTGTGCTGGTGGGGAGGCATCAAGGCTGGTGAGGCCAACAGACTCAACGAGCTGGTGAGGAAAGCCCGATCTGGGGTTGGGCTTGAACTGGACACTTTGGAATCAGTGGCTGTGAAGAGGGTGAGGGACAAAATGAATGCCATCTTGGACAGTCCCGCTCACCTCCACCATGAGGAGCTGTGGCAGGTGGGCAGCTCATTCAGCCAACGCCTCATCCCACCCAGGTGCAGGACAGAGTGGTTCAGGTGCTCCTTTGTGCCCACTGCCATCAGACTCTATAACAACAGTGGAAGCCACGGACTGTCATGCTGCTGAACTCTAATACTCTGATGTTCTGACTCATTCACACTCCTGCCTACTACGAACTTCATACTGCACCTATGTGGACACCATATGACGACTTCAGAGCTCCTACCATCCTGTAGTGTCTCATCTCATCCTGCATACCATGTCACTTTATCCATAGCTGTCGCTTTATCTGGTCACTTTATCCTACTTGTATAATAGTTGCACATACACCGTTGTTTCCTCTGCTGTGTGAAAGATAAAAGCTGATGAAGTGACTGTCTGTTGATCTAGTTTTCAGTGCCACTTACTGACTCATCCACTCAGTTTTAATGTCATTTGATTGACAAAGTGCAAAGTGATGCTTGTAAAACATAAATGGATGTTTACCTCCATGAACGTTGCTGTATTCCTACACCACAGCCTGCATACAGACACCCTGTCAGGCTGTACCTTTTCATGAGTCTAGGATGGATTAAACCTCACGCTGTAGCTGTAATTTAACACAGAGTGGGTAAAACTAAAAACTGAAGCAGTGTTTCTGTAAAAACATGCTCAGCAAACCCAGGCTTCTTGGAAAGGTCTTTTTTCTCTCCTCTTATTCTCTCAGGTAACTTAATGAATATTTCAACTTGTGTGCTGTAATCAAATCAGAGATACTGTCAGGTTTCAACTGTAATTTAGTTCAGTTCTTGATGAAAGACTTTGCATGCTGTGATGTTAACCCACTATGACATGCATTATGATGTCAGTTTGGAGTGTTTCTCTGTCATAGACCAAATAAACATAATCTAACATCATCTTTGCATGCTGGGATGTTAAAATCTACATTCAGGTTTGACATTTATGAATTGCACAGCAGAATCTAAACAATTGAATACATGGCAAAATTGAGAAGACTGTGATGGAACATGTCTATGGACTTGTGACACTGTACAGTACTAAATAGGGCAGAACTCTGATCTTAACCTGGACAGAACCTTTGTAAAATAAATTTGTTGTTGTACCTTTTCATAAGTCTTGGATGGATAACACCTCACAAAGCCAAGCTGTACCTGGAAATAAAACTGAAAACATTTAGTTAACAGATTATTTAAACTAAATTAACTTTTCACTTCTTAAAAGTCCTCCTCCCTACTCCTAACAGTCTTTCACCTTAGGAGCTCTCTTAAGGCCTAAGAAGCTGTGTGAATAACTTTCATCTCACCAAAGGAAAACTCTAAGAAAAATCTTTTTCCAAGAATGACGTCACTAAGAGCTACTTTTAGGCTTAGGATGCTTTGTGAATACAGGCCCCAGGGGCCTCATTTATCAAGCCTGCGTACGCACAGATGTGTGCGTAATGAGTGCGTACGAGCATTTCCACGCAAAGTATGGGATTTATCAACTTGTACTTGTGCGTAGAAACATGCGCAAATTTAAGCACAACTCTGACCATGCGTACACACAAAACCTAGTGGTAGAACAGTGAAACTACAAACAGAATGCACTTAGAGAATCAAAGTGTTCAATAGCAAGCCGAAACTAAACAAGGATTTCACGCCATCGCCGGATTCCCAAACATAAATAGAGCCATAGGTTGCACCACATCTTAGTCAAAGCACCATCACACAATGAATTCAGATCCATGAACATGAAAGGATTTCATTCAATTAATACAAAAATAACTTGCGATCCAATCTGTCTCTGTTACGTTGTTGCCCGGTGGCCTGGAGGAACGCACGACTCATTCATTCTGCAGAACAACTTAGGGGTGTTTGCCTCCAAGCAGGAGCTGTTGAGGATGGCTGGCATTGGTGAGTGTTAGAGCATCACTGGGCATGGTTTATTGTAACATCTCCATAGTCGGGTGAAGCAGTTAATGAGTCGCTGCCATTCATGTTTTACGTAAACCTGTATGTTTCAGTTCAAAGTGTGTGTGGGAAATAATCATCATTCAACATTTTTAAAGTTTATTTATTTAACATTTGCGATGGGCTGTCTGAGTGACTCGTTGATTTGTAAAGTATTGCCGATGTTGGTCAGCTGATCGCTTATTTCATTTATGGATTTGGTGGTCATTCTGCAGCACTCCTCCGTCAACCCTCGGAATAATGCCACATAGTGCCATGTCCCCGATGATGCTGGCAATACGGGCGTCCATGGGTAAAGCTGGTTTGTTGCTTGTCCTCCTCCAGTTACAGATATTTCGCGTCTATGTGATGCGTTTTCTGGCACCGAGTTTGATATCAAACCATTTCTTTGTAATTTCTGAGAATCATCTTTCCTCTACCCAACAGAATTAACAGCAGTCGTCACCTTCTCCCACTCAGCATTTTCTTTTGTTGGTCACACCTGCATTTAGTGTTCCAAAAAGTATTTTTTGGTTTGTTTCAACTTCGCCTAGTAAGACCTCAGTCTCAGTGTCGGAGAAATTCCCCTTCTTCGCCCTCTTTGCCATGATTTTGGGGAGGGGATCAAAAATCCATTCATGCATTTTAAAGGATGGTTGCTACCATATATGGTCAATTGGAGGCGTTTCTGAATGCAAATGACCCGAACCATGCACGAGCATGGTCGTTAGGAACAGGTGGGATTTATCATCACCGGTTACTTACTGGTGTGCGTACGACCGGTGTCCGCACGTTTGATAAATACGGATTTTTTTGTACTTACACACATTCTAAATTTCATTTGTACGACAGAATTTAGAACTCTTTCTGCGCACGCTTGATAAATGAGGCCCCAGGACTCTGAAGGTGCCTCAGGACCACGGTGGCCTCCAGGACAAGGAGACACTCATAAGATTTTTCCCATGATGACCAGGAAATCTTCCTTGGCTGCCCTCAGCATCACCAAGCAGTTGTTAATAGTCGTGCTCATGTCTCTGCGTACAGTTCTTTCACTGTGTAAGTAAGTGAAAGACATACATTACTCAAACTGCTGAAGGTTTTGCACAGTGCATGCATTATGAAAAGACAGCCTTTAAACATGCTGCTTAGCAACAACCTCCTTGATGACCTTCTTTCTCAGCTGCGTCCGCAGTGCAGCAATGTAGTCCTGAAGATGTTTGGTATGTTGGTGGAGGTCTGGATCATCAGTAAACAAGTTGGTCTGGACTCTGTGGTACGTAAGGAATCTGCTAAACCAAGTAAAAACAGACACTTGTAAGCAAATGAAAACACAAGTACAAGTCCGTCAGTGTTCACACACATTTCACCTCCACTGCACACATTTAACAGTACACTGTAAAGACTTGTCATGTAGATTAACAGTAAAATACTGGCAGCAGGATTGTCAGCATTTACTACTGTAACCAACTCAACAGTATGCTACCATAATAATACCACACACTGAATTACAGTACACTGATGTATTTTCTTGTTATTACAGTAAACTACTGGAGGCAGGGTTGCCAGTAAATTACCACTTTGCTAGTCTGTTTACTGTAAACTTGTTTAAAGTTTATACTGTTATAGTACCATGTACTAAAACACAGTCTAGTGCTGTATTTTGTTGAATTTACAGTATACTCATGACAGGGTCTACAGTATTGTTTTTTTTTTCAAATTAGCAATGGAATTTCACCATAATACCAAATACAGTGCTATGTTTTTCTAAAAAGAGCACATCAATGGCAGTATTGATGACAATCACTATGAAGTAAACACTGGCTTTACTGTAGCCTTGATGAGCAACTTCAATGTGATATGTGCAACATACAATGAATGACTTAGTTAACTAAAAGGTAGCAATGAAAAAAGATCTATTCAAAAGAGGAGACTTACAAAATATAACTAACGATGTAACCCAAGATTTATTTAACAAGCAGCAACAACTGAAATACTTCATTCATTCATTTGATACAATTAGAAAGTAACAGAGCAAGACAGTCATCAAATATGATAACTATCATAAACTTTCTGATAAACTTGGAGGAATGATTGTTACGTCCTCTGGTTCCAGAGTACGTCTCTTTGTCAGTCTGCTCTGGTTAGTCTAGAGTTTGTTTGAAGCTCATTAGATGATTTTGTTTTGTTAGAACAGTAAGTATAGTTAACCTGTAGTTTCAGGATTTGTTTGTCACAGCTTGAGATTAGAAATGGGTATTTTGTTTTATTTCACTTTCCTAGCTTGGTAGTTCCTAGTTCTGGTTGGTGTTTCTGTATTGCGTCTTGTAAATGGTTCTTTCATTATTAAAGTACAGTGTAAACCTTTGAATCTGTTGTCTTGTTACCTGCGCTTCAGTCTCAGAACTATTTGTAACAATGATGCATCTAACCACTGAGTATCACTGCCTTTCTGATACAAAATGCACAATTTGTCAGCAGGATTGAAAAATGACAGCAATCCAGAAAATGTAATGTAGAACTTCTGCTTTTGAACAAATTGAAATGCTTAGTTTTGCTTCTCTTTTAATAATAATCAAGTAGTGGAAAATCTAGCCAGTCAGGATGGCCCTTTACACAAAATTAAAGTGCTTCAAAGAAACCACTACTATACCTTAATCTATATTGTCCAGCCCTATTGCACATATCTACTTCATGTCACTTATGTTTGCCCAATGCTTTGAAATCAGACTTATCAGCAGTGGTTCCCAAACTTTTTCTGCAGGGCCCCCCTTTGGAAGATAAAAATAGTTTCGAGCCCCTACACACCACACTGTGGCCTGTCTTCATTAGCCACAGTTGTTCTGGTGAAGCCGAGGGCAGACATGCTTCGTCATATTTTCTTGTCTTTGTTTTGTTTGTTCTGAGGTTTGGTGTTAATTCATCTGCGTTCCGTTTACTTCGCCGTTCTCCTGTCCAGACTTCTCCATCCTTTCCTAGCTTTTGCCCTAGACTGAACTACGCACCATTAGGTTACGTTCAGCCTCGCCAGGCAGGGTTGCCAGGTCCGCGGTTTTTAAGTGGAACTGGGTTACTTTTCAAATGTTGCTGCTGGATGATTTTGTTTTGTCCGCTGGCTGGGTGGACCTCTTTTACATGCAAATTACATCAATAATATTGATAAATACACATCCATAACTGAAGTGAAATAATTTATTCCTACTTAAATCTTATCAAACTCCAGTACATACTGGATGTGCACATACACAGACCTGGCCACCCTGTCACTGCGCGCCCCCCCTGGAATAACCTCAAAGCATTAGTGAATGGTTATTAAAAGATGGCACACTGACACAGTGGTCAAAATCTACCAGTATTAGCTGGTGTCAAGGTTCATTTCAAGCCAACATCACAATGAGTCATGTTTGCCTGACCTGATTTAAATGCATCCAAAGGCTTACGGAGCTGAATAACAGGTGAGAGGTCAGTCATGTCTTCCTGTTGTACATATTTCAAGTCTTCCTTTGACTCTAAGCCAAAGCCTTGACGCCAAGAAATCAGTTGTAACTGAGTCTCTTCAGAAAGGTTTGGCAGTGCCCTGATGATGATGTCCTTGATTTCTTCACCTAAAGCAGACATCGACCTTCACTGAGAGCAAAGACTGGTAGAGAAATATTAGTGCCATGCCACCCACAATGTACTCAGACAAGGGATAGTAATCAGGCAGGTTCTCTTGGTTAACACAGCAGTGTCTTTTCTGACTTTGTGTCAGGAAATGAACACCTCTATCCGGCCAGATATTTCTCACTCATAAAATGTACTGCTGAATCTGTATGGATGAGTATGACTTTGGTTTTTCCCATGATGAGCCCCTCCTCACCATCATCAATCACAATGAACATGTTCTTTTTATATTTTGTACCTTTCACAATCACTTCATGGGCTATAGGAGTGTTTTCTGACTCAAAATTATGATGTGCAACTGATTCTCTGATGTTGTGATTGTAGTCCCCTAAGAACAACTCTGTACTCTTCTCTACTACAACATGTGGTTGAAGAAGCTGCCAGCACTCAGAAAAACCTGTAGAAGTTGATGCCTCTCTGTGAGAGTTGGGGAAAGCTTCTTAAAGTTGTGCAGTTTCCTTGCACACTGTTTAAAATATGTATGCTTGCTCTCAAATCGTAGTGTCCACAGACGAATGAGTGGCCCAAAGTGCAAAATAAGCTCTGGATGAAGGGAGATGTAATGATGCTTGGGTTTCACTGGGTGATCAGGGAAAACATGCTGTCTGAAATACAAATATTCATCAATAATGACTCTTAAATAGCCTATTTGGCTAGTGGAAATGGCTGGTGCACAGATCAACTCCACAGTCTCTCAGAGTTGTAAAACCCGTTGCCATACTTCGTTATGGTCCGGACTTCTTATTTTTTCTCCAATTAAGACTGGCAACGTTCTGAGTAAACACCAGTTTTGAGCAGCATCCCCACCAAGCTGGTCACTCTCTGGATTAACACCACAGGGTTTATCGTTGGCTTCATTCCCAAGAAAATGGAACTGGTTTATTCGTTGATTCAACTCAAGGTACGTAAACTGTTTGTCTACTCTGATGAGATGCTTTATGTACAATGCCTGATCAGATGACACAATCCCCTCAAACAGATCAAGACAGGCCAAGACAGGGAGGTAATCCTGGCTGACGTACATGAAAGTCATTCAGCTCATTGAACACGGAGTCAAATTTGACACCTCCGCTAACCTCATCATTGCTATGAACATGATTTCTGTATGACTGCTTGGTCCGGCTAGTGGTTAAAATCCAGTACTTCTGCATTCATGCCTCTTGGTGAGAGGGACAGAGATAAACTCTGCCACCTAGCCACTTTCATGCATGCTTCAGGGCTTGTGAGAAATATTATAGTGCAATATTGAAACCAGTAGGTCTCACACACTCAGAGTTTTGAAGCTGGTGGAAATGAACCAAATTAAAATAATCAAGAAAACGCTCCTTTTAAATTCTGCCTTGCATCCTCCCTGATAGCCTGCTGACTTAAGTGCTTTCTGTCTTGATGGAATCTTGTCTCAGGTCTTTGATTAGTTTTGCTCCTCAGATCTATGCTTGCTGTCCTTTTAATTTGGAACCAATTTTTAAGAGATTGTTTAACACAAGATTAAAGTTGTTCACTACTGAAACAGCAAATGCTTAACCCAATGTGACTAACTTTTAAATATTGTTTAATTAGCTTTGAAAAAACAAAACAAAACTAATTTGAAGGAAATTGTTTATGATTGTTTAAGATAATATCTGTGCCTTACTTCTACAGGTCATGATGCTCACTGTAACACTGTATGAAATGGCTCATTAAAGATCAGTTCTGGTTTAATGGAAGGGTGCTGTTTGTTTGGCCTACAGCGGCAAACAAACAAAAGAGCCACAAAAGGAAAAGGTCTGAAAAGGTGCACTGAAGTTTGTTCTCCATGAAGAGCTGGTACAGAGCCACAGCACCACTGCAGCTCCTGAACTCATCATTGCTGTAGATGAGAACCAGTTCAGTTTTCGGTTTGTTCTTGCTCAGCAGTGGGTCAGCCTCCATGGTGGTGTCCATGGGATCTGTCAGTATAGCCGATCACAAGTACCAGCTGACACTGAGTGGAAATGTCCATTGTTTCATCAGCCTGGATGGACACAAAGTCTGCACTCCTGATTTCTCCAATGATGCACTCTCACAAAACTGACAGCATGCAGTTAAGGAGTTCATTCTGTACAGTCTTAGATGTTCCCTTAAACACAGCAGCAGTCTGCAGGTGTTCATGAAGAACTGTATCCTGTGATGCTACAAAATCCACCAATCCTCTAAAAACACCAGGATTTTCGGAGCTTTCACTTTCATCATGGCCAGGCGGGGCAACTTCATATGCACCACAGAACTTTATGACAGACAGCTGTGACATCGAACGCAACATCCCCGACGTCAGCCCCTCCCACGGCAGGAGGGTGGTATGTAAATAATCCAGCTACATTCAACTGTGGGTGCAGGGAAGGTGCGCCCCAACATGGCCCTCACTCTTGTACTGAAGAGGAGTTACTGCGCATGTACAACTTTTAACAAGAGTCTATGGGCAAAGATTTTAGCACCCCAGGGTGGAAACACGTCACCAATCAGACAACACAGATGAACGAAACAACTTTACTCATCATCATTACCTCTGGGGGGATTCAAGATGGCGGAGTGAGTGACAACCCTTTTGCAGGCTCCGTCTTAACGTTAAATGTATTTGTCCTTGAATTATAAACCTTTTCGTGCAACAACAACTTTAATTTTTGCCTGAAATTACCTTATTTTACTATTTGCCTTTTTCTTCTAGTAATTTTTTTTTTTTTTTGCCGGAACATTGAATGAATGAGGTGAACTATGACAGACCACGATTTCGACCTGAAAGTTCTCTGGGAGGCGTGTGACGAGAGCATCATAGAAGACATTGAGGTAGACCAAAATCCAAAGGGAGGTAGACAAAATTTGAACCACACACCTATCAAAAGTCCGAACTGGAAAAAAATATGAGGAGCGAGTGACAGGAGGGATGAATCGAATGCCAGCGCTGTTATCCCTCACGCCATTCAAGAGCTAACCGTTAAAAAACTTCGAAAAACAAATTGAGCCCAACACCCTGGCCATCAAAGAGAACAAAAAAGAAGTTGCTGTGCTGCAAAAGCAAGTCGACACCTTAAAAAATGAAAACAGGTCCCTTAAAATGGCATGTGAAGAGCAAGCCCAGTACAAAAGGAGCTGGAATTTGAGGCTAACTGGTCTACCTGTAAAAGAGTCAGAAAACACACGAGAAACTGTCATCAGGATTCTCACAAGAGTGGTGCCACTGTCTGTGGAATGACTGCGAGATACAGTGGATACTGTCCACCGCCAGGGAGAAAGAGCGACCCTGCTACTTTAAACAACACACCAAGGGCAATTATCATGCAATTCGGATTAAGAACGGTTCGGGATGATGTCTGGAAAAGGTCGAGAGATGCGAGATGCACATCCGATTCAAGGAAGATTTTTCCAGAGAAGACCGAGAGGCCCATGCCAAGCTGTGGCCATTGGTGCTGGATGCCAGAAGTAAAGATAAAGGAGCATTTCTGAGAGCGGGACACGCACTGATTGACAACAAACGGGTGGATCCTAATTAAAAAGGTTTCCCGATAGGTATGTTGGTCAACTAGACAGTTATACCATGGTTCCGATGTTCCAATAAATTGTTGCATAAACATGTTAGTGATATATTTACAGGACAAGTTACTCACTCCTGCACATCATATTTTCATATTTATTCAAGAGCATGTACAGGCGAGTTAGACAGCACTTCCCGTTTCATGGTGTGCTGCCCACTGAGACAGGAAATGGCCATATGCATGTCATCAGCTCCAACTTGGATCATGCATGTGAATTTTCAGGCCGACTGGAGCACGTACAGGCGAGTTACACCGCAAAATTCCAAATAGTCTGCCATGGCCATGCCCTCATAGTTTTGTGGAAAAGTTTAATAACCTTTGCTCACCACCACCTGTAGTATATGTGGGCCAAATTGAATATCTGTAGGAGTTATCCCCTAGGACGAGTTCGCTCTAGAAAAGGTGAAATTCTGACCGTAAAATCAAAATGGCAGACTTCTTGTTGCATTTCTGGTAAAGGGCTGATTCGGCAATTTTGTTGGTTTTGTCGTGATACATGTGTACCGAATTTCATAGCTGTATGTGAAACTAATGGCATGAACTCAAATTTTACAGGTGATGCAATTTAGCCATTCACATGTGTAACTCCCCCCCAAAATTAAATTTTTCACCACATCTGATGTGCATGCCAAATTATATGTATTTTCATTTACGTTTAGGGCCTCAAAAGTGCGATCAAATGACACTTGGGAAAAAAAAAAAAAAGAATTTTCAACAGGGTTCTCGCAACATTGGCGCTCTGACCCTAAATAGTGTAATAGACCTTTATCTTGGTTGAAAGAGTGTAGAGAGCCCGCACACAGAATGTAAAGGAGAGAGAACCCTAACCATCAGGTAAAATTATAATGCTTTATTATTAATATTGGCATACAGCAAACAATTGTGCACACTTGTATTTTGGACCCTGCCTGAAACCTATCATCTCCTATAATAGCACCCACATGAGCCAAATAAGCGTATGGGCTGTCACACCCCCTTAGGACACTGCACTGCAACCCACACTGAACTCACCCCCTTAGGGCACCCAAAGACACTGCACGCTAAAATAACTCACTGTCACCACACAAGGGCCACACACGGGAACACTATAAGAGAACCAGTTCAGTCAACCGTTTCCCCGCCCCAGTACTCCAACCAGTCTCGCTGCATTTAAAATCATATGCATTTAACATTGAACATTATCAAGGTGACACCTTTAAGGACAAACAAATATAAGTAAATAATTATTAGACTGCTGCCCTGGATAAGCGGAAGATAATGGATGGATAATTATCACCGAGCCCCGCTCTCTCTCCACCGCACCTGCATCCCTTTAGACCCACCCCTCTCCAGGTGCAGCTCATTTCCCTCATCACGGGTCCAGTCCTCCACTACTCTCTTAGCCTCCCTCCTCCAACACAGTGACACTCATTACAATAGATAAGCACACATGTGCAGTTCAGTGTAATGGCAAGTCAGTCCACAGAGGTTCATTCTCCTGTGGGCTGAGGGTTGAAAGAGCCCCCAGCATGTGCAAGCGTCTGGCTCCTAGACACAGGCAGGGCAGTAAAAAGAAACAACAGATGGTTCACCCACACAGCTGCAGTGATACCAGCCATTACAGAGGGAGCACTGAATCTGACAAGAAAAACAAACAAAAAACCACACAAATTGTCAATTGCATGGCTGTTAAAAAATAAGGCAATGAGGTTGTCAGACTTGTCTTACCCATTGCACATGCGTGTCATGTTGCGCACACAATCTGCAGATTTCAGACAAGTCATCTGTTGGTTACAGATAGTCCCGTTACTTCAGGGGAAAAAAGCACACCACAGTAACTGCTGAAGGCAAAAAACTGACCAGCCTGTTTCCTTGATGAGCTTTTTGGCTGGTTGCATCCTAAGCTCTGTAATCCCCTGCTCATCAAAGGAGACTTCCCCCTTATCATTTAAAATCATGTCTACCAAATGTAAGAACAAATTTACACATACGCGTTTGCCTACTTTACACACAATAACACCACATGAGGTCCCATCTTGCTGATGTGGGTGGCTTATTGTGTCGCAGGACCAGCAAGAGCAGTTTACACCTCGATGTCTCATGAAGGCCCTGTTGACTAGAGAGTTCAGAATTTATTAAACAAACTTTCACCCAAAATCTACAGATCCTCCCAACACCATGGGCATCGCCTACCTGGTCACATCCCTGCATTTTGTCAGTGCCTTAGGTTGAGCTCCAACTGGGTCAACATAGAGTGACCTTTTAGTTGTGGATAAATTGCCAAGACAGAACAGCAACAGATGCATAAGGCATGATAAAATCAGCACGGTTTCTGTCTAATCTGAAAGTAGCCAAGGGCCTTCACAGCCAGTGTCCAGTGGCTTCCATCACAAATGGCTGCCAACATGATGTCCAAGTCCATTGGATTCACCTGCAATTATGTCATATAGTACAATGACAGTGAAAACATCCTTACACTCCACACAGTGTGATCACATTTATATCGCTTACCTTCTTCAGGCCTTTGAAATTGCCATTCCAGATTGCAGTCATTTTGTAGGAATCGATCAGCAGTACTCTTTTTCCAGCTGTCCTTGTAGTAGCCAGAGCAGGTGTCAGGTATGCATTAATGATCTGCAATGAAGTTAAATGTTAGTCGTCACCGAAAACACCACTTTTTAATTTTATTCAATTTACTTACTTCACTCTCTACAAGTTTGCCTGGAGCAAGTTGATCCCGCAGGTTTTGAGTGAATAATTTATAAGGGCCAACCTTGCTCAACAAACTCTTTTTTATGCCCTGACCAAATTTTATGTACCACTGTGGGGAGAAATATTGACTGTCAATTGCAGCAATAGACCTCATTAATAAAATTTATCCATAGTTACCCGTTTCCAAAATGTCAGGTTGCATGTCAGCACACTCTGGTGTCTCTGAAGAGCATGCTAAGGCATCATGAGGATGTGACACTGAAGAGGTAGACTGAGGGTCAGAAGGCGACTGAAGTGGTGGTGGTTCTTCTGGTCCAGAAAGGGTGGATGGGGAGCCTGTCTGCCATTGGCTTGGGCTCCACGTATTTGAATAACTGATCGACATTTACCTTATGGACCACCTTTCTTTTGTCAGATACTAGATCCACACTTTTGTCCTCTATTTTGAGGATGGTAAACGGTCCTAGCATGGAGCTCTCCATTTTCCCACCCTTCCTTTGCTCCTGCGTAATATTCTGACGCATCACTTTATCCCCAACTCTGAGCTCGTCGTCAAATCCCTTGTCCTCCCTCTTTAGTGTGATTTTGTCACTTTTTCAGTGTTCTTCCTTGCAGTAGTAAAGTGCTCAGGTAGGGCCTGGACACTGGGGGACAATAGTTCCTGGCCGAGGAGGACTTCCATTTGGTTCTTTTATCTGTAATAGCAAGAAACACTCATGGCACAATACCAGCACATCAAATGGGTAACTTTCATCAACCATGCATACAGACACACGGAGTACTGCTCTACACACCTCATATTGATCAGGAATCTCTGTAGGATATCTGGCCTCCTGACCAAACATCAAAAAACAGGGAGAGAACCTTGTGGTTAGCTGCTTTTTTGTCCTTGGGGCAAACATTGTTGCCTGGAGGCGTTTATCCCACATTGTTGGTTTGTCCCCCACCAATTTAGTCAAGGCTCTATAAGGTCAGACATACACAACATGATCAGTTATGGTTACAGAGTAATTTCCTTCCAAAAATAAAACTGCAGTCACAATACCTTTGAATTGTTCCATTCATTTTTTCCACCAAGCCATTGGTCTGGGGATGGTAAGGTGGACAGAGGCTTCACTGAATGCCAAGTTTCTCACAGACCTTGTAGCTGATCTGACAGTAGAAGGTGAAACATGAATATGGATCCCATTGGAATTGGGGCACAAATGGCATGAGAAATTCTTACCTGGTTCACAAACTCCCGTCTTTGGTTTGTGAGGAGCCTTTTAGGAGCACCAAATTTGTAGAAAAAAATCCAAGATGCATTCAGTGACCTTTACTGCACTTTTAGTTTTCAAAGAATAGGTCTCCGTCCATTTAGTAAAATAATCACACAGATGTACTGGTTCCCCTCTGTGGTTGGGGTGAGTTTGCCCACCAGATCCATCCCCACAAGTTCCAAAGGTTCATTTATCTGAGGAGAGAGGGCATATTGTGGAAGTTTGCCTATTTCACACACCTCAATAGGAATGGAGGCTTTCTTCATTTTTACTGCATTTCTTCTGGCCTTGCATTCAGGACACTCATTTCTAAAAGAAAAATTTAAGCGGGTTAACTGTGAAAGTAAAAACAATACAATAGTGTCATTTATAAAGACACGTAAAAATGTTGAAACTTACCCATTTTCGTATGAGCTTCTCCATACCAGGCCAGTAATATCTGAACGTGATGGCGTCTACAGTTTTCTTCATGCCACAATGTCCTCTGTGCTTGCTGGCATGGAAAGTCAGGAAGAGCTGATTTGCTTCTTCAGGAGAGGTTACTACTTTTGCAAGGTAGTCTCCTTGCTTACACCTAAGGCATATACAGTGAAGCTGCCAGTCTATTGGGTAAAACATATTAGTAAATCTACAAGAGTGGGCTGTAGTTTTAAAGTGACAAGACTCAGCACTTACCCTTAATTGTGTAATTTTTCACATCTCCTCTTTATGCTCGATCTGCCTCTGGCTGTAGAGCCTGTAGGACAGGAGTAGCCAACCCTGGTCCTCGAGAGCCCCTACCCAGCATGTTTTAGATGTTTCCCTCTTCCAACACACCTGATTCAAATGATCAGCTCATCATCAAGCTCTGCAGAAGCCTGATAACGATCCTGATCATTTGAATCAGGTGTACTGGAAGAAGGAAACATCTGAAACATGCTGGATAGGGGCTCTGAAGGACCAGGGTTGGCTACTCCTGCTATAGGATATGCACTATGCTGTAGGAAATTTTCAATTTCTTTTACCATCTTTGGATCAATTTCAAAGACCTCCTTCCCTATTCTGTGCTGTTCCTGTCTGTCCCTCCGTCCAAACTCACCACAAATCAGAAATGTAGAAATGACTACATATATATGTATATACTTTGCTATCCAATGATGTTGCAAGCTGTGATGTGTCACAGGTGTTCATGTCATTGTCACTGTGGCAGGTGTCTTCAGTTAGTTGTTAAATGAGTCATGAATCAGCATGTTTTTATCAAATAAGATTACAATTTTTTTCACTTTATTGACTGTATTAAAGTTGACTACATATAACAAGGATGAATTAGTCTCAGTATCCTTTATTTATACTTTAAATATATTTTCATGTGGTATCTTACTTGTGGAAAGTAAAGGCATGAAACAAAAAATGTCACAAGTATGCAAAGAAGATTACAAAAATATAACACAAACTAAGAAGCACCTGCATGGTATAATCATTCACAGTGAACAGTACTGTAAATATTCTAGTCTTCCTCTGTCCTGCATTTGGCCTGCAGTTCTCATGAACACCTCTCTGGCAATGCATCTTTAAAAGTATCTTGTGTCATTTCTATACCATTTTGGCCAGCACGTTTGGTTTTGCTGTCTGATCTGACATGATATATAGACTTTATGAACAAATGATTTTTACGTTTTTCAGCGACGTCTTCTTTATCTAGTATCTGTGACGAATATGCGAACGGAACATCTGGAGCAGCAAATATCGCCAATTAACCTGATCGCCAGTTAAGTCGAGCCTCAAGGGGTTTCTTGAGATTGCCAGTGGGAAGCCATATGTTGATTTTGAATATCTGGATTGTTTGCGTGTTCTTATTTATGAAAATATATGTTTTGTTTTTTCAGTAAAGATTCAAATGTACCTGCCAGACCTGCAGTTACTTTGAGACACTGTACAGGGCCTAACACTGTTATGCTCAGGTGCAAATTGTATTATTTTTCCCGAAAATTTCAAGGTGTATAATGTTTTTGGACTCATACTATTATTTACTCTCTTGGTTGTGTGAGTGCTATTTTTCAAGGGTGTCAGTTACTACATCATTGTGGAAATAGAAACTGCTAAAAGAACACAGAATACATGTGTTTAATAAGATACGACCAGTAAGCAGAGATGCTGTGTACCTCACTGGGTCAATGCTTGATCAGGTCATGTTTTCTACTTTACATTAAAAAACAAAAATGTCAAATAATTGCTGGGTATTCATTTCTAGAGTTTCAAATGTCAGCTCTTTCTTTAGAAGAAAGAAAGGAGCTCAGAGTAGAACCGCTGATCCTCCATATCAACAGAAGCCGGATGAGGTGGCTCCGGCCTATGGTTTGGATGCCCCCTGGACGCCTCCTTGGGGAGGTGTTCAGGGCATGTCCCACCAGGAGGAAGCCCCAGTGAAGACCCAGGACACACTGGAGGGACTATGTGTCTCCGCTGGCCTGGGAACACCTTGGGATCCCCCCGGAAGAGCTGGAGGAAGTGTCTGGGGAGAGGGAAGTCTGGTCATTCCTGCTTAGACTGCTGTCCCTGCAAGCCAGCCCCAGATGAAGCGGAAGAAGATGGATGGATGGTTTAAAATGTCTACAGAGAGATGTCAGCCAAGAGATTTGTCTTTATCTTTTAAAAGATTAACTATGTACGAACGTGTTATTTACATTCAGACCTAGTGAACTATACTTTACAGCATACCACTGATGAACTGCTTAATCTCAAGGTTATGCCCTGATTCATGCTTGTACAAAATAAATTTCACACTCCTTCATTCTCAGTCGCTTGCATAGAATCTGTACTGTGCATGTCGATTCCTTGCTGCAAGTAAAACATTTGCTTTGACTTGAGAGACGACTCTGTGTGATGATTGGCAGCACTTAGGACTCCTATGAGGAATTTTCTGAACAGAAAGAAATGTGGAAATATAAAGTGAATCAATAGAACAAATGTGGAAATACAAAGAGAATCAATAATAGAAAAAAATCAAATGTAGGAATATTCTTTTTCTTTTTTGTCTTTGTCTTTTCTCTTTGTAATAAAAAACAAAAGTAGAAAAGCACTCAGAGAGCACAGACCTCTGCCAAGAAGCTTTAATCCACCTCCAACACAATCTCCCAATGACAAAGTATCCTTAAAAAAAAGTTAATTGTCCCATAAGCTCTCTCACACCGTAGCACTGCTGTGGTTGAGCACGAGCAGCCGACACCCACCATATATGTATAATGCACTTTCCTACCACAAGGCGGCACTGCAAGGCTTTCTAACACTCCCAATGTTAAAGAATCTTTTTTAAAAAAAAACTGGATCCAGACGGTGATCCGGATCACTCCTAAAATTTCATCATTTGTTCCTTGTCCTATTTCACACATTTCCAAATCCGTCCATAATTTTTCAAGTTATTTTGAACATAAACAAACAAACAAACAAACAAACAAACAGACAGACAAACAAACAAACCAATACTGGCAAAAACATAACATCCTTAGTGAAGGTAACAATATGTTGTAGTCTCTGAAATGCTTGGGCCACCACTGTCATTTTTGCATACACCATAACAAATAATCTTCATAACAGTCTGTGCATTATCACATCCACTTTTTAGACCATATCCATCACCCATATTCTACTTTGCAAGACAGAAAGTAACTCTTGACTTGAAATCTGAATAAATGCTGTAGTTGGAAGCAATTTCCAAAGACACAGTACAGGTGTGGGCCACAGGCCTTCTGCAGGCCTCAGGCATGATGGTGTCTATGAAAGTAAACTGAATAGTTCTTGACAAAAAAAAGGTCACATCCAGTGCAGAATCGAAGGAACAGACCAAGCTCTCTCTGCACACGTTTCATTCTTTATTTATTTATTGCAGACACAATTAAGGTCCATAGAGGTAAAAAGAAAAAGTACAAAAGTAAAATAAAATGCATTTAGTTAATCAAGAGCATCTCCATCCAGTGCTTCCTCAGAGCAGATGTGTATCTACAATTGCACATATGAGGATTTGTCAAAGTCTGTTCAATTGAGTTGTCTGATCTGTCCAGTCTCTGCATAAATTGAAACATTAAGTGTCTTTGTAGTGCCTCACAGGTGGGAATGTGGGTATTCACAAACAACTCACTCGCACTGTGCCACCTTGGCACCCCGAGTAGTAACCTAAGGGAGTCATTGTCGGCCACTTTCAGTCTATGTATGGTGCATTTCTTATAGTTCCACCACAAGGGGGCAGTGTACAGTGGAGTACAATAAGCTTTAAAAAGGGCACATTTTACCTTAGGAGAACACATACTAAATTTACGCAGGAGCATATTGGCCTGGGCATACAGTTTGCAGTATTGTCTCTGAATGTCTCTGTCATCCCGCCAATCATCAGTTACAAAATGCCCCAGGTACTTGACTTCACTTGCATGCATGAGAGGCTTTTCACACAAATAAAAAACAGGGGAGACAGCATTTTTGTCCTCCTTGCGTCTAACAATCATTATATTGCTCTTTGTGGGATTATACAGAACATCATTTTCATTCCCAAATGCAGAACAGATTTTTAACAACTTTTGCATCCCTGCACTATATGGGCTGATTATCACCAAATCATCAGCATACATGAGATGGTTAACAACTGCTGTTCCAAGGACACAACCTGTTCTACAACTGTTTAGCTGTGAGGACAAATCATCAATGTACACATTAAATAAAGCTGGAGAAAGAATCTCCCCTTGACGAACGCCATTACTCACATAAAAAGGCTCAGAAAGAGCACCATCCCATTTTACATACATTAATTGGTTTGCATACCAAAAAGCAAGTATACGGACCAGATATTGAGGCACACCTCTACTGAGTAATTTCATAAATAGCTTAAAATGATTTACTCTATCAAATACTTTTGTGGCATCAATAAAGCACAGAAAAACAGAGGTACTCAGGCCAAGATATTTTCCAACAATTTCTTTTAGAGCATAAATGCACATGTCTGTTCCATGCTTTTTCTTAAAGCCAAATTGATTATCACTTATTAAGACAAACATTTCTAGTCTACTGTACAGAATAATCTCTAACACTTTGGAGAGAATACTGGCAAGAGCATGTTCTCTGAAAAATCTCAGGAGATGATGAGATGTGGTCTTTTCTGCTGGTGACAATGGTTCTAGAAAGTTATTGTATTTTGTGACACTTCTTGCCTTTGGCTGAAGATCAGAGAGAATCTTGTCCAACACTCCACCACTCAAAGACTTTCCAATACTTTCCAGGACTGGTTTCCAGCACTTTATTATGAATGCTGGCTGTTGGACCAGCTCTTTGTGTTTGACTTCTTCCAGCAATCTTTGTAAGTTGTGTTTTGGTGGGAGAGTGGAACAGTTGTGGCTGCTAAGAATGGTGAGCAGCTCTTCCATATCGGCTCCCTCAAAGTCATGCAAAGCCTCTGATAGTACATCCTTCTCTGTAAGGCTAACATAGTTGAAAAATGTAGTTTGCAGTTTGGTGACGACATGGAAAGGCCTTAATAAAGAAATGGTGCCACTAGTTGAATAGGCAAGTATTTAAATCTCTGCCAGCCAAAGGCTACAATCCGGGCAACAGCTTCCCACTGCTCTTCTTGAACAGCATGACATAAGTTGAGGATCTTGTATGTGGTTCCTGAGGTTCTTGATGTTTAGAAATGTTCCAAAAACCAGTAAGACAGTCCCTAACAGTCCCCCAACAAGCCCGTTTCCAAGTCCAGGCTCCATCTCACCACTTTGCATTACACGCCTAAATCCAATGTTGGCATCTAGTATATTCTCATCTGAAAATGCCTGAATCATGTCAGAACTTGCTTCCTGATTTATGATTTCAAGTGTTGCAAATTCTCTCTGTGGGTGAAGGGTCGGAACTTGTCACTTCCATCATAGTATGCACAATGTCAGTTGGTACATCATCTGATTCAAGCTCCTCAGAGGCAGAGAGCTCATAAAGCACTGTGTCACAAAGAACATCAAAGGAAATGTTTCCATCATCACTAAGGAAAATGACTTCCTCATCAAGGGATTGATTTAATATCAAGGGTTTAGAGGTCTGAGAAGTTGGGCTTGAAATAAAAGTCAATATTTATGGCCCACTTTCATGCATGACAGGGCTGGAGCTAGACAAAGGGCTGTCCCAGGCCAGTGAGGTGGAAGAGGAATGAGGTAACATGATATCAGAGGAAGATGTGGGAGGAAGATATAGTGAGGTGAGAGCCTGTGCTGTCTGAGATCTCTCTGTCAGATCTGTTGTCTGGGATCTCTCTGGTGTTTCGACTGGTACCGTGGAGTCACCTGAATCTGACTCGTTGAACAAACATACAGCCTGAGTATTTGATGATGAGTTGTTTCAAACAACTTCTCAGTTGTGACTGTGCCAAGTAAGGGTTCCTCTGAGCCTATAACACACATGGTAAATGTAACACTTACGGGCTGGAAGGTGGACTACGGCTACTCTAGCAGCATCAGAAGATTTGTTCTTTTGAAGGAGCCAAGGTGTGAATGATACACAGGAGTTATTTTTAAGTTTTGTAAATGTATTGAAAAAAAAAAAAATTACATTCAACAACACAACAAGACAACAAAAACAATTGCATACAGATCACAACAGTAAATAAAACAACCAGTCCATACAACGCGGCCTTTTTTGCTCGCGGGTAAGTGCAAATGTCTTAAATCATTCAGGTCTGCGTGTTGCAACAGACGAAGAGTTTATAATCCAACAGTGTGTAAAATCCAGTTTGTGGGGTAGGAGTGAGAGATACTGTCCTACCAGAGAAAGGGTTCCTAGCTCGCCATGGGTTGATCCAGAGTCCAGTTGAATCCAGATGATGGGTGAGTAGAAATGATCCTGAATTAATCCTTAAAAAAAAAACCTGACCTAAAAAGGGCCAGATGATTATCATTAACAAAGATCATACAATCTAGTTACTAGAAAACTAAATAATGCAGAATGCATTATTTTTTTAATTGTCTATATGAAATAATAATATGATTAAATAATTGAATTATCAATTAATCAAAACAATTTGAAATATATTATTATTTTTCAGCATTAGCAAAAGCTAATTCCATGTGCTAATACTAACATCATAGCTAAAGCCATCATACATACATGTACCAGTACAATCAAAAAGTGTGCTTCATGAGGTTTTGTTCACAGTGTTCACATTCAACAAAAATCAGAAAATACTCAAGCAGAGTTAAGAACACTATCCAAAAGTCGTTCTAATGTTTAAAATAAATGCATAAGGTAAATAAAATACTGCGCAGTCTAAATCAAAGTTGCTAACCAATTCAGCTTATCACAATCATATGCTCTATTAGAGTTAGAGCGGGCGAGTAAAGTGTAAAAAAAACACACTAAAAGTAAAGAGCACTCATCTAAAACGAGTGTATGTCCTATACTAAATTCTGGCCAATAATTCGGCTTTGCAATTTTACACAATTAAGTTAAAATACCTTCACACAAGACAATGAATGGTTCGGTGTCCACCGGCGGCCCGACGATCTATGCACGCAGATTTTTGCATGGAGTCCGGGGTGGTGTCAGCGCTCCAATCCAGCTTTTAAAATTGGATGGATGAGCATGAATACACAGTTTAAAAGCTTACAATTAGTGTGCACACCACTGATCAAAGGCTCACCTATTGCCGTTTTGTAAATTGTCTTACCGACGGGCGACGCGTTTCACGCTCATGCGGGCGACCATGCGGAGGAGGAGGAGGAAGTGAAAACGCCGACCTCTGACCTAAGTAGCCTGCCAAACCCGCCAAAATAAAAGTCTAAACTAAATGCGGGTTACAGGGTCCCCCCCTATACTCAGGTACGTCCTCGTACATGTAATTGGCTGGCGGCAGACTGCATGTTTACAGGGATCTGTCGTTAATGGAGTCTCCTCGAGCTGTAGTGCAGAGGTGAAGGCAGTACTGAGTCCATGGAACAGAGACTGGATGCTGTGCAGAAGCGGACGCCCAAGCTTTGTGTACTGCAGGCGATCAGGAAGCTTGCGAGTCCGAGTGGGCCGACGAACAGGCGGCTCAGAATCAGGACTTGACAGTTCAGAAGCAGTGTTGTGTTCCGAATCACTGGAGATACTGACTGGCTCTGGAGAGTGTACCTGCTCAGGTTCAGAGGAGGTGCTTTCCTCTTGAGGTTCAGAGCCACTGGCATGTTCTGGTTCAAGCTGAGGGGTTACATCCAGCTCTGCTGAGTCTAGTTTTGGTTCAGAATCAATAGTGTGTTCCGGTCCAGATTCGTGCTCAACTTCTACAGAGTCTTCCTTAACGACCTGAGGAGGCTGGCCAGGCGGATCCACAGGTACAGTACTTGGAGGAACAGGAGGAGCAACAGGAACAGGTAAGTCTATCACAGTTGTGAACCTGGTTGGTCTGGAGCCGGAATCAGTTAAGTCAGGTAGGATCAAAGGTTGCAAATCAGGATCTTCGGGGTCTAAGTTCTCTTGATTTGCTTGAGTCAGCGGAGTTGATGACGTCACTGATGTTGTCTTAACTTTGTCAACTTTGCTTGGTATAGAGGCTGGTGAAAGGTAGCCACAGGGCAGCAGCAGGTCTCGATGAAGAGTTCTGACTGGACGATCTTTTGTCTCTGGCTTGACTGTGTATACAGGAAGAGTGCCGGCTTTCTTCTGGACAATATACACGTCGGGCTCCCATCGATCTGCGATCTTATGCTTGCCTCGGAGTTTGACATTCCTCACCAGAACTCTGTCCCCAACTGAGAGATCTGAAGCTGTCACATGTCTGTCAAATCTCAGTTTATTTCTCCCCATCACCTTCTCAGAGTTCTCAGCTGCGATCTTATAGCTGTCTTCAAGATGGGACTTTAACTTTTCAACATATTGAGAATGAGATGTTGACGTTTTCTCAAACACAGGCAGCCCAAAAGCTAAGTCAACAGGAAGACGGGGCTGTCGACCAAACATCAGCTCGTAGGGGGAGTAACCGGTGACGTCATTTCTTGTACAGTTATAAGCGTGTACAAGCGGCTTGACAAAATCTTTCCAGTGGGTCTTTTCTTGTTCTTGTAGCGTGCCAAGCATGTTCAAGAGTGTTCGATTGAATCGTTCCACAGGGTTACCACGTGGGTGGTATGGTGTGGTCCTGATTTTTTGGATTCCAGCCATTTGACAGAGCTCTTTGATGGTGTGTGATTCAAAGTCTGGCCCTTGGTCACTGTGGAGTCGTTCAGGTATTCCATAGTGTACCAGGAAATTGTCCCAGAGGGCTTTGGCTACTGTCTTGGCTCTCTGATTCGATGTTGGCACTGCTACAGCATATTTGGTGAAGTGATCAGTTATGACAAGTACATCCTTTATATTACTTCGATCTGGCTCTATTGACAAAAAGTCCATACAAACAAGTTCGAGTGGACGTGAGGTCTTGATGTTAACAAGAGGTGCAGCTTTTTCAGGTTGTGACTTCCTGCGAATACATCGCTCACATGACTTGATTTTATTGTCAACATCAGCTGCCATCCTCGGCCAGAAAAAGCGAGATCTGACCAGGTCAAGTGTTCTCTCTTTGCCCAAATGGCCCATGTGATCATGCAGCTGGGAAAGGACTTCCGGCCGGCATTCCTCTGGAAGGACGAGTTGGTAAGTAGTCTCACCTCCTGTGTACCTTCTCCTGACGAGAACATTCTTAAGGAGCTCCAGACGTGTAAGCTCTCGTAGGAGTAGCGGCAGATTGGGTTACATAAAGTCAAAGTCCTCAGCTCTTCCCTTTGGAGATTTCCCATTGGGGAAAATATAATCTTCCCATTTGCTCAAATTGTATTTACAGTGTCATACTTCCTGGTAATTATTTCTCCTGTGCCTCCACCTGTTGGTCTCCTCACCTGCCTTAAATAACCATTTTGATCATTCTTCCAACCCAGTTCTATTTTTCTTCTTTCTCACTCGGCATTCTTGTTTCCCAAACCACATCCTTGGTGAGTTTGACTTGCAGAGCTTGTTGATGCTTTACCGCAGTTTGGAAGTTTCATTTTAGATCGTAAGCGTCTATAAGGCTCTTTTTCTTCTCTGCATTGATCCCAGCTACTGCTGAGGATGAGCTGGTCCAATTTTTGGCAATTACACGGTCTCCAAAATGAGGAATATACTTTGACAGGGTTTCCTCATCCATCATCCTGGCAACATTGTGGTCCACCTGCCAGGGTTAGAAACAAAAAAAAATTAAAACTGCAAGCCTTGATTTGAATGAGTCCTTGAACCCCTGTGCAGGTCAGGATATGTTGTAGTCACAGCTTCATTACTCATCATCACCTGAATGTTTTGGACAATATATAAGTCAAAAGGAAGCGTTTTGAGCTCTGAGTAGTGATAAATTACCTACCTCCTACTGTGTCTAACATATGGCCCAAAAGTAATCCATTATCTTAATTCTCATTGTTTTGGATAGTTGTGGAAAATTTGGGGGCTCACCAAAATGCAATGCATACGGAAAATGGAAATAGAATCCCTTCACTTGTAAAAGGGCCTTTGCTGCCGTGGGTGTTTGGATGTTTGGACCCAAATGTGTATTAACATAATAATGACATCAAGACAGGTGATCTAACCATGTATGTCTTATTTAAGTGGGAGCTTTGAATTAATATGTTTCTGACAGGCTTGTTCAGATATGAAATACCTTGTCATGCAACATCTTCAGTTTAACAGCCAGTGACTGTGTCCGAAATCATCCACTCACTCCCATCTCCCTATTCCCTATATAGTTATCACTACATAGAGAGCACCTCGGCAAATACATTTCGGATCCCTTTTTAAAAAAAAAAAAAATTTAACATAACATAATGCAATACACATCATAAAAGAAAACAACTCAAGTAATACAAATTTATATCACAAGAAGCATATAAAGGATGGCATATGTATGTATATGTATATGTATATCTAAACTTTGTTCTCTTCTTCTTCTTCTTCTTCTTCTTCTTCTTCTTATTATTATTATTATTATTAGGGGAGTTTAAATTGTTCAAATATTTCTAAAGTTTGTTTTGTGGTAATATGATAATACTGCTAATAGACTGTAAGTAATTGTTTATTTCATTTCATTACTTTAAATTGTGGTTTACTTTTTGCAAATTTAGATTTGTGGATATATTTTCCATATAAGATGTAAAGATTAACAATGTGCTCAACTTTACTATCCTTATGATTGATCTAAATTATAATATCTTTTTTTCCCAAAATTATGTTCAGGTTGGTTTTGTTTGAAATAAGAAGCGCTACCTCAGTTCATACTTGTTTTACTAATGTACATTCATAAAAAAGATGCTTTAATGTTTCATCCGTGACTCTGCAACATGTGCAGTTTTTATCTATATCTGGAAATCTGGAAATGACAGTATTGGCTGGATAAATCCGATGTACAATCTTCAATTGTAGTTGTTTTATTTTGTTTTTGATGCAGTATTTGAATGGTATGAGCCAAGCTTTGTTCCAAATGAGGTTGGAAAATTCAGCGTTCCAATAAGCTTTGCAGCTTGGTGTACTTTTATTTAAGTTTTGAGTGCAACCACGAATATGTTTATTTGAACATTCCTTACTTTTTATATTGGTACCCTCTATAAGAACAGGGTCTGAAATTGTGGCCGATTCTGTTTTGCTATGTGATTTCATCAGTTCTAAAACACCTGTAGGTACAGATTTGATTACAGTATGAAATTCTTTGGACGTTAATGGAAATTGATGCAGCATCATAAAGGATTGATAATTAAGAATTTATCCTGCATCATCAAACATGTCTTGTAAAAAAATAACTTTCTTTTCTGTCCATTTGGATGAGTATATTGATTTATTCCCTCTGATTAGGTATTTATTATTCCAAATTATCGTTTTATGAAGCGAAAAATTATGTTTATGACATATTTTCCATTCTATTAGAGCTTGTTGATGAAAAACACTTCGTTTCAAGGGATTTTGGTGATAATATAATTACACCTTAACAGAAATGACAAGCCCCTGATCTCATGGAAGATTTTATTCAGAATAAAGTACCATATGGAATCAGGGTTGCTTATACACTGAATAATCCATTTGATTTTAAAAGCTTGGTTCAGTACAGTAAAGTCCAGAAGTTCTATTCCACCTTTGTCTTTGGGGCTGGTGAGTATTGCACAGTTGTGTTTTTGGTGTTGACATACTGGTCAGCAGCAGGGGGAGATGGTGACTGAGTAGAAGCTGATGGATCATTACCTGCCGGGACTCCAAATCATAATCCCCCATTGGGCATCAAAATGGCTAGAGCTGCTGATGTTCAGCACCCTGTTCACCTGGGTGGGGTACTGGTATGCTGAACAACCACACTAAATGCTGTTATGATGATGACGTCATGTCTGCAATAGCCTCATTTCCAATAGTTACAAGCAGACATGACAATCATCATACCTGCATTCAGTGTGGTCATCCAGCGTACTAGCATCCCACTCTGGTGAACAGGCTGCATCTTCAACATGTAGCACCGGTAACCAGTATCCCACCATCAATATGGAGCCATCGTCATCATCCCCTGCTGCTCGTCAGCACGCCAGCACCAGAGCACAACATATGCTGGTCTGTGCTCATGTTTCCCCAGAGGTGACAGATTGTCACGGATGCACTGAAAACACACATTTAAAAAGGGAGCAGACAGGCCTGCGGCATGACCCCACAACTCACACAATGACGCAGGGAGACGGACCGAGAAGTGGACTCTGGCAGCCTACCAGTGCAGATGAAGAGACACAAGTCCAGCTGGAAGACAGCCAAGTTTTGATGGGGAGACGATCCCTTTCTCAGTCATCTGTGATCTGAGTTCAAACTGAAATCGAGAACCAAAAACAAGCGAGTGTCGTTCCGTTTCTCATATTTGTGTGTTTATAAAACAGTCCTGCATTATATGCTTTCCTTAGCAAGTTTACTAATTCTTAAGTTATCAGTGTCCAAGGAGTTTTTGTTGATCTGAGAATAAGACGGTACAGTTCAACTGCATCACAGACTACAGCTGTCAAATAACCATGCCTCTAAAACATTAAATAAACATTGTATATTTATTTTACAAAGCTCAAAATATATAAATCTTAATAGTTTTATATTAAAATGTAAAGAGGTAGGGCTGTGTTATTATATCTTATTAGATTTCGTTGTTTTTCACAGTAAAAATAATCCGAGTAGAGGAGCTGAGGTGGTGACGTCATCAAGTATGCTGCTGTTCCAACTGCACATTAATCAAGTATGTACTTGGTAGTGCATACTTCATATTGAGAAAGAGCCATTAACAAAACCCCAGACTCCCATAATGCATTGCAGCACAACAGTCCCGTACTTGCAATCAGCTCTCCGATCGCTACAATATGGCCAGTTATTCTCATGAAACAGACAGAACCGGGCCTAAATAAAGGGCTGTTAGCTTCTGCGGTTGAAGAAAATAATGAGGAGAATCTAAAATAGTTTTGTAAAATATATTTTTATTATTTATTTACAGTCTGTAAACATGCAGAATGTTATTCAACATGTGTAAGGACATCATCCAGTTACAGAATCACAACAAAAAAAGGACACATAATCATGATGGAAGGTGGAGGAGCTGTAGTCAAAGAGTTTCTGTTTCAATAAAAGCAGACTAAGCTACAAGTACGCATGTAAATATATGAATAAATACATCAAATGTGCCCCATACAGTGTCTGGGTGCTGCAAATCAAACTATTGTCTCATTATGATTCGATTAATTTAGGTTTAATGTGTGACTGTTAGATCTCTTTTATTTTGAAGTAGCCCAGATGGTATTACTAGTAGTACTAGTAGTGGTACTAGTGGCACTAATTGCATTTAATGCTAATGACGATGAGGGGTGGGGGGAATGCAATGGTTTTCTATTGGTGGCCTAGACAGTGCATTATTAATGTTGTCATTTTTCCCTGTTTTTTACACCAGCAATGCTAAAACCCGCTGTAATTAGTGTTAGTCTTCCTGGGGGAGGGGTTGGGGGGTATTTAAGGAGAGTGTTTCTGCTCTGCCAGTGTTGGTGCTGGTGTTGGAGTGGGTGGTCTGTGCTTATATTCCAAGTCTCCTGTAAACACTTATTTTCGTTCACTGCCTGGGAGAACTTTGTCACTCTAAATATTGTTTTTCCACTGTTTGCATTTTTGGGTGTTAATAAAAACCCACCAAACCAACGTTTTCCGACTGAGCCATCATTTTTTCCCCAGTTTTAAATGAACCCATGACAGTGCTGCCCTGTCTGCTCCGTCTCCCCTCTGCTAACGCCGGCCAGGCAGCCTCTGGACAGCTCGGCCTGTTTGTGCTGTACAAGAATATTTCATGCATATTGGACACAAATATTACTGTGGGGGACATCCAAGAAGCTCCTGTTTGTTGCAGAGTTAAATCCAAGTATTGCTAATACTGTACCTGGCTTGCTAGCATTGTTTGTTTACAAGCTCTTTAGCTGCTAATAAATTAGCAGCTAATTAGCCCCTTAAGACAAGATGGCCAGCTATGCTAACTGTAGTCTGCTGGTCTCAGGTGTTAAATGGCACACACTGAAGTCATTACATACTGAGTGTTTAAATTAAGGGAGATGATTTATTTTATCAGACCTCTGTGTGAGGTTGGAAAATGAAGGTCCGCCATGTTACACACATGAACTGATAGACAACTCAGTGCATTTTAGGTTTTTTTTATTGTGCAAATTTTATCATGGCGAGCTGATGTATTTTTTTAATGTCATACATTTCCCAGAATTCCACATTTATTTTCCTCTACTGGTACTGCCTAGGGTCATTTGTAACAACAGCTGCTCACAAACTGATCTCCCTCTTGTGGCAAAACCTGGCTACTACAGGTGACAAACCATACACCAAATATAGGTCAGAAACCTAAACACATTATCTTTACATGTATAATTGAGAAAGGAAACATTATCTATGGGGGTCTCCTGGTTTAAACCATCACTGTTCCCACAGCCTGTTCCAGGCAGGGCAGAGACTCATGCTCAGAGTAACAAAGACACAGTAGACAGAATCGGCTTAAGTAGTTTAATGTACAGAATCAGAATACAATATGACACGATAATAACAACCAGGACCAGGTAACACCAGGCTAGGAAGCTGCCAATAGGCTAATAGCAAAATGCAAACACAAGACAAGACTAACTCAAAAAGCTTGCAGAAAATAAGAGCAATAAGCTGCTTAAAGGAAACTTAGAGAAAATAAACCCAGAGGCTAGCTGGAAACCCACAATCTAACAAAGGACTAGGCCTTCAATGCAAACAGCAGTAATTCTGAACTCACAGGCAAACAAACTGACGAATAAATAAACCGACAGACCAATAGAAATTCAAAGCTTTATACAAGGCTCACTGATGGGTATAGCACAGATTAGAGAGTATCATTACAAAAAACTGCACAGTAACTAACAGGCTCAGAACAAACTGAACTGACTCAAATGATGGAGAGGTGGCGGAGAGGTCCGAGGGACGGCAGAATGGAGGCGTGGAGCAGACAGGTGTGCCGCGGAATCCAGCAGGGAATCAACAGAGGAGCAGTGGAGAATGGCCAGTGAACGACGAAGCAGTGGACGATGGCGGCGACTGGTCGGTGATCCAACTAAACACAAGGAAACACAGGTTAGTCAAGGTGAATGCAGCTAAGCAGCTAGACAAGAACAGAATCAAAGAACTGACTGAAGCAGTTCTACGGTCTGGAACCGGTGTGACGTCTGACCGACGCTAAAGTCCTGGCAGGCAGAGAGGCTGCAGCTGGGAGGTCCAATCCCCAAACGCCAAGATCCAGCTGCCCCTAACTGGAGCCATGATGTGGTGATGCATTAGCAGTTTGCTTTGTCGTTAACATTTTTCATTATTTATGAATATATATATGCTTTGTTTATCTGTATAGATATGTTTCCTGTGGTTCTTATTTTGGCTTTATTTATGTATGGAGATAAGTTTCCTTCTTTTTTTTTATCGCTGTAGGGTTTTTTTTCTTTGTTATTTATGTAGATTGTTTTACTTTGATTATTTTAAAAAGGTATTTTTTACTTTCTTTATTAGTAAAGATAGTTTTCCTTTCGCTAATCGACCCCAGGTAACAGGTTGCTGAGCCCATAACAGCCACAAAGAAGACCCAAAAATGTAGCTGCTCATCGAAACATCTTCCACCTCAACATTGCATTCCTAGGGATCACAATATACAACAATAAACAATGTGATGAGTCCTTGATTTGAGATATTAAAAACTTACAGTGAAGCTCAGTTTTAATCACATTTTGTTTTCTGTGCGGCATCTTCATACTGTAGATATGAAAGGATGAGATCTGCAGTTTAACACACTTCATTATTCTCACAATTCATTGTCTCACCACTATTTCTTCAAACAGACTTCCTTATTGTTTCTCAGTGCTTCACTAGTCTCAAAATGTGATAAGACCAGAACCAACAACTGCAACTCCACAGCAAACCGTTGCCTTTATCATCATTCATGTCCTTTAAATTGACTGAAAACACTCAACTCACCCCACAGGCAAAAATAATAATTAGACCTTTAATCACACTGGTGGGCAGCAGTGCGCTACTTGAAAACTCTTGTGTTTTACCTCTAGATCTTCTGTCCACATGGGACTGTACAATATGCGCCTTCTGTCGGTCTGCAGAGGGCACCAGACCACAACACCTGAGCATTTCTTCCTCTACATGCTGCTAGAAATCCCAATCTGAAATCCTGAAGGACTTCAAGCAGTCACAGAAATACTCAGATCACTTCTCTTTTACTGACAAGTAGTTTCTGGCTTAACTGAGATGTAAATTACAGTGAAACAATATAAGAAAAAACATACAGAAAAGACCATCTCTAAGTTTAGGTATATAGGCCGCACCTTCAATACATTTCCCTGTCAAATCTGATTGTTCAGGACTGAACCAGTGACTCTTTGCCTCTCCATCTCCAACTCTCACCACAAACCAAAAGTAGAAACAACTCTACTGTGATATTTTACAGATGTCAGTCAGAGATAACCAGAATCATTGTGGCAGGCCTTCTTAAAGTGATCATACTGCCATACAGCACTTCAGTGTCCAACAGGACTATCTGTGGCTGTCACGTTCAGATGTGATAGTAGTTCAACACATCCGGTAATCGCTTGTGGCTCACTGCGTAGAGCGAATATCGCCCAAGTATATTTATATATTTTTACTAGAATTCGAATCCCCTTTCCTCCTTTTTACAGTGAAGTCCCATATGCAAGATAGTAGCCATAAGATCTCTGTTGGCCATAGACAGCAGCAGGATGTCAATACCATCCTTCTGTGGTCCAGCAACACAACCACCTGGTAATGTGACAGGTGAGCTAGTCAACACAGCTACGACCGCGACCGCAGCCTCATTGTCTGCTGACATAAGGGTGGCTATGGGCGGCACACCAACACTGCAGGCTGAGGTTATCTGGTGTCTCAACACTTCATTGAACTGAAGCGAAGGCATTTCTGATATTTTTAAGTCGATGTTTCCCAATTTGGACATTGCTAAGACATTCACCTGTGGCAAGGACAAAACTAGATACGTCATGAGATTCAGGTTAGTGCCGTACTTTAAGCATTAGCTTGTTGACAGCATCAACAAAGCTGGCCCATTTGTGTTGATGTTTGATGAATCTCTCAACCAGTCGACAAAAAAAGAAGCAGCTCGATGTCCATGTTCATTTTTGGGAGGATGATTGTGTCCACTCCAGGTATCTGGGCTCTCAATTCTTGAGACATGGAACAGCTGAGGACCTGTTGCATCACATCAAAGTAAGTATACTGTGTACTAGTCCACTAGGATAGCGTTTCATTTGTCATTTCTTTTCATGTGTGTGTGTGTGTGTGTGTGAGAGAGAGAGAGAGAGAGAGAGAGAGAGAGAGAGTGTGTGTGTGTGTGAGGGAGAGTTGGTTTTAACATTTAACAAGCATTTGTGGTGCAATTTGATGTTTGAAACATGCTACTTAGATACGTTTGATTTGATGTGAATGCCTTGTATTTCCAGAACAAAACAAATTCAAGGCATTATGTCATAAATTAACTGATGCCATGTCAGTTCACAGGAATGTGTTGCAAAACTGAATGTGAGGCATCGAGGGAGCATGAAGAGCTGTACGGAGCTCAACTGGTGAAGGTTGGAAGCTGTGGGCTTCACATCCTGCACAATGCAGTAAAGGCACGCTTCACTATGTGGCAGCTGGACAAGCTCCTTCGGGCTCTCCACATCCTCTTCCGCAATGTTCCAGCTAGGAGGGAGGACTTCACTGCCTTGACTGGGTCCACCACCTTTCTGCTGCCACTCATTCTGTGGCCACAGATGGGTTGAAAATCTCCCTGTGGCACAGAGGGCAGCTCAAGTAAGGCCAGTGATTTAGAATGTATTATGATTATTTAGTGTTTCCCTCAATTTTAGAGCAACATTTCTTATATAGTATTGTTTTTCTATGCACGTGTATTTTGTTATGTTTTGTTTAGTTATGCATCAAATATATTTGAATATTTTTCAGGAGCTTCAATGATTCTCTTATCAAGAGTGGTCAGGGAAGAATTTTTGCAGTTATCCTGAAGTGGCTTTTTTTACTTTCCCCTTGGGAAACCCCATATGGAGTACTCTGAGTTTCCAACTATGTTAATAAAGTTGTTTTGATTACGCAGTATGTGGATGCTGTGAAGCAAAAGAAGCTCCCCCACCCGGGCACTGCCTCCTATGACACCATTGACGTGGCACAAGCTGATCCCCTCATCAATGCCAAACTGTAGTTCTTCCTGGCCGTATCCAGGACCTTCAACCCCTTCCTGACCAAGTATCAGACTGATGAGCCAGTTTTGCCCTTCTTTTAAAGGTCTGAGTGAGCTGATAAAGGTAATAATTACAATAAGGTCTAAATTGAATATGAATCATCTATAAGAAGAGTTCTTCCACTGATTGTTTGTTATATCTTCAGAGTCTACTGAGGCGATTTGTAAAGCGGGACCTCCTGCAGGACCTCACTCTCCTGCAGCTGACAAAAGTAGATGTGGCTGATGAGGTGAACTGGGCTCCTGCCATAAATGCAGATATAGGCCTGGGTGCTGAATCTGTCACAAAGGTAATTTTGATATATTGTCTTTGTCGGGATGAATGCATGGACTTTTGCACTGCACACCTCTTCAGCCAGTTAGTGTAGACGTTAGTCTGATCATTTTATTGTACTGCTAGTAATGATAATAGCAGTTACTGTATGTAGTTTATATATATATACATATATATATATATACATATATATATATAGTTGATGGAGGCTCTAAGGTTGATCTGCGACAAGGTCAGTGTTTGTGGGGGTGTTCTAAATGTTCCTCTGACCAAGGAGCTCCTGGCTTCAGTAGCGTCCACCAGGTCAAAATACAGAACACACCTTGAGCAACAACGTCTGAAAAAAGAAAATGCCACTCAGACACTGAAAAGCAGCTGAAGACGAAGTGAAAGAGCTGAAGAAAAAGATCAAAATCCTGCATGAAGTATGCAGCACACTTCAAACTGATGCAGACCATCTTGCTGAGCAGGCAGAAGGAAAATCTGGGTCATTAATGGCCCAACTTATCACCAAGTCCAACACCTTACGCCGAAGGCACGAAGAAAAGCTCAGAGAGCTGATGGACACAGAGAAGCTGATGGAAAGCAAATCACACAATCTCATGCACATGTCCTAAATTTTGATCTTGATGTCATAAGTTCTTGTTGTTTTCCACAAGTTGGCCTTCAGTAACTGTTGTTACTTGTTGTGAGGGGAATGACAATAAACTTGCCTTCAGTTTGATTTATTATTTTGAGCTTTATTCCTTCTCAGCTTACCTCATTTCTGTTAAATTACAAACTACAACTGTTAAAGATGTGTTGCTAACAACAGCTTAAGTGGCGTTGAGGTCTTATAATTATTTTGAAAGGTTTTTTTTAAAAAGTCTTAAAAGGTATTGAAATTAACCTCAGGATTCCTGCATATATCCTAAAATAAAAATATTAAATTTTGTAAATCTGAATACACACATCTGCTACAAACTTAATCATAATGTGTTTATTATTTACCTATTTATCTTTTTCAGTGTCAAAGGATGATTTCTGTTCTTTCTGTAGAAGTGAGGACCTGTCCAGAGCTGCAGCTGAGGCTGTTTGGGTGAGTCGAGGAAAAGTTCTCAATAGAGTTTTTGAGCTACACAAGGAAATTAGTCAGTTCATGGACAGTAAAAGAAAAGACTCCGCAGTTTTGTGGGATGAGAAGTGGAAATGTGAGTTGGTGTTTCTGGCTGACACAACAACTCATCTCAGCGTCTTGAACCTTCAGCTCCAGGGACTTGAGCACATGATCACTGACATGTTGGATGCAGTGAAGTCATTTCAAGTGAAGCTGCTCTTATGGGAGACACAAATGCATCAGTGCAACTTGACTCACTTTCCCTGTTGCCAAGTAAAGTTGAACCAAGTCGGTGCAACGATGTTCCCTAAAGCGCACTTTGGTGATAAACTGAGCGCACTTTGCACTGAGTTCTCACAGCGCTTTGGAGACTTTGAAGCACAAAAGAGGAATTTCGAGCTGCTTCACAACCCATTCTCCTTCAACGTGGAAACTGAACCTGCATAGATTCAGATGGAGCTGACAGAGCTGCAGAGTAATGGGACACTAAGGGCAAAGTATGACACTGCAGGGCCGCACAGTTCATTCACTCCATTCCTGAAGCAACGCCTCAGCTCCGTCTACATGCGGCTTGAACCTTGTGCATGTTTGGCAGCACATCTGTGTGAGAAGCTGTTCTCAGTGATGAAGATAAACTGAACAGCACACAGGAGTCACTGATAAACACCTGCAGTCCATCCTGAGAATCTCCACAACACAGAACCTCACAGCAAACCTCAGCAAACTTGTTGCCAAGGAAAAATGCCAAGGAAAAATGCCAGACATCCAGACCTGAAAAAACAGCATAAGAGCAAAGAAAACTGAATGTTTTGGTTTGTTGTCTTATTTTTTGCTGAGAAGCACACATTTTATGGATATTTCCAGAGTTTATTGGACCATGCTCATATTTTGAATTTGTATGATTTTGACAGGAGATATTTTTATGGAGAGCAAAATATTCAAAGATGTTTAAAGCCTAAGTTTATTTTTCATAAAATGGCACAAGAGCAAAAACAAAAAACAAAAACAAAAACGGAATGGTTTGATTTGTTATTTTTACTTTTGTGGAAAAGCACAATTTTTATTTAGTTTTTTCAGGGTTTTTTTGCAGCGTGTTCATCGTTGTAGCTTGTATAATTTTGACAAGAGATATTTTTATGGAGAGCAAAGTATTTTAAGTTACATAAAGGTTAACTTTATTTATTCTGGAATGATATTCTTTTTTAATCATATTTATGTCCGAAAAACATTTAGTTTTTCCTGGATACAAGCGGCTGAAATGAGTTTCCTCTGCAGGGTGGCTGGGTGCACCCTTAGAGATCAGGTGAGGAGCTCGGTCACCAAGGAGGAGCTCGGAGTAGAGCCGCTACTTCTCCACATTGAGAGGGGTCAGTTGAGGTGGCTTGGACATCTGTTCCGGATGCCTTCGGGACGCCTCCCTGGGGAGGTGTTCCAGGCATGTCCCACGGGGAGGAGGCCTTAGGATTGACCTAGAACATGCTGGAGGGACTATGTCTCTCGGCTGGCCTGGGAACGCCCTGGGGTCCCACTGGAAGAGCTGGAGGAGGTGTCTGGGGCGAGGGAAGTCTGGGCCTCTCTGCTTAGACTGCTGCCTCCGCAACTCGGCCCTGGATAAGCGAAAGATAATGGATGGATGGATGGAACATTTAGCTTTAGCATGTTCAGTAAATGTTTGTCCTGTTTGGCCCCCCACCTGAAGTGTGCTTTGAGTTTTGGCCCCCTGTGAAACTGAGTTTGACACCTCTGGCACGGACAACAGAGAGCTAGCTTAGCAGCACCAGGAAGTTAGCAAAACTACAGGAAACTGTCAAGCTAGCATCTCATCTTTAGGACAACAGAGTTAATGAAGAAGCGGTTTAAGTTTTTAAAAGAATACTTTAACTTAGCACTGCTTTGTGTCGTGTTCCTTAAGGCAGACTGATGGACGTTAAGCTCTATTAGGGACACAGCATTTGTGGGGTAAATAAACGGTGTCTGTGAAAGCGGCGGTGACATCATCAAGAGACTCAAGACGTTGGATGTGATGCATTCAATGATAACTCCGTCAAACGAGAACCAAAGTGCTATGATGCGTTCAAACGACAGATCAAGAAACAGAATTTTTAATTTTTGAAGAGAAATGTAATGAATGTTAGTTTTTTTAGGGGGTATACTATAAATTAGGATTTTTGTGATAAATAGAATGAAACAGGATGACTCAGATACGCTATATGTCCTTAGTTTATTTACCTTTTTAATTTTAACCAGGACTGGCTAAAGTACGCCAACCACATGTTTTGTATTGGGTAAAGTCAAGGTGAATTTAGTCGTATCTGTTGTAGTCAATGACAGCAGGATTATAATTTAGGTATAAGCAATAAAAAAAATCCACAGAGGTCGCTTTCAACCTTTAGCCAGGTATTAATTGTCAGTTCTGCTCTTTTATGTTTGTTTTTTAAAAAAAATCACATTTTTAATCCTATGATAGTTTTCATTTTTTTTACCTATATTTTAATTATTTAAAAAGGTATATCACATGAATAAATGTTCTTAAATGTAACAGTTTATCCCTGTAAAATGAAGCTCCCAGCAGGAATTACCCATTATTTTAACACTGTAATGCTGTAATTCTGACCTCATTGTATTGTTTATTGCATTACAGGTTTTCTCTAAGTTACAGCATTCTGTAAATTCTACAAAGAAATTTGATTCTTTTCATATAATTTTACTTTAAAAATAGCAGTTTTGTTCTGTATTTTACAAAATATAACTGTCAGATAGACAGGCTTCTTTGTTTTTCTGTTTACATTTTTATGATGTCATGGTTTTACAGCACTTCGCTGTAAATTGCACAGGCTTTTTTTTTCTTCTTTTTTTTACAGTGCAGTAAATTATCAGAAAACAGAAACAAATCCATGGTACCAATGCTTGTTTCTATAAACCCATGTCATAAACATTAAACTGTCACAGGAGTGGGGGTTTGAACCCAAGTGCAGACACAGAACAGGCAGAGGCAAGCAGAGTTTTCAAAGGTGGTTTACTAAATCAAAACCGGGCAAGAATCAACATGTCATGGAGGGAAACTACAAAACCAAGAACTACTTAATACAGGAGGGATCCAAGGACAAACTCAAACACTAAACTAACTAGACAGGGAAACATAAACAAGGCTAAAAACAGAAACCTAAGCAGAATGAAGAACTAAACTCAGGAGCAAGCTGAACCAAACCTCATACCAAAACTAGAGAAGCTACAAATACTAACTAAAACTCTAGCAACAGTGGGAAAATCTAAGAAAACCACAGATGATTTAACTAAACAAAACTATCAGAATGGAGATATAGACTACAGACTAAAAGCACTGCAGAGAAATAAAACTAAACTGAAGAAGGAGCACAGAATGAGGAAACCAGACTTAATACAGAAACAGGCCAAAACTACAAAACCAAGGAAGAACTACATAACAAACAGAATAAGAACAATAGAAAACAGGCGAGAATAAACTAAAGCACGACAAACAAAACGGGTTTACTCACATAACCTAAACCTAACTTAAAGGGACGGGCAGGATCCGGGGAATGCAGGCTAGAGACAGATCGGGAGCTGCAGCCGAGTTAGCTGGCTGCAGGCAGGGTCAGGCGGCGAGTGAGAAGCTGGAGCTGGGGGCTCGGGTGACGGCGGTTTGGAAAAGGCAGGCAGGAACGCAGGCAAGCAGGCGGGGAACAGGCGGGAGACAGCGCAGGGTCCAGCAGGGAACAGGGTGCATTGTCCTATGATCTGGCAGAGACTGAGTGAGTGGCCTGAGTATCTGAGAGTTGATTAATCAAGTCTGAGTGGGCTCCTCTCTGCAGCTGCCTCCAATCCAGTAATCAAGGAGGCAGCAGGCAGGACTGGGCTGACAGAGTGAGAATGAGGGAGAGTGAGGGGGAGCGGGGGATCCTGACATAAACTGCTGCAATTTTGCTGTTGAAAGTTGTTTACAGAAAAAATCATGTTCAACAAAAACAAGATTCTGACTTCAGGTTATGATACCTGGAGTAAATCTAAAATTGATTTGGCTGCAGTTTTCAGGAAGTGTGCTTCCATCCAGTGACCATCAAGGTCAAATGTGATTTTCAACCCTGAAAATTTCATGTACCTATTTCCTGGACTAATGAAGGTACAAGGGCTCAGTATTGCTGACAACAGTAAAGTGAAAAATGGCTGAAGTTGTGACCCTCCTCTATGGACTCTATGGGCCTGTAACTCGGAATTTTGCACGACTTCATTAAATATACAAAGGTTTGTACAACAAACTGTTGATTCTGACGGGGTTATAGGGGAACTTTTTTCAGATTTGTGAAAGATTAGTGGTGTTTTCCTTTCAGATTTATATCACAGATCTTTGTGATTTGTAATTTATCTAGTGTCATTATGAGGGGTCCTGTACCAAAATACAGGTTTGGTTATTGTGTGTTTCAGCTTTATTTTTATTTTTATATACTGTATATGTTCATACATTTGTTAAATAAAATTACCACAAATGAAGAAACAGACCTCACTCTATTTAACACCTTTGTAGATCAGATATCATAAATGAAAGACAGAAACAACACATTAAACATGTACATAGAATAAAATAACCATGTTAAGCTTTTATTGTCTTTCAAAAGTCTCCACAGATCTTAAGTCTAAAGGAAGTGAGAAGTTTAGGAGACACGACTTCAGAAGTATCTTTCCAGCAGCGTTGTGAACAACCTGTAAACAAGTCTGAAATGCCATTTCCTAATATGTAATTTGTGGAATAGGAGTTACAGCAATCTGGAGCAGATGAAATGAAAGCACAAAGAATCATCTACATCTTTGGGACACAGTGAGCCTGAGTGGAGGAGGCGTCAGACGATAAAGACGGAGGATATTCATCCATTTTGAACAATGAGACTGAACACAGTCCCATGTGTTTATTGTTCTGATTTGTAACGCTGTCATCGTGCTGACACATGGATGGTAGAGGCCCTGCAGTGATGTGGATTTGCTCAACCATGTGGAGGGATGGCCGGTGCTATGGTGAGTGTTCACAGGGCAGTTCCCTGCACCAGCAGACCAAATGCTGCTGTGGAGACCATCTGCTGAGTGAACAGCAAGCAGAGAGAGCCACAGTCTGTCCCCCGAAGCGGCATCATCGTCACATGTTGTCCGTCTTCTTGTGGTGAATAAATCCATTAATCATTTGTGGTTTTAGGTTAAATTAGTTTGAACTACTTTCGAATAACCCGCCTTTGTAAGGGATCGATAGGTTGTAATAACTAAATGCTTTCTGAATTGTTACTAAATCCTTTAGTCCTACTTTAGATCATTTGTGTCTCTAATCAGAGCACCTTTAAGGTTGGAACTGACTTGCCACGATCTTGACACTCTCATTTGCACTAAAGTGAAATATTTTGCACCAGAGTCTCTATTTTGCACCAGAATCTCTCACAGTGTACTTATTTAATTGTATTTTTTTTTTAATGCTCTTTTGGTTTGTACTGTAGAATTTTATTTACGTAATGTCTTCTTTTATCTGATGTTTACTGTCCACAATGACGGTTTGAAGAGTACAGCAATTTCAATGCTCTTTATGTCCTGTACATATCGCAGTATTGACAATAAAAAGAGTTTGACTTGACTTTTACTTCATAATAGGGGTGAGATGACTAACTGGATGGCCACGGCTCAGGTTGTCCACCAATCACAGGGGTGCAGAGTTGCATCTATTTCAGGCATGAAGGGACTATTTTCATGAAAAAAAAACCTCAGAACAGAGATCTTATACTGTAACTGTCTTAAACTTATGCTCCTTATACCCTTCATAATGACTACTTTTGGTTTATCCTTGTGTTATTGTTTTTTCTTTTTTATATTTGACACAGGAATTTTTTCAGGACTATCCTATCTCAAGCCACAAAGATGAGTGTTTGGGGGTTAAATCAAGGACTTTAATAAATGACTTTGAAACATTTGCTTTTGGATTATTAAAAAGTCACAATGTAGCCCTTTATCAGTGTTTATGCTTAAAAAGATAATTGCTTAAATCGAATGCATAAAGCATCAGTAGGTTGTCTTTATTCACTAATAAAACAATGTGTTACAACAACAACAAAAACAGATCTCTTAAAAGCTGTATCCACTATATTCTGTCTTTTTTTTAGTTTTTGTTGGGACAAATGCTGATAGATTTATTGTAAATGAATGAAAAGGAAAACGTGCAACTGTTGTATCAGGACCGGATGTTAAATTAGACTCTTATTGGTGTGATATTAAAATTCTAATTAAAAACTAATGTTGTTTTTTTTAACGGTGTTAGTCCATTCTTATTGTCTTTAGAAACGTCTGGTTTCGGTCTGCATAATTTAAGAATACCAAAAATGTTTTGAAAAATAAAACCTCGACCTTCCGGACGGAGCAGTCTGCTGTCAGGACTGTAGTTTCGTGATTTCTCGCGATGACTGGGACTCGACGTGCTGCTGAGCTAATCTGTCAGAATCTCACCTGTCACTGCTCGGCTGGTGGTGGAAGTGAACCGAAACAAGAAGAAACAAGGTCAGCAAACTGTGTTTCAGCAGTTTACACATATTTCAGCGTTTAATCTGATTAAACTCTGAGTCCTCGTCTGTCTGATGCTGCAGCTGTGCACGTACTGCACGTTGTTTTCAGCTGATTTGAACGAGTTTTACTTTGCCCTCTCACAGTTAGAACTTCACCATTACCAGGCTGCACATGGTTGCTTAGTCCTGTTTAGTAAAATCAAGCAAGTAGCGAGGAAGTGATAAAGACAATGTAGCTGCTAGATCTGCCCAGTTTTAATAAGGAGCCTGTGCAGTCCAAAGGTCCTTATTGTTCCTGCCCCATCAAACAGCTGGTCAATGAATGCCAGACTCATTTTGGGAACACACTGCTGGGTGATCTTGTAACAGTCATGACTATTGTATTGTGGTATTATTGCCACATGGTGGTGCCTCCTTATTTTACTAAGGTTAATAGGTCACTTCTCTCTTCCTCGACCTTCACAGCACAGTAGTGTAGTAGCATGGACTTGGTTGTGTGTACTCGCACCTTTGTGCTCTCTCAAGTAACCTGTGGTAAAGCTGGCATTTCTTTCTGCTGATGAAATAAACAAGAATATGTGGATATCAACAAGTCGCTGCTCTTTTTGCTATCTTATTGCGCATGTCCATGGCTAGCTACGATATACCCGATATGTCTCTCTTTGTATATAAATCAACACTTTCCATTGTTTTCAGGTTGTGCAAAGCCCTGAGCAGAGCATCATGTCAGTGCTGAGCGGGAAGGTCCAGACCGTCCTGGGTCTGCTGGATCCAGACCAGCTGGGCCGCACCATGACCCATGAGCACCTCGTCGTGAGCAGTGAGGGCTGCTACTTCCCCCCCCTGCCAGGGGATGATGCAGTGGCGAAGAACCCGTTCCACATGCAGCACATGCACTGGCTGAGACAGAACCAGTACAGCAGCCATGAGAACCTGCTGCTGCAGCAGGAGACCAGCGCCGTGAGGGACGAGCTGCTGGCCTACAGGGAAGCCGGCGGGGGCACCATAGTGGAGAACACCACGACTGGCCTCCACCGGGATCTGCCCACCCTACGGCAGCTGGCGAAGGACACTGGGGTCCACATCATCGCAGGAGCTGGGTACTATGTGGACTGCACCCACACTGAGGCCACCAAGAAGATGAGTGTGGAGAAGGTGTGGTTCAGTCTGGTCAAGTGCCAAAGTTTAGTCAGAAAGTTGTGAGCAGTTTGTTCTGTGAACTGCTTCAGTGTGTCTGGAACTGGCTACTGGTGCTTTATTGCTCAGTCATAGGTTGGAAAAATGTAGCACATGAATTTGTTGTGCAGACAGTTTGATCCATCACCCGTTCTCTCTGCTCCTGCAGTGTTGATGTGCAAGGATCTCCTCTGTATCTATGAATAGATCTGAATGGATTTCTGGATGCTGTGTCGTCATTTAGCAGTGACACACTCAGAGTGTGTGTTTACTCTTCACTGATATTTAGATATTATCACTCAAACCAAGCAAGTGTTCAAGTTTTCTTGAAGGGAGCAGAGATCAGATGAGGTTGTTCTGATCCACTGATGTGTCAGTCAATAGTTTATTAAGAGCGATGTTGTCCTTCTCTAACTCTTCATTTCTGCCCTGTCAGCTCACAGACATCATCGTCAGCGAGGTGCTCCACGGCGCCGACGGCACAGACATCCGATGCGGCGTGATCGGTGAAATCGGCACCTGCTGGCCCATCACAGAGAGCGAGGCCAAGGTGCTGAGGGCCACAGCTCACGCTCAGGCTCAGCTGGGCTGTCCTGTTATCATCCATCCTGGCAGGGATCCTGCCGCTCCAGCTGAAGTGGTCCGGATTCTCCAGGAGGCCGGCGGTGACATCAGCAAAACTGTCATGTCTCACCTGGACAGGTGCGAAGTCCCTGACAAGTCTGTTACGGTCAGAATTAGAGCAGCTGTTCTTACAGGTCTCACTACTTCCTATTGACATTTATTCTTCCTTTTACTAAAAATAGATGCGTAAAAAAATGATTCTCCATCCGTTTCAGTATCTCTGTAACTCTGCATGCAAAGGAAGAAGAACAACCGTCTCTCTGCTTGGTCAGACAAGTGTGAAAGTCAGTGAGGAGGCTGAAGATTCGCCTCATAGATGATGTTATTGACTATTATTGTAAGGTTTTATAATTATTCTGTTGCATATTAAAATATTCCAAAAAACAAACTTATATCTAAAATTAAATTGGCATTTTCTGCATTTTTGATAACAGAATTTGGCTTTAGGGGCACCCCAGTAGCTGAGTGGTTAGAGTTCATACCACAGGCCGACCCCTGACCTTTACTGCATGTCACCTCCCTGCTCTCTTTCTACTGCTACTGTTCAATATAGATGAAAACACACAATCATAAATAAACATAATTACATCAGTACACGTGCTAATGTTCCCTTCATCTGTCCAAACTTTCACCAACATGGTGCAGAGAAAGTTGGAATAAATGGTTTAGTGAATTAGTGAATTTTTCAAATCTGCTTTTCAAAGCAAGCTAGGTTGCTTGATGCTCTGATATTCTTCCATTTAAGTTCGAGTTTTACCCTCTATCTGTTAAAAAACAAGATATCTGATACCACATGCTGACTGTGCTGCACTCCTGCAGGACTTTCTTCCAAGACGGGGATCTGCTTGAGTTCGCTAAGCTGGGAAGTTACCTGGAGTATGATCTGTTTGGAGTGGAGATGCTGAACTACCCGTTTAACCTGGACGTAGACATGCCCAGTGACTCCCAGAGGGTGAAAGCGTGAGTAACACTGGCCGGTTTGAAAGTGTGTATTGTTTCTGAGGAGGTGTCATGTCTGAGCAAAAGCGTGACGGTATTGACGTGTCCACTCTTAAATCTTAACTGTAACCTTCACATCTGAGGTCACATCCATCTTTCTTGTTCTTTGAAGGAATCTATTCTTTGAATCCATCCACTAAATGGAAATGAGTGTGTGAACAAGTTGCACGCTGTATTCTGCTCAGAAGACAAATTTAGCATCACACAAAAAGAGCCTGATAACTCCGTGGTCATTTCTGTACTATTCAGAGCCCCTCGTTTCTCACAAGTGTGTCTGCTCATGTTCAGCTTGGCGCTGCTGGTGAAGGAGGGCTACGAGGACAAGGTAGTGATCGCACACGACATCCACACCAAGAACCGCCTGACCAAGTACGGCGGCCACGGCTACGCTCACATCCTGAAGAACATCGTGCCCAAGATGCTGATGAGGGGCATCTCACAGCACCAGGTGGATAAGATCCTGGTTGACCTTCAGATGAATCCGAAACCAAAAAATGACACAAGAGGAATAGAGCTAATATTTCACCTTCAGATGATGGCTCAATACCCAACAAGGAAAACCTGAAGATCTTTGCAGTAACCACAATCCAAATCCATTTATCAATGTGCTTTTGAACTATTATACCAAGAAGCTCCCAGAGTCAGTCTGTAATTAGTGTTTAATTTCAGTCTTCTTCAATATTTTAGCAAAGCAGATGTTTCATGACTTCATCTTCTAAAGGAAAACTGATTACAGGCTGCAGTTTCATCCAGCTGAAAGCGTTTTTTATAGAGATTCTTATTAATTAAGACTTGATTTTTTATTTGTAATTATACATTATTCACTTTGTAAGCAAATGATATAAAGGACCTTGCAGGATCACAGTGCCTCTCAGGAAGCAGCCTTGTTTTAGCCCCATTTATGCCACGGAAAATATCGTTGAAGTGATTACAGTCGAGGATAAGTGTTTCCAATCTCTGCAGGTTCTCTGCAGCGGTGCTCACAACTGTGGAGCTATTTGTTTTTTTAATTTCAATGTCAATGTCATAGCTGCTTTTTATTTTTATTTGTAAGTGACATTTCTGCAAACACGTTGTATGGGAGGGAAATAATGAGCATGTTGTTGATCAGTGTGCTGCTCTGCTCTTGACACAATGCGGCTGTGTTAGATGAGTTGTCATGCTGCCCCTAACTGGGTGTCTATGAGGCTGAGTGGCTGGCAGGCCCAGATGAAGGACATGTTCTCCTCTCATCTGGGCCTCACAGGGTGACTTCACCACACGACCAATGGCACGATCGCCACGGCTGACTGTGCCAGCCGTGAACAGCTCTGTAACTTTGATTAATCTTTCGGAGAGGATTACAGAGTGAGTCAGAGGATTTCATTTGACATTATATTTTAACTGGCGGTCTGATCTGGAGGGGCGTGGTCATCAGCAAGCAGATTGATGAATGTTGTCGATAGTGATGGTCAAATGAAGCCCCATGAATCACTGAGGCTTTCCAGCCCATTGCTTCACCAAAAGGTTCACTACTCGAGGCCTTAATGAATACCGCCATCTGCTGGACAAATTAACATTACTGCCAATGCCATAGTACCATCACATGAATTAATCCTCACCCAACACCAGCGTTTTTTTTTAGTACAACTCATTTTATTCATGATACATAAAACTGTTGTACATATACTTAACATGTTATCTTTCAACTAAAATATGCAGGCCCTGCTGTAAAACTGTGGCTCCCCAGTGACTTCTTTACATACATGTGTCAAGGCAGAGTCCCAAAATGGAAAACGTACACTGATTACAATGTGAAGCAATTCCCAGTTAATATCACTACTAAACGATGCCACATTATCCTCCTGTTTACTTTACTAAGTTAGGGAAGTACATATGGAATCTGTCATTTAACCGCGGTCATGAGTTCAAGTCCAGCTCAAGACTCTCTGCTGCATGTTACTCTTCTCTGTCAACCCCTGATTTCACTCTGTCTCAGTCAATAAAAGGAAATATCCCCCCCCAACAAAAAAACCCCAAACATATATATGTAAAACCATGCTATTTGATTTCTTTTGTAAGCATATCGCCGATGGAGTGAGGCGCCACATTGGGTAGGAACGGCTCTGTGTAAAAGTAGTGTCTCGCTTATATGTGACTGAAGAAGGTGACAGAAGGTGCGTACACCAGATACAGGAATGACATTATTTACAAACAGAATACCTGACACCCACGCACACAAAGATCATTTTACACAACTCAGACACAAGTGCAAAAGAAAAGAAATATATAATATCTCACATCAAAGTCCTACAGTGGGAAAATAATCTACGCTGCTGCGTTTCCTACACTACTCCTTCCACTTCTCCAGCTGTTCTCCTGCTACTGCTACTCTTTCATTTTACTGACTAACTCACTACAACTGGCTCTAACTCACTACAAATCGCTCCAACTCCTCTCACCACAAGCGATGCGTTGAACGAACCAATCACATGATCTGCACAAACCGAGGCCTCGCTTGTCATCGATCACGAGATTTTTCCAGAAGCAACACAGGCCTCGAAGCACGGCTTCATCTGACACGCCCACTTTTACTCGAGACACCCCTCACTGCCTTGGTTCATTTGTCCCATCATTAGTTGTCGAGCTCCAGGAAACATATCTGTTAGTGTGGCCGGCCAGTTTTGTGATGGTGCCTGACCGCCGGACCACCGTCGCCCCAACCAGATGTCCTGTTGACACCCACCAGAAAAATGGTCCATTTTGTGACAGCGAGCATCAGAAAGGCCCCTTTTACAGAACGTTTGTTTCTCTTTAAAGTCTCTTTATGTTGCACAGTGTTTATAGACATGCATAACTACAGCTTTGAACATTTTCAACAACTATGACATGTTTTTTTGGAAAATAAAGCACACGAGGGAACTAACAACACTGTAACCAGAATATGTGAGGACAATATCAGCATCTATAATTGATCGCTAAGGGTCAATACATTGAACTCAGCATATGCTACCACAGCAGTTACAGTTTGTTTGACATATGAGAAAACTTCATTTGCAAAGCCTAACAGTTTATCCAGGGTGCACAAGCGACACTAATCAACCTGACATGAGTCCACTTCAAATTCATTATTGTTTTCCTGTAATTGCATTGCCAGCTTGTCATACTGCCAGATGCTGTTTTCTTTTTCGCCTGACTTCCTCCCCATCTCTCTTGATTCCTTTGAAACACAGAAACGGTGAGCTCTGTCTCTAATAATCTGGTGACATTGAACTGATCACGAGCAGTGAAGCAAGCTGAATGTAGAGCATCTCTTTTCTCCCCTCAGCTCAGAAGGTGCTGTACTTGTTGCTGCTGTCCCCTCCCCACCGTCCAGCTTTATGTACATCTCGTCTCCGGGCTCCAGATGAAGGAACAACACTGTTGCTGGCGTGGTCGTAGTTCTGGTCGCCGTCCTGTGCGGTGGCTCTGGCTCTCACCTGGAAAGGAAATTTGGCATTTCTGATGACTTTGAAATCACAGGGTTTCTGCAGAAGTCAGCCAGTCCAATTTAATGCTTGTTAACGCCACTTTAATGCTGTACGGTAAAATTTTTAAGGCCATGACGTGAACTCAAGAAAAATTACTCAGGTTTAGTTTTTTGTAAAAGATGATTTTATATGAAAACTGTGTCACTACAAATATCGGCATATCGGAACTTATGAAGCTGAAAGAGAACTCATATTACAGTGGAGGGTGACCATTGGTTCCCTTTAAGACGTGTGCCTTAGTTTGCTAGTTTTGCGTCCATTTCTGACTCAGTGTTTTTCAGTTCATTGCTTTTGTCCCTTTATCTTTTCCTTAAAATATTCGACTCGGTGATCTTTTGAGCCGTGAGTGTGCTGGGTTTGTTTTCAGCCTGCTCAGCCACTTGATCAGCATCCTTCTGAGGCTGATGCACACCACTGTCAACACCTCCTTTTCCTCCTTTGGGTCCTCCAGCTCCTCTCTCAAAGCTTTTCTCTTAAGTCCACGCATGGCACCCCTCGCTCTTCTGTCTCTCTTCTTCAAGGTAGATCCTGTATCTCGTCCTGGATGAGGCTACAGAGACAGTAGTTCCTTTGAAGGGGGACTTTGAGAACACCCCCACAAGCTCTTACTTGGTCACAGACTAGTCTCTGGGCCTCAACAGTTTCTTCTTTTATGTTGCAAGTCTCTACCTCCCCGTTCACAGAGAAGCGTCTCTCTGCTGCAGCTTGCCCATGAGACAGGACCAGGAGGCGTTGAAGGGAGCTCCAGAGCTCAGGATGAGACTGGTTGAGAGGGTCATGAAGAAAAGCATCAAGTCGTTGCTCCATGGGTTTGAAAGAGAGGAACTCCTCACTTCTGCCATGCAGAGAGAGACAGCTGTCAGTGTTGCACAGCAGCATCACCTGCCAGTTAGGCTCATTTTGACCTCACTGGTTAACCGGTTAAATGTTCTCCTGCTAGTAAACCAGTTGGGTCCAGAGTGAGTGACTAGTTAACTAGTGACATTGTTGTTCATCCCACTAGTTGGAAGGCTTTTTGTCGCACTAGTTGATGTTTTTGACACACTAGTTGACATTTACATCTTACAAGTTTGGTAAAATTGCTTACTATTTGACACGTGCAAACAGCTAGTTAACTAATCAAATTATGTTCAGCAGTTACAACACTTCACTAGGTAACTGGTTATTTGCACATGTCAACGAGTAGCCATTTTATCAAACTTGTAAGATAGAAATGACTGCAGAGGCATCCTGCAGTTTGCCCCAGTGGGGGTACACGGTGACAGTGTAACCGGGGGCGTAAACATGACAGACTGACGGTTAGCATTGTTCCTGTTGTTTTGTTTTTGCTGCACATAATCAATGTGGTTTCCACTGTCAGTGCAATGGGAATTACATGTTGTCTTCAGGTGAACTCAGCAGAGTAATCACAGTCTGCGCTGTAAAAGGATCTTCCCGCTGTGTCTGTCCTGGGAGGACAAACAGCTCCACACAACAAACTGTCATGCTTGTTCTAGTGGAAGGCACAGAGCAGAGCGTGCAAACAACGCATACAAACAAACTTAAACCTCAACACACAAAATGCAGTGAAGCCTCTTTAGCTTTTAGATCTCTTAACCTTAATAGACAAAGCATCTGTGCAAGAAAGATGAAGGTGTACAAATGCACAAATCATGAATATGGCTCCCGTATCATCAAGCAGAGGGGCATAAAGGGGTAATAAACACGGCTTTCAATCTAATTTATTAACCTCATTCTGCACAACTCCCTGCTTTAAGAGGAGATGTAGCCAAGAAAAATAAAGTCAATAAAACTGGATGAAGACTTGGCAGTCCTCCTTCATCTTTACGTTTTAATTGCTTTTGCACCAGAGACACATGTGAGCTTCTGACAGGCTATGATAGATGTGGAAAAATGGCATCTTCTATCTGTTAAATGAAAATTTCACAGATCACGGTGACATGCTGAGGAGCACGGTGCTCCTGACAAGGCTGTCAGGTTATTCAATCACGTCGTGGAATTAACGTCCTGAGCCTACAGTCACTTTCTCTTGTTGAAGAGAGCAACTGCAGTGTTGTCTGACTCGACTGTGTTTTTCCAAGGTTGCTTTTAACCATCCATATGGAAATGCCTACAAGGTACAAGCTGAACATACAAATGAGATGCTAAGTTGACGTTTGTACTTGCAGGTTGCCAGTTTGTTCTTTGAGGACTGTGCCTGAAAACCCATTCAGGTTGTTGTTGGAAGCTAAAAGCTGACAAAACCATTTTTAGATTAACAGTGTGTCTGTGTGAGGTGACCTCCCTCTACAACCCCTCACCTCTGTACTTCCTCTGAGCTCATTGTTTTGGCTTACATGGTTGACTCTCGCTGCTCTCATCCAGCTGGTTTGCAGTTTTTTTGCTGAAACAGTTCAGATGAATCTACTTTTCAAAACATGTGGAATCATAGTGGAGCTCTGAGCAGTTCAAGAGTCCGATATGTTCCCAGAGTTTGTGGAGACCAGCACAGGGCTGAAAAGAGACGTACTGGACATAGTTTACACTGTTCATCAAGAGGCCAGAAACATGACTCCTAATGAAGGCTACTGTTGCTTCCTGACGGCTGGTAACAGGCAGTCACTTCTGGAAGAAGAAGAGAACAAAACTCATTTGGACTGTGTTTGACAGATGTTGTAGCTAACTTTGATGAAGCTGCTTACTTGTGAAGTAAAACTAACTAAAAAGTAATTCTTCAGAACAGGAACTGTGATGAAATGTTTTTCATTTTGAATAACATGCAGACCTTAGAGACAGACAAATGAACAAATGAACAAATGACTCTTGTATTGTGAAGTCTGATCTGATGACCTGCAGCATCAATAGAATCACACAGTGCAGCTCCTGATTAGTAAAAATGTCCTCCCCTGTCCAAAGCATTGTCTTCTTCTGTAGATTTAATCAGTCTGACTGGTTGTATTGTACGTTGTGTATCTGTCAGTGATGTTTTCTTATGTTACCACTTCTTGGAAGACACTAATTTATGACTTATACTCATCTACAAATGAGAAGCAGCAACAAACAGCTTTCCTTCCAACAAGGTGCTGATGGAACATGATCAGGGAGGAGGACGTAACGTCGACGCTACCTTCAGTTAAATATCTTCAGGGCTGCTGTCAGGAGGACAGTGTCAGATCCAGGACTACTGATAGATAGAGATATCTCTGGATTGTTGTTCTCCATGTTAACCCAGACAGCAAACAAGACCTTAGTGAGCAAATGAGAAGTTGCTTCTCTTCAGTGGAAACAACGGGTAGCAGCAGCAGCGACGCTAATGCTACACTCTGACTTCATCTCTTATTGTGTTGGAACCTTTTATTGTTTTTTAACGCCTTTTTATTTCAATATGTCTTTCAGTCTTTGTGCTTTATTATTTTTCAGTCCTGCTATTTAAAATTGAGTTCTTGCTTAAATGTTTGTTGTTGTCGTCAACATCTGTTTACTAGATTGCTTGTTTGACACTGATCAGCAAACAATCAAGAGACGTCAGTTAAAGAGACCAAACAACTGATATCTGACGTCTAATTTTTCTCTTGTCTCCCGTCTCCTTGAAATATTATCTCTGGCGCTCATCATTAAGTATATTCAGTGTACACATTAATGCCACAAAATTAACCTGATAAATCAGAGACTGAACCAACACTGGTCGTGTTTGATTTCCTTGCCTTGTAGTTTGTAAAAATGGAGTTGATCAATGCAGTTTATGGATTTTAAAGCTCAAGATAATGAAAGAATTAGCATTGCAGGCGATCTTATCAGAACAGTGAATTGTTCATACAGTACAAGTCACACACAGACAGATATTTTCCTCTCTCCATTGTCATTATCATGGAAATGTCCAGTGAGCTGGTGTGATATTAAATAAGTGAAGAATGAAGGAGAGTATAACAACATGTACAGAGAAAAAAGCCTCCATGAGACGTCTGGAAAATAGGAAACGTGGTTATTCTGAGAGTCATAATGGATTGTTTCTATTATTATTCTGAGTCGTAATGGATTGTTTCTATTATGCATTGCAGTTCTTTACATTTCTCGTGTCATTCATATGTATGAATAAACTCTCAATCTTACGCTTTCATTGCTCTTAAACCTGCCTTAATAGCTGTGCATTCAGGATGAGGTGGAATCTCCTCTTTTTATATCCCCCAGATGAAACACAGCAAAATGATCTCATTCAAAGAGTTTGTTTTCCCCTCTGAGGCATTCTACACCACTTCTTCTTCCATTAAGTCATATTTCATTTGATATGATGCAGCTGGCAAACCACAGTTAAAACACGACCCTCCAACATGAAGGTCTCGGGAGTCGAGTTCTGTTTGTTTAATTTAGCACCTCATTACACCAGTGAGCAATCTCCCAGCCTACAGCTGGATTGCGAGCCACCTCTGAGACTTGCGCTGACATTCTTCCAGTTTGTGTGGTCAACATGGCCTGTAGTCAGTGAGGCAGCCTGGTAAACAGCAGGTCAGAGGTTTGAACTCTACAGCAGTCGTGTTCGTCCCTGTTCACCTCCAGTCGCCTCAGAATATCAGATACTGTTACAGGGCTGTTGCTGTTGCTGCTGCTGTTGCTGTTGCTGCTGCACACTCTCATGTCTGGACTGGCAGATTTTGGTGTTCGCTCAATCATCCATTGAAAGGTTCTAAATTAAAGATGACTGCATGTTACAAGTTGCAGCTTGCATGTTGCAAATTTCATGAAAGCACACAGACCACCCCACAAGCCTTTTTTATTTGAGAGATGCTCCATGTGTTTGTGATAAATTAGTCTTTGTCAAAGTCACATATTTCTAATATAGTCTAATATATCCTAGACTTTATGCCATTGTAGGATGCACATCATGAACAAGTTCCCTACGTGAAAGTCAGCCATGTTAACAATCAATAGTCAAGCTATTGACTATTGATTGAGATGTGTTTTTTATCATATGCTGATAAATCTGTTTTAAACCAGTGATGTAGAATTGGCTTGGTTGAATTAGAAATAAACTGTATTCAAAACAAATGTATTCATATTCAGAGGACAGCGTCACAATGCACGTTTATCACTCTTCTTTAAATGTTACTGACAGAATGTAATCAGAGCCCTGCTTCTCCTGAATGTTTTCAGCATTAGCAGCTGCAGCTCAGGGCCCCGGCCTGTGTTAGTGTTCTAAAATCCTCATGTGTTTTCAGTGTCCTCATATTATTAATCCTAGTTGGTGAGAGTCTTAGGTAATGAGATAAACCGACAGCCCCCAGACATCTTTTCTCACCCTAATGCCACAGAGTTCATCAACCTGACCGCCTGGTTTAGTCCAAATCATATTTAGTTTAAAATGCATTAGTCTTGCCATTTGCGTGCCTGTTCTCACCATTTGTCAAACCCAGGCTGTGCCAACCTTATGGGTACTTTGATGTCAGTAAAAAGCTTAGTGACACGCAGTGTTTAATGCTGATTATCATTTCTCAAGCTAATGTTGCTCAGTGCAGGAGGAAGAGGAATATTCTGTTAATTGGTTTATGCATGGTAGCAGGATGTTCCTTCACAGCAAATCAAATGTTTAACACACAGAAGATCCTAACCCCAGTATGACCTGGAGGTCCTGTCAGGTTCTTCTCTCCATGGAAAACCACTTGTCAGTGGTGGTCACTAGGATCAGAAGACCATGGGATCTGAAAAAAGTGTAAATGCATCCAAGAAGTATTCAGAAGGAATGGAATCTAGTGGTTTAAAACACTTCTGGAGGTAGTTTGGGACCTGAATGAACTGAGTAGATTCTGGTCTTGGTCTGAATCAGTTCCAGGTCTGGTCTTGGTTCCTAAATACTGAGTGGACACCTGAACCCCTCCAGTTACAGGAAGCTTTGTGGTGCCTCATTTTATACACATGAGTGCTGTGACTCTTCATATTAGCCACCTCTACAGGACAGAGCAGAAGTACGTCTAATTTTTAAAAACTCCTCTCCAATGCAGCGTCATGTCTCACACATTACTGATGAGCACTTTGAACAGATTCATCACTCAAGTGATTGCCAAACATCTTAAGGACTTCTTGGTGCAAATGGATTCAGCTGCTACATCAAGAAAACCGATTTTTGTCTGAGTATCTAAAAATCCTTGCTGCTGTTTGCCTTCCTCTCCATCAAACTGCCAGTGCTCAAATGTGCATCGTCCCCAAACTGACAGCCGGACAGGCTTTTAGAAGAGCTTGAGGATGATACATGGCCTCAAACCCAGCCGTCAGCCACTGTGCCACTCTGCACACTCATACTCTCACAGATTTAAGTCAGCAGTGAAATTTTTCAAGCTACTGTATAAAAAGGCTCCCAGCTATCTGAAGGTGAAGAGGGTCTCATAAGTAATTCACAGTGCAGTCGGTGTAGGTTACACAGTTGCACAGCCTCCAACGGCCCAGAGCAACAACACAACCTGACTGCATCAAGTCCTCCAATGAGGCTACACTGCAACTTATGTATTCCTGTAGCGTGTGACAAATTGTGTCAGCACATTACTCTAGTGAAGCATTTTTCATGCATAATTCATCCTCGAGCCTACATTCCACACGGACGTTTTCAAATCCCTTTGAAGTTAATTCCCTCTGCGTGATAAACAGCCTCGCTCGCTCCAGCATGTTGCAGCTTATGACTGTCTGTGTCGTCTGTGTTGGAAGAAGTCACCTGTCCAAAACAATTCTACTGTACAATACCAGAGCGCTGGAGAGATTTACATCTAATAGTATTAGATTTACATCTAATAGTTCAACATGAAGGAAAAAAAGCTTCTCTGGATAGAATTTCAGGAGAGCTGCATGCCTTATGCCTTGTAATAAATGACTGGGGGACATCTCAGAGGAAGCTGAAGCTACAGTCTGCAGCATAAAAAGCCATCAACACAGTCATGATATTCTAGTGCATCACTGCTCCATGGATGGTGCTATATCACAGTGGTGACTGCTACACAACTATTCTACAGAGGTTATAGTATATTAAACATCCACCTTTGCATTTAGAAATGAGAGTGTTTGAAAACTGAGTGCACATAATCAAAAGTGCACACTATTGAAAATGAGTTTACACAATAAAAAAATCTGTAGTCAGTGTGAGGGCTTTCTAATATCGTTCTGCATTTTATTCTGCTAGTATTGGCTGTGCAACCAACACTTTAACAACATTTACATGTATCAGACTTCATGGCAAACATTCAAAATGTGTTGGGACTGTAACCCAAATGCTTGTAAGATTTCTAATTAAAGGGCATCAATGCTGTAAGGAGGTCTTTTACATCCAGTTCCAAGAATAGTGTGTGAACCTGATTGGTGACTGTTGTTTTAAATGTGCCATACAGAAAACTGTGACTGGATTTGACTTCTTAATTACTAGGATTTCTGCATTGATTACACATATAATGTGGTCTGATCTTCATTTAGGTCTCACTTATAGACAAACACAATCTGACTAAGCCAAACACACAAACAACTGTATTTTTAATGAGTAATCATTCACAGTTCAGAATGGAATAAAACTAGGAGACCCTCCATGCTAATGGCTTTTTCAAAATCTAGTTGGACTCAGGTGTTCCAATAAGGACTGGACATGTGGGTTGGAGAGAAGCCACTTCCTGTAATTAAAGGGAAACAAAATCTGTTTGCTGGCACAGTCTGCTGAAGACAAATTAACTGGTGTGAACCACACCTCCATCACAACAACTTTAACAGGACTTGTATGCACTATAAAGATGCACTGAGTTGGAAAAGACAAAAGCGTCTCTAAAGACCTGAGAGCTCATCAATCCATAGTAAGACAAACTGTCTGCAAATGGAGAAAATTCAGGACTGCACTATTCTCCCTCGGAGTGGGCAACTTGTAGTGATCACAAGAGCACAAGTTAAAAGTTGAACTTTTTGACAAAAATGTACAACGTCACATTTGGAGGAATAAAGCCGCTCCATACCATAACCACCACCTAGTCCCAGCTGTGAGGCAATTCAAAACTGTATCAAGAAATTTTAGAGAGAGTGTGTCAGGGCTGCAGTACATGACCTGAAGTTTAGTTGGGTGATACAACAACACAATGACCCAAGGCACACAAACTAATTAGAATGGCTAAAAAGAGGAAAATTCAAGTTTTAGAATAGCAAAGTCCTTCACCAAAGACGTGACCCTCAGTGAAGACATCCCAGAAATACAAATGAAATGCAAAGGTTTTATAGGAGCTACTAAATCCAAGGATTCACTTACTTTTCCACTGAGCTCTCAATGTGTTGAATAAAGACACAAAAAGTGCTCTTTGTGTCATTAATCAAATCCGATTGTGTTTGTCTATGACTGTGATTTACATTAAGATTAGAGCCAAATTTATGAGTAATTGATTCAGAAATGTAAATTCCAAAGGGTTCACTAACTTTTTCTTGCAGCTGTAATGGACTACACTGGCTCCAGTGCTGTGAATCTGTGTGGCACACATGTGAACTGGCCTTCTTCAGCAGCAACATACCAGTGACATGCAGAAGGGAACAAAGTGAATATTTGATTACCCTCGAGTGAATAACAGGGAATTAAGTGAATGAGGGTTGGCATATCAGCTAGCAGCAGGCCCCAGGGAGAGGATGAGCAGGAGAAAGAGAGAAAGAGAAGAAGAAAGCAGGTGATCTGACAGGCACTTGCCCCACTTGGAGGTTTGACAATTGCCTGCTCCACAGCCAACTGGGTCCCTGAGTTATCTCCGTGTGCACAGGGGAATTAATTAGGGACCTGATGATCGGGGGAAATGAGGCTGAATAATAAAAACCATGATGATCTCTCTCTGTGGCGTTGCTTCCTTAGTCCTTCCACACTCATGATGATTGTCATGCCTGGGAGCTGCTCTTGTCATCGATACCCTCCCACCACGTGTATATAAAATCCCTCCACTGAGCAGCTAATGGTTGCAAGGTGTAAAAATGGCCTGGTCCTTCTCGGAGCTCCCACTGTGCACCGTTGTAAATCACAGAGTCATTACACGGGAGATGAGTGCTGGGAAAATACGGCCACTGAAAACTCCCCCTGGCTCAGCCCCGGCTGTTTTCTGCTTCGGCTCACAATGCACAGCACACGGTCAATATTTAGCCGTCCGTCGCCTTCAGAAACACAGGTGCTCCAAGTCATTTTCCATAACGTCCCACTGATGAGATCATATCAGAAACAGTGTCCCCGAGCTCAAGTTGTTAGATGAAGATCATCTTTCAGTAACTCATATGAGCAGAATTCCATCATTTTTCTCACAAATACTTGCGGTCTGCATTATCCAGGACAAAAATCATCCCAACAGCTCCCATCACAAGACTCACACAAAGCAAAACCAATAATACACTTGGCTGTTCTCCTCAGTTCATAAGGCAGAAATGAAAATATTACACTGCAAATCTCAGACTGCAATACCAGCGTGTTGGTGTTTATCACTGGCAGCAAGAGTTTGACAAAAGAATATCTAGATGACATTTAGCCTTTGTTCACTTTGACATATGAACAGGACTGTCTTATTTTTTGACTTGAAAGTTAGTATTAAAAAACCCTCAGTTGTTTCCAGACCTTAGAAGAATCTGTATTTCTTTCAGCAGATACACTCATTTTCCAGTTTATTAGATACATATAGCTAAAACTAATGTGGTCTAAAGCCGGACAAGGTTAGCGTTATACAGAGAGGCGGGAATTTACTATTCACAGTGCTCCATGGTAAACAAAACACAGTGTTCTTGAATGCATTTGAACCACGGTGGAATAACTGGATGCGGTGTGTCATATGCATGGACATTCAGCAATACAAAAACAAAAGAGAAAGCCAAGCATGAGAGCTGAAAGTTGGGAGATGAAAGAGAGACGAGATATTGACATAGTTTAGCATCGTGAATACATGTTCACAAATCCAGTAAAGACACTTCAGAGTTGTCTGTACATCCATTACTATGTACACTATATTACCAAAAGTATTTGCTCACCTGCCTTGACTCACATATGAACTTAAGTGCCATCCCATTCCTAACCCATAGGGTTCAATATGATGTCGATCCACCTTTTGCAGCTATTACAGCTTCAACTCTTCTGGGAAGGCTGTCCACAAGGTTGAGGAGTGTGTTCATGGGAATATTTGACCATTCTTCCAGAAGCGCATTGGTGAGGTCACACACTGATGTTGGTGGAGAAGGCCTGGCTCTCAGTCTCCACTCTAATTCATCCCAAAGGTGTTCTATCGGGTTCAGGTCAGGACTCTGTGCAGGCCAGTCAAGTTCATCCACACCAGACTCTGTCATCCATGTCTGTATGGACCTTGCTTTGTGCACTGGTGCACAGTCATGTTGGAAGAGGAAGGGGCCCACTCCAAACTGTTCCCACAAGGTCGGGAGCATAGAATTGTCCAAAATGTTTTGGTTTCCTGAAGCATTCAAAGTTCCTTTCACTGGAACTAAGGGGCCAAGCCCGACTCCTGAAAAACAACCCCACACCATAATTCCTCCTCCACCAAATTTCACACTTGGCACAATGCAGTCCCAAATGTACCGTTCTCCTGGCAACCTCCAAACCAGACTGGTCCATCAGATTGCCAGATGGAAAAGCGTGATTCATCACTCCAGAGAACGTGTCTCCACTGCTCTATAGTCCAGTGGCGGCGTGCTTTACACCACTGCATCCGGCGCTTCGCATTGCACTTGGTGATGTACGGCTTGGATGCAGCTGCTCTGCCATGGAAACCCATTCCATGAAGCTCTCTGTACTGTACTTGGGCTAATCTGAAGGCCACATGAAGTTTGGAGCTCTGCAGCAATTGACTGTGCAGGAAGTCTGCGACCTCAGCATCCGCTGACCCCTCTCCTCCAGTTTACGTGGCCTACCACTTCGTGGCCGAGTTGCTGTTGTTCCCAAACTCTTCCATTGTCTTATAATAAAGCTGACAGTTGACTGTGGAATATTTAGGAGCGAGGAAATTTCACGACTGGATTTGTTACATAGGTGGCATCCTATGACACTTCCACGCTGGAATTCACTGAGCTCCTGAGAGCGACCCATTCTTTTACAAATCTTTGTCAAAACAGTCTGCATGCCTAGGTGCTTGATTTTATACACCTGTGGCCAGGCCAAGTGATTAGGACACCTGATTCTGATCATTTGGATGGGTGAGCAAATACTTTTGGTAATATAGTGTATATCCATCGGCCCCAACGATAGCACCACCTGTATAATATTTCTTCCTCGTGCCACCAAAACAACTCGGTCCTGTTGAGACATGAACACAGAACCTCTGGGGGGTGTCCTGTGGTGTCTGGTACGTTGGCAGTAGATCCTTTGGGTCCTGTGGTAGGGAGATACTTGACTGAATGGTATCAAGGGAGTTTTGAGGCAGGGTTAAAGTCTTGGGCTCTTTGTTGTGATCATCGAGTCATTCTGAAGCAGTTTTTAGGGCATTGCAGGAGGCATTGTCTTGCTGGAGGAGGAAGTTACTGTTGGGGAGTGCTGTTGTCATTGGGGTGTGCTTGGAATGCTAGGACCCGAGGTTTCCTGACAGAAAAGTGCACTGTAACATTCATTCTAGCTCTACCGCTAGGGGTGTAACAATACAACGAACCGAACCGAGCATTCGGTTCAGGCACTTTCGGTTTGGTACAGAGGTGTACCGCGGTACGAAAATTTTAAGATTCTTAAGAATGGCCAGTGTACAAAATTGTTTTAATTGTGAACCTCGTAGTTCCCACAGTTGTGGTGGACCTTCTCTGTCGCACAGTATTGCGGAACTAAAACCAAGTAGGAGTTTCCAGTCAGACCGTTTTTTCTCCTGCCGGCGCTTCTGTGACATATGGCTAGTGAATGGGATGGCTAATGCTAACAGCAAGAAGCCGGAAAATCACCTGTTTGGGATCACTTTGGTTTCCAGGTAAAGTATGAAAAAGGAGTGAAACAAGAGGACAAGAAGAAAGCCGTAAGGCACTCCAAACGTGAGAAAAAATATGGTGTTTATTATTTGTCATAACTCTGGTTTTACTTGGCCGATCAACACAATTCAAAAACTGGTAGATAGTTTGAAATCCACACTTTCGACACGAGTTGAAAAGGAGGCTCAGCGAGGTGTCTTCCTACTATGTCATCTTAAATCGGTCATGTCATTTTGTGACATTTTGTGACACCTGTCGACTCCAGAGGGTTCCGTACCAAACCATACCGTACCGAACCGTGACTTCTGTACCAAGGTACGTACAGAAACATGATTTTTGTGTACCACATCATAAAAATAATATCTACAAGAAAATGAAACAGTAATTCCAGTCTTCAATAATGTTTGCATATACAGGGACAGAATTTGATGTACATTTAGCTGCCAGTTTGTTCGGCACATCTACCCAGAACTACTTGATGGTCACATTATGTTCACTTTTTGTCGAAGTGGTTTTAGAGAGTAGAAACTCAGTGTTATGGTCATTTTAGCTTTGGCTGTAATTTGTTGGATTGTTTAATTATACTGTGTTAACTGTTGGTAGGTGTGTAGCTTGTCTGTTATTCATGCAGAAAACTGGAGTTTGTGACAGACCTACAATCAGCTTGTTATCTCTAACCACAATCTTCCCAAACCTTCACCAGCTAACGTTCTTGCCCAGACCTTACTGTACTTTAACTAGTATAAATGCCCCAGCAATGATCTTTCCTATCGTAACCATGTGCTAGTCACCATATGCTGATGATGGAGCAAGTAAGATTTAAGCATTTATAAAAAATACTGTCACTGAATATAATACAGGGTTTTACAGAGTGGTCTAGTATTGCCCCTGTAGTAGGGCTGGTTTTGAAGATGAGCCCAAGAACAAATTGAGGACTGTAGTTTGTTACTGACCACCATGCTTTTCACAGTCCATGGCACTTTGTCAGCCTGAAAGCACCATTTAACACATGGATTGTAGGTCACTGAAAAAGAATGAATTAATTTGGTCTGGCGTTTAAATGCCAATTTTGATGGAGGCAGATGTTCACACCGGGCCCAGTACATTGGCTAACTGATGTTTTACAAAGATGCCTCAGAGTCCATTTTGTTTCCATGTACAAACAAGCACCAGCCTGGTTCCTAGCACACACTGTCGCTCTAGGCAGGCAGGATAGAGCCTCGAGGGGCTGATTGCTCCCCAGGTTAGCCCCTCGCATCGACTACCATCCAGCACACTAAAGGAAGACCTGTCAATGACACCCAGAGGAATTCTTCGCTGTCGGGTTGCTGCAGTGTGGCTGCCAATTATAGTCAATGGGTTGCAAATCACTGAAAAATAACGTGCAGTTTTGATGCTTTTATAATCATGAAGTTGACTGTGTGAAATGTACATTTCAAAAACAGACAAAAATAAATATTAGATCGTGATAGCAGAGCTTGACATTTCAATGCATCCAGCGTCAGCCAGATGACAAACCACCCTACAGCCACAGTGTGACAGACAGAGGAGAGACTCTTACTGTTGACATGAGAGGTAGACATAAAAATGAATAACTGTGTTTGGAAAACCTTTTCCAGGGCTTATTTTTAGAAGGGAGGCACTAAGTTTAGCCGTTAGCATTTGAGCAACTCTTTATTGTATTCCTTATTAGCAAGGACAAAGACAGGAAGCATTATGTATTTGTCAGTGAGTTACCAGGTGGGGGAGCTTGTGAAGTGGACACAGTTGTAGTAATACTTGTGTTTAATGTTCTGCTCATAATAAAAAACATAAAGACATTTGGTGTCAACCAGTCTAACAATAAGAAAGATTTATTTGTTATTTATTTACCATCATGGTCAGAAGGGCTGTGTGTACCAAGGAATTAAATATAGAGGGGCTTATGATCCTGTCTCATAAAACACTTCCATAGCAATTTAGCTAATGGTGTTTCAACTGTTTGAACTACTCTAGCAGTAGTAGTTCAAACTACTGCTAGAGTAGATTTAACATCTAGGTTTTAATGTTCACCTAGATGTTAAATTTTATAATTGCACTGTAAATGCAAATGTTAGAGGTACGGCCTTGAGAGGGTGGCCAAATACACCCATCAGGCACAACATTAAAACCACTGACAGGTGAGTAACAGTGATCATCTCATTACAATGCAGTGTTCTGCTGGGAAACCTTGAGTCCTGGCATTCATGTGGGTGTCACTTTGACATGTACCACCCACCTAAACAATCTTCAGATCAAGCACACCCCCCATGGCAACAATACTCCTTTGACAGCAGTCGCTTCCCCCAGAAGGAGACTGCACCCCACCAGGAATAGCTCGAGGAACACAACCAGGAGCCCAAGTCATGGACTGAACCTCCAAACTTCCCACATCCCAGTCCAACTGAACATCTGTGGAATCTACCACAACACACCTGATCTACAGAGGCTCCACCCCACAGCCATCAGGATCCAACATACCAGAGATAGACACAACAGGAACCCTTCGGAGGTCCTGTGTCCATGCCCTGATGAGTCAGAGCTGTTTTGATGGCACCAGAGGGACGTACACAATAAATAGATGGTTTTAATGTTGTGGCTGATGGATGTATGTCTGTAAGTCATTGGATCAATAGTAAAGATTTTGCCTCCTTGCACAGAATACTGTGTCTATAAACTGTAAGCTGTATTACACATTATGTAAAAACGTCCAGACACCCTGTTGGAACTCGGATGCGTTGAGATGTCAAGCCTGCTAATCGTGGCGGAGGTGAATGTCGAATTGTCAGAAAGTCATGGATAATAGGCGACACAGACGGCTCCATATCCAGTGTATGAAATGTGGAAATGGGCTTCCAAAGCTGTCCAGCAGAAGTAAGGATTGTCTTCAAATGTCTGACACACAAAAGCTGCCAGAAAAGAACAATTGTGAGCAAATTTGTCAGGGGTCGTAGACGAGAAATCCCAAGTTAGTAACAAGTGAGTCCATCATTTGTGTCCAGTGGTATCACACTTCTGACTTATAGAGCTGATGAGGTAGTTGATGCTCCTTGTGGAATTTTGTCAAACTCTTTAGTAGGAGTTTGGCAGATTTTAGAGGACAGGATCCCATTGACGTCCCTCCAGAGCATCGTGGTAGATTGTTTGTCACAACATGCCGTCTGAAATGATTTTCCAGAAGACAAGTGGTCACAACAGCAGACAATGTTTGTTGTATTTCAGCCTTCATTTAAAGCAAAGAATTTGCAGGAACTGAACTTACTAGTGAGAAACAGCAAGAATTCATTGTTTGCACATGGTTCAGAGGAGTTGACTAAGTTATACAAAAGGAAAATATGGTGATTAACTGTCTATAACTTAACACTTTGTGAACGATTTCCCAAATGAGTAATGTACTGTCAATGTATGGCAGAAGAGAGAAATCATTCACATGTGATTTGTCAGGCTTTCTGCTGGAGGACTTGATGCTTTCAGCTGGGAACAAAAAGTATGTGTTTTTGTGTTTTGTTCTGCTTTGTGTTTTTTAGAAATGAGGAATTCGTCTTCACTGAAGTGTGCCTGACAGTGTCACGGTCGAGTTTTCTAAGTGCTTGCAGGTCATGAAAGTATCTCAGCCGTGAGAAAAACCATATATTTACAGTCTTATTGCTTTTCCACAGTGGCACTCTCAGATGAATGGATGCCACATTTGTAAGGATAAGAATACTAAACAGCATGTTTTTAGGTACTGACTGTAACCAGTGTAGTTTCAGAAATAAAACTCTCAGCTGCTGTGTCAAAAGCTCTGCAGCCTATCAGCATGACTGAGTCTAAAGTGTCTTTGTATACACACACGTCTGTGCTCATGTATGTAGGCTGAATACAAACACACACACACATAGTAGCCACTGATGGATGGCTGTCCAGGGAGTGGTGGTGGCACAATAATTACACTGTCAGTTTGAATTCACCTATTGACAGCAGCAAAGTCCATCTATGCTGCAGAAATGATCCCATTAATGAACAATTTCTCCTGTGGAGTGATACCAACATGACATAATTAAAACTGACGTGAAATGATTGTATGTGAAGCAGGGAGGACATTAGTACAGATGCTGTTAAAAACACTAGTGACAGCTAAATCTTGCTAGTTGAGCTCTGACACACTTATGCTGTAGAAACAATTTACCTTTGACATATAATTAACAGTACAAGTCTGAGTTGTTTACTTTCTCCTCTTCCTTTTACAAATGCTTTATTTGGATGTTGATTCAGATTTTCTCTCTAACAAGTTGTTTCTCCAACCCAAGGCATACATTTTGTCAAAGCTGTAGGCATCTCACAAGGTATCCTTTGGCATCAGTGCCACCCATGTCATTAGACATGCAGGAGCTTTTCCAGTTTAAATGGTAAATGGTCGGCACTTATTTAACACTTTTCTACCTCAGTGGTACTCAAACTGTTTTATATTGTGTTTCTCATTCACCCATTCACACACATATGGCAACAGAGCTGCCATGTACGGTGCTGCCAGCCATCAGGAGCAACTTCAGGTTCAGTGTCTTGCCCGAGGACACTTCAACACGTGGAGGGGTGGAGGACTGAACCACCAACCTTGCGATTAGACGACACCCCGCCCTACCACCTGAACCACAGCCACCCACAAAGAGCCCTGTAAGGTTGGAAGGGTGGTAGCAGGGGGGATGGACCATTAATTTTTCACTTTTTGTGGTCTCACACACTACTTGGTGTAAACTACTTGTTTAAGGAAAGATCATGATTTGGGTTAAAATACACTTTTCACCACATGAACTATGTTTCAAAGCAGACTTCTAGTTCTGATCATGAACTGTGACGGCACCAGCAGAGAACATTTGCCTGTGGTCTCATGGAGTCTACTTCTGGGTCTTGGTTTCTGGTTCTTTTTCCTTGCTGAGTTTTGAAACAAACCACTACTGGTTCACAACAGAACATGTGTGAACATTCTTGAGTATGCTGAAATGCCTTTAACATTTACGTTGTCACGTTGAACTCCCCACAATGTATTGAGTACTTCATGCAGTGACTGAAGACTAATCCTGCTGAAGTGTTTTGTGGTCACAACACTGCAAAGGTCAGCACTTTGAAATAAGAGCACAGATCCCCAAATTGACTGGTAAACGGTTTCTATCCAGTGTTTGCTTTGCCTGGTCAGTAGGTGGGAAACAGAGGCAACAGAGAGCTGAGGCAGTTCCCCTCATCTAGAGGTCAGCTGGAATCCTTCCCCTTTGGTTAACACTTCCCAGCCACACCAGCCGAGCTTCTCTTAGCTTCTCTGCTGCTCTCACGACTGAGCTCCTCTCCTCCTGGGCTCAAGCTGCCCGGCTATTTTTGTCTTGCAGGCTCCGAAAGAGTCAAAAACAGAAGTACTACTTTAGTTTTCTGTACTACAGGTTTGGAAACTGAGGAGGCGAGAGCTCAGCACAAACACAGCTGACAGAAGGGGAAAAGGCCTTGAAGTCTATTAAACCAGTAAATCTTCCTTTAGGTTGGACTTTCCTGTTTTGGAAGCCAGCAGCAAATCGGAGGGTTTAATCATCAAGGCTGTCGTACCCGTGTAGCTGGCTTGTTAGAGAAGTATTGATCACGGTTCTCATTAGTACACCTATCATGAATGAGTGATTTGTTCAGTTCCTCAGTCAAAATTGAATTTCCTCATTGCTTTCGTGACCTATAGGTCATTTTAGCTAAGAGGAGCCTTGTAGTCCTACAGCTTGAGGGCTTTGTTCCCGGCTTTGTAGTACATCAGTGTGACCCTCATCATATAGATGTGACACACACATTTATCCAGCCTTAGCTGGCCTGCTGAATGATGCAAACAGCAACCACTAATGAGAAAAGCATTGTAAAGATACAGGGAGACAAAGTATTGGAGCATAATATACTTTGAATTGTTCTCATGCTGAGTGTAAAATGTGATTATTTCCAAAATGTTAAAATGAAATTTGTAAATAGTCTTAAAGTCAGGTTTGTATGAAGCACGAACTGCAAGCTTGTTTTGTTTAGATGCTAAAGTATGTAACTAAAATGTCAGCAAACACACTGTAACAGCACATTAACAGTGTCTTTATGTAAAGTAACTGGTAAATCTGTTGGAAACAAGTGTGTACACACATCCAATAGTCAAGAAGCATGAACGTTCCTTTAAGCTCTGTTTTGGTCTCCTCCTGCTGCTGAGGGAAACATCTGGCTCTTTTGCTGCTAAATGCTCCACTACATTCACCTTAGCTTGTCTTATGAAGCAACCCGTTCAACATTATGCTGATTCATTACTAATATAAAAATGTTGACTAGTGCAGATTCAACTTTAAATCAAAATAGCAGGACTAGATTGTTTTTCACTGAAATGTCAACACTCTCCATCCTCCTAATATTTAAACTGAGTGCTGATGAGATCAGTGGTCACCACCTGCATAGCTTCTTAAGATGCTGTTAATCATGTGAGTTATTTCCTAATAAAAATGAAGTTAGCTGCTTTTTTTAAACCGTGTTTTTGTTTTTAATCACATCAGCGCTCAGCCATAAGGACAAGGTTCCAGTTTCTACCCAGCTGCTTTGAGGCCAGACTAAATGCCTCAGTGTAACTTTTCCACCTTGTAGTGATAAAGGACACATCAAGTATGATCCTCAACCCCTCTCTGTAGTTTTGTAAACCAGATAAACCTTTATTCTCTCTGTGTAAACTGGCATTAAGCAAAGGACCTGGGGCAGGTTGTGGGCTATGAGGATGAAATCAGGCTGGCAGGTGGATGTGTGGAAACCCAGTGGCTCTGACAGGACCGAGCAGACATCCGTGACTAAAGCAGGGGGGCTGTTAAACGACATGTCACGTCTCCTGATGCCAGCATCCCCGTGGACGGGTGCAGCCAGAGACTGGCCAACAGGGGGAATTAATTCCAGGACATGCACCATGTAAGCCCCATCAATTCACACCTCCTGCTCAGGGCCCACACAAAGACCAACACAGTTTGCAGCCCTCTTGTTCCAACTAAAACTGCTTCAGGTCAAGTAATGGGTGCAAAGGAGACTGAGAAAATGAATGTATAAATAATACAGGGGCCTGCACCACAGGTTGAGAAAGAACAGAGTCGAGGAAAAACACTACATGTCCCAAGTTTGAAGGATGTAATTCCCTCTGAAGTCACTTAACATCATATCAGTTATCAGCTGACGAAGGGCTTCAGTCTTCATTTGCCTGTTCCTGTCCAGTGACCGTAACCAACACCACACAGAGGCTATAAAAAGTTGAACCCCCCTGGGGAATATTCCTTTAATATTCCTTTCCAGCACTGAATCGTGGCCGTTTAATTTGACTTTTTTGGCAAGGAATTACAAACATGAGTCTTTCATGTAAAAGTCAAAACAGATTTCTACAAAGTTCATTCATTCAAATATAACATGGAAAATAAGTGACGGCATTAGGATTCACAGGACGCAGAGACTGGCACTGTGGCCTCATAGCTACAAGGTCCTGGTTCTAAAGTAGCCACAGGTGTGATGAACTGGCCTCCTGAGTCAGCTGGGAAAGACTCCCGGTGCTGGTAGCAACTTTAAGAACACTTCCACGCTATGAGGGATGCTAACATAGGGGAGGGGACTTGAAATCCTAAACTCAAGGTGAACAAAAATGAAGTTATTAAGCCATTTTCATTAAGTTACCTTGACTTGAATTTAGATTTACGTCAACTGACTCAGCAATTTGACATGCTAACCCTAACCACTAACCACTAGCCCTAACCCTGACACTAACCCAATACACACAATACAGTAGTCCCTCACCATATCATAGTTCACTTTTCATGGTCTCACTGTATCGCGGATTTTGAAATTGTATACAGTTACTATGTCAACCAGAGCGCCGTGTTCTGTATCCTGAACGCTGACTGGCTCAGCGACCGTAGCATCAGTCTCCTCCTCCCACGTTCAGCATGTGTTCAGCATCCTTGTCCATTTCACATCAACGTCTGATCAATGTCTGATAGTGTTGCTCTGCAGTGTTGTGCTTTTGTAATATTCTTTTAAAATATTTAATTTATTTCAAGCCGTCTGATGTTAATTAAACATTCCGTGCCTTCTAAGGCTTCTGGACCGAACCCAAGCGCCAGAGGAAGATGCTTACTGTAACATTAGATTTGTGTGTAATTATATTCATTTGCATTTGCTTGAATCTGGTTATTATTTTGGGCCTTACATAATATTGCATTAATTGTTTATTCAGATATTCTGTTATTTTATGTTACTTCTTGCCCTGCACTATGTCCTAAATGTTGGTTCCTACTTGCCAATGTTTTAGTACAGCCTTAAGAGTTTGTGGGCTGGAATAAACCTGCTGAACTGTCCTGTCGTGTTGGTGTTTATTATCAAGATAACAAAAATATAACGAGAACATAAGATAACTGTAACCCGCCGGACCCACAGCCCTAGAGACGGAGAGCCCGACAACTTTTCAGGGTTACATTTACCATTGCAGAAGAGTGTAGGTTTAAGAGTGTAGAAAGTGTTTAAGAGCATAGGAAGTGTTTATAAGAGTGTGGGAAAGGTTAATAACAGCATGGAGAGGGTTTATAAAGCCTTAAAATATATTTAAATAATAAAATAAATATAAGGTCACTACTTCGCAGATTTCGTCTATCGTGGTGGGTGGGGGTGGGGGGGTGTTCTGGAGCCTAACCCCTGTGATAGACGAGGGATTATTGTATTAAGGTGATGCAATTGCCAAAATTATTATGTAAACCCAACCCATCAAAATAATGAAGGTTGATCTAAATCAATAGAATTAGATTTGTATTTTCTGTCTTCCAACCACACATTTATTTAAATGATAGTAAAAGGTCCTTTAATTACTTTGGTGAATGTGGCCAATTCTCTAAAAGAGGAAAACTTTTTTATTTTACTGCTTTTTATGATTGTAAAACAAATAAGGAGTGAACAGAAGAAGCCAGTGTTCTCCTTCGTTCCTCTGTTGCTATTATTTGCTTAGTTAACATATCAGCTGTGACGAGCAGGGACTAACACAGTTTTGAAGTCTTTGGTTTTGTGGCTCATTTTCAGATGGAGAGTGAATTTGTTGTGACTAGACTGTAAGTGTGTTGATTCACAGCATGAGATTCTCTCCTGTAGGCATCGCTGCCACCACTTAGCTACAGTAGAAAAGGAGAAAAGGCTCAATTAGAGATTTTTTCCTCAGAACTGTACACTGAAATTAAAAGACAAAGAAAAACATATGGGATGCCTTCAGCTAAACAAGCCCAGCTGAAACTCCTCCCCATAATATTCTCATCATTTCTGCTTGCACTGAGAAATGCACTGTATCTGAAGCACAGGCCTTCCTTAAGAAGAGATTTTAAGGATGCAGATCAAAGCCAGGAAAACAACAGCGTTTAGCTGCAGTATGAACAGCTACGAGTGGAACTGAGCTCTGAGGCTGTGGTGAGCAGTAGCGTGATCCACTTACTTGTTTTGGTGCTTTGAGCCCTGCAGATGTGCATGGTATTGTGCCACCGAGTTGAGCGTGACGCTGCAAACTTCACAAGTGTAGCTTCGTTTCAGACCTGGAGTCAAACAGAGACACAAACATTAGACGAATAAGTCGAGGACATGAGTCTGCTTTTCATCGTCTTTCATAGTAAAGTGGCATTTTCACATCATGAGATGGTAATATGATTTCCACTCTCCTGCACACGCCCAGTGCAAAATCAATCCATCAACCCAGACAGCCCCTCTGCAATAAACATTTCCCTCATGCAGAAACGTTTCAGTCCTGCAGCAGGTGAGCATCCTTGTGCGTTTTCAAGATGCCATTAACTGATGGAGGCCGCTGGTGAGGAAGTGGAAAGAATCAATTAGAGCTGCATGTCCAGGGAGATGTTACACCCTGCAAACCTGAAGGAGACACGTTTCACAGCTGAATCCAAAACACTTTAGTTTTACAGGAATCTTTACACACCCACTTTGTAATGTACGTGAAAACATTTTCATCAGTTTGCCAAAGACAACTCTGCTGATCGATCTTCATGAGGGCATCACAGTGGATCAGCAGGGAGCCAGTGAGCTCTGCATACTGAATCTGTACATACAGCACCAGAGACAAACAAAATGTAATAAGTCGCCTAATTTTTTTAAATCGCACACCAGCAATGTCTTCAGTGTGATAATGGTTGTATGGAGTCAGCGCCCTGTTGCTGTATATTATGAGCAGCCTGTGTAATCGCTGTCATGTTGTACTAATCTTATTGTGCTATGAGAAATGGCTGTCTTGATTGCCTAGCTCTTACAATTGAGTTAACTCCTCCATAAATATTCCTCAGAGCCAAAGGCCGAGAGAAAATAAATGTCACTCCGCACTCATTGAATCACATTTCCATATCCTCCTCAATCAAATTTACTCCATGAATAATCGTTTACTGAATTGCCACAACAGAAAACTTGGAAAGCCTCCTTGTTTTCTTCTTCCAGGGTTGTGGCAGGTGATGGTGAAAATTTGCAGTTTGCCAACAACATTACTTCTCAGATGTTGATGTCAGCTGTTCGCTTTCTTGTTTTGTTTTGTTTGACTGAGATTTCAATTTTGCGCGGTCGTCCCCAGACGCAGTCAAGAGCTGACATTAGAGTTCTGCAGCAGGCGGTGAGGGTGTGTTCTGCAGTGGCCCTTTGACAGCCTGCTTCTCAGACACTTTTAGAAAGGGTGAAAGATTATACAGCGGCTCTGGTATCCATCACTGCCAGCCACCTGTGGCTCCCCACTCACGACGCTGCCCTGGATGAGCGATGAAGCACCGGGAGCCTTCAGGCCTCTGTACTTCCTCCCCTCCATCACCTTTACTTCCTACTTTCTGAGGCAGCGCCGGTGAGTCATCTGAGACCCGTTTGTTTTGGTTAACTTCTCCCTGAGCTGAGAAAAGAGACGCAGCTCAGGAGAGGATGCAGAAGAAGAAAAATGTGCTCTGAAGTCTCATTTATTTACATTAAGCTGGATTTTTTTTTTACTGTAAAGAAGGTGCCAGGATGTGAAGCTGAAGAATGTGGAGAAAAATGCCTTCTGATGTCTTCTGTCTTTGTCTGATCTTGTAGTAACACAGAGGTAACTTATAAAATATGGTAGCCACTACTAAAAACAAAAAATAAAAAAATACCAAAAGCTTTTCAGACAGTTAATAAGACTCTGCTCATCTCAGCAGTTCAGACCTCAGGCTGCGTTCACTAAACATCCTAAAGCTAGAAGGAGCTCAACTGACAAAGAAACAAAGAAACTTCTAAATAAGGCTCAGACCAGCCGTAACTATAAGACCTCCAAGATTCTGGTCTACAAGTATCATGTAGCATTTCAGCTAGCTTCTAGGTCTGACAAAAATGACTTGGTTAATATTCATAAGTCTGATGCAATAACATACTAATAATGAACTAAAGGCACATTTCATGGTGGGCCAGTTCATAAAGTTCCAATCAGCCCAGCGACAAATGGAGCAGCGCTATGGAGGACGAAACACCTGGAACATGATGTCACCCATACCAATAAGGTTAACTCCACCCCTTCTCTTAGACTAGGACTTCTCTCAGGTCTGAGATAAAAGCAGCTTCCTGAATAGGTCATTACAGAGACAGAGGTTGACCTCTATTTAGAAAGACTTCAGTCCTTTATGAAAATATCACTCCATTAATACACAACCACAGAACCCATCCATCTATTATCTATACACCGCTTAATCCTCCGCTGGAGCCTGTCCCAGCAGACTCAGGGTGAAGGCAGGGTGCATCCAGGACAGGTCACCAGTCTATCACAGGGCTACACATAGAGACAGACAACCAAGCACACTCTCATTCACACGACAGACAATTTAGAATCATCAATTAACCTCAGCATGTTTTTGGACTGTGGGAGGAAGCTGGAGACCTCTGTGAAAACCAGCGCTACACAGGGAGAACATGCAAACTCCACACAGAAAGACCCCAGGCCCAGGCCAGGACGCAAACCAGGGATCTTCTAGCTGTGAGGCGACGCTGCTAACAACCGAGCCCCAAATTCAGCAAAACCTCACTTGGAAATGAAAAGGTAACGTGTACTCATGCTGCTTCTGAGTTTCCCAACTTCTTCTCAGTGCTGAAACCATGAGACAACTTAAAAAATACCAAAGTTGAAATGACAACATCGCTCCAGAACCTGAGGTAAACAAAACTCAGCAGTAAAAATCATCCTCCATGGGGACTGGCTGAAGTCTGCTTTAATGAATCCATGATGTAAGTAAAGCACAGCCCCATAGACCATGTTTCCATACCATGGAAACATGACATGATGACATGAAGATAAGGTTTAGGTGAAACTAAATGTAACATTTTATAGGCTGTCATTGTTTCTGGCTCACTCATAATGTAAACATGCAATATTCTGCCACATGTCACTGTCTTGTTTTCTTAGTTTTACTATTCTATGTAGAGGCTCGGTGGCTCTGATATGTGTCTTTTCTATGCTGCAGTAATTTCAGTAAAAGTAAATGTTCAGCATTTATTAGCACCAGAGTCAACATGACCTTCTCCATTTCACTGCCATTGTTTAAATACACAAACAGCTCAGCTGCATAGAAAGCCCACAGCTCACTAGAGGGATACATGAGCGCACACGTATCAATGCTCATGAGAGCGTAGGCCACTTGTAGTTTTAGCCGCATGTTCTGAACATAATTTCCACGCAGCAGTGTGACTCTAGCTTTAAACATGGGTCCTGTCTGTGTGTGCTCTTGTTTCCATGCTGTGTTGTTTGGGAATTATAAGCATTTGAAACTAGGATGGAGGAAATGTATTTATTTCAGTCTAACTTTTACTTTGCATCCAAAAAGTAACAATATCATATGGATCCAGCATCGAGTTACAGCCTGTTGTATATTTTTGTGTCAGAGTGGGGTCTATGTGCCCAGATAACCATCATATGGTCTCCAAGGGACAGACTCAGTTATGGAACAAAGAGTCCATTCCACTTTCTAATGCAGGCCACTACCTTCTTACAAGCAGTAATGGAAAGTTAATAAACACCAATCCAGTCCCACAGTAAGGCTAATAGATCATAGTAACTGCTGGCTTCACCTGTACATCGACTCACCAGTAAGACACAGACTGGGCTTTCTTATTGGCTGCTGAGTGTAATTATTTCATTTGCTCTGTAGTAAATCTCTTGTTGTCTCTCAGCTAATTGAGACCTATTGCCTGAGCCGCTGGGAGGGAGCACGGTGGCAGTATGACTGATCAGCTGTGCAGTCCTCTGTGTGGACTGTTTATAAGCAGGGAAAAGGTGGTGCTGGTCCAGGGTTCATGCTAAATTAACCAGCAGCCATCTGCCCCACTCACATGCTGGAAGTTTAGCTCATTGCCTCTGCGACTGCAGCAGGGCGCTCAGGCTGAAAGAGCATATGCTGAACCAGAATTAGCATGGAGCAAATTGTTTGCTAAGTCGCACCGGACTGCTTCGTGAAGTGGCCCTCCACAATGAAATCATCACTCAAAGGGTTTTCATCCCCTTAAAGCAATGGAACAGGGATCGCCAAATCACAGATAAGATTGCTGTCTGAAATTGGACACAGTTGGGAAATGTGCAGTAAGTGAAGATGTAATATGTTGAGGAGAAAAGCCATTAGCTGGAAGCAAACGACCAACCCTCTGCTGGTCCAATCTAGTGTTTTAGATGGAACTAGTTAGGGGACATGCTTCAACCCTGTCTCCAAAAAACCCATGTTCCTTTACAACTAAACACTGGAGGAACATGTATTTTCCTGTATGTCTGGTTGACTGGAAAGGAGCGACAGTCGGAACGCAAGTAAATGGTAAATGGTCTGCACTTATATAGCGCTTTTCTCTACCTTAGTGGTATCCAAAGCGCTTTACAATGTGTTTCACATTCACCCATTCACACACACATTCACACTCCAATGGCGACAGAGTTGCCACGCAAGGCGCTAATCTACCATTGGGAGCAACTTGGGGTTCAGTGTCTTGCCCAAGGACACTTCAGCATGTGGAGGGGCCGGGGATCGAACCGCCACCCTTGCGATCAGTGGACAACCTGCTCTAACATCTGAGCCACAGCCGCCCCCAAGTGGCCAAGATATCTTGATTCCAAATGTTTCTGTGAACATGTAATCTAAGACAAGTCATTCAAAACCTAAATGTGAACACAGTTTAGTTGTAAAGGAAGACAATTTTACAAAGACCTTCCTCCTAAAGGGAACCTTGATAAGCTCATTGTAATTTACACGTCTCTGCTATTAAGACAGCAATAGATCTATTTTAGGGTCGGGGGGAGTGGTGAACGTAACACACAGCCGAGAGCAACAGCTTGACAACTGCGAGCCTCTAAAGAAGGAAGAGCTAAAAAAGGGGGGAGAAAGAGGGAGACAACAAGCTGGATCTGCTAGGAATGCATCTGTGATTAACGGCTGTGATGGAGTCCGGGAAAACACAGTTTGTCTGTCGGGGTGTTTGACAGGTTGGGCTACAGTCGAAATTTAGTGCTTCAGAGTGAGCGCTGACAGAATCAAAGAGCACTGTGTCTTCTTCTGGCAGCTACATGCGGGATTGTGAAATCGTTAGTGACCAGTGTAATGACCAAGAAGGAGCTGGCTGCTGCTTGATCTATGAGAGCACGACTGACGGCAGAGTTCACACTGTGCTACGTTATGTACTGTGTTCTTTCACTGCATCAAGAGGTTGGATCAGGTCAGTCAGCTGGTTGAAACGGTTCTTTTTACTTCATCTGTACTCTATTGAACTACATCACTTATTATTATATCACTTGAATTTTGTTTTTGAAAAGATGTTTTGGTGTGCAAGTCAGGGTTTTAATGGAAATAAAAGTTGTGTTTCCTATGCACAGATACAACATAAGCAACTGTCTTTTGTGATCTTAAGATGGTTTTTGCTGCAGTTGTCCAGCTGTTGACATAAAGGTTCATGTTCTTCTTGTGCTATAAGCCACTAAATGCAGCTTGTCTCTTTTTTGTGAGTGTTCCAAGTGAGTCAGGACAGTGATTGTGTGTTGGACTCTGAGCACCCACAGAATGTGAGTGACTAAAACTTAATACTGTGTAGACACAGATGGAGCACCGAAGTTACTGCCGTTAACGGGCCTTTTGTGTAGTCCCAGCTCGAGGAATCAAAGCGAGTGCCATCCCATATGTATGAACAGTCCCCCTGTAGACCTGTAATCTGGCCACATCCCTTTAAGCAAACCAGTTTGTGGGGAACGCATCACTTTACTGAACAGCACCTGGTTAATGAAAGGATTTAAATGGTGTATTATTGCCTGCATGTTGCATTTACTGTGAAGTTTTACACCATAGCTGTTCATTTTCCCACACCTCCCACAATCTGTCTCTCACACTGTGCTTAGAAAGAACAATACGTCAGCGCCCAGAATACACTGTTGCTCTCTTTCAGATTAGGCATGCTCTGTTAGCGCTCATTTACTCATCGGTGTCACACTGATGTTAACATTCAGATGAGGACTTGGACCAGCTGCCCTGTCACCTCAGTGTCTTTTCTCTGCCTCTCTGTTTGACACATTAACCTTTCTTCTATGCTTTTGTTTCTTTTCCCAGAACACCAGATTAGATCAGTGTCCAGGTGTTTTCATCTGGAGTGGCCACTTGACTGTCAGCTATTAACTTCCTTCACAGAAGGCTAGCTTGGTGTCTGTACAGCCAGAGAGAGATGTATGTCTCCAAGCAGACTTACAGTAGCTTCATTACACAGCCAGTGAGATTGGTCGGAGATGACATCACTCTGTATTGAGGCATGTAACGACTGAAGTATCACAAGTCCCAACAAATGGCGGAAACTAAGTGTTGTACATGCTGGTATGACGATGACATGCTGTGTTTTAAATGACCATATAGACTTCGGTTTATGTTCTCATCATTTTGTTGTAAAGAAACAGGTTTAGCATAGTACGTCACATTTTCTAAAATTGCTCTGAACATGAAGACATCCTGCGTCTCTCTGTAAAAAGCTTTCTCCCCCGTCCTCGAGAAGAGCCGCCTCACCGCTAGAAGCACTTGGTGAGTTTGTGCTGCTCAGTCTGAAATCATCTTTAGGGCCGGTTTAAACGAGAGACGCAGCATAAAGGACTGCTTTTATGACAGCCGTGGTAATGGATGGCAGTGAAAACAGCAGCTGTAGCACAGTATGGAGTTAAAGTGAGTTGATGCTTTCTTTCCTGTACTGTGATTTATTCTCAGATCTGTCAGCTACACCAGCAGAAAAAATACCGATGTTGTGATTCAGCTCAAAAACGATAAGTAATTATGCTTATCACAGTATAATTTGCTAGTGTGCTATTTTTTGACATGTAACAAAAACCTCTGGCCAAGCTCAGATCTTTCAACGTCTGAGGAAACATGCTGCAGATGTTTTATCACTCGGTGGTCTCCAGCATCATCTTCTACTGTAGTGTGCTGGGCAGCAGGCTGAAGGCGACTGAAGCTAACAGACTCAACAAGCTCATCAGGAGAGCTGCCTCTGTCCTGGGGGCTGAGCTGGAGTCTGTGGTGGAGGTGTTAGAGAGGAGGATGCTGAGGAAGCTGCTCAGCATCATGGACAACACCTCCCACCCCCCTGGATGCCACACTGACGTCCTGTCAGAGCACCTTCAGTCTGAGACCACCAAGGTTCACCACAGAACGCCACAGGAGGTCTCTCCTACTTGGAGCAATCAGACTGTATAATTCATCCCCCTTCCTCAGGAGGGACACATAACGAACAGACTTAGTCAACTTATGTGCAATATTATAGGACCTTCAATATCTTGTGCAGTCTTTTTAAAGTATTTTTTGGGGAGTTTTTCCATTTTTATTGACAGAGAGAGAGAGAGAGAGGGTGAAAGGGGTATAGAGGAGAGAGACATGCAGCAAAGGGTCATAAGCTGGACTCGAACTCACAACTGCTGCTGGTGACCTGCGTCCACATGGTAACGCCTTAACTCAGCGAGGTAAATGACTGATCTTCCAGTCATTTAGCTTAAATTTGGTTGTACTCATTTTATTTTATTATTTTTAGACACTATTCTACACTTGCTGTACTTATGTTCTTAGTTGATTTTTATATTTATTTTTATTTGATTTCTGTTTAACGACTAACACTTTCTCTAATTGTATATATTTCACTAGCCTTTGTTTCCTGTTACTCTACTCTGGTAAAGTAATTTCCTTCGGGATAAATAAAGTTGATCTTCATCTTTATCTTTATCATTGTTAGGATGGCACTGCTGCGGTCACGACTGAAACATGTTGACAAGCCCATGACTCATCATTAAATCTGTTATTTAACAGTAACAAACTTTAACTGTTAGAGGAGTTTTTATCAAAATAGAGGTTAAGAACCCAAAAAGCCATTTACTACTGGGAAAAACTGTAGAACCTGAATAACAAACTATAGAGACATTATGAGTTGCTGTGTTTTATTTAAAAGGCATAAACAACATTTGTGCAGTATCCACAACTGGTTCACTTTGCTGTTTTGGATTAAAGTCTACATTTAAATGAGATGCTAACAGCTTGCAGGCAGTTAATAAAACCTCTCTTGTTTTTCACTGACCTATATACTGGTTTGTGAGGTGGAGCCCTGGTTTCAGAGTGGAATAACTTCTAGAGCCAGAACTGTTCCGAGTGAAAAGCTGTGTCTGAAATCCAGTGCTATGTATGACATACTTGACATGTGAACTAAACATTGTTTTGGGTGAATAAATCGTAATATGTGTCTTTTCAGACGCACTGCTCCACGTAACACAACATCCTGAAAGCCTCATTGTTGGTTGGAGGTGCATTACCATGGTAACACATCAACATCATTCGCTGTTCCTTTACAGGCATTAAACTGGAGAGTAACAGACGTTAACGCTGAGCTGCTTTGGTCACAGCCACTACTGCACTGCGTTGTGGGTTATTAATGGGGGCGTAGCGTCCAGTGAGTACTGAAATTCTCTCCTGGGGAATAATATGAATTTTGCATACTATTGGGTTCATGTTAAGGTTTTGGACTCATTAAAAAGTTTCACGTGCTTTTTCAGCATACTGCACATCATGTGAATGTAGAATGTCAGATGCAGTAAGTCATAATCGAGGTCCCCAGAGAATGAATTTTAATAATTGTTACTCTCTGTCTGTCCTGCCAGCATCGTCTTCAGGTCAGTTTCTAATACTTAATATCTGATGTATTGGTTTATATTTAAATACTGGCAAAACACTCTGTCTGTTAGCCCTAACTGTACTGTCTGTTTAGGCCTAACTAATCAATGTTAGCATGCTAACAACAGTGATCATGGTAAACATTAAACATGGCAGACATGTTACCATGGCGATAGCCTCACAGAACCAATAACAGGGCTGTAGATTTCTATTGTCATTCTTAGGCCTGTTCCGTACATAACAGTCTTAATGATCTACAGCAAAGTTTAAGCTGGAAACTGGAAACCAGCTGTGATGTCGGCTGTGAAAAGGTACTGGAGCTGTAGTTAATTAATGGCCAAAGATAAAGAACTTCTATCCAAAGACCTAAATAATTCACGTCTCTTTGTGGTTTAAATATTAGACAAACACAGCACTTATGGAACACTGATTACCTTTATTACAGTTTATCAGTTTTAATAGTTCCTGATTAATAAATGAGAAACTCTGCAGCTGCTGTAACCAATTAATGTATCACCACCACCTTTGAGTGACGTGAATATAAATAGAATATGTGGTCAGTTTTCCTATAGAAAACTAGGTGAGGTTGTTTTATGAGGTAACTTTTCTCTCGACTGGTTGGAAACTAGAACACAGCTAGAATGTCAACATCAAGTCACTACGATCTTTGATCTGATTCTGTTGAGATGAACTGTATCTACTGCATGTGGAGCACCACTACAGGCCAACAGTTATATATATGTATATAGTAACTAATGATGATCAGCCCTCAGTTGGTCAGTTTGACCCAGCAGTTACAGTTTGTCTTAAACAACCTCGACAACACAATAGACAGAACATGAGGTCACAGATGAATAAGGCAGTAAAAATAAAGATAGCGTTTGTTCATGTTTTCTGGACTGAACATACAGACTCATGTTGTCGTATCAGCTGAGCTGCAGCAGTAACACAGACTGCAGTGTTGGAAGGTTGATCCTGAAAAGGCTGAGTTGTTCTGTCAAAACCCATATATCACTCTCCACCAATCAGCTGTCATCTCTGCCATCTCTATCTCAGTCTCAATCTGCTGCACTCGTCAAAAGCAGGAAAGAAGCCAAAAAGTCACGCAGAATGTTTTTCCTTAAGACGACAAATATTATATTATTACACAGCAAAGAAAGCAGTACTTAGAATGGCTAATCCCAAAGGGAATATAGAGACCATTTTAATTTGTTTTCCTACGCTCTCGTCTGCTTTGCATTATTAAATATATAATACATTCCTCTCTGGAATGAAATAAGATGATTAGCGGCTGCGTCTTCTGTCTGTTGCTGTTGGAAATCACATTAGGTAAAGTACATAGCCCAAGAAAGAACGATAAATAAAACCAGGAAAGTGACAGCATGTAGGCATACTTTAGGAATCAGTATTCACAGCCACAGACTAATTGGTAAGTGGCTCTAAATGAGATCAAGCCTGAGAGTCCATAATGTCACAAGGTGATGCTGAGCAGAAGACCAGCAGTCATGTTTGTGATGTCCAAGAAATCACCAAGACAACGTCTAACCATTCTATGGAAAGCAGTTGGCAGCCACTCAGGCAGTTGAATGAACTGGTGGCTGATGGTCAACCCAACCGAGCTGCCTGCTGTCACTCTCTACATTGTCTGGCTGTCAGTCACTCAACCTGGGATGCTTTTTCACTCAGACCCTCCTACCATTGAAGCAGGACAGATGCAGAGGCTTCAGCTCATGTTTCATTTAGCTGCTGCATGGAGGCCGAAGGTAGGAAGATAAAGGAGTCTGCAGTGTGTCTGATATTTCAGCCTCTTATAGGAGGTCTATTATATTCCTGTAGAATAAAGAGAACCTGGGAGCGATCGTCCCTTTGTATGCCTCTAGTTTTACATAATTGCAGTAATCGACAAAGCCATGTGTTCTTACTACCCAGACTTTCACTATAGAAAGCATTTCAAGCCTCTCAGAGACGAATGTTATACTGAAAAGATAGATTTAGGGTTCAGAATCGACCCAATCTCAGACACAGTTGTTCTCCGGCTGTTTTCACAAATATTTGTTGGTATGAAATTTCCTTTAAAATCTTAACAGAGCACCGATAACTTTGTATTGTCAGTTTTATTCTGAAGCAGGAGGAAATTCCATTGTAGTGTTTGGATCTTTAGAGACAGTGACAAACTGCTATGAGGCTCCAGACAACATCTTCAGGGTTCCCACAGATACCTCGCATATTTTTGCTACAATATTAAAGTCTCTTTTTGGCCATTGATCCAAGCCCAAAAACTCTCCGAGTATCAAGCTTACATATTTAGAATGTTTTTTTTTTCCATTTAAAAAATCCTTTCCTGCCCTCAGATGGCGTACATGTAACTCTATGCTGCTGTTTCCACTAGAATATGCAGAGCTATGAAGTCCCCGCCTTCTTCTTTACTCATCCTTCCTACTTGTGGTAGCTCTCACCAGCTCATCTGTGACTCTGCTCAAACAATGTAAAGCTGCACTACACAATGGCAAGTTGTAATATTGGAGTTATTTTCTGTCATACATGAGCCAGAAACTGAATCTGAAGCAAATAATGATCCAGTAAGTCCCACTCTGCAGCAAG